>CM053644.1:8350424-9550424 GCA_028654395.1 Scutellaria barbata
TGGAACTTACCATCCGACCGGGGATATATTCACAAACAATCTGACTCACCGACAATACCTCATGGCGCTATAAGGTTCCGGCGGGACGGGGCTCTCACCCTCGCTTGAGCCCTTTTCTAAGTGACTTGGGCCTGATCCGCCCCTGAGGACACACTTCTCCAGACTATAATTTGGATGACGAGGCCACTAGATTCTCAAATTGGAAGTATAGGCTACTCCCTACTCGCTCACCATTATTAGGAAAATCCTTATAAATTTCTTCTCCTCCACTATTGATATGCTTAAACTTAGTGGGTAGTCTCGCCGGACCTAGGGTCGCGGTCGATAGTACAATAATTGTTGGGTCTTCCATTGATTTTCTCTCTTATGAATGATGCATCGACACACAACACATAAGTTGGGGATCATATTTAAGTCAGCCCTATGCCGAGGCACACGGGAGGCCAATCTCTATCCCTAACAATGGCATCACACACAGTGATAGGTGTGGGGGACGATGCAATGCAGGATGACCAAGCAATCATGCTCTCCTATCGGCCATGCCGGTGTCATGAGGACCCTAACGATGGGCACATCCCCGTGCCATGGCCCTCATTTTGGTCGTTAGGATATGCGATCGACAATGATCCTTCCGTAAGTTCACCTACGAAAACCTTGTTACGACTTCTCCTTCTTCTAAATGATAAAGTTCAATTGACTTCTCATGACATCACGGGCGGCAAATCGCTCATATTACCTCAATTCGAACACTTCACCAGACCATTCAATTGGTTAGAGCAACGAGTGATGTTTACAAAGGGCACGAACATAGTCAATGCGAGATGATAACTTGCGCTTATTAGGAATTCCTTGTGGAAGACCAACAATTGCAATGATCTCTCCCCTTCACGATAAAATTTCAAAAAACCCGGGCCTGTCGGCTACAGCTATAAACTCATAGAATAAATTAGTGTAGTGCGCGTGTGGCTCGAAACATCTAAGGACATCATAGACTTGTTATTGCCTCAAACTTTTACGGCTTAAAAGGTCGTAGTCCCTCTAAGGTGTCATTTGTTAACGAAATTAACCAAATAAATCGCTCCAACTATGAACACCATGCACCACAACCCATAGAACCAAGAAAGAGCTCTCAGTTTGCACATCAAAAGCTGCGTCATCTTCCGGTTCAAAAATATGGATGACTGGGACAAAGTGTTCCAAGGAGGACCATATGCGTGTGATGGAAAGATTGTTTTGCTGAGGAAGATCACCAACGGGGTTATCCTAAACTTGGACAAACTATCCCATGTACCTGTGTGGGCTAAACTTCCCAATCTACCTTTCGAGTGTTGGCATAAAAACGCCCTCGGAAAGATCGCTTCGAAAATCGGTAAACCGATTTGTGTTGACAAACATACCCGGGATAAAATGAGAACATCGTATGCCCGAATCCTTGTTGAAGTAGATGCGTCTGCACCTCTTCCATCTTCTGTCAAAATCCAACTCCCGGATGGACAGATTTTTGACCAACCCATACACTTTGAATCACACCCTAGCTTCTGTTCTTCTTACTCATCGTATGGACATATCAAAGGCACTTGCCCACCCCCTAAACAGTTCAACCGATCCTGCTGTCCCCCAAAATCAACCTGCTTTGAACCGAGTCAACCACCTCCCTAAGACTGCAATCTGGGCTGCTAAACCCCCCACCCTGCAGCCAGATTTGCCCCCATGCCCAAGCTCGAACCCCCCAATCCCTATAGATCCTGCTTTCAAACCGTTTGACATATGCGGCTCCTCAACCTCCTCTGAGACCTCCCATTGCCATGAACTGTTCCTACATCCTCCCCCTGTGCTCTCTGATGTGTTACCCCCAAGTTTGGCTAAGGACTGCGAAGTTGATGGACCTGCTGAGCCTTGTCCAGCTAAGTCCTCCCTTTTGCCAACCTTACCTATTTCTGAAATTTGTGAAACTTCTAATACACCTACTCTGCAGGTTAAAATGCTCACACAGCCAGCGCTGGAGGGTCTGGAATCCCCAGAACTTGCAGCCGCATCTTTCACAATTACTGCCCCAAAACAGAAAAAGAAAAAATCTAAAGGAAAGAAAACTGACCAAAGCATTTCTAGTAAGATTGATTCTAATCCTTGCATTGGTAAGAATGCTGAACCCCTCCTCGTTTCTGAGTTAATTAAGCCCCCAATTGCTCCTCCAAAGAGCAGATCTAAATCCAAACCTCCTATTTTTACATGAAAATAATCACATGGAATATTAGGGGTTTCAAGGACCCCAAGAAGCAACCTGAACTTGTCTCTCTAATAAAACAACAAAATCTGGATGTTGTATGTGTTTTAGAAACGAAACTAGAGGCTGATATCTCCTCTTTCTCTTATACTTGTGATTCTATTATGAGGCTAAAATTTCCTGGTTGGGCATATGTTCATAATTTTGATATGCATCAGAATGGTCGTATGCTGATATTTTGGAATCCATGCTCTGTTAATCTTGATCTAATCTGCTCCATGTCTCAGCTCATGCACTGTAAAATCTTGTGCAAAGTTACCCAAAATGTCTTCTTTATCTCATTTATATATGGTCTCTACTCTGTTGTTGCAAGACGCATGATGTGGGATAAATTAATTGATATTGGTCTCTCTTTGCATGATCCTTGGTTGGTGGTAGGGGACTTTAACTGTATAAAAAATGCAAATGAAAAATTAAATGGGCCTACTTTAACAAACTATTTCCTCTCTGATTTTCAAGATACATGTCTGTCTACGGGCCTTGTTGATGTGAAATCATATGGTTGTTTTTATTCTTGGACTAACAAATCTGTGTGGATTAAATTAGACAGGGCTATGATCAATCCGGCCTGGCTTTCGGCTGGAATTTTCTATGAGGCATTCCTTCCACCGTCTGGAATTTTCTCTGATCACTCTCCGGTTATTGTTTCAATTTTCCAACATACTCCCTCTATGCTGAAATCGTTTAAATTTTTCAATATGTGGACAATACATGCAGATTTTCTACCTACTGTTCAGCAAACCTGGTCCTCTGAAGTATGGGGTACCTCTCAATATGTTTTGTGCAAAAAATTGAAACTTCTAAAAAAACCCTTATCTAATCTCAATGCACAACACTTCAGCCACATATCTACTCGTGCTAAAACTGCCAAAAATGCTCTTAAAGATAATCAGATTTCTCTCGAAAGAGACCCATCTAATGTTGCGCTTTGCAACATAAATTCTATTCTAAAGGAAAAAGCAATCTTTCTTGCGAAAGCTGAAAAAATATTTCTCTCCCAAAAAGCGAAATGCACGTTTCTTGCTCAAAGTGACCGAAACTCAAAGTTCTTCCATAATATCATTAAGAGAAACACCTTAAAGCGACATCTTGCTTCAATCTCCCTTGAAAATGGCTCCCGTTCCTCTTCTCACCAACAACTTTCGGAGGCTTTTGTCTCCTTCTACAAGGGCCTATTTGGAACCTGTTTCCAAACTGATCATATTAACCCAATGGTTATTGATTTGGGCCCTTGTTTGAATGCTCAACAGCAACTTGATCTTGCAGCTCCTTTCACAAATGATGACATTAAATCTGCTCTTTTCGATATTGGGGATGATAAAGCCCCTGGCCCCGATGGCTACTCCGCTGCCTTCTTTAAAAAATCTTGGTCTATTATTGGAAATGATGTATGTGAATCTGTCTTAGAATTTTTCAGAAATGGAAAGCTCCTGAAACAGATCAACCACACCTCGATTGCCCTAATTCCCAAATCTGATCATTCCCCCTCGGTGGCTGATTTTAGACCTATTGCTTGCTGCAACGTCACATACAAAATCATAACAAAGCTCTTGGCTAAAAGACTTGAACCTATTATGGCCACAATCATAAACCCGGCTCAAGCTGCCTTTACAAGCAAACGTAACATGTCTGATAATATTTTTCTTGCCCAAGAAATCATTCGAAATTATTCAAGAAAAAGGATCTCTCCACGGTGTACCATCAAGGTTGACCTACAAAAGGCATATGACACAGTTTCATGGTCCTTTATTAAAGATGTGTTGTGTGCTTATGGTTTTCCTTGTGTCTTTGTCAATTGGGTAATGGAATGTGTGACTACTGCTTCTTTCTCTATTAATATAAATGGTGGTTTAAATGGTTTCTTTGCAGGGAAAAGGGGCATTCGACAAGGGGACCCAATGTCCCCAAGCTTATTCGTTTTATGTATGGAATACTTGTCACGGCTAATCACTCTAAGAACAACTGAATCTGAATTTAATTACCATCCACGTTGTGAATCTCTTAAAATTACACACCTTGCTTTTGCTGATGATCTGATGTTGTTTTCGAGAGGGGACCTAATTTCTGTTAAAATCCTTTGTGAATGTTTGGATGATTTCAAGGCTGTCTCGGGTCTAAATATAAATTCTGCCAAATCTTGTGTGTTTACAGTTGGAATTATTGGCCATGACCTTGATAATATTCTGAATCTTCTTGATTTTCCAGTTGGAACACTACCTGTTAGGTATTTGGGTGTCCCGTTGGCTGCCCAAAGACTTAACTCTGTGCACTACGCACCTCTCCATGACAAAATTGCTGCGTATATAAATGCATGGACGACAAACTCTTTATCATATGCAGGACGTCTTTTACTTATTAAATCTGTGCTGCAAGGAGTCGAATGCTTTTGGTTACAAATTTTTCCCCTCCCCATTTCTGTGATTGATAGAATTTATAAGTTGTGTAGGCTGTTCCTATGGGGTAAGAAAACGAGTCCAGTTGCATGGTCGGATGTGTGCCTTCCTCTTAGTGAATGAGGCCTTGGACTCCGTGATCTTTCCTCTTGGAACAAAGCTTTACTTTGTAAGGTTTTGTGGAATATTCACTTAAAAACTGATTCCTTATGGGTTAAATGGGTAAATTCTTTCTATCTACATGGTCAGGATATATGGTTATGTGCCCCACCAAAGAATGCATCCCCTCTCTTTAAACGAATCTGTGAAATTAAAAATGAAGTTGTGCTTATTTGCGGATCTGTTCATGCTGCCATACAACATCTCTCAAAGCAAATAAATCCATCAGGGCTTAACTCTTCATCCGTGTATGAAATCTTTAGGAGGAAATGTGAATTAAATTTTTGGAAATCGGCTATTTGGAAACAGTTTATTCCCCCTAAATACTCCTTTTGTGTGTGGTTAGCTTTAAAAAATAGACTTGCATCTAGGGACAATCTAAATTCTTAAATATTGATCCCTCTTGCCCTTTATGTTCTATCGCCTTGAATCTTCCTCACTTATTTTTTGAGTGCAGTTTCTCTAATCAAATCTGGAATGAAATTAAGAGCTGGCTGGGTATTCAAAGAGCCATGAGTACAATTGCTAGTGCCTTGAAATGGATTCACAAAGAGCCCGGGGGCCCGATTCTGAAAAAAGTAAGAAAAATTGGCCTTTGCTGCACCATCTTTTACATCTGGAGATCGAGGAACGTTCTCATTTTTGAAGATTCTCCATCTGCACCTAATGCCGTGGTTATGAAAATAAAGACCCAAGTGTATAAAGTTATGTACCTTCTCTTCCCTCAAGATCTAATTACATTTTGACATAAGTCCAGCATGTTGGACTCCCCAGCCTGTACTTATTATTATCCCCCTCTTCTACCTCCCGTTCTTTTCTGTCTACATCTTGATATTCTTGATACTGTCTCTGCTCTGTCCCATGCCCCATACCCCGTTTTTGCTCACATCTTGCAATCTGGTTACAGCATTCATGCCTACTTGTGCTATGTCCCATCCCCCTATCCCCTCTAATTTTTGTTTCTCAGGGCTGCCTTACTAGCTGTTTTCTGGGTTGTACGTCCAGCTGCACTTATGTTGCGGCTGTTCTCGTCCCTCCTCATTACCTGTTCTACCTGAAAACCACACACGTAGCTTGCCTTTTGGCACATAGGTAAAACAGGGATGAGGAGGGAGGAGAACGGCATATCTTTCTGCTGGGCCGCCTTCTTTTTGTCGCATGTCTCTTTTGGGTCTTCCTGTCTTGGGATCTGCATGTCTTAGTTGGGCCTGCTGTGTTTTCCTCTTGATTTTCTTTATTATGTCCTGAACAATTGTGCTCCAATGCATATCTATATGGTGCTTCATTGCTGTCAGCTTTGTGTTGGGCTTTGTGTACCAATCTGCATATTTTTGCTTTGGGCCTGCAGCCTTGGCCTGCTTCTGATGGCCCATTTACCTTTCTCTGATGCCTTATATATTTTGCTATTTTGCCCGGATTGTTTGCTGGGCCTGAGATTACCAACCTGCATATATTTTGCTATCTTGCTCTTTGTGTTCTGCCTGCTGATTTTTATTGATGAATTATTTGCTAGCAGCCTCCCTGAAGCATTTTGTTATCGTGCCCAGCTTGGTGTTTGGGCTTTGAATACCAAACTGCATATTTGTGCTTTCGGCCTGCAACTTTGGGCTGCTTTAGATGGTTTCATTGTGGGCTACATTTTGGGCCATATACCTTGTGACGTGTTGTGTGCTGATATTTCTTCTGGACTGCCTACTTGCCTGCTATTTGATTGCTGGTGGCAGGCCCTTTTGTGCTCTTGTCTGCCCCTCTGTAATTAAGGCATTATATGGTTTCTATCTTTGCATGTCTGGATACAGGGATGTGGGCTAAAAAAATGCTCTTGCGTTGCGCCTTCCTGCTTACCCATCCATCACCTTTCTCTTCTTAGAAACGTTACCTGAGTCAGGCTCTTGACCTCTCAGAGACATGTTTCTGAGGAGAGAAGGTGATGGATGGTGTTGTGGGCCAGCAACTCTTGTGCTGCACCTACTCCTTCTGCTTTCCCTTTTCTCTTGTGGTTTGGTTTGGATGCTTTTTGTGGGCCTTATCACTAATATGTGCTGAACAAGCTGTTGTTTGCTGGACATGTAGTTAGGTCTTGTTTATTTTGCTTTTTGGCCAATATAATATGCTTACTGGGCCTTTTCTGCCCTTGGGCCTTGTCTGCCTGCCCATCTATATTTTGGGCTCCTGTTTTGTTTGAAGTTTTGCTCTTGGACCATATATACTTATATCTTTTGGGCTGCAAACTGGTAGGCAGTTATTTTGACGGGCCTTTTTGAGGTATTTTAATGGGCCTAGCAGCATGGGCTTCATATTGAATATTAGTATGGGCCTTATTGTGGCCTGCTGTATTGCTACTCCTAGGCCGCACATTTTTGAACATTTGGGCCTCAATTTGGGCCCTGTTAATAGCCTATTGTTACGCTATACATGCATACATTTTGTGCTTACCCTCATGCATTAATTATCTCATACACTTTAGTGGTGAGTTAATATACACGTATTTTATATCATGTCTCTTCGGATCCACTGCTCTTTGGGAACTTTGCTGATGGGCCTGGCTTCCTGATGGGCCCCAATGTTTTGTGCTTTTGTAATGTGCAGTTTATATCTATCTCTTTTGGGCCTGCAACTTATGGGCTTTTATCAGTTTTTGGGCCTGAGTACTCCTGGGCTTTCTTTTCTGCTGCTGCAATGCTTCTTTTTTTTTTGCTTATCTATAGTTGTGGTTTTTGGTGTAAGTTTCACACCTCTATATAAGCAAGGACGGCCTACATGATCAGCTTCTTCGCCACCACCCCGAGCAGCGCTTTTTATAGCCACCATGGAAGCATTGGTGTGCTAGTCCTTTTTCTCGTTTTAGTCCGGGGTATGCCCCTTTCATGGACTTTGTACTTTTGTTGTAGCTCACTCGCCTACTTGTAGGTCGGTGGCATTCATGTGTTTTGCATTCCCATCTTTATTTCCATCATAGGGTCTTTTCGGACTCCTTATTTTGTATATGAGACGGGCCATATGCCTCTATCTTCATTGCCCTTGAAGGCCTCCACTTATACATGATACTTTTCACCCTTGGTATAAAATTTTTACATTTTATCCAAAAAAAAAGAAAGAGCTCTCAGTGCTCTCAATAGTGGGGTTTTAAATATTTCTCTCTAGAAAGTTTTCTCTCTAGGGTGTCTTACTCTCTCGCCTTTGCTCTTCACCAAAAATGGCTAGTTTTTGAATTCTCACTTAAAGATTTTGTTTATATTCTTGGTTAATTAGCATGCATTTCTTTAATTAATGTGAGGATTATTTCTCATTAATTCCACCCAACGCATCTATTGATAAAAAAGAGTATTTATTGGGATTTTTGTGGAATTTCTCCATATTAATTTCTAAATGGTCGAACTCCCTTAAATTATTACATCTTAATAGTGCATTTTAATGTGGAATTAATATCAAAGCGTGTTTATTCGCGACTACAATTTCACTCTACAGGTGTCGTTTCTTCTTTCATTTATTATATATATGGAGACTTCATCTTCTAGGGTTTCATTCCTCAACTTTGGAGGCGCCATCTCCTTCCTCCCTCAAGGTTTCTTTACAATTCAACCTTAGAGGTACTGTTCTAGTCCATATATATCTACTTCTCCCCCTAAATCTCTCATTTTCCTTAAAGATTCTCAAGCTTTCTCTCCTTCAAGATAGAATTTCTACACTGATTTATTCATTTTCAATGTATATCTTCCATTCTTTGTTGAGTTTTAGTTGTTCAAATCTATTTTCTTCATCCTCTTTCTTCTTCAATGGCTAGGTTTTGGATCTGCTCAATTTGTGCTTTTGTGGCTTTGAGCTCTTTCTTCTCAATTTATTCAATTTTATTCGACCTTGGTAGCTTAGATCTTGAGGATCTTGAACTCTTAGGCTCCAATATTGTAGATTTATCGATCAAAGTCATTTTTGACTTTCTATTGTGAGATCTCAATCGATTGTCTTGGTGGGTTCGATCTTCGATCAAAGTTATACCCTAGTTGAACAAGACTACGTGAACTAAGAGGAATCAGAGTTTGGCTATGAGAGGCAATTGATCCCCTAAGATATTCAAAAATCTTCAACCTCTTCGAACCCCAACCTCTTTGTTGTTTAGTAGCGGCGACACAAAAATCTAGGCTTTCCTTTGCATGACATTAATATGATCGGTGAAGAGCACCTCACTTTGAAAATATGCGATTCAAAGTGGACATCACAGGTGTTTTACATCTTCAAAGCTTATCTCATCGACTTAGAGATCTAAATCTAATGAGCTTGATATCTCACTGAATGCTCATGTTTCTCTTGCTTCTCATGATGGAAGTGGTGATGGAGATGATATTTCTCTTCTACCCCCAAAGGTATTTGATCCGTCTTTTCCTTCTTGCACAGATAATGTATCATGTAATCCCAACCCCCCAAGAGTTGGGTTGGTTTGTTCAATGAAATTAACTCAGATGATCTAAAACTTGACTCTCACATTATATATGATGATATTATTCTCTTGAATAAATCTGATGCTTGCAATGTGAGCCTGGAATGGGGTATTTGCCTCATGCCTGGTTTGCGGGTAGATGGTCTGGCATTGAAAATATCCTTAAAGTTATTATTTTTTGAAATGTCAACTGTAACTTTAGTTTGTATATAAAAAAACTGTGGGATTTTTAATTGTAAGAACAATTGTTATCGGGATAGGGTGTTCCAAGAAGGACCATACTCATGTGAAGGCAAAACCGTTATTTTAAAAAAGATTATTAATGGTGTCATCCTTGACTTGGACAATCTCTTTAATATTCTTGTTTGGGCTAAGTTCCCGAACCTACCGTTTGAATACTGGCACAATGCTTTTAGCAAGATAGCACCTAAGATTGGAAAGTCAATCAGTGTTGACAAACATACACAAGGCAAACAAAGAACTTCATCTTTACCATTGACTTTTGTTGTCAAAGTTCAATTACTCGATAGACAAATGTTTGATTAATTTGTTTATTTCAAGTTTCACCCTCGATTCGCTTCTATACAATATGTTCTTTCGTTGGTTACTTTAAAGGTACCTACCCCAACACCATACAAAACCATCCTACATACAACCTCTCCTCTAAACCTCCACATAGTAATCAATCCAACCTTCTTCCCAAAAATGAGGCATAGGCTGTTAAATCTAATTCTTCTCAACCCTGCGTCTTTATTAGAATCAAGCTCTCGAACCCATCACCTGAAATCTTCTACCCCCAAAAACAAACCATGTGACATGTGTGGATCCCAACATCATCGAAGCATCTCAAGACCATGAAGAATATCTGTAACCCCTACCGATTTCGCTCTTTTAAGTAAATTCTTCAATGAAGAATTCTGCTTGTGTTCATGAGAAGGTAGTTAACCTTTTTCCAGCTAAGTTCTCCATCTCTCTTATTCCTTCTTTTTTTGATCTTTGTGATACCCCTCACGCTCTTTCTTAGAGGAAACTAATTTGAAATATCCAAAAGCAGTAGTTCTGGATATCCCGAAACTTATTGTCTCCTTTATAAATGTTGTCTCAAAGAGTCGAAGGAAAAAAAATGAAGGGGAAACAAAAAAAGACAACAGATTCTAGTAAGGCTAATGCAACGGGTAATGTTGGTAAGCTTGCTTCCCCCCCACTTCTTTATGTTTCGAACCCTTCTTCTAACATGCCTTTGAAGGCTATTTCTGTTATATCTCAATCTAAATCCTCAAATTCCATATGAATAACATTACATGGAATATTAGGGGTTTCAAAGACCCAAAAAATATATATAAAACTTATCTCTCTTATTAAATAACAAAATCTGAATATTGCTTGCTTAATAGAAACAAAGTTTGAATCTAATATTAAACTTCTCTTTCCTACTTGTGATGCTATTATGAAATTGAAATTTCTAGGAAGGTCTTATGTTCACAATTTCGATACTTGTCATAATGGCTACATGTTGATATTTTGGAACCTTTGTTCTCTTAAACTTAATCTTCTTTGTTGTCTTTCTCAAATGATGCATTGTAAAATCTTATGTAAATTCACTCAATGACTAACAAATAAAAACTGAATGACCATACTCTTACCAATTATGATCTTATAGATTTTCAAGATGTATGTTTTTCTTTGGGCCTAGTTGATGTGAAATCTTTTGGGTATTTCTATTCTTGGACTAACAAAATTATGTGGATTAGATTAGACAGGGCTATGATTAATTCGGCTTGGTTATTAGATGCATATCTTTGTAAGGTCTTCATTCCCCCTCTAGGGATCTTCTCGGACCATTCTCCTATGATTGATTCCATTTTCCAACATGCTCCCACTTTTAAGTATAAGTTGTTCAATATTTCGTTTTTACATGTTAGACTTTATGTTTACTGTCCAACTACATGGGCTTTATGATCATAGGGTTACTTCTCAATTTATCGTGTAAAAAACTGAAATTTCTAAAAAAAAAACTCTTTCTAATCTTAATTTACATCACTTCAGCCAAATTTTCATAAAAAAAATGCTAAAAGTGAACTTAAAGAAAATCAAATTTCATTGGAAAAAGACCCTCTTAATGTGAAACTTCTTAAGGAAAAAGCAAAATTTCTTGTCAAAGCTGAAAAATCTTTTCTTTCACAAAAGGCTAAATGTACTTTTCTTGCTCAAAGTGATCGAAACTCAAAAAAATTCAAACATCATTAAAAGAAATGCATTGAAAAGACATCTTGCATCTATAACTCTTGAAAATAGAAATCCCTCTTCTTTTTTTGGATAACTTTCAAAAGCTTTTGTCATGTTTTTTAAGCCTATTTGGAACTAGTTTCCAAACTAGTGTAATTGATTGGATGGTCACTGAATCTGGCTCTTGTCTCCTTGAACAAAAAAAAATCATGTGGCTCTTTTTTCAAATGATGATATCAGAAATCCTCTACTTAAAATTGGTGATGATAAGGCGTCTCGATCCATTAGCTACCTTCTTTAAAAAATCTTGGTCGACTGTTGGTAATGAGGTATGTGAGGCTATCTTAGAATTTTTCAAAAATGGTAGTCAGCTAAAACATGTTAATCATACTTCTATTGCTTAATTCTCAAATCTGGTCATTCCCCTATTGTGGGAAATTTTCGACCAATAAAGACTTGAACCAATTCTGCCCCTTATTGTTAATCCAATTTAAGCCGCCTTCATTAATGGTCGAAATATATCTGATAATATTTTTCTTACACAATAATTTTTTTGAAATTATTTAAGGAAAAGAATCTCTCATTGTTGCACTATTAAGGTAGATTTAACAAAGGTTTATGATATTATTTCATTAACCTTTCTTCAAGACATCTTTTTTATCTTTGGTTTTCCCTCTGTTTTTGTTAATTTGATTATTAAATGTGTCATGACCGCCTCCTTCTCCATTTGCATTAATGAAAGATTAAATGGACACTTTATAGGTAAGAGATGTATTCGACAGGGGGATCCAATGTCCCCTAGCCTTTTTATTTTATGTATGGAATACCTTCCAAGATTGCTTATCTCTAAAACTAAGTATTCAAATTTTAATTACCTAGCCTTTTTATTTTATGTATGGAATACCTTTCAAGATTGCTTATCTCTAAAACTAAGTATTCAAATTTTAATCACCATCCAAGATTTGAATCATTGCATATCACTTACCTTACATTTGTTAATGATCTTATACTTTCTCAAAGGGGGTTTTGCATTCTATTAAAATTATGTGAATGCTTGGATAATTTTAAGGATGTTTCGGGATTGAATATCAATTCTGTGAAGTCTTGTGTATTCACGACTGGAATCTTTAGCCAAGAGCTTGAGGAGATTTTGAATTTGCTTGATTTTTCAATCGAAACTCCACCGATCCGATATTTAGGAGTTCCCTTAGCTACTCAATGGCTAAATTCTGTTCACTTTTCCCCTCTTTTTGATAAGATAGCTGTCTATATAAATGCATGGACCGCTAATTCTCTTATGCAAGAAAATTTTTCATATTAAAATATGTTCGTCAAGGTGTTGAGTGCTTTTGGATTCAAATCTTTCCCTTTCCTAGTTCGGTTATTATTACAGTGTATAAACTGTGTAGACTTTTTTTTGTGGGGAAAGAAGACAAGCTCGGTGGCTTAGACAAATGCATGTCTTCCTCTCCAAGAGGAAAGCCTTCGTTTACGTGATATCTCATTTTGGAACAAAGCCTTCCTATGCAAAATTTTATGAAATATCCACTCCAAATTTGATTCTCATAGGGTTAAATGATTGCATTATTTATATCTTAAAGTTCAGGATATTTAATGTTTTGAACCTAATTAAAAATATGTTCCCCCTTTTTAAAAGAATTTGTGAGATTAGAAATAAAATTATTCTTATTTTTCGAACCATTCATACTTCCATGCAAAATTATCTCTTCTCACAAACCCAAATGGTCTTATTTCTTTAGGTATGTATGTTCTTATTTCTAGAACCCCCATCTCCTCAATTTCTCCTTCTCTTTGGTAGCTTGTTAGCGGGCATTTGGACAGTTGTTTTATCTCCTAGAGCCTCTTTAAAATAGGCCTAGATTGTTTCTATATTTTGTTGTTTTGGAGGGCCTGGATCCGCTATCTTTGGGTTGGCATAATAGTTTTATCTACTTGGGCCCTTTGACATGGGTTATTTGGCATCCTTTCGGCTCAAAGTTTTGGTTTTATTGATTTATGTCTTTTGAGCGAACTCTCTCTTAATTTCCTTATTTTCTTTCATTTGGACCACTTCTATTAACTTTGGTCAACAATACTATGCTTTGTGACAGGCTTATTGAGATTTTGGGGATTGTTTTGTCGGCCTTACATTTCTTCCTCTTGAGCTTGGGTTGGATTTGTGGACTGGACTGTTTACTTGTTTTCTCTCTTTATTGGGCTTCTACTGTTTGTACTGAGCCTCTTTTTGGGCTTATTCAGGTATGCCTTTAATTGGCGGATTAATGTTTGATTTTTAATGCTTATGTTGTGCTCTTGTACCTATGTGCTTTCTGGTAATGGATATGATTTCCAAAGTATGAATATGATGATTAGGGTTTTGGTTCTGTCTTTTTTCCACCATTAACATTAGTATTTTCTAGAGATGCTTCTCTTAACTCATTGTTGACTCCGATTAATGTTTGCTGGATTTAGCTTTTTTTTTTTGTTAAGATTAAGTGTTTTGGGTGGGCCATCTCTCTCTGTTTGGGCTTAGATTGATACGTCTCTCATTTATATCAAGAAAGAGTTTTCTTCACTATATTCCTTTAGATTGTCCTTTTTCCCCCTTAATTGACTTGGTCAAATCTTGTGGTCTGCTTTTCTCCCCTACCCATATCATCCTTTCAGCTTTGGGCCTTGTAATTGATTTAGTCCAACTCTAATTCACTAAGTACTATTGGAACTATGTCATTACCTTGAAAGTGTGTCATTACCTTAAAAGCATGATATCGATTATATATTTTTATACTACGCTAGTTTCATACATATATATATGATTGATCCTCTTTTGCCATGTATCTATGACCTTTGTGGTATCTTGCATTTGATGTTCTTTTTACCTTATATGTATATATTTTGTTGTGTTGCCACCTTACGCTTATTAAGTTTTGTTGTTTCCAAGGTTTCTACTGCTTATGATAAGTTGTCTTTTCTTCTTATCAAAAAGGCAGACCTCCACATAATCATCTCTTTTGACTTGGAATTGGATCCCTCTTCAACCTGGTGAAACACGGAGATCTTAAATTTCTAGTTTTTTTTTCTTTTGTCTAGGAAATGCCTCTATACACATTGTATTTTTGTTTGTAGTCCACTCACCTAAGCATATATTCCCTTTAGAAGATTTGGGTTGGTGGCATTCATATGTGTTTTGTTCTTACCATCTAATTGCTCCTATTTTATTGGTCCTCTAGACAACCCTTTTGGCATATCAATAGTTTTTATTGTGGTGGACCATAAGCCCCACAATACTCTCTTTTTGAAGGTTCTATATACATGTACATCTTTTACTATTGGTATAAATTTTACATTTTATAAATAAATAAAAAAGCTCTCGGTCTGTCAATCCTTGCTATGTCTAGACCTAATAAGTTTCCCCATGTTGAGATAAATTAAGCCGTAGGCTCCACTCTTGGTGATGTAAAAATGGAATGTCTTTGCATTAAGTATCAACACAAGAAACCAACGTTGATCGAGATAATAGACACTTATGCCGATGATTGAAGAGGCGAGTTGGAGATGTCGTTGCTGCCCAAATAAGGATTCAACACGTCCAGCATAAAAAAGCTAAATAAAGCTGTTCAAACCCAAGCATACCCGGCTAGATATGTAGAAAACTGAGAGAGAGACGATGAGGGACATGAAGGACTCGTGCTGGCAAGGATACAATACGGGATGGTGAGTCATTATCACTCGATCGTTACTAGTGATCCGAGATGTCTCCCACCCATATCCATAATCAAGAGTGACTCGTTGATTGAGTCGAAGTCAATACACATCCGAGAGAACACATCGAGACATGCCCCACTCGATATGCACCTTTAAGTACGTATGAAATCAAGATAGGGACATTGGGGTAGAACCCGAAGGGGCATGGGTTGGTGAGGACTCGGCACTTGAAACATAAGTCATCATCGTCGGGTCGGAGCAACACAAACACACAATGACAATAATGTCGAGTAAAGTCTCACGGGTGATCTTACCACTAATAAGCTCATCTTTTCTTAATTCAGCCGTTGCAGCTAACTACAAGCCCCAACAACCCATAAGGTGCAATAGTCGAGCATTCAAGCTTTCCATCGAGAGTACTCATCAACTTCATATGCAATCACCTGAAAAACCCCTGACTCGACAAAACATAATTCATCGTTACCTCTCATTAGGCCATCGTTGTGTTCACCATTCATTGTCGTGCAATCCAAGTGCTCAATGAGCACTCGGATGTACCGACATCGAACGTCTCCTACTAAAACAATCATCGGGGGTGACTCATCATAAAATTGAAGCTTTCCATCAAGGCAACTCGCTAAATTTATATGGGATCACTGGAAATATCACCCGACATCGAGTTAGGAGGGACACCGTAGCCACAATCAAAAGGCAAGATGTGGCCGAACAACAATGGGGCAAAAATGGTGGAAAATGAGGTTCGGAAAATTAGTTGAAAAATCACCCTTCAGCGGTGCTGTTGGACCCAATATGTGGGGGAGTACACCAAGTCAGCCATCAGCACTTACTCGAAGCTTGGAGGGGATGTGGGCGCATAATTGGCCCTCAGCACCCCATCCCCCCTTGACTCATTCAAGTGAACACCTCTCTTTATAATAGGCTAAAAAAAGTTTAGTGAAAATACTAGATATTGTTTGACCAGAAATCGTAATTTTTTTCACTTTTTGATCTAGATATTCAAATTTCAATAGATTTAGATATTATTTTTACATGATATTTTTCATGTCATACTAAAATCATGTAAAGAATCCATTTAATAAGTCATAATTTAATTTTGAGTATCGAAAATATCTATTTAATATTTTTTTTATTAATTATTTTCATAAAATCTTTATTTATTCATTGATTTTAAAAACGTCGAGTTAAATATTGTGGAAGATGTCGAATATAATTATTTTCATCCATTTTTTTATCATGAAATAAAATAATAGTTCTTCATTATCAATTATTGTTACACTATTTCACCTATTATTGTGAATCAAAATGATTATTTGTTTCTATCACTTCTTAGTTACAACACAGATCATCTTTTCAAATGATTAATAATTGGCTATGTAATTCGGTATACGTTTTCTAATAATATGACATTCTAAAAGTTTATAACCCGTCACCCATCGGGCGCACATCCTCGATCATCGATCTCACGCATGCACAATGCCCCTTGTTCCTCAATAGCACCCACACCCAAGCTCCCTTAGACCTCTTAGTGAAAGCTATGTTGGGGTGGTAAATCATAACTAATGTATCTCCCAACTCTCGATTGTGTGCGTCGAGCAACCAACACTTCACATCCATCTCCTATCATCCATTCAAAAAATTTAAGATCTATTTTGTTGGACCCACAAAAAGACGAGGACTAATGCATGGTGATTAATCGATAAGGGACTAGAATTTTTTATTTCATATTTCTTTAGACTTGTACTTTTTTTGAATCTGGTGGACGGACCTTGTACGAAAGAGAAACCTCGTACCGTAGAAGGGGTTAGATATGGGGGATGTGAGGGAAGGGACGAATCAAAGCAACAAATGATTGAATCTCAGCAAATCACGGTAGCAAGTCCACTCTACCGCTTACAATACGTTGTCGCGTATTTAAGTCATCTGCAAAGGTTCTACCCATCCTCATCCACTACGAGGGCTTGGCCAATGACATGTTTCTTCAGGGGCCGAAAGGCCCTTATTACAGGTAGCAAGCGGGCGCATGTCGCTTCTACCTCAAATTCTGACTTAGAGGTGTTCAATCATAATCCAATGTATAGTATCTTCATGTCACTGGCTTTTCAACCAAACGCGATGACCGATTGTGCATATCAACAGTTTCTATCGTATTAGATTGAATTATTATTGCGATACTGTCATAAGTAGGGTAATACTAATTGTCTCATAATAATCTAAACCCAGCTCATGTTTCCTATTTGTAGGTGAACAAAGAACACTTAGTGAATTCTGCTTTATAATGATATGAAGAGTCAACTTTGAATGATCAAACAGCAATATCGCTATGAACACTTGGCTACCACACGACAGTTATACTTGTGGTAACTTTTTTAACACCTCTAACTTTAAATTTTAAAGGTCTAAAGGACCATTGGGCCATACTTTCACGATTCGTACTTGTATTGAAAATCAGAATCAAACGAGCTTTTACCTTTATATTCCATAGAAGATTTCTATTCTTATTAAGCTCATCTTAGGAGCAAGCCTTGGGTCTAAAAAGAAGGGCGATGCCCTACCTTTGATTTATAGAATAAGTAAAATAATGTTAAAAGTAGCGGTACTTCATTTTCGTCTTTCGCCTCCCACTTATCATTTACCCTTCAAGTCATTTCAAAAATTTGGACTAGAGTCAAGCTTAACAGGATCTTCTTTCCCCACTGATTCCACCAAGCCCATTTCTTTAGCTGTGATTTCGTTGGATAGTAGATAGGGACAGTGGAAATCTTGTTAATCTATTCACGTGTCTTACTAATTAAATGACAATTTATTTGGCTACCTTAAGAGAGTTATAGTTACTCTCATCGTTTACCCTTGCTTGGTTGAATTTCTTCACTTTGCCATTTAGAGCACTATGTAGAAATCACATTGCATTAGCCATATGGACCGTTGTAATGCTCTGTTTTAATCAAAAAGTTGAATTCTCCTTGTCTGTACAATTCTAAGTTGACCATTCGACGCTCAAGAAAGGCCCTTGAGATGACCGTTCCTGATTCATCCCCTAATCGACACACAACGATCTACTCTCACCATAGAAGCAGCTCACTTCGTATTGGGATCCCCATGCCCGACCCTAAGAGCTAATCCTTTTTCTCGAGGTTACGAATCTATTTAGCCAACTTTCTTTGCATACATTGTTTCATCGACTAGAGGTTGATCACCTTAAAGACCTAATGCGATTATGAGTATGACCAGGTACAAACGACACTTGATTTTTTGAATTTTCATGGGCCACCAAGGTTACACCGAACACCACATGATGTGCAGTGCTCTTTTAGTTGTTGAACACTCTAGTTGAGTCGTTTTCTGAGTGGGTGGGTCGTTAAATAAAAAAGATAACTCTTTCTAAGGCCCCTATTGACATCTCTGCAATCCCTAACGTTGTCATTAACCATCACATTTTGATTCTGGAATTTTAATCTGATTTTCTTCCGATCCATACAATATGCATGGGATTAGCCGCGTCAATGAGATCTTTTATCCTGGTTGGAGAAGAAATTACCAAACGTCTAGCAGAGCACGCACTGAATGTATTGTCTGTCAGGCTTCCTTAGAATCGACTAATCCATGCGCAAGTGTTATTCACATGGAACCTTTCTCTTTTTTAGCTTTCAAAGTATTCATTTGAATATTTGCTACTACCACCAATATCCGCACCGATGGCCACTCTGCTCGGGCTTGCACCTACGATTTCACGGCGATAGCCTCACTTTCTATGATCATTGTCCTACTGTCTTAGTCGACCAATTGTGAAATTTAGATTACCGTGCAGTTAGTACCATAACCTGGCTTTCGATTCATCTCGCATCGCTAGTCGCATCGTCCTATCTATTTAAAGTTAGAGAATAGGTCAGGGACCTTATACCCCTGATATCTCTAATTATTGGCTTTACTCGGTAGAACTCACACTCGAGCTTCAACTATCCTAAGGGAACTTTAGAGGAAACCAGCTGCTAGACGGTTCGATTAGTCTTTGCCTCAAATATCCTAAGTCAGATGAATAATTTACACGTTAAGTCAGCTGTGGGCCTCCTCTAGAGTTTCCTCAAGCTTTGCCCCACTCAGCCATAGTTCATATCTTTCAGGTCCCGACAGGTATGCTTACTCGAACCCTTCTCAAAAGACTAAGGTCTATCGGTAGTGCACCGTTCGAAAAAGATCACGTTAGTCAGCTTTCTTGCACCTTATGGGTTTACTGGTCGGTGACTCACACACATCAAACTCCTTAGTTTTTGTTCAAGACTAGTCGAATTGGGAGCCCACTAACGAACACCAGGAGCATGCACAAAGAATGCACTATTTACCAAGATTCAGGCAACGACATTCGTAAGTGTATCTAACGTTTGTGTTTTGGCCACCTCATCGAATTCGCACTGGTCCACGCCCCAAGTAGATTGGTGGATGGACTTTCATTATTCAGCATCTGACCGGGGAAAATCACTGGCCCCATCTGCTTCTCTCTCAATAATTTCAAGCACTCTTTGACTCTCTTTTCAAAGTCATTTTCATTTTTCCCTCACGATACTTTTCATTATAATTCTCTTACCGTATTTAGTCTTGGATGGAATTTACCGCTTGATGGGGCTACATTCTTATACAACCAGATGCCAACGGTGCCATGTAGTGTGACAGGTCCAAACAAGATAGGGCTCTCACCCTCTCTAACGCCCATTTCCAAGTGACTTCGGCCCGATCCGTCATTGAAGACGTTTCTCCACACTATAATTCAGACGGTGGGACTATCTGACTCTTAAATTGAGCTATTCCTGGTTCATTCGCTGTTATTAGGGGAATTCTTGTAAGTTTCTTTTTCTTGACTTATTAATATGCTTAAAGTCAACGAGTAGTTTAGTCTAACCTGAGATTGTGGTAGATGGCACGATGGTTTTTGGGTCTCTCATCGACTTTCTCTTGAACGAATTACACTTTTGTACACAACAACATTCGAGTTGATAGTTCAACCACCACTTGTCGGGATATGTATCGCTGAGGGATCGCATTTGGGTGGCCGTATGTCATGGCACATGAGAGGTCAATCTTCATACCCCTACATAATGGTGTTCCTCGAGGAGATGAGTGTGGGGGATGATGTGATCGTGATGCTCAAATAAATGTGCCCTCAACCTGATGGCTTTGGGCATAGCTTGTGTTAAAAGACTAATGGTTCACGAGATTCTACAATTCACATTAAGTATCATATCGTTATATTTTTATCGATGCAAAAAATCAAGATATATCTAATGTTGAAAGTTGTTATGACATTCGATAGTTGAAAAAAATATCGGTTTGACTCTAAGTCTCATTGGTTGTCTTCACTATTAGGTAATTGATGTTTAGATTTTGATGAGACAATACAAGTGTGATAGGAATGTAGAATATCCCATTTTTTTCAAAATGTTTAAGTGAATCTAAATTAAACTTTGAATCTCTAAAATAGATTAGAGAATGGAGGAGATCAAGTTACAACTGCTGTAAAAAAAAAGGTTCTTGTGAACAAACTAAGAATATAGTAGAATAGAAGTAATGTTTTAGTAAGAAATTTATAAGCTAAGTTACAGCAAGACAAACCTGGTTGTTTTGAATAACATAAAACGATGACAACAAAATAGCAGGAGGAAGATCACTTACAATTCAAAAATCAATCACTTCAATAGAACCAAAACTAGCCAGTAGAGATAAGTTGAAGGATGTAGTATGAAGAGCCAGTAAGCAGCAAATACGTGGCCTAACACACTGCACGAATCCGCAACCTAGTATAGCTGCATTAAAAACCCTACAATGAAAGATAAGAAACATTAATGCAACCTCGAACTTCATTTACTACCAAGAAGAGGATTCAAACTCTAAGTATTATGCTTCTCTTCAACGGGCAGAATATTTAATCTATAAATAGAGGAAGAGTTGATTATTACAATTACTGAAACTACAAATGATAAAAGCTAAAGTTCAAAAGTTCTAAGAGTTATCAAAGGCCCCAAAAGTTTCAGTCACACAACCTCTAAGAAGCAGTCAAGCCTAAGTTTGAGTTCAAAAATTCTCAAGGCTGCTTCAAGCACCACTTGAAGAAACCTCATATACTTTTACCTTTGTGCTATGTGCTTAGGTTAATTTAGGTGTCTTTAGTTGATAGGAAGTTAATCCTTACTGAGTGTTTTATATTATCAAGTGTGTTTGGCAATAACTCTATATGAGTTGTAGAGATCTTATGTGAGTCTGCCTTTGGAACTTGGGTAACTTGTGTGGAATCTAAATTTAGTAGGTATAATTTATAAGGTTAAGAGTTTGTATGGTACAGTCATGTAAATCAAGTTTACTTAATGAGATTTCTCCTTTAAAAGGAGTAGAGTGGACGTAGAAGGATTACACCACTTCGAACCATTATAAAAGACCTTGTTGTGTTGTTTTTTGTATTTGCTCTTTATCTATATATTACATCTGCATATCTGCATATATATTCTATCATTTTTCATAAACAATCTTAAAAGATCATATTTCAAAAGATTTTAAAACGAACTCTATCCATAAAAAGTTTAAGTTTCTACTGCATGAATTATAAGTTACAGTAAGCAGCACTGCATCCTAGTGTTGTAAGTTGAGTTGTGTTAAAAAATAGTATCGTAAGTAGAAAAGAAAGATGCTGCAAGAAAAGAAGAAACAATATTGCAAGCAAGATAAGGTAAATTAAGTCATATTAAGAGATTCAAGGTTGTAGAAGACTGAGTGTTACATGTTGAAAATTGAAGAGATAGTTTGATAACATCAAACAAACATAACAACAATATAGTACGAGAAAGATCAAGCTCAATCTAAGGTTTGTTCATATCAATGAATCAAAATATAGCCAGTAATGACAAATTGAAAGTTACAGTGGAGATGGCTAATAACAAGTGGTCTGACATGCTGCAGAAAAGCAGCACCTATTACAGCTGCATTAAAGACCTGAAGTGCAAGATAAGAAAATATTTAATGCAACTTCAAACTTCATTTAATGCAAGCTCTACATCTTTGAAGAGGATTTAAATTCAAGAGAGTATACATTCTTCAACGGGTATATTCTTACCCATATAAATAGAGAGAAAGACTTGACTAGAACAACTACTGTAACTATATTCAAAATTCACAAAGTAAGAAAACTCAAAAACTCTTAAACTACCAAAGTTTTAATCACTCAACCTCTAAAGAAGCAGTATACCTTAGATCAAGATTCTCAAGACTACTTCTTACACCAATTGATGACCTCATATACGTTTAATTATCTGTTGTGTGCTTAGGTTATTTTAGGTATCCACAGTTTATATGAAGTTTTTCCTTGATGTGTGTTTGTTGTCAAAGTGTCTGACAATAACTCTGTGTGAATTATAGTGATCTTGAGCAGGTCAACCTTTAGGACTTAAATAACCAGTGTGGGACCTATGTCTTAGTAGGTTTAACTTGTTATGTTAGAATTTGTTAGGAGAGTGTCCTATTAATCAAACACTTTTAACGAAGTTACTCCTTGAGAAGGTGTTGAGTGGACGTAGAGAGATTACATCATTCTCAAACCACTATAAGACTTTGTGTTCCTTATTGTTTTATCTTTATTTATAATAAATGAGATAATATTAATGAATAAAATAATAAATATTATTTATTTTTTTATTTCAACATAAATAAATTAAGTTAACATTGATTATAAATTGATTGAATACATAATAGTTATTTTTTTAAGTTTGAATTAATTGATATAAAATAAACTTAAACATATAATTCAAAAGCATTATATTATATTGATGTATGTATAGATTTTAATTTTAATTTATTATCATTACTAAAATGTAATAAATGAGAGAAGGTGTTTAGGAAATATGAGTTTTTTTTTATTTCAACTAAAAGTTAAATCAGTATAATTATAAAAAATAAAAATAAAAGATAAATGAGAGACAAGTGTGTTAAATTTGAGAGGGAAACCATTAGTTCATTAGTTCACGTGTGTCAATTTATAGTTTCTCGTTTAGTATATTATTATTATTATTATTATTATTATTATTATTATTATTATTATTATTTGTCGTTGCTGTCGATCACATTAGGCAATAGTTAACAAATGAAGTCTTAACTAAACTATTCCGACTAAATATGAGCTTCTGATTCAATTGCAGCAGGAAATCCAGTAAGAAAGGCTATGCTACACCAGATTGCTAGACTTATGTTTGAATTCACTCCCTAGCCTAACTCTAGGTGCCTATAATCTCTATGCGAATATCAATATAGCTTTTTTGAATTTAGTTTATTTAAAAATATTTTTGGCTAATTTTTGTTTAATACCTTTTTGATGGATCTCATTCTATAGGGTAAGTGTGCTTGATCTTATCAATGTTCTGGTCAACGTCCGGACAATATGGTTAATATTCAATACAAGTCAAATAGTACTTTATGTATACTAATATTATGTAATACTCTTACATCATGTAATTAATACAAGTCAAATAGTGTATCCTAATATTATATAATACTCTTATATCATGTGATACTTCGATTTCAATATTCTAAATCTAAATTTGTAGATTTGTTAAAGAATTTGAGTTATTTACTTTTATATGATTATATTTTTATTATTTACTATTATTTAATTTAGAAAATGAAGAATGATATATACTTCTAAATTAAGAAAACCAAGACAAATGCAATAGAAGAAAAAAATTAAAGAAACTCGACTGACTTAATTGTAACTTGTAATTTTAATTTTTACTTGAATTTAATGTAATATCTTATTTACTTGCCATTTTGGTTGTACGTCTTAAATATTAAACAATATTCATGTGTGAATTTTTTTTTTTTTTATCATCTATTAATTGTATCCCATTTTCAAAATATTGGATCCCATTCCCATATAAAAATTTCACAGTTTTCATTTACAGTTGGATTTCAAATTTTTTATTTTGTTTTTCGAATTTGATTGTTTATGGACAACAAACCCACAAGTACTGCTGAGGGTGATCAAGTTTAACTAAACAATCATAACTAAAGATGAAAAAAGTATGTTAATATATTCTTTGCCATTTCTTAGGTTTATAGGACTGCGGGAGTATGATAACAATTTGTATATAGAAAATGCTATCTCAACTGAGATTAACAATAATAACAATAATAATAATAGTAATAATAAATAAATTAGGAAAAAACTGCTTTACTCGAAACCTAATTGACCGTTTAACTAAAATCATTCCCTATCAATGCACATAATTGCAGTCATTTATTTTGGCAAAATACCGAAATAATTAACCAAACAAAGAATAAGATAACGTTATCCTATGTAAATCGTATGTATATCTTAATATATCCATCGGCCAAGATCTAATTTCTTTAAATATTATTATAATCTAAAATGAATAATTATGTTTGATTTATACCACGATGGACACGTTAGGTTGACAGTAACAAACTTTGTTCAAACTCAATGACATTATTCTCCCAGAAATGAATGAGAAAACTTTAAGTGTGTTTTATAATTTGAAAACAAAACAAAGAAATGCAGTATCTGCCATGGGCCTAGAGTCATCCAAAATTTTCATTGTGAAAAACCCCAAGCCCAAAAGCTGTATGTTTGGCCCACTTTATTTGGGCTGTTAATAGACTGAGAATGAACAGAGGATATACGTTTTGAACCATTAGGAAGTTAAGATTTCTGAGAAATATAATTATATTATGGGATGGCTGCAATATTAGTTATTTTAGATAATAAAATGTATTTTTAGCCAAATTAATTAAAATATTCGGAAAGAAATGAGTTAAGAGAAGATTAGAAGTGAATGGCGTTGTACAGACAATTCTTTTTCTTATGTTTATGACAGTATGAGAAAATATGCGTTTGAAAACTGATTTCCCTAAATGATGTTAAAAACAAAAAAAAAACTTTCCTTAGAAGAGGTTTAGTTGAACTTTTGAAAAATTAATCCTTTTGATTTGTTTTGGGTCAGAAGACTCAGAACTATAGGTTTGTGTGTGTTACAAACAAATCCAATCATATATAGACATTGCAAATTGGAATATATATATATATATATTTTTTTTTTTTTTAAATTGTCTGTTTAAATTTATAAAGTGTGGAAAACTTCAACTTAATACTATAAAATGAACCTAGTAAGTCTTCATTTTTATCTAAAATGTCATCAAGTTGTTATTACGTGTTCAATGTAGACTTTTTGGCTGGAGAGTAGAATATATCTAGATTTTGTTCATTTCCTATTTCGATCAATTATATGAATCAATATTTTTGTATCATTATTGTATAATCACTATTATGTTCTTACATTCATCTATTCCTATATAATTTCATTTCATCACACCAATCATTTCATTCAAGTACGAAGCTAAATGGGGTTAAGAGGGGCAGTAGTCCCACTCAAATTTAAAAAAATGAATATTATGTAAAATAATTTTGCGACCATTTATAAAAGAGAAACAAAATATACAAGAAATAATGTTTAATGTTAAAGTGTAACTGAGTTACAATTATCATAAGTTTGTAATATTGTTATATATTGAGTCAATTTTTATTATACTTTTATTATTATCGTGAAACATGTTCTCCTAATTTAAACCTTTAAATAACCACTTAGTTATTTTGTTGGAGCTGGGATCCCGACATCATTAATATAGGAGTAGGAAATCGAAAAAGAAAATTGTTTTTACTCGAAAATTTGAATGGTAATCATTACTTCAACGTTAATATTTGTCTAATGATTAATTTATTATTTTATTTTGTTGGGGAGTGAAACAAGATTTTAAGGAAAGTAGGGACATGAAATCCGTTGTTTTGTTTTGGCATCCATATTCCAGGGGTATTACTGTTATTTGAGGTTAGTTGAGAGGCAATTTCATTAACTACAATTGGGCAGGCATATCTCTAAGGCTTTACCTGGGCCCCATTTCACTTTTTTGCTTTATGGCCTACTTTCTCTCTTTTTTTATCTTTAGGAATACACTTCTATTAAGCTATTCTTCTCCCCAATTCTTCATTACCTAATTGTCACTATTATATTTATGTGTAGTGGTATATGAACGAATCAATCTAAAATCTATATTTCATAACTTACGTATGGATTAATGAAAATAACTTTTTTATAATAAAGATTCGTCTTAAAATAACTACATGTATGATCGTCTTGTATATTTTTTTGAGATAAATCAATTCATAATTTTTATAATAATTTTTGAAATTAGAATGACAATAACAATAATAAAATTTAGAGTTGTGTTTGTGTGAACCAAATGTATGGATCGTGATTCATGTAACTAGACACACAGATAGAGTCGAGTCAGGCCTGATTCAGCCCGAATCCACGCTCAGGTTTATTTTTTTTATTTATATCATAACTTTTATGTTGTAATAGTATAATCTTTATGTACAGATTTCATAACATTTCAGTGAATAACTTAGATTTTTTTTCACTATAAATATTCATGTAGTATAGTTGAAAATTTTATATTACAATAACTAGGTTTTGACCCATATGTTGCACGGACTTTATGATTCGTCTAATTTACATTTTTACGCCGCTTTATTACATATGTTTTTTAAATTCTATGTATATGATATCAATTTACTTTGTGTGAATAATTTGAAAGTAAAATATAACTATTGATGCTCATTATTACATTATTTTAATACGAGATTATACGTAACAAAAGAAAATTCATCATATTTCATAGATTATTAAACAAACATTTTCAATATTAAAGACTGGTTCAAGTCATGTGAAATTATGATTTCAACTTAGGAGTGAAAACCAGTATGTAGTAGGATGTAGGCAAAAAAAATTAAAATAATGATTTTACACATTTGATTTGTAAGGTCGAGACATGGTTCTAGACCGTAGAAGAATTAAAAGCATACAATGATTCATGATGAAATCATAAAACTGAATCATGACTATTATATTAAATATTAACTATCTATTGATTCAGCACCCCAATTACATATTTTGATCTCTTTAGCCCCTCAACTATATAGAATCTAGCATTACCACCGATTCCAATGAATAAAGAACAAATTTAATCTTCATGATGTTAAAGAAGGATTATATCAACTGATCTTTTACCATAAAATCAAGATTATTACATTTTTTAAGGTAAAAGAGGAATATGAAATAACATTTCAGCAAACTTGAACATATAATGTATATACAATTTATAGCTTGATCAGGATCAAATCATATTTGAAGTATATACAATTTATATGTTTTTCTTAATTCTAATTTGAATCTACAATGTAGCCAAAATAAATATAATGGACAACATATAACTTAACACAATGGGCCATAAAGTAGGTGCAACTACTATCGGATATTAAGGGCACCGCACAATCATTCAGTAATATAGCATGCAAACTTTGAAGGGAAATGAAAGCATACCATCTTCACATTGTTATAATCAATCAAAGGCTTCTGAGCAAATCTAATATAAGATGTTTTACATCAAACCAACTCCAAAACAATATTTTTATTGATGTCTGCAGTAGAAGAATGAAATCTTCTACAAAATATTTCCTTATAAACCAAGAAGGTTATACCAAATTACCTTATAAGTTGTAAATAATAACAAACAAACAATACAACATTAATATTCATCATTGAACACTCTAGGTCAAGTGCACAATAAGATATATAATACTCTCAAGACATTTCAAAGTAGACACCTAATTTTTTATATGATGCAATTTGAAATATATTAAAAGTAATGAAAACAATCTGCAACAAAAACAACAGAAAATCGGTTCAGTCAAACGTATGCGTTACGCTCTGTAAACATAAAATCATTCTAACAAAATACAAATCACAATAATGCACATGCATCATATTAGGTTGAGGCAATCAAAACACAAACTCATAAAAATTCTCAAAAAACCAAATACACCTTAATTTATCTGTAACAAAAATAATTTATTCTCTATATACAGATGTTACATCTCCACCATCAACCTATACGTAGGAGACACGATACATAGAGAATAGTGAAAAACCTACGTACTCGTATCAAGAACAAGGTTTAATTACATATGCAATTTATCAAATAGTTGGTCAACAAATAATTTCACTTTTGTTCAAATCATAATAACCATAACTCCCATCTCCAATTCTCCATTCTATAAGAAATTTTATGCAGTAAATTCAAGAGAATGTAGGCAAGAAAAAAAAATTGAACACAACACTTACACAAGTACATTCAGAGAAAGGCTAGAAGAATCGAACTTCGATGCTAATTTCCTGATTGATGTCCTAGAATTGAAATCCAACTCCAAAGTATCAACATTTGCATTGGAACTTCTTTGATGATTGCTTCCTTGGACTCATTCCTAACAAGATTTCGGATTGCTATAATGACATGGACACCATAGTACCGTTGCAGTCTATGTTCCGAAGCCACTTGAAGTTCCTATAATAGCAATAGTAAGGATAATTAGTAGAGTACCAAAAGAACATAAATTGATCTAATTTTACATCCAACCCACAAATAGGTAAGGAAAAAAATAGTTTGCTTTGGAAATATTAGCTACATACATGATACATCAGAAACCCAAAACCTCCCCATCTTTAAATGGAAGGAAAGTTATGAAAATGTGGAGTGAAGTAGAGGAATGAAGAGGGGGAGAAAGAGAGTCAAAAATTGAAACCACAATCACATTCTGCTCTCTTTATTATCATGTAGTTTCTCCCATTTATTAATGATATAAATCTTTAATGATTTGCAGCCGTTTCTTCCGTTTCAATTATCTAAAGAGGTGGGCAGTAGTTTTTTGAGAAGAAATGTTAAGAGTTTCATTTCTTCCAAAAGGAATGTTGAATGGCTAGGTAGTGGGATAGAGCTTAGAGGTGATAAAAAAAACATGGACATGTGAGTCTCTTCGGTGGTTGAAAAAGTTGACATATCATTCAAATAGAGCTCAACTTGTCAACATTTGAGAGAGTCAAAATCTTCTTTTATATATATAAATTTAATCTTTATATTATATTAGTATAACTTTTATATACAAATATCATAACATTTATGTACTTAAAGGATAACATAAAGTTATGTTATTACAACATAAAAGTTATGAGATTACAAACATAAATGTTGTGAAAAGTATTATAAATCTGTCATGCATTGTAAAAGATTATGTGAACATAACTTTTTAGTTATGCAAACATAAATAAAATGTTAGGTTTGTTAAACTAAAAGATTAGGTCAATATAACTGCAGAACTAAGGTTTGGACTAAGGTTAGGGCATGTGTAGGCGCGTAAGACGTGCGTGAGATGCATGAAATATACCCTCAAATTGGATCGATCCAGTTGCACGTATTTAGGATCTATACACCTGGTACATATAAATAATTACCTAAAACCTCATTTTTTATGAGTTTTTGTGTGGATAAATTAAATTGATCAATATAAATGTTGAATGATTACAATTTTAATTTTTTTACACCATGATATCTAGAAGTTTATTTTAAAAAAGAAACTTTTGGGAAGATAAATAATAATTATATCTGACCATAAAATCTTTAACTTAGATCATTGTGAAGGAAAGAAGAATTTTGAGAATTTAAAATATAATCCTTTCTTGAAGAAAATCTCTGTTTGTTTTTATTTCCAACGCTTTTGGGAGACTATTAGGGCAGAGTTTAATTCGACGGTGGGATTCGGTTTATGATTGGTACGATGAACGCGTGTGAATAGAATCACTACTTGTATCTCTATTCTTATTTTTTGATTGATATGTTTTTTAATTGAAAATCACCATTTTCTTATGAATTTGTGTTACTATATAGATTAGTCATTCCTTCGTATACTTGATATGGTACTATATATACTTAGTTACATATAACTTTTTTTTAAAATTATATAAGAATAAGATAAATGAATATTATAAAAATAATATTTTATATAAAAATATAAATAAAGCATAACTAAAATAATTTTTTAAATGATATAAAATAAGATGTTGTATAAATAATATAAAATCATATAAAATAATTAAATTAAAATTATGATAAATAAATAAAAATTAATTACATTAAGATAAAAATAAAAAATATAATATATAAATTATATAAACTAATATACCTTAATATTAGTGCAATAATTAATTTTTCATAATTTTTCTAAATTTAAATATGCTAAACAATTTAAAATTGAGTGAGTAAGAATAAAAAAATAGTATTATATATTAGAAGGTAATTTGATCAGATTGACTTAGTTTATATATTTTATTCTAATTATCAATTATAAAATATAATTAAATAAATAATGATTATTTCAATCATTCAATATTTTTTTTGTGATATCACTTATATGAATAGTATGTTTATATCATTCTTTTTTATGATGATTTCATGTTTGACTTTATTCAAATTCATCATAATTTCATTCTATTGTATCAATGACATCCAAATAGAAAAACATATGGAAAAAAATGAATTTAAGTTACATATTCTTCCGAGACAATTTTATCATAGATGTCTGGTCAACTATTTGTCTGTAGATGTTTTGTCAATATTGTTTTATAAAAGTTGGTCTTGGTGGGATTCAAACTAATCAATATGCAAGGAGAATCAAAACAATATTTTCAAAATAGTTTTTCAAAGTCAAATATTGTTTTTTCAATTAAAACGAAATGAAAAACCGTTAAGCAATGAGTAGGTCTATTATGCCCCTACCCGACCCGATCCTCCCCCCACACACATATAATCATTTTTATAAAAGAAAACTCACGAGCAACCATCTTCTTCTTTTTATTTTTATTTTTTTAATATATTTTTCATTATTTTTTGACATGATAATTTTGAAACCTCAAATTATGATTGTATGTCTTTCGATTCACTCTTCTCATCATGATTTCTCCTCTTCTTTCTTTTCTTCTTCATCTTCTTATAGATCTAGATGATTAATTTTAGATCGTGATTGTTGCAATGATTTTAAAACAATTATCTCAACAAAATAAAATAATCTGCAAAGAATTGGAATATTTAGTATGATATTGAGGAAGAATAGATGATAAAATCACAATTTTTTTTTTTAAATTTTAAACTTATAATGTATAGTACAATGATACATTTTAATCATATAACTAATACATTTTATTTATTGATGGGTGTTAAACCAATAAAAATATTTTACCTACTTTGAAATAAACAAAACAGTAAGTAGGTTTGATCCTTTGGAAATAGAGTTTAATTCTTTCTAAAGGGAAAACAAATAAAAGAGGGGAATTTGATGAACTAAACTAAAATCATATCATAATTAAATTAAGAAAAATAAGATAATTTCCTACCAACGAGATGATGCAAATAAATAAGAGAGAAGATAATCTCACCAAACTTCGATTCAAAGCTTTGGACATTTAATTGCATCTGAACATTAATTACACATATCATTTTGCATAATCACGAAGCTGTAGAAAAGTCATATGTTTTCCTAATTTAATTGATCAAACTCATTATTCAAAATCAAAAAATAATTATTAACTAATTAACGCACTTTCTAAATTAATTGCATTACTGAACATTAGCTACACATATAATCTTGCTTATTCAATCATTTAACCTTAACCTTACATTAATCAGGATACCATACAAAAATAATGTGTTTTTCTAATTTAATTGATCAAACTCACTCAAAATCAAAACTAATTATTAACTAATTAAAACTTTTCAAATTAATTAACAACCACATTAAATTCTTATGAAAAAAGTTAAACCGACTAAATACCTAAAATTGAATAATTGAGATAACTGCAATTACTAAGTCTATAGTTTCAATACTTCGTTAGATAGTTGTACGATTTCAGAAAAGCATAATAAACATATTGCTACTAACTCTTTCATGACAATTATACGATACTAACAAAGATAACAATCAAATTAAACTATTCTGAATCTGAGTAATGAACTAAAAAAAAAAAAAAGAATAGAAAAGTAAAATACTATAGAGAACGGCCCTACTAACATCTGAATCTGAAAGGAAAAGGAGAGGAGGTTGATATGTCACATTGAAAAATACTGAGTATATATACTCTAAAAAAACAAAGTTTTTACTCATACGAAATCTAAAGATCTCCATCCTAATTGGTGTAAGCCCAATTTTGCTCCACGCCCAAATAGGTCATTCCCACAAATAAGAATAATAAAATCAATCAATTTAGCATAAATGGACTAAAATCAAGGATAATTAATACAAAAAATACATTTTAGTTATATTAGCAAATTTACATTTTCAACACACAAGTAATACGTACATTAAAATTTAATAAACTTAAAATGTCATTGACAAGTAAAGACGAATTAGGATAGAGCAAGGACGAAAATATCAGTTTTAATGGATATATTGATACCTTAATTTTACAAAAATATCGATAGTTATATTGGTTTCTATGGAAATATTAGTCATTTTTTGAAAAAAATTGAAAACTTTGTAAAAAAACTGGAAAATATATCTAATACTTTACAGAATATTATAATTAACATTAATACATATATTGAACTTAAAATTTCAAATAAAATGATATATTTACTACAAATATAAAGATAAACTAATATATAGACGTCATAAATAATTTAGTAAAGTATTTGAATTAAATAACAATTTTATTCTCTAAAAATGATGGATTTTCTTGATGTTGAACAATAACTCGAAATGTTGTAGAATGAGAAGTTGTGGATTGTGATTTTGCTTTGAGAAATTGTTATGTTTGTATAAAAAAAACTATCACGTATGTATAATAGATTTAGAAGATAAAAATGTATAGACAAAATAGCTTGAATGACTAAAGTTTAGATAAGAAATCCTTTAAATGAGTTTTGTGTTACAATATCTTCAACGAGGACATTCAATCATTCATAATAATTAGTAATTATTTTTCCTTTATATGAATGTCTATAATGTGTGATATGAAATAAATGCGTGACTATATATAAAGGAAATAAGAATTTACTTTATGACGTAAATATGTGATATAAATATATCTCACGCATTGATTTTCTGATATGATTACTTCCATTATCCACTCACTGATATTCATTCATAATAAAAAAAGGAAAAAAAATTGAAAAAAGGAAAAAAAAAAAAAAAGCCAATACAAAATTTCTGCCGACAAGTGAAAAATCGTGATGTATCGACCGATATATCATGATTTTGTGTATATTATCGTCGAAATCGAAATATGCACAATATTTATTGATATATCACTAATATATCAACGATATTTTGATGAAATAAAATTGCAACGCAATATTATATCGATAGCTCGATTTTAATGATATTTCGATGACATATAACCAAAATATCATGACATTTTCGTTCTTGAGATAGAGACGGACATATATAGACCGACGCATGAAGCCTGTAGAGGCAGGACACATGTTTGTTGGCTTGATAGAAAAATCTAAGTCAGGGACAAATTATTTTTGCCATTTTTCTCTTAAGGATGCATAACAATCATGCTTCATTAAACAAAAGCATATTTTAGAGAGAGGGGAATATATCATTTCATTCAGATAAAATAGTTAAATGAGCACTGCAGAGTACAATTTATCGGAGTATCATAAATTGTACCAAAATTGTGTTCATGCATGGGTATAGAATCCAATTTTTCCAAATAAATTAATTTCTATAAATTATTTTCTCTATGAATATTTAAAGGTTGTAATTTGTGTTATCAATATTACATAATCCGTTGATATCATATATTTTTTTAGCAACTGTTGATATCATATTTAATGATGAGGAAATGGGTATTTCTAACCAAATAAGGATAACACAAAATTTAAACTAGTCATGAGATAAGAAACAATTTTAGTCAAAAAGTTTGATTTTAGACATCCATTACCTTCTCCTCTATTAACATCATCTCTTCCATTCTTCATTTTCTTTTTTCTCTTCCGAAATTTTGAACAATATCTCAAGCTTTCAGAAAAAATTTTCGCCCATTCCTAAAAATTCTAGATATTGATGTGAAAAATTCACTCATGGAAGAGTAAGATAATATATTCCTTAAGATTTTTTTATTAATTCCTTAAGATTTCATTTAAAATTTCTGAAGAATCGTTCATATGAATTTTTGAAAATAAATTGCTTGTGTGGATCGTGCAAGTCATGTGAATCGTCCGGATCATGCATGTGAATTGTGAGGATCATATGGGTCATGTAATTTTTTTTTGGTGGGGCTATACACACCCCAAAAATTTCTAAACAAACCCCATGACTTTTCAAAGTCACATGGGCTAAAAATAACAAGGTTATTTCCAAGCCAAAATTAAGATTTCCAATCCCAATTTGTCAAGCAATATTTATTGAATCAAAATTAACCATTTTGGTATATCGGTTGGAATACTTTCAAATGTCCCATTTAATACACTTCGGTGTAGGGAAACCTGATTGTTACAACGTCACGTACCGGTTAATCTTTGAGAATAGTGAAAAATAGAGTTTTTACATGTATTGTATCTAGTTAAACCTCGATGCGCATAAATGGTATCAGAGCCATATTTATTGAAGATATAAATTAAATTATTTGCACAATATTATTTTTCTTATGCCTAATGGGAGGAGAAAATTAAGAAAAAATGTATTCGAGATAAATTAAGTGCAGGATTTCATTAAATGACATCCAGCAAAGATTGGAACACAATTGTTCCAGACACATCTAAGGTCACACAAGATCTTAGGGAAGTCCAAAAAACCATCATATACTATGGTGGACAGATGAAAAAGATGTGCCGATCTCTATCTGAGATCTAAAACGATGTTTCAGATTTGAAAAAAGAAATTATAGATCTAAAAAAAAGGTTACCTAGGGGAATAGGTAGATTGATGAACGAACGTTTCAATGATGCACTCGGAGATAAACCAATCCTTCCCAAAGGAAAGGCTATAGAAGTTTCGAAATCTAAAAGCTACGAGGAACTCCTGCGTGACATCATCCGACAAGCCGGATGGAAGTCTCAAGAGTAGAAATCTCAGAATTAACCAAATCACTTTTCAATCTTGGAATTGTGGATCTGGTTCATCTCAAAATGAATGATCCTATTCCCAAACAAGAAGGGAGTACGAGCGCTGGGGCACCCGTCCAAAGTGCTGAAGAACCGGTCACCCAACGAACGTGGAAACAGGATCAAGTTGACCATAATGCATTTGTGGCTCGACGCAGGAGACGATCAGGGTGGAATCAGGTAGTGATAAGTACCATTTTTCACGTATTTTTGCGTATATTTATGTATTCATTTGAATATGTTAGATACATTTTTATAGTGATTTCTGGGATTATTCTTGTATAAGATGTATTTGATGAGTTTGCGTTTAGTTTCATGATTTTAATGAGTAAAAGTGCAAGTTTCAAGCATAATTGATGATTGGAAGGAGGAGACCGTGCCCGACGGAGAATTGAGGCTGGACGATGGGGTACGACCGTGCCGTGTAGCACGATCGTGCCCCGGACGAACAGGAAGTTCGAGAGGAGTTTGTTTTCTTGACGTGATTTCATCTCTTACTTCATTGGGAAGACTTCTTAGGCGATATAAATACTGACTGGGAGAGAGAAAAGAGAGGAGGAAGCACGGAGTGAGAAGAAGAAGAATTCAAGAGCCTGAGGAATCACGAGATCATCGTCGACAAGAGTTTTTAATCTTTCCTCTCTTGTTAGTTTTTAGTAGAGATGATATTTCCAATCTTGTCTATGAGTTTGTTGATAATCATGTCTAGCTAATTTTTTAGGGTTTTTAGGGCTTGTTAGTAATCTAATTCGGATCTTGATGGATCTTTAATTTCAATTCAATGTTCATGATCATTTATCTTATTTGTGTGTTTATGAGTTGATTGTTTGATTATCTGGCCAGTAATTGAGCATGTTTTGGTAATTAAATTAAAATTCGGGAGATGAGATTTAATTATGGAAGAATAAATACATGACACATAAAAATACTTAGATCGGGAGATTAAGGAATTTATGTGATGAGAAATCAATCTTGAGTACTATTGGGAGTTGTTATGTTTCTATCAGATTGAGTATGGATACCTCTAATGTCATAATAATCAACCGATTAACTGACTCGGGAGAGCTGTTAATCTGATATATGTGATTGCTCATATAGGATGATTGATTAATGAACTTGAATTGGTTAAAGTGATATTTTGATGAGAATTAGATGAAAGCATGTCCTAGAACCTGTTTTAGATCTCTGTGATTCTTGAGTGAATTTACCTGCGTAATTACCATTTCTGTTGAATTAATCTTCAATTGATGAGATTTGATTTTCCTAAATAAAATTGAGAACTGAATTTGAGTAGTTAGTTAGTGCCTAGATAGACAGTCTCTGTGGGATCGATCTTGCTCACCACTTCTACACTCTACACCGTACATTTGCGGGAGTAGCTGAAAGAAATTAGTGAACAGGCAGCATCCAATAGCCCTTGGATAAAAACGATGTTAGAGCCAACGCATCCGTTCGGGTTGGTGCTCACAACAGATATTATCGATTTTAGGAACATAGAGACCTTGATCGATGAATGGATGACCTCATTAAAGGTTGCATTGTCAATACTGAACATTGATAAGGACCAATTCAGCAAATTACTTGAAAATACCCTACAAGGTTTGGCTAAGAAAGCATGGGATAGTACGGAGGCCCATATCAAAGAAGAGATTGGATCAGGAGATAATATTTATGAAATTATCAAAAAGATCGGTCACTTACTCAAAGTATACTTCGTCGGTGATGGATACTTTGATGAAAGAAAAAAAGAAAAGAATCGAGAATATACACAAGCTTTGTATGCTCTTGAATTGAGAAGTATATGTTATGCGGATAAATACATATATTAGTTTCGCAAATATTACTTCCAAGCTCAGATACCATTGAATGTTGCAACAGAATTATTCTTTGTAAAAATATGTAGCCCATGGAGGGAGATGCTTATACAAACATATAAGGTGCCTCCAGGGAGAGTCGATTCAGTGGCTTGAAGAATGTCATTTTTAAAGAATAGCCTAAGAGAATGGTGTCATCAATCGACACTACAAAAGAACAAGAAAAAACTTAGAGGATTGGTGAAAAAGACTCATCTTTGTTGCGAAAATAATGATTTTTCAAGCATCATTGGAGAACCAAGTCGCGAAAGACATGGAAAAAGAAAGAAACACTTTAAAAGAGAGTTTCGATCTATAACTCTGGAGGATCATACAGAAGGCCTTCCAATCAAGGGAGATCATGGTGGTCCAAATCAAAAGCTAGATCTTACAAATCTGGTCAAAAGTTTGGTCCTTCCAAGTTTTCTTCGCAAGGATCTAGATTCGTAGGAAGAACAACAGGAGCAATACCAAGAAGAAGTACTTTCAAACGAGCTCACACTCGGACCAATGAAAGTTTCAGAGATTGCAACTGCTGGACGTGCGGGATGAGAGGACATATTTCGCCCGATTGCCCACAGAATTACAAGAAAGTGCGCCAATTCAAGCCAACAGATGACATCCTTGATGCAGTCTTTTATGGTGATTTGGTGCCCGTTTACAAGTTTGAGGACCATCTCTTCAGATGAAAGCATCTACGAAGAAGAGTTCAAATCTGATTCAGAAGGATCTTATGGATCATCTACAGAATCAGACAAGTAGCCACAGTGAACAAGAAGATAGACTCCAAACTTTGAAAAGTCTATCAGGATTCTTTTCAAGAATGACCATCTCTAATAAGACGATGAAAAGAATCATGAGATAAGATTCAACCTTAAGTCCATACGAATGATTTAAGATTGGAGGTCTTAATCAACTCGGTAACCAGATTGAATTAAGACAGCGCAAGCACCATACCATTTACTAGGTGAACTCAGGTGAGTTTTCGATTCCCATGGAATTAACCGGTAATAAAGTTGATATGCAGCTTATTCCAAAAGAAGAAAGTCTTAAAGAATTAAGCCATATCAAAGAAGAAGTAGCAGTTACTATGAAATAGATTCATATTGGAACCATTGAAGTAGTAATTAAGGCTACCTTCAAAGAAGAAATTGATTCTGAATTACATTTATCTGTGATGGATAGAAGAATCAATAATTTGTGAGATAGTTGTCTTGGTACAATGGTAGGAAATTTGTATGTTGGTAAACTTATGTTTAACATTCATCCTAAAATTGCATGCAACCTAGCGGACCAAGATTTCAGTAGAGTCTTAACCCTTCATCAGGACTTTAAAAGAATCGATCTAATAAGAGAAGGTAATAGACCATATTCCATCACGTATAGAATTGCATATGCCCTTTCCAATACACATTACTCAGATTTGTTTCTTAGGAAAGAGTATATAGAAATTCCTAGAATTTTTAAGGAATTTGCCAAAGTAATGACACCAGACCCAATCCAAATACCTAGGATAGGAGGTGTTAATATATTAATTGAAGATAATCCGATCCTAAATAAATCATTAAGGTATGATTCTGAGATTAGTATCAGGATGTCCTTTTTCGAAGATAGGATTCTAACCTTAAAAGGAAAAGAACTAAGTGAGGATTTTAATCCACAAAAGATTGGGGGTAAGAAATGTTAAAATAAATTGTCCTGATGGATGGAAAGAAATTCATGTTATTTTTGATATATCTGAAGCAGATAATTTGTTCCTTTGTGATGAGATATATCATTTACCGCAACCAAGGGTAAATAAATATGAAGGCTTGTTAAACATAGCAGGTTATGAGATATCTATTACAGGTAGTGCAGGCAAAACTAAGGGTTCTATGACTTTTGGTATAAGTTTCCTTGAGGGATATAAACCTTGGGGAAGAAATGGAAAATGGATGGAGTTCGATCTTGATGGACACACAATCAGTGTAGAATAAAACCATTTTTATGCCAGGATTGCATATAGAGGAAGAGAATGAAGATCTCTTAAAAGAAAAAGATGAGTTGTTAGACATTATGAGAAATATGCGAAGAAACGGTCAAACTCATCAAATACAAGATGTGATAAGATTACAAGAGGTTGCCCATAAGTATAATCAAATAAACTTAAGGATAACCATGTTAGAATCCTGGAAAAATATGAAAAGATATCCAGACGATCCAGACGATTCTGAATGATGAGTATTTTCTCTATATATATATCCGTCGGGGTATTATATGATCAATATAAGACAAAATATTTTACAGCTTATATTGACTCAGGTTCAGGTATTTGCATAGCAAAACCAGGAGTTTTTCCCAGCGAATCGGTGGAAACTTTATCGCTTATCGCAGGAAGGGATTTCTCCCATAAAATCCTAATACTCAATAAGGGTATTTGAGAATCAAGAATAATGATCGGAGGCGCATTTGATACTCCTTGGTATAAAGTAAGAATGCCACCTATCTATATTCATGATACAGATGCTGATATTTTTTTGGGTAACAATTTTATTCAAACATTTGCAAAATATGAGCAAGATAATCACAAGAACCTATTAACCTTTACTACTAACTGTGGTAGTTTGATACAAGTTTCGTGGAGAGAAAAAGCTTTTAATAGGATAATGCCTATTAATTTTCACAGCAAACGTGGTGATAATGAGACCAAGTTAACTCATCCTAAAATACAGGATAAGAGGAAAATTGGAGAAGATCTTTTGTCCTACAGACAAGAGGGAATGGAGGAGGCATAGGAAGAAGCGATTCAATTTCTAAAAAATGTCTTGCAACAAGGACCACCTCAGATTGACATTGATGAGAAAAGTTTACTTTCCCTTGAAAATGTTAAAAGGCTGATACAGAGGAATTTCAATGAAAATCCTTTAGCCTGGTGGGACAAAAACCAGATCGAAGCAACCCTAAAGGTAAAATAACAATACTGATATGAGTTGGTTCGATATAAGCAGATTCAGATGAACATTGAAGATTGGAAGGATATGCAAAAGATTATTAAAGAGCATATTGATCTCAATCTGATCGAAGCAGAAATCTCCCTTTATAGTAGCCCTGAGTTTTTGGTAAAAAAACCATGGTGAAAAAAAGGGAGAAAAGACAAGGTTAATAATCAACTATCAAGGTATTAATAAGATTACCGAATTTGATGGTTATTACATTTCAAGTAGAGAACACTTAATTGATTACATTAAAGGATAAAAAGTGTTTTCAAAATTTGATTGTAAGTCTAGTTTCTATCAGATTAAGTTAGAAAAAGGGTCGAAGAAATTAACTGTCTTTTCTACTCCACAAGGTCAGTATATCTGGAATGTACTTCCAATGGGTCTTGCAAATACACCCCAGATATACCAACGAAAAATGGATAATCTTTTCAAAGATTATTTTGAGTTTTTGTTTGTTTACATAGACGATATTTTGATTGTATCTAAAAATATGAAAGATCATTTGAAGCATCTTGAAATATTTTCTGAAGCATGTTATAAAGTAGGATTAGTGCTCTCTGAAAAGAAGGCAATAATCGCAGTTAATAGAATTGAGTTTCTCGGTGTTATTATTGACCATACAAGTATGAAACTCCAGGAACGTATTGTGGAAAAAATTCACAATTTCCAGATGTTTTTAAGGATAAGAAGCACCTTCAAAGCTTCTTAGGAGTGATTAATTTTACAGGTTCGTTTATCAAGGACTTAGCAAAATATCGCAAGGATTTTCGTCCTTTATTACAAAAAGATGAGAAGACAAAATGGAAATGGGAAGACATCTATTCCCAACGTGTCCAAGAGTTAAAACAGGTTGTAGTAACCTGTCGAAACTCACAATTCCTCAAGACAAGGATCAGTTTGTTGTCTATACGGACGCTAACGACTTCCGATGGACAGCAGTGCTTATGAGGAAGACAGCTACTGGTGAAGAACTATATAGATATACAGGAGGGTTGTTCATAGAACAACAAGCCAGAATCTGACATATTAAAGAGAAAGAATTTTTTACGGTTTGGAAGGCGTTTAAAAATGGCCTTTATTTTTATTAGCAAAAGAATTCACTATAAAGGTTGATAATACAAATGTAAAAGCTTTTTTGAAAAACAAACTCTGTTGGGATTTCATTGTTTAGATTTTGATGAGACAAACCAACCATGTAATAGGAAGTTTTGAGTACCCCCATTTTTCACATTGTTTAAGTGAATAAATAGACTAGAATTGAGTCTTGAGTCAAGGATTGAAATAGAGGTTAAAAGAGGATAAAGCTGCATCTAAGTTTTAAAGGAAGATATCGCTGCAAGAAGGCAGGATACAGTATCGCTGCATGAAGGCAGGATACAGCAAAGTAAGGAAAAATGGCGTGCAGCATCGCTGCATAAAAAAGATACAGGAGTACTGCTAGAACGAAGTTACAGCAGCACTGCCAGACGATACTGCAAGCAGGTCTAAAATTCAGCAGCACTGAAAGTATACATCAGCTGCACAGAGACCAAGGATACAGCGCAGACTTACAGAACCGTTAAGTAAATACAGCGCCAACTACAAGACGAAGTATCCTGCAAATCCCAGGAAGGATAAATGCAGTACGAGGAACGGAGATTCAAGCAGGGACAAAAGAGCCGTTCAAGAAAAAGTCAAAGTAGCAGACACGGAGCCAATAAGAAGATGCCACATGGACTGACGCGCCGCAGAAAGCTGCGAGCCGCAACTGCCGCATTAAATGCTCCGAAAAGAAGGGTCAGTCGCATTAAATGCGAACCATACTTTGGCCAGGCTATTTCAAATTCAAAAGAGGGATGTCTCCTTCAACGGACATCTTCTCCTACAAGTATAAATAGAGGTCGAGGAGTACTGAAGCTGGTTACTGTTACTGAGATCTAATTTCCATACGTGAAAGTTTCAAGCTTACAAATTTAAAGTATTCAAGCCAACAGTTTCAGTCACTCAACATATCGAAGTGAAGCAGAGTTCAAGCTGAAAGATTCCTTACGGATTCAGAAGCTCACTTCGAAGCACAAGTTGAAGAAAACCTTTTATCCTTTTAACCTTGTTGCTGTGTGCTTAGGTTGTTTTAATGGTGTCAAGCAGTTGATAGGAGAGATCCTTGCTGTTTGTTTTAGTTGTCTAGTGTTAGGCAGCTTCCTTGTGTGGGAGTATAGAACCCTGTGTGGGTTAGCCTTTGAAGTTTGCAGTTGCTGTGTGTACGCTGGACTTCAGTAGGTGGTTTGCTTTGTAAAGTTGATAGATTGTTAGGAGAGTCCTGTAATTCAATCTTACTTAACAAAGTTCCTGCTCGAGGAGCAGTAGAGTGGACGTAGAAGGATTACACCACCTTCGAACCACTATAAGCCATAAGTGTTTTTATCGCTTTATTTATCTGTGATTATTTTCTGCATATATCTATCTATTCTCATCATAAAACGTTTGAAAGAAGCATTTTTGTGTAAAACAGCCTTGTGTTTAAAAGTATATTTCCGCTGCGTACAAAACTCCAGGTTACAGCGTGCAGCACTGCATTCTAGCGCTGCAAGCAGTAACCATCTATCACTGCAAGCTCAAGTAACTTGCAGTGCAGAACGGTTGTTTTAAAGATTCTGAAAAATCGACCAAGGTTCATTCACCCCCCCCTCTGAACCTCGGACACCACTTGGGACCAACAAGTGGTATCAGAGCGAGTTGGGTTAAAAGCCAACTTATCTGGTCACCTACCCAGATCCACCTTGTCTCGCTGTTTTCTTTGCATAAAAATCATCTTTAAAGCATATCATGGATTCCTCCAATCACAAGCTACCTATGTTTTCCATAGAGGAATATGATGACTGGAAGATTAGAATGCAGGCACACCTTTCGGCCATGAATGATGAGATGTGGACCGTCATAACTGAAGGACCGATAGTTCCCATGAAGGTAAATCCAATGTATGGAAGAGACCATGCAGAAGGAGAGCAACCACCACCAAACCTCCTGATCAAACCACGACAAGAGTGGGGAAACGAAGACAGGAAAAGAGCCAACCTGGATAACGTGGCAAAGAACGCTCTATTTATTACCTTGAATAAGGGCACCTTTAGCAAAGTCAAGACTTGCTCAACATCCAAAGAAATATGGGAAAAGCTGGAGCAAATTTGTGAAGGAACTGAGCTCACAAAGGACAACAAAATCTCCAATGCTACACAATTATTCGAGCTCTTCGAGATGAAGAATAAAGAGACTCTAGAGCAACTAGATCTGAGATTCACATCCATAGTGAATGAACTAGAAGCTCTGGGCAAACACTACACACAGAAAGAAAAGAACATGAAGGTGTTAAGAGCCCTACCAGCGGAGTGGGATAGCAAGACCACTGCCATGAGAGTGTCTATGGACCTGAAGTCCATGAGCACATTTGACTTATTCTCCGACTTGAAAGCATTCGAGTATGACATCAATAGAAGGAGAAAAGAGTCAGATGAGTCAGTCTCCAAAGTTACAGCGCTAACCGCCAGAGGAACAAAAGATACAGCAACCGCCAGTTGCAGTAAGCAGAGTGAGGATACAGCAGAAGTTGCTGAAGAGGATATGGCACTCCTCCTAAAGAAATTCAGGAGATTCATCAAGAGCAACAACAATAGCAGCAACACCAACCTCAACAGAAAGAATGACTTCAGAAGAAGTCAACCAAACCCTCAGGTATCTTCTTCTCCACAGTCAAATACAGGAAATGTTGACTTGTGCTATAATTGCAGGAAGCCTGGACACTACGCAAGGAATTGTCCTTATCCAACAGTGCACAAGTATCCTGAAGGAGAAAGAGAACAGAGGAGAGATAAAAGACGAGAGGAAAGGCACAAGCTTCGAGCTCTCATAGGAGAGATGGAGAAAGCCAAGGATGCAGCAGTTCCGAAGGAAGTACTAAAAGCTGCAGAATCCTCTGACAGCGATGCTGAAACCTCATCCTCTGACGAAGAAGCACTCATATGCCTGATGGCTAAAGACGGCGAGGACAGCGAAAAAGATGAGGTAATTTACCAACCGTTGTCCATACAAGTTGATGAGGAGCTGAACATGATCCACTCCTTGAAAAGGATCATGAGTGATTTCGAGCAGATCAACTCAATTCATGAGGAGCTTAAGGTTGAGAATGAGAACCTGAGAATCGATAATGAGATTCTCAAGAGCAAAAACATCGACATTGCCAGAATGCTCGCTGCACGAGAGTCTGATAACTCAAAGTGTAGTAAGCAGCAACAAGAGATCTCTAGATTGAATCTGCTGATCACTGAGCTAAGATCTGAGAAGGAGATCTTGCAGTCCAAGATGAGAACGTTCACCAAATCCGCAAAGGACGCAAGAGATTGCATAAACAGTGTCAGAGATCCCTTTGTGATTTCAGGCATAGGTTACAGCAATCAAGGCTCTCAGAATACAGCAAGCACATCTGAAGCTGTGAATTTTGTTCAAGCTAAAACTCCAATGGAGAAAGAGTTACTTTGTGACTCTGAAAAGATACTGAACAAAACAGCATTGACGGATAAAGGGAAGAAACCCCAATGCTCAACTGCAGGGAATAAGTCTGCATCTAAGACTTGGCTGCAACAGAAGTCATCTACTGCATGCAGCAAAAGGATGCAGCAACCAACAAAGTTGCAGCATAGAAGAAACTTTCCCACCAATACTAAGACCTATATGTCTAAACCTCAAGGAGGATATACTCCAGGGAAGTATGGTGGAAGACCACACTACAAGGGTGCTGGTAACACACATGTTTGCCGAGCACACACTTTTAACAAGCAGTTTTCCAAGATAACTGCATACAGCTCGAGAACTAACAAATCTTACAGTAGATCAGTTACTGTTAAGAAAGTTTGGGTTCCCAAAGTAACTAACCCCAAAGGACCCGTATGGAAATGGGTACCTAAATCTGTTTGAGTTTGTTACAGGTCACAGTGCCAGGATGCAGCAATGATGTATGGTATATCGACAGCGGCTGCTCAAGGCACATGACAGGCAATAAAGAGACGCTGAAAGACTTCCAAGAATGCAAAGGACCAAAGGTCATATTTGGAGATGATTTCAAAGGAAGCACAAAAGGAAGCGGATGCCTAGTCAAGGGGAACATAAAGATCAAGGATGTATCCTACGTAAAGGGGCTTAGATACAATCTTCTAAGCATCAGTCAGTTCTGTGACAAAGGATATACAGTGGAATTCAACCTCAACAAGTGCTTAATCAAGGACAGCACCACAAATGAAGTAAAGCTTACAGGAACAAGAAGAGGAAATATCTACCTAGCAGATTGGAATTCCTCCACTCAATCAACATGCTTCATAGTGAAAAGTCCACCGGAGCTGAGCTGGCTATGGCACAAACGATTAAGTCACCTGAACTTCAAGACTATCAACAAGCTAGCAAGAAAAGGCCTCGTGAGAGGATTACCAGATGTAGCTTACAAGAAAGAGAATGTCTGTGGAGCGTGTCAAAAAGGGAAGCAAGTTAAGAGCTCTTTCAAGGATAAGATTCAGAAATCGTCTCACAGAATTCTAGACCTTCTACACATGGACCTCTTTGGACCAGTAGAACCAGTAAGCTTGAGCGGGAAGAAGTACTCTCTAGTAGTAGTGGATGACTACTCCAGATACACATGGACGATCTTTCTAGCAAAGAAGTCGGAAACTCAAGAAAAGCTACCTGGCCTCATGAAGAAAATTCAGAATGAAAAGAGCTTGAGCATAGTGAAGATAAGATCAGACAGAGGAACCGAGTTCATGAATAAATTTATAGAGAAATTCTGTTCTGACAATGGTATTCGTCATGAATACTCTGCTGCAAGAACACCTCAACAAAACGGGGTTGCTGAAAGAAGAAATAGAAACCTCAAAGAAGCAGCAAGGACGATGATAGCAGAAGCAGAAATACCCAAGAGATTTTGGGCTGAGGCAACCAACACTGCATGCTATACGCAGAACAGATGTTTAATCATCAAGGATCTTGACAAAACACCGTATGAAATATGGAATGGTCATACACCAAACATTTCCTATCTACATATCTTTGGATGCAGGTGTTATGTTCTCAACAATGGAAAGGAACATCTGAAGACTTTTGATGCTAAATCAGACGAAGGAGTATTTCTAGGATACTCTGCTGTAAGTAAAGCCTTCAGAGTGTTTAATAAAAGAACCCTGGTGGTAGAAGAATCTGCACATGTGGTGTTTGATGAACCACATTGTGACACAAAGAAGCTGGAAAAACCACCTGAAGAAACATCTCCCAGAAAAGAGAATGTTGTACCATACATAGAAGGAGTTCTGCCTACAGAAGAAGATAAAGATGAAGAAGCTGCAACCTTGGATACAGCAAACATTCTTACAGCAGCAGAACCTCCTGCATTACAGCAACATGATGAGCAAAATACACCAACGCACGTTTTTGAGCCAGATAGGACATGACTCAGAAATCATCCAAGAAATCTCATTATAGGAGATCCAGCCATCGGTGTAAGGACAAGAAGATCCATCCCACATGAAGCAATGTTTGCATGCTTCATATCACAATCAGAGCCTAAGAATGTTGAAGAGGCACTGCAAGATAGCAACTGGGTACAGGCCATGCAGGAAGAATTGAATGGATTTGAGAGAAATCAAGTATGGCAAACAGTCGCTAGACCGACCCATCAAGGTGTAATTGAAACAAAGTGGGTGTTCAAGAACAAGCTAGATGAATCAGGAGTCGTTGTAAGAAACAAAGCAAGATTAGTTGCTAAAGGATACTGTCAGGAAGAATGAATTGATTTTGATGAGACTTTTGCACCTGTGGCAAGGCTAGAAGCAATAAGAATCTTCTTAGCCTATGCAGCACATATGAATTTCAACGTCTATCAAATGGATGTTAAAAGCGCATTCCTGAATGGTCTCCTTACAGAGGAAGTATATGTTGAGCAACCTCCTGGTTTCGAGGATCAAGCAGAAGAGAAGGTGTACCGTTTACAAAAGGCCCTATATGGACTGAAGCAAGCACCAAGAGCTTGGTATGACACCTTATCTCTCTATCTTCTGAAAAATGGTTTTCAGAAAGGAACGATCGACAAAACGCTGTTTAGGATACAGGACGGAGAGAGTGTACTTCTTGTACAAATTTATGTGGATGATATTATCTTTGGATCCACAAACAAAGAGCTATGTGAGAAATTCTCCAACCTGATGCAGTCAAAGTTCGAGATGAGTATGATGGGAGAATTAAGCTTCTTTCTCGGACTGCAAGTAAAACAGCTTCCTACAGGAACCTTTATCAATCAAGTCAAGTATACGAAGGAGCTTATCAAGAAATTTAGCATGGAGAATGGAGCCGCAACGTCCGTTCCCATGTCCACATCTATAAGTCTTGACAAAGATGAAGATGGTAAAGATGTAGACATCACGAAGTACAAACGCCTCATTGGATCATTGCTGTATCTCACAGCAAGCAGGCCTGATATTATGTTTGCAGTAGGAGTCTGTGCTAGATTCCAAGCAGCACCGAAGGAATCACATCTTTTAGCTGTAAAAAGAGTGATCAAGTATCTGAAAGGAACTCAGGAAGTAGGCCTATGGTATCCTAAGGAAGGAGGATTCAAGCTCAAAGGCTACTCCGATTCAGATTATGCAGGCTGCAAGATTGATAGGAAGAGTACAAGTGGGACTTGTCAATTTCTGGGAAACAGACTTGTCTCGTGGTTCTGCAGAAAGCAGACCTCAATTGCAACCTCTACAGCAGAAGCAGAGTATGTTGCAGCAGGAAGTTGCTGTGCGCAGATTCTCTGGATACAGCAGCAACTTAGAGATTATGGGATAGAAGAAAAAGAGACGCCAATTCTCTGTGACAATACGAGCGCTATTGCAAATATCCATAATCCTGTCTTTCACTCAAGAACAAAGCACATTGACATTCGTCATCACTTTATAAGAGATCATGTTGAGAAGAAAGATGTCGTGCTTGAGAAGGTTCACACGGATCTACAGCTGGCAGATATCCTTACAAAACCTTTGAGTGAATCTAGGTTTTCTATGCTTCGTAACGAGCTAGGAATCCTTAAGCTGTGAAGAAAAAGAAAATGCAAGATCGCAGGGGGAACCTTTGCATGCTTGCAGAAAGCAGTAAAAATGGTACTGTAAGCTACTCGTCAATACAACACTGGGTTCAGACAGCGCTGCAACCTACATTCTTACAGTACAACATCTATCGAAGAAATCTAGCAGCATCAGGTTACAGCATTAATTTCAAAAGGAGTATTGATTGCTCTGCAACCTCGTACTAGAGATGCTGCAACCTCAAAAGACATTTATTTAGGCGGCAAAGGGCATGTCTTTCAGCATTAAATGCATGACTGCGGGTGTCAGGAAGTGGAAAGGGCGCTGACAGAGCCCACGCGCCAAGTAATTATTAGCGACGATTTGACATCTCCGCTTTTTCCTGAGCCACTAGATCATTTTCCTGATTTATCTCGCACGTCTCTTGGGAACCGCCATATAGACCAAATCGTGCCATTTGAAATTCACTTTTCATCTTCAGAGAGAGAATCGCTGTGATCGCAAGAAAAATTTTCTAAGTGCAAAAACCCTTGTCTCTCTCTCTCTCTATCTCACAAAGATTTCAATGGCTGCCAGAAAGACCATCGTTCTTGATGGAAGAATGATCAACAAGGAGAACATCTTGGAGTCAGGGTTGTATGATAATACCCTGATTAAGAGAATCTTTGACGCTCTACAACAGACCCAAGTCCTAGGGCTGTTGACCACGGTATATGCTGGCTTCTCCACGGAGTCAGTACAGAGGTTTTACGCCTACGCTAGGCAGGCGGAGGAAAGGAACTGCATCCTGTTCCGGATGGATGCAGATGGAGAGGAACGGTCGCTGACCGTTAGGGATATCTCCACCACCTTCAGCATTTCGGCTGCAGGGTTGACCCCCAGCCAGTTTGCGACATATGGGGAGGCATCGGCTCAAGAGATGTGGAATCTCTTTCGAGCAAAGGATGCAGGGGCTGAAATCAAGAGAAGCGCCCCCAAGAAGCTCTTCAAACCGGAGTTTGAACTTCTCCACGACATCTGTGCGTACTCCATCGAAGGGAGGACAAGGAGTTACGACAAGTGCACAGATCTCCGGTTCCGGATCATGTCTGCCATCATGGCCGGAGAAAAGATGAACTGGGCGAGGTTCATCATGAAGAGGCTGTGGGAGGAAGCAGAGAAGATAACGGAGCGTCGGAGCTACGGTATCACCATCTGTTCTCTGCTCTGCAAGCTTGGCCTTCAACTTGCAGCACCCGCCCCCATTCATCCTGGAAAGTATCTCGGGGAGAAGAAGAAGGGCAAGACCCAGCCGAAGGCTGCAGGAACAGGAGTTGCGAGGAAGAAAACCAAAGACAAAAAGAATGCAACTCTTGCTCTGCAAGATGAAGCTGCTATCAGCGGGGAAGATGCTGAAGAAGAGGAACCTTCGAGTCCTCTTCCTGTTATCAAAAGGAGTTCAGGGAAGGCTGTACCTGAACTTGAATCTTCTTCCCCAGATGATGACGCACCTTTGGTGAGAAGGGCTCCACGCAGCAAGAGAGCTGCTGGTGCTGTTGGGGATGTGTCACATCTGCCTGATATGGTTGTAGTTGACCTTGGGGATGTGTCACATCAGCTTTGGGAGCCACATCAGCACCGGGTCGAGCCAACTGAAGAAGAAGCTCGTCTACAAACAGAAGCTTCAGTGCTCGATCCCACCTTTCCGGCTGCTAGAAATATGCCGGCAGAGTACTCTCTTTGGAGAGAGATGCGGCTGTCTAAGGGGGAAATCCTGTTGAAGTGGAAGGATTTCCTGACAGTCGAGCAAGCTGTCCTGGAGTGGGCCAAATCAGAGGATATTCTGGCACTCCTGCAACCTGACTTTGCAGCAAGAGTTCAAGAGCTCGATGGCTGCAGCGCTGCACAGGGAGCACAAGATAAGGGAAAGGGCAAAGCTCTTGCAGAATCCGACTCTGCAGAGCTGCCGATGAAAGCAGCAGTGGAAGATGTGCAGGTCTTTCTAGCCCCGGCTGCAGAGGCGGTAAGAAGGGGCGATGATGTCGCATTTGCTCAGGAGCAAATCGACACCTTGGGAGTGGAGCAGGCTGAAGAAGCCATGCTGCATCTAGCGCTGCAACAGAGCCTGAAGGAAACCAGGATGCAGCACACTCCAAGAAGGATGCGGGGAGAAGGCAGTTCAAGTTCAAATCAGATGAACTCCCCTGCATACGAGCAAGTAGTTGAGGGCCTCTCCAACATTGTCATGCTGGATCGCTTGGAGGAGGAGGAAGCCCAACTACTGGATTATGGTGACTCCCCAGTGCGCGAAGATGAAGATGCTGCTCAAGCAGACTCTGAGGGGGAACCATCCACCATAATCAGGAATGTCATCTCAGACATCTCTGAGATTGCCGATGAAGCATCTACGGAGGGAGTTGCAGAGGCGGTACTCCCTGCACTGGACGCGACAGCAGTGCAGCCAGCAACCACCCTTCAACAGGAAGAAGGAGCTGTAGAAAAGAGCAGGGTGGAAGCTGAGATCCTAGCAGCAATAGAGGATACAATGCTGAATACTGTGATCGCTGCAGGAAGCCATGCAGAGCTGCAAGAACCGACTCTTGCAGCAGAGACTGTCGAAGCTGTTTCTGGACCGGCCGAGGAGACGGGGTCCGTTGAGAAGACCTCAGTGGAGGATGTTGTTCTGACAACACTCCCTGAGTGTGAGAAGACCTCAGGTGGGGAGACTGTTCAGACAGTACCCACTGAGGATGCTGGAGTTGAGGCCGAAGTATCCCCAGTGCAGCTAGAGACACCTCGTGAGGAGGTTGATGCTGCAGCCGCTGCTAGCTCTTAAGTACCTTCAAAGGTCACTGCAGCGAAGGATACTGTGGACGCCAATATGTCGGATGCCGAATTCGCAAGATGGATGAAGGAACGGAACATTGCTGTTCATGGGTCAAAATCTGGAGGAGCCGTTCCTGTCCCAGTCTTATCCAGCGAAGAGGAGTCAGAAAAAGAAGAAGGAGATGAGCACCCATCCTCAAGCTCTACAAGCTCTCATACCAGCAAGGATGAGGATGAGGTTGTTGCTGAAGTACCGAGGCAGGATGCAGCACCAGTATGCCAAGAGGTGATTCCATTTGCTGCATCCACTGCTGCCTCAACAAGAAGGAACTCAGGGCTGACTCCTGATGAATCAATCAACAGAGTCGAGACCGCTGTTAGACATCTTCTGCATGCTCTCCAAGAGCATGAGTCTACCATGCGCAACAGTCTTAGGGTCAGTGCCCAATTCCACGCTGAAACCATGACGGGTTTCAAGAAGGACCTCGAAGTACTGTCTGACATGATCAAATCAACTCTCACTGAACATTCTAACAGGCTGTACTACGATCGGGTCAGGATGGAGAAGGAGTTGAAGGTTGAAGCTGCTCTGACACGCCAAGAGATCAGACAGTGTAAACAGCATGCTGAAAATGCCTCAACCAGACTCAACCATCACTCCCAAGTCCTCGAATCACTTCTGGATCGCGTCTATGATCAATCCCAGAGAACCAGAAGTGTGGACGACAGGTTGGGGAATCTAGAGCTGATTGTAGGCGAGTTGAGGGACATCATGGTCCGAGCTTTCCCTCAGCATGTCGATGTTCCAGAGCCAGCCCCTGAACCGACCCAACGCCCGCGATCTAGGGTGGTCCCAGCAGCCCCTGCTCAGCCCCCGGCTTTTGATGATGCCAAAAAGGGGGAAAGGTTTGAAGAGAAATACAGGAGCAAAGGGGCGGCTGAACCTGAAGAAGATGAAGAAGATGATGACCAGCAACCTCTCAGCAGGAGGAGAAGGAGGTCTGGATCATCTGCTGCTGCTGATATCCCTTCTCCGAAGAGATGGAGAAGAGATGATGATGGAGCTGGTGGAGCCGGTGCAGCTGCTGGAAGAAGATCTGCTGCAGGTTCTGCACACAGCAGAGCTGCAAGCAAGGATGCAGCACCGCCCAGCTATCATCGTAAGAGAAGGGATGATAGCCAGCAGCAAGGCTCAAGGAAGAGGATGAGGGGGACGAGTCTGAGAATCAAAGGCGCCAGTACGAAGAAGCTGCAGATCCTAACGCCTGGATTCAAAGACTCGGTGTAATTGGTGAAAGAAAAATATTCCCAAACAACTACTACTAATTCCCTCCTCAAGAGATCCCTCGCCTTGACACAGAGAACATCTCTGCTGAAGTGTCCGTGTTGATGGATCAAAGGCCTGAAGGAGAAAACATGGCTTGGAGATTCGACATCTTCAAAGAAGTCAGACTGCCTTTTGATCGGAATCCAACATTTGAGGCGATCACCATTTTCAAAAGATCAGAGTACCTCAGACACTTCAGAGATCTATGCAGGCAAGACAAATTCAGCAAGTATCATACCTGCAAGACTGCATTGAGAAGGTATGAACAACTCGTTCGCGAAGGAGGCCTTGACATTCAACAGCTGTACATCGATAGAGTCAAGGAAGGGCTGATTGTACCCTTCTGCGAGGACTTCTGGCTAAGATGGATTCAGATTCCTGTGATCAGACACAAGCTGGAAGAGTCCTACCAAAAGTCCATCAGGGACTGGTGGAAAGGATCAAGAGGAAGAGAAGGCCTTGAGAGGTTTGAAAGAAGAGCAGACGAATCTGCAAACAAAAGGTCTTCATTTTACTAAGCTGTATTCATATACCCTCTTATGATCTTTGTTGTATTTTTGATGTTGTAAAATTTTTTATCTCTTAAATGAAGAAATTTTTCTTTCTGCTCTGACCAAGTTCAAATCTTATGAACTCATGCATGCTGTTTGTGTTTTCCTGTTGAGTTTGTTGAAAGGAATAGCATGATGCATCTCTGATGAATCCAGGATTAGATTTATTTATTCAAAGCTGTGCAAGCATGTAATCTGGATAAACCATATGAGTTAAAGTAAAATGAAACTTCTTCATGAACGAAATATTGTAAAGGTTTTGTCATCATCAAAAAGGGGGAAATTGTTGGGATTTCATTGTTTAGATTTTGATGAGACAAACCAACCATGTAATAGGAAGTTTTGAGTACCCCCATTTTTCACATTGTTTAAGTGAATAAATAGACTAGAATTGAGTCTTGAGTTAAGGATTGAAATAGAGGTTAAAAGAGGATAAAGCTGCATCTAAGCTTTAAAGGAAGATATCGCTGCAAGAAGGCAGGATACAGTATCGCTGCATGAAGGCAAGATACAGCAAAGCAAGGAAAAATGGCGTGCAGCATCGCTGCATAAAAAGGATACAGGAGTACTGCTAGAACGAAGTTACAGCAGCACTGCCAGACGATACTGCAAGCAGGTCTAAAATTCAGCAGCACTGAAAGTATACATCAGCTGCACAGAGACCAAGGATACAGCGCAGACTTACAGAACCGTTAAGTAAATACAGCGCCAACTACAAGACGAAGTATCCTGCAAATCCCAGGAAGGATAAATGCAGTACGAGGAACGGAGATTCAAGCAGGGACAAAAGAGCCGTTCAAGAAAAAGTCAAAGTAGCAGACACGGAGCCAATAAGAAGATGCCACATGGACTGACGCGCCGCAGAAAGCTGCGAGCCGCAACTGCCGCATTAAATGCTCCGAAAAGAAGGGTCAGTCGCATTAAATGCGAACCATACTTTGGCCAGGCTATTTCAAATTCAAAAGAGGGATGTCTCCTTCAACGGACATCTTCTCCTACAAGTATAAATAGAGGTCGAGGAGTACTGAAGCTGGTTACTGTTACTGAGATCTAATTTCCATACGTGAAAGTTTCAAGCTTACAAATTTAAAGTATTCAAGCCAACAGTTTCAGTCACTCAACCTATCGAAGTGAAGCAGAGTTCAAGCTGAAAGATTCCTTACGGATTCAGAAGCTCACTTCGAAGCACAAGTTGAAGAAAACCTTTTATCCTTTTAACCTTGTTGCTGTGTGCTTAAGTTGTTTTAATGGTGTCAAGCAGTTGATAGGAGAGATCCTTGCTGTTTGTTTTAGTTGTCTAGTGTTAGGCAGCTTCCCTGTGTGGGAGTATAGAACCCTGTGTGGGTTAGCCTTTGAAGTTTGCAGTTGCTGTGTGTACGCTGGACTTCAGTAGGTGGTTTGCTTTGTAAAGTTGATAGATTGTTAGGAGAGTCCTGTAATTCAATCTTACTTAACAAAGTTCCTACTCGAGGAGCAGTAGAGTGGACGTAGAAGGATTACACCACCTTCGAACCACTATAAGCCATAAGTGTTTTTATCGCTTTATTTATCTGTGATTATTTTCTGCATATATCTATCTATTCTCATCATAAAACGTTTGAAAGAAGCATTTTTGTGTAAAACAGCCTTGTGTTTAAAAGTATATTTCCGCTGCGTACAAAACTCCAGGTTACAGCGTGCAGCACTGCATTCTAGCGCTGCAAGCAGTAACCATCTATCACTGCAAGCTCAAGTAACTTGCAGTGCAGAACGGTTGTTTTAAAGATTCTGAAAAATCGACCAAGGTTCATTCACCCCCCCCTGTGAACCTCGGACACCACTTGGGACCAACAAACTCAATCAAAAAAACTCGTATTATCAGATGACAAGCAGAATGCCAATATTATTTATTTGATATTGTCATTGTGAAATCTAATGAGAATGTTCTTGCAGATTTCTTAACAAGAGATGAACATCCTTAAAGCAAATTTCATTACGGCACGAACAAGACACCTCAGGAAAAACCTTGAGAAACTGTACAAGGCATTTGAATTGCTTAGGACACGAGCCGAAGCAGCTTCATATGTTCAAAAGGTAGATTTAGACAAAGTCCAACAAGCCATACAAGCTGCAAAGACCGCTAACTGTCATTTGTGGAATGCATTATAGGGGCCTCTCCATAAGGCATGTTCACCATCGGTGATCGAGAAAGAAATACAAGAGAAAGGTTCATCATCGATGAACAAGTAGGGCACGTTTATACCCAAAGTAGGACATTCTGCAGATGAGTGTTTTTCATCGAATACTGGTGAAAAGGCTGGTAAAGCCAAATCAAGCATTTTATCAGATTCTGATAAAATTATTAATTCGGAAAGTCAGGAAAAAATTTAAGGCAACCCGAATCAACCCAGCATCTTTGGGGTAAAAGAGGGAGAGGTTAACCTGAGGCCACAGATAGGCTCAAGACAGGTTAACACTAACCAATTTGTTTCTTCATTTTAGGTTTACCAAAGAATATGAGAGAAATTGGTTATGAGAAATGGGATCAATCCAGGAAAAATTACTGTCGATTGGTTTGGAAAGTATCCGAGACTTTGGATGCTCTCGGGTGTAAACCCACAAGACGTTAGGGAATGGTTTGATTTTGCAGCCATTGCTTCGGTATTCACGATCGCTCCTAGCTTTCTAAAAATCTCAAAATTACTAGAATGGATATCCACTACTGTGCACGATTCATGGCAGAATAACCCTCATCTAGGTAGAGGAGATACACTGGAGCTGAAGATTATCTCAGCCGCTCCAGAGATCATAGGCAAAGGGTCTCATACAGATTTCCAGTTTATAAAACTACAGAGACCAGACATGGTGGCGTTCAACAGAGCTAAAGCACCACCATCAAATAATCCTTTAGTCGTCGCCCTAACCGAGGAAGAAATATCTACAAGGTGAGCTTGGAAATTATGGGTCTGTCTTACTGAGATGGATAAAGTAAAGTATCTGTTCAAGATTTTTCAAAACTCTGTGAATGGGTCTTTCCTGTTAAATTCAATGACAAGAAACACAACCAAGTTTGCAGAAAGCCTCTTTGAAAATAAGAGGAAACTAATGTGGGAAAACAAGATTCCTGCAATGGAACAAATAAGGAAAAAGATATGTAATATGATACATATCGGAAGATGGGAAGAAAGAATTTGTTCTTACTGCCAAACACAGGAGAAACCCTTGTTCGGACAGGTTTTCAAGGTTAAACAAGATAAACCCGATTTTCCAAAAAAAAAGGGAAAATGGAAGGGTTTTTAGATAATAAAACACTCAAAAATATAATAAGAGAAAACGAGTCTAGACTAAAGACTCGATAATTCACAAGTGTACATGTATTCTACAAATATAATAATATAAAAATACATTGTAATAAGCATATGATGTTAATTTCAGACATGAGACAGTGGCTGGTCCCGCCATTTTGAAGAATCAACATCTCGGACTAAAAGACAAAAATGAAGGACCCCTCCACTTAATAAAATATTCGTTGCCGACGTAAAAGGACAACGAGGCCACCTAACTCAACAATAAATGGTGGAAGGTGCACTTATCGAACAGTGGGTGGAAAATTAAAAAGGTCGACCCCATACCCACTAATCAAGTGGAGAGTAAGCTGGCAATGCAATAATGAATCCACACAGGAGCACATTAGCGCCTATAAAAGGAGGCATTTGGCCTTAGAAGAGGATCATCGAAAATCCACAACTTCTATTTCTATCATAATTTTCGAGAAATCTTCTCTTTAGTTTGTAATAGTTAAACTTTCAAGTTTTCCTATTTATGGGGGTTTTCCCTTTTCGAGTCTTAGCCATGATTGGCTAAATCAAGTTTCTCCTCAAATAGCGGAGATAATAGTATTGTAAAATAGTTTAATTTATTATCTTCAATAAAAAGGCTTTCGCTTCAACACTTTGTTTCGTTTATAATTCTGAGTACAAAGATCATCCAGCAGTGAGTCTCCCCGTGATCCCCTTAAAGGCAGATGACCGTTGAGAAGGGTTGCGATCTGGGTTCTCAAGAAGATCGGTTTAGAATCATAGACTGTGGGCGAGTGGTTGATCCGTAAAACCTGAATCGAGATCTAGAAGAATTTAAGAGATAAAGGCGAGGTATGATTTAAACTCAATTTTATTTATATTTACGGAAGCATGTTGGGCCTGATTATTAATCAAATTGTGTAAATTCCGGGTCTAATTAGATATAATATGGGAAAATGAAAAATTGCTATTGGTAGAATGGTTTTCTGGAAATTTTAAGAAAAATGCAAGAGCAAAAATGGTATTAATATAAAAAAGTAGTTGACTAGTCAAAAATTGGGGTGTGATTAGAAGGTAAGGGTGTGTGGATAGTGACACTTTTTGTTTTTTTTTTGGTGGTGCCTTGGGCCCTTATTTTCATTAAGAGTAGAAGAGTCAATGATTATGTTTTAAATAACGAAATAATGTGTTGATTATTGATTAAATTACGAATATATAGTCTAGAGTAGGTCTCCTGTACATGCACCAGGTGCATGGTGCACTCGAGTTGACCCGAATCGATACCTTTTTTTTCTAACCTTTATGTTATAATAGTCACACTTTTATGTACAAGTATCATAATATTTATTTAGTACTTTAACTTAAAAAATCGATTTCATCACAATTTGTGCATATATACCTTTATGTGATATTACTTATACCTTTGTATCAACATTATACTTTTATGTAATACATAAAAGTACAATTAATATAATTAAAAGACATAACTAACATAACTAAAAGTTATTAAAGATATTAATGTCTGTCTACAAAGATGTTAGGTACATCTAATATTACTAAAGGTATGATTAATATAATATAAATATACGACTAATATAACATAAAAATATAATACGCTAGAGTGAATTTAGATGCGGAAACCCAAGTGCGTGAAGTCAGATCGGATTGGAACGAGTGCATAGTTCTGATCCCTATAAATTTTTTGATGTATAGTTTAAGTGCGCGAATACATATTAAATGAGTTTATTATTTTACTCAGTGGCATGTAATTTAGTCAAAATAAAAAGTAAGTGTAAATTTAGATTTCAACGATATACTATAATATGAATTTCAAATAACATAATTCATTCAATCAAATACATATTAAATACATATGATTTTCCATTTTCTATATCTAAAACTAAATATGATATCTAATTTAAGAACTCTTTCCCACTTCCCAATTTATAAAGTTGCTTAATATTTACAAACACAAATTCTTCTGAATATGAGGTGTATCGATTTGAAATCCATATAATCTGGATCAACCTTATTCAGATCAGCGAGTTTTATCTTTTTTTATTTTTATTTATGTGTTCATCTTTATTATAAATTATATGATCTTATGTACAAATGTTGTAACCTTTATATATTGTAACTTAGAAAAAAAACATTCCATAAAATTTGTATATAGATACCTTTATGTGATATTCATGTGACCCTTATGTATAAGGTATGAATATTTGTACATAAATGTCAGATGAATATACATAAGGGCCACATGAATATCACATAAAGGTACCTATGTACATATTTTGCTGAATTTTTTTTCTAAGTTACAATATATAAATGTCATAATACATAAAGTGTTGGTTCTAAGTGATCTTGAAGGTTCAGAGATGGGGTGAATGAACCACTGTCGATTTTATAAAATCTTTGCGAACAGGCTATACAGCAAGTTACTTGAACTTACAGTACAACAAGTAGACCAACTCATAACACTATGAAGTAGTACTGTCTATTGTATTCAAGAGTTCTTGCAGCGGAATTAAACTTTTGACAGATGATTTGTTATTACACATTTTCTTTAAGAATGCTTTCTTGTAAACCTTTTTATGCACGATGATGGATGAAAAAGATGCAGCATATATGAAAATATAAAGCAATAAAACACTTATGGTCTTATAGTGGTTCGTAGGTGGTGTAATCCTTCTACATCCACTCTACTGCTTTCCAGAGTAGAAACTTCGTTAAGTAAGTTTGAATTACATTTTACAAACTAACAATTTATCCACTCAATAAGCTAACATCTACTGAAACTAAGCTTACATATAGCTGCTGCAAGTTTCAAAGGTAAATCCAGTAAAGATTTTAAACATCCACAGAGTATAATTGTCTTCACCTAGACAACTATAACAATCAGCAAAGATATAATCCTATTAACTGACTACACCAAATAAAACATCCTAACACACAACAAATATGTAAAAGTATATTATTTTTCTTCAATTGGTGTAGTGAAGTAGTCTCTTCTGACTTTGAGATTTTGAGCTTGGCTTGACTACTCCACAAGATTGAGTGACTGAAACTATGTTTTGAATGCTTGATGAACTTTAGATTGATTCTTGTTTTGCCTTTTTAGAGCGAAAGTTTCAGTAACCGTTTCAACCTTCTCTTCCTCTATTTATAAATGTAGAGATATGCCAGTTGAAAAAGACATTCTCCTTTTGAATTTTAATATCCTTTTTGTAGGTATGACTTGCATTAAATTCTTCTTAACTTTGCATTACGGATCATTAAATGCGCTAGTTGGGGCTTGCAGTCTTTCAGCAGTCTGTCAGGCCACGTATCTCTTTTAGATTGGACCTAAGCCTGCAACTTCAGTTTGTCTTTACTAGCTTTATTTTGATCCGTTGAGAACTCTGATCCTCGTATACATCTTGATCTTTCTTGTATTTCAGCTTGAGGTGACTTTGTTGCTACATTTAATGTTTCTCTAAAACTTGCAGTTAGTTAAAACTTAAATGCTCTTTTGCATCCTACAGTACTTCTTGCTGTATTCTTCACTTACAGCTGTACATGTTGTATTCTTCTCTTAAATACAGTTACGCTGTATGTTTTTCTTACAACTATTTCTCTTCAAGTTGTACTTGCATAGTCTTCATGTCTTACTCTATTTGCAGCTTACTTGCTTTCTTCAAAGTCCTCCATATCAATTCTAGTCTATGCTTCACTTAAACAATGTGAAAAATGGGGTACTCTATCTTCCTATTACAGAGCTGTTTTGCCTCATCAAAATCTAAACATTGATTTCCTAACATAAAGGTCACACCAATACAATATAAAGGTTTTGCTCTGAAGCAAAAAAAAAAAATACATGCTGATTCGAATCGACTCGAATTGCATATATACTAGTTGCACAATAGATACACTCATTTGCAAAAGAAGGGAAAGAATAAAATTAAAAATAAAAACTCAATCATGTTTTCTCTCCATTTCTCCATACGACATTTTAATTTTGGGGCTGTCAATTTTGATACAATAATTCCATAAAGTTGTAATTATTTGCATATCAACTAGACCTGTATTGACTAAAATTCACATAAATGATAAATTTATGCAAATCGACCATTTAAATAAGTTATCAAAATAACAAGATGAGATAGGCTCGTTGGGCTGCCCAACCATGAGTTGGCCCATTGAGGGGTCTCTGACTTTTGATGGGTTGGTCTACTTCAATTTTTTTTCCTATTTGTTTTTGTTTTTTTAGAAATATAGATGAGGCATTATTATAATAATGACAAGAATTCTTGTTTAATGAATATATAAGATATTGATGTGAATTATTTATTTACAAGAATAAAAAAAATTTAATGAGAAATTATCTTTAAATTTCAGAGAAATATATAATATATTGCATATACCATTTTTTTCCTTTTAAAAATAAGAAGAAAAAATAAAAAATTAAGTCATTAAATATTGATAGGTCAGCCCACCAACCTGTAGTTTATCGATGGATTGAGTTGGGAAGAGTTTTGATGGCCCGCTATAATGACGATCGATCAGCATTGTCACCTATACTTCGGATATAACAAAATGATAACTAAAGTGGTTTTAATCATAATGCAGCCTAAAAAGAAATACTACCCTTTTTTTTTTTTTACACATTATAAAGATTGCTAATCAGTCCAACTTTAATTTTCGTAATTTAGTGAGAATTTACTTAATTAATAACAAATTGCTAAAATTTTAAAGTTGCAATTAAGAGTATTTTCTTTTTACGAAAGGCAATTAAGCGTAATTAATACCAGATCTGCATGCAATTATGAGGGCACGACTCGTGATTGAAGTACAAAATAAATGCCAGATATAATGGCAAATCCGAAATTTTGTAGAATCACAAGGGTAATCTTCTGGACACCTTGTGTTATGCTTTTCCTTTATTTGCTTTATTTCATTTGTTTTTTTCGTTTCTTTTGTTACCTTTAAACAATTTTGACCGTTGCTTTTCCTCTCAACCAACGTCTCTCTCTCTCTCTCTCTCGCTCCCTCTCCACAGTTCACACACGCAGTCACACACACACACACACCATTGTGATCAGTCAAGCTAACAACTTCTGCATTGAGGTACGTATGTTTTCTCATTCCATTTTCATTTCAGAGACTGTCATTTTTGTACTCTTCTACTCAGTTTGTTGGTTACTGTATACATTTATATATCTGTCGGAGTCGAAGCGAGAAAATGAGCACCAAATCAACAATCATTTTATGAAAAGGTCTAATTTTTGCTCGGGACTATTTCCATGGTTATTTTTCGCAGCGATTTGCATGAATTAATCTGTTGAGCCTACATGGGTTTTTGTTAATACATCAAAATCTGGCGTTAATTAGATGACTCTTATGCATTCCGTTGCTCAATTGCTTTGAAATCTTATAGTTTTAAAGAGGGTTTTGGGTTTCTTTGAGTTCTTTTATTCCATATAGAATCTTCCATTAGTTTTGATATTCTGCGTTTTGTTCTTTTTCTGGAAAGTGGGTTTAGTTTTTTGTTACATAGTTTCACACCAAGTGCTTGTGAAATTTACTGAAATAAATATTTTATCCTCTGTTTTTGGTGTTGATTGGCTGCCAGAGTCCAGAAAAACTGCCATGGAATTTTCTTCTTTTCTGTGTTATTCTTTGTTCTCATTGTATCTTTGTTGCTTTGGGGGGTGGGGTGGGGTTTTTTTTGTATCTTATATTTGTAACTTTTTCATAGTCAAGAGGTGTGTTTCAAGAAGAAACTCTGCGCTTAAAACATCTTCTCCAATAAACTTCGTTTTTCGACTTTTTGTCAGTTCTAGTGTGGATCAAAGACTGATATTTCATTTGTAATGTGCTCAGAAGCAATGCTTTAAGCTTTACTTTTATTTTTTATATTTTTGTTGTGTGCTCCACTACCTTTCTTATAAAGAGTGTCTGCAGCACATTGGTAATGCATGTGCTTTGGTAATTCCATTCAGTGTTTCTGCTTTTAATCAACCACTTGTTTTTCACTTTTCTTTCCATTCTTTCAAGGGGTAACTAGAACTGAATTGAATTTATATGATATTTGGACTATTGGAAATCTTGGGATTTACTTTGACATAGCTGGTCTGAACATGCTGATTGTCTTTCTTTGGTCTGAGGTTTCAGATTCTATTTGTTTGGAGGATGTGTGTTGCATTTCCTTCTCATCACTTTATGAGTTGTATTTGAGTCTTCTTTTTTCTTCAGATTAAAGTAAAGAATTTTAATGTCCATGATATTATTTCCATTCCTTGCTGCATATTTCTCTTCTTGAGATGTTTGTTTTCCTCCTTACAGAGAGAGGATTTCCATATGAATCTGGTGGAGGCAGCAAAACAGCTGCTTCTTTGTGATTTCCATTTCGATTCAAGCCTGAAAAACTCTTAGAGATTGTAGAGGCGGAAAGAAGAAAAAAAGGTTGAAGCAAGAGATGGGATGTTCTACATCGAAGTTGGATGATGAAGAGGCCGTCCAGCTTTGTAAAGATCGAAAGAAATTCATTAGACAGGCGGTCGAGCATAGGACAAAATTTGCCTCTGGACACATTGCTTACATACAAGCCATGAAAAGAGTTTCCGCTGCACTTAGAGAATATATCGATGGAGATGAGCCTCGTGAGTTTATTTTAGATTCATTTACAACCCCAATAAAGAAAACAAATCCGGGGTTCATCTCCATATCTCCCAATTCCTTCTCAGTGACACCAATTAAATCTGAAACCAAATCATCTTACAAAATAAATTACTTCATATCCGGTGGAAATCCTTCAGTTTCTGTCGAGGAGAGACCACCTCAAACACCTGATACTTATAGAGTTGAAGCTTATTCTCCTATACATCATTTTGGAATGGATAGCATGTTTGCCATGCAATCCTCTCCCATGAGTTCCTCATTCTTTCAGTACTCCCCCAACAATCGACCCAATTATCCTCCACCTTCACCTTCACCTTCACCTCAAACATCTCAATGGGATTTCTTCTGGAATCCATTTTCTTCATTAGATTACTATGGTTATCCCACCAGAAGTAGTCTTGATCAGACAATGCTGGATGATGATAATGCTGGGCTACAACAGGTCCGAGAGGAGGAAGGCATACCTGAGTTAGAAGAGGAAACAGAGTATGAAGATATTGATGATAGGATGAGTAAGAAAGAAGAGAATGGTAAACATGAAATGGATTTTGATAGAGAACAAGTTGTTGTAGAAGATGTTACTGATAGCGATGATAGTGACTGCGATTGTGAATCTGAGGAAGAACATGACATAGAGACACATGTCCATGAAGTACCAACCCAAGAACATGAAAACATAGAAGTTGCAAAAGCTCAAAATGTACGTCAAATAAGTAAAAAGGAAACAGCTGTTGCTGATTGTGAATCAAAAGAGGAAACACCTGGCTTTACTGTTTATGTGAATAGAAGGCCAACAAGTATGACAGAAGTTATTAAGGATCTTGAAGATCAATTCGCGGCTGCTTGTAAAGCAGCTGGTGAGATGTCGTCTATCTTGGAGGCCAGCAGGGCTCAGTACTCATCATTATCACATGATATGACAGGTCTGACAACAATGTTTAATTGTCTCTCATGAATTGCATTAAAAGTTATGTTTCCTTGGTAGTTGAATAATAAGTCCTATTTGTGAAAGCATAATTATATTTGGTCTGCGAATCAGTACTTGTTGGTTAAACATGATTTTCTTGTGAGTCTCCATGTGTTTTAGCTCATCCTGCCATATGTAGAAGACTTTTACTCCATTATGGTGTTGAGTTTAATATTATGCAACAATCTCACTGTGGAAAGAATTTTCGTGTAATAATTTGCATGCTACTACTATCCATGCATATACTTCCTTTTGTTTTGAATGCTTAAATTCTTCATCGTTAAACTTTGTCATACTTGAAAAGATAGTATGGTAAAAACTAGCCATGTACGTTGAGAAGATTTCCAACATCTGCATTTAAAGTTAATCTTCAAAAGATCTGTCCAAACTTTATAGTATTTAAAAGTGAGGAAAAAACTAGCCACGTGTTTTGAATTTTTTTCCCAAATCTGCATTTAAAGTTTATCTTGAAAAGATCTGTCCAAACATCATTGTTTGTGTGGTCAGGGATATTAAGGATAGAAGTTCTCTATTTCATCGCTCAAATGCTCTCGTTCTAGCATGTCAAGTTCTCATGGTTTGATCACTCTTAAGTTTGTTTCCTAATTTACTTTTTGTTATCTTTTGGCTGTAGCAGTGAAGATGTTGAACCCGGTAGCATTGTTTAGGTCAGCTTCATCTCGATCATCATCTTCAAGATTTTTGGTCAGTGCTTCAACTTCAAGAGATGAAGGCTCTGAAAGCAGCAGTGACTTTTCTGAGGATTCCTGCATGATTTCTGGGAGTCACCAATCGACCTTGGACCGATTATATGCTTGGGAAAAGAAACTTTACCAGGAAGTTAGGGTATGCCTCTAAAACCAAACAGTTGCTTAATTAGGATGTTCAATATTATTGCACGATAGAAACTCTAGAAACTGGTTTCACTGATAGATAGCAGGCATTGATTTGTTTCCACAATGACACATTAAAACAAATTATCCAGCTAGTAGCACAGGCTTCTCAAAGCATGCATGAAAAAGAAATTAGAAGATATGTCTAAGAATTTCACAGTAAAATATACAAATACGATGCTGCATTTATATACCAAAAGTATGAAGCTTCCTAAAGCAAAAGTGATCATTTCCTAGTCCTTTTTCATTCCAAGTTTCTTTGGTTTTCCAAGAAAGACAAAAATGTGCATTATGTATGATCTAGATTCAAAATGAATGTATATCTTGCATCATCTCGTTTAATTTGGAAAAGAACTCATGCATATTAGCCACATGTCAGGAACCAGATTTGAACTTTGCGTCACGTGCATATTCTTCAGTCCTCTTCTCTATGAGATTAAGTATCTTTAGGTCACCAAGATGACATAAGTGTGCCTTATGATCTAGATTCAAAATCCACGCATATCTTTCTTCATCTTGATTAATTTGGAAAAGAAAGATCTGGTACATATTAATAACATGTCAGGAACCAGATTTGAACTTGCAACACATGGATATTCAGTCATCTATTAGTTAAAAGGCATTTGTCATATCAATTTCTCAATTATTTAGTTTGTGATCAACCTCAGTCTATTTTCATAAATAACTGCTTCACTTAATTTTTTTTCTAGCAAGTGATAATGTTAAGGCCTCTTACGATTACAGATTATCATAATTTTTTTTCATTCTAAATTACTCAAAACTTTATGATTTACCCATTCTTCTAGACAAGGCATTGCCCTTATTAATTTAATTTTGCCTTTTTTCCTTTAAGCATTCAATCATGTTTTTTCAATAGTCAGATTTCATTTGTCCAATTTTTGATGAAAACTTGGAAAGAAAATTGCTCTGAAGGTTAAATACTTGTATTTACATCTTGAACTAGTTTCTTCCTTGAGACAAATTGCCTATAAGAGAACATACCATCCCAAGCTTGCCACCTGCATGTAGCATCAGGACATTCAGTTTAACGATGACAATAATCACTTGTTATATTTGTATGTCACAGTCTGGTGAACGTGTTCGGATTGCTTATGAAAAAAAGTGTGCACAACTAAGGAATCAAGATGTGAAAGGCGATGACCCTTCTTTTGTAGATAAAACAAGGGCAGCCATAAGAGACCTGCATACGCGAATAAAAGTTTCAATACATTCAGTTGAAGCTATCTCAAAAAGAATTGAAACTTTAAGGGATGAAGAACTGGAGCCTCAGCTATTAGAATTGGTACAAGGGTAATGTCTCAAACCTCAATTCCTTTTAGATTTCCTGATTCATTTGGCCCTTCCAAATGAATCAGGAAATCTACAATGAAACTAAACTGTTTTTGACCAACTAATCTGCAGGTTGTCAAGAATGTGGAAGGTGATGGCAGAGTGCCATCAATTGCAAAAGCGTACTCTAGACGAGGCCAAGATTTTACTGGCTGGAACACCTTCAAAGCTTTCTGGGTCACGTAAATACACAATAATGTCACCATCGGAACCACACAGGCTGGCCCGTTCAGCAGCCAACCTCGAGACAGAACTCCGGAACTGGAGATCCTGCTTTGACTCATGGATCGTTTCTCAACGATCCTACGTGAGTGCGCTCACAGGATGGCTCCTGCGTTGTGTCCGTTCTGACCCCGACACATCAAAATTACCATTCTCTCCTCGCCGGTCCGTGGGTGCCCCACCAATATTTACCATCTGCATCAAATGGTCCAGGTTCTTGGATGCCATTGGTGAAGCCCCCGTGCTCGATGGAATGGACTTCTTCGCAGCAGGGGTCGGCTCATTGTACGCACAGCAGTTGAGGGAAGATTCTAGAAGACAATCAAGTGGTTCTAAGAGGTTTGGAGGGGAAACGGTAGGGGGCATGGAGGTGGTTGAGGGTGACCACTTCGAAGATGAAGTGGTGACGGCGGAAAAAATGGCAGAGGTAGGAATAAGAGTGCTGTGTGCTGGAATGTCAGTGGCAGTGAGTGCACTCACTGAGTTTGCTGTTAACTCAGCAGAAGGATATGCAGATTTGATCAAGCAATGGGAGAATGGTAAGCAACAACATCAAAGTTTGCATGAAACCATAGAAAAGTAGCTAGTTTTTCTGGGTAGTTGTAGCAAGGAATCAATGTAAATTGTAAACTGCTTATATTTATTTTGTAGCTTATAGATAAGTAACTTGCTTTTTTCACCTCAAATATTTATCTTGGTTCTAGAAATGAAAAAATGAATTACGAACAAGACTAAATTAACTTCCTTGTTAAAAGAAATAAATTATATCCTCGATTGTTAGGAGGATGAAACAGCAATACTGGCATGCACGAATAATGATTTTTACTATTTATTTTGAATAAGATTAATTATATACTTATAATATATACTCGTAGTCAATTTATTATTTATATATATTTATTTTTTTGTAGAATTTTATATTTTTCCAAATATATAATATATTTGATTCAAAATAAGTGTTGTTTTGGAGGTTTTTATCATACATTAAAAACGTAAAATTGGACAAAATGACCTTTAGACAATATAAATCTCTTCCTGCACATTCTTAAATTAACATGCGATGGGATAATATAAAAGAAAGAAATAAGGCAAAATTGAGTTAAGGGAAAATTGATATAAGGAAAGATTATCAAAATTTTGTATGAATAAATTTTAAAAAAATTAAATAGGTAAGTGGAAATCTAAGAATAAGACCTCGAATTTAAGTGATCTTTCTTATTACTTGGATCCTTTTTTTTTCTCGATCCAGTTCCTTCACCATCACGAATTCCAGTTAGATTTAAACATGCTGCTACACCTTGTAGTTATTATTGGGAGTAGCCATATGCAACTACTCTTTCGGATACAGGAAATAATTCAGAATTTTTTTTTTTTTTTTTACTTTTATCAACTTTTGATATTGAAAGCCCAAACCCATATACCATTTGGGTGTCATTAAAATTGATGTTTTTCCTTATTTTGATATACACTTCCAAAAGCATGGTAGTTTGTAAATTTTAGAAAGAAAAAAATGCGATGTTGTAATAAATAACTAAGCCCTGTATATTGAGTTTGCTTTTGGAACTTCTTCCGTGTATGTACTTTTGAGGTTTTATAAAATTGATCCCATATGTTTAACAATAATAAGAACAACAATAATAACTACAACAATAATATTATTAGTATTAATAATTAGAACAACAACAATAACAACAACAGCGAAGATGATTAGTAGTACAATTAGGTTTTGAGTGTTCAGGTGGCCAATGATGGTGTAGTGGTGAAGGAGGAGGAAGAGTGGGAAAAAATATGTTTTACAGAATAAAATACAAAATAAAACATTTAAAGTGTTTCTGTAATTCTATTTAATTTTTTGGATTTTATATGTGAATTCACAGAATTGAAAATAAGTTTCCATTTAAAATGATTATCTTTTCAAATATTTGATGGAGAATATAAGGTAGCTGGGGTTTTATATATATATATATATATATATATATATATATATATATATATATATATATATATTTTTAATGAGTTTGGGGGAATGAAAGGGAGGAGGCGTGATCTGGGTTCGAACCCGAATCATCACAATCTCCACCTTTATAAAGGTGGAATACCACTTAAGCTACAAGGCTCGTGGTAGCTGGGGTTACATATATTAAATGCCTAGGATTTCTATATAAAACTGAAAATATAATAACATAATGACTGAAATTACCAAATGACTATTGGACAGAAAATAAGGTAGCAAAATTTATGGCAATTTTATAAATTTTGTGCATTATAGATCTTGGCCACTGTAACAAGGATTAAATATAGCAATTTTATTAGGTAGTAGTCAATTAATTGATTTTATAAAAAAAAAGTAATAAATTTAAATGCATGAAATTGATGTAATTTATCAATTAAAATTTATCATCTATATATAGTAGGAATTTGTTTAAGATTAGGCAATGGTCACCCTAGTCACACTTTATATTAAAGTAATAATTAAGAGATTTTTTTATGATTTAAACAAAAATTTCGATAACTTTGAATAATATACTAGCTAGTCAAATTAGTCAAACTAATTTCTATAAAAAAAACCCTCGTATATTAAATTGGTCTTCCTCTAATATATATCAAAACAATTCGTGTAAAACTAGATGACGAATCCATGTTTATTCTTGATATATTCTTTGACCATATCAATCTCTATAGTCTTCTTACTACAAATGATGACATTTCTCTTGTATAAATAGATGAAACAAAAATACAAACTACATGAAAACATAACTAGTTTTATACAGTATCAAATTACAAGATGACAAAGAAGAGGATTAAACATGAGCAAATAAGCAATGATGGCAAGAGAAATGCGACATTTAGAAAAAGAATGGATGGTTTGGTGAAAAAAGCAAATGAGCTTTCCATTCTTTGTGGAGTGGATGTGGGCATAGTTGTCCACCAGAGAAGCCAAGGCAACACTGTCTTGTGGCCAACCCCAGAAATCTTTAAGGAAAGACTAGACAAGTTTCTCGACTTCCCCGAAATCGAAAGAGACAAAAGGAAGGTGACAAATGAGAAATACATGGAGCAGACAACAACCCTTGAGACCCAAGATTTGCTTAAGCTCAAGAACACAACTGAGTTGAAGGAGTCTCAGCAATTGTTGAGTGAGCTGACTCTAACTCGTAAGAGTGTTGATGAGCTCCATTTGAATGAGTTGGATAACTTGAACTCGTTCATGGCTCATATGCTTAAAGGGCTTCGAAAGAGGGAGAATGAACTTGAGGCGCCATGATTAATAATATCACATCATCTATGTCTCAACTAAAGATCTTTCAATACTTATGAAATATTTAATTTCATATATACAAGTGTTTGTGAGATAATATCAGTGTTTAATTTACTGAATTAACTGTATTAAAAAAGTCTCAATTTTAGGATTTCTTAATTGTTTTTTTTTTCTTTTGAATGAGCATACATCATCAATACTTATAATGGTAGGGAAAATATGAGATTTGGTCTCCTAAAGTATATATATCTTATTTCAGATTTAATCCTCATAAATAGTCTTATTACATTACTATTCAAATTTTATTACATTTGGACCCCACCGTTAAGAAACCACCCAAATTGATATGGGAATTAAATCAACGTGAGGCTTTTGGGAATTTACTCACCAAAATTAGAAAAAATTCAGATAACGTGAATACTATTTATTCAATTTTATTGCTTATCCTTTTATTTTTAACTTCTTCTCCAAATTAAACTATATACTCATTACTCATGTGTCCATTTACCAAGCAAACACATTTTTATTTCTATAATTCATCATATATATATTTATTTATTTACAAATTAAAATAATTAATTATTGGAATAAAATAATAATATCACTATATATGTATATCAACTTATTATATTATTGCTAACTCATTAAATTAGTAAACATTAAACATGCAAATCCAATTACCAAGGCAACCATCTTTATATATATATTTCACATCAACTAAATACATTTTTTATTCACAATTTAAAAAAATTAATTATTTGAATAAAACTATAATATCACTATAGAAATATATTAACTAATTAAATTAATTTAGCAATTAGAATATATTAAATAAGTAATTCCAATTATTCGAATAAAATTATATTATCACAATATAAATATATTAACTTATTAAATCATTTTTAACAATTAGTATATTTTAAAAAGGGGGACAAAATTAATTTTCAGGTGATGAATCTATACAATTCGAAATTATGTATTGGTCCCAAGTGATTTCGAAAGTTCAGAGGGGGATAAATGAACTTTTATCGATTTTACAAAATCTTGTTGAACAAGTTATACTGCAAGTTATTTCAACTTGCAGTACAATAGTAAGATAAAATTACAACACTAGAGTAGCACTATCCACTGTATTTATGAGTTCTTGTAGCGAAAATATCTTTTGACAGATGGTTTGTTGTAAAATGTTTTCTTCAAATATGCTTTCTTTCAGATATGCAGAATGATAAGAAATAAACATGCAGTACATAAAAAAATATAAAACAGTAAAAACACTTATGGTTTTATAGTGATTCGAAGGTGGTGTAATACTTTTACGTCCACTCTACAGCTTTCCCGAGTAGGAACTTCATTAAGCAATTTTGATTTATAGAGTACAACTAACAAACTAATAATTTAACAAGTTAACCACCTACTGAAACTCAACTTACTACATAGCTGCTGCAAGTTCCAAAGGCTAACCCACACATGATTCAAAACACCCAAACAGAGTAGTTGTCTTATCCTAGACAACTATAACAAACAACAAGGATATAATCCTATCAACTGCTTGACACCTATAAAACAACCTAGCTCACAACAATAGGTAAAAGCTAGTATATTAAGTTTCTTCAATTGATGTTGTGAAATAGTCTTCTTGCACTTTGAGCTTCTAAGCTTGACTTGGCTACTTCACGAGGTTGAGTGACTAAAACGAGGTCTTGTTTCCTTGAGAGTTTTAGCTTGATTTTTGCTTAAACTTTTGAGAGCATAAGTTCAAGCAACCAGTTTCAGTGCAACTCTTCCTCAATTTATAGTTGTAGAAAAATGCGCGTTGAAGAAGACATTCTTCATTTTGAAGTCGATGTACTTCTTCTTGGTGTGACTTGCATTAAATGTTGCTTGTCTTTGCTTTGTGGATCATTAATGCGGCAGTTGTAGCTTGAAACTTTCTGCAATTTGTCAGGCCACGTGTCTTCCTCTAATTTGGTCTGAAATTACAACTTCAGTTTGTCTCTATCGGTTTCATTTTGATTCATTAAGGATTCAGTTCCTCGTATTGCAGTTGATCTTCCTCGTATTGCAGCTTAAGTTGACTCTGTTGCTGTATTCAATGTCTTTTCCTAGCATACAACAGGTTTATTATTGTTCTATATCCTGCATTACACTTTGTTGTATCTTTATCTTACAGTACTGCTGTATTCTCGTCTAAGTTGCAGCTAAGCTGTATGTTCTTCTTACAGCTGAATCCTTTCAAGCTATTCTTGCAGAGTCTTCTTTTCTTCATTGATTGTTGTATACAAGCTTTCCTTTGAAGTCCTCCAATCTTCAATATTAAAATTTACAAACTCAAATCTAGTCTAAGTTTCACTTAAACACTGTGAAAAATGGGGTATAAGGCTGGTTTGTCTCATCAAAATCTAGACATTAATATCCTAACATTATACATATTCAAAAAAGATCAAAAGTTCATTTTTCAGTGACGTATCTATACAATTATAAATTATACATATTCAAATTTTTTTTACCTAAATATAATAACAATGATATATTTATAATTATAATAACTTATCATTTTTTTAATTTAATATGGTATATTTATTGCTGGTAGTTTGTATATTATAAGCTGAAAATTATATTAACTAGAAATTAATTAAATTATCAAAAATTGAAATTTTTGAAAAGAAAATTTGAAAGTTGGAATTTTCATAAAATAAAATTTGCAGTTTTTTTAAAGGTGGTTGAATTTAGAGAAGAAATAACGAATGAAAGGAAGAACAATGAAATTGAGAAACAAATTGATAGGTAGGAATGAAAGGAAGAATAATGAAATTGAGAAAAAAAAAATTGATAAGTAAGAAAAAGTGCACATAAATGATGGTTTAGAATGTGTTTTTGTATGAGAAAAAGTTATATATGTGCATAGTGTACTTTTCCACGTATCAATGTTTTGCATCCAAATATCATGAGTACTTGTGCATTTTATGTGTTTTTAAGATTTATTAAAGTTAAGTTGTAGTAGATTGAATGGAGTTGGGTAAGAGGGAAGTGAAGATTAAGTCATAGATGACACTACATTGGGTTTGATAAACAATAGTTACCCAGTGTAAGCCCATAATTCGAATTTTTGACTTAAAGTCTAAGATTTAAGATCTGTAACCTACTTTCACAAGTATCAAAGATGGAAAACTTATAAAAATAGCAACCTAGATATGTAGAATAGTTCCTTCATCTTTCAAACATTTTTTATCTTTTGTTTTCTTTAGTTTTCAAGTATGAAAATGATTCAAGACATAACCTTGACTAATAGTTTATTCATATATTTGTTTTAAGGGTGTTGGTCCCAAATGACACAAAAATTTAGAACAGGTGAATGATCCTCTATAAATTTTTGAAACTTTTGAATTTACACTGTACGCTATAACCTAGAGAGCTACAATATTGTATGCAGTTTCAATTTACAACACTATTGAGTAGTGCAGCTTGATATATGTGAAAGTTTGTGCAATGAAAAATGATATTTAATGCTTACGAGGTCCTTTTGAAATATGAATTTTAACAAGACTTTGATTCGAACTCGTGACCTGCTCTGATACCAAGTATTGGACCATCAAGGGCATTACCGCTACACCAAAAGGATATCCAATGCACATAGGGCGCAACTTTAATGTCTTATACTTATGTAACTTTGTGCTCACGGATTCGAATCTGGCAGAGCCGTGCCCTGCACCTATTTAAGCTCCGACCCAAGGCAGGATGCTGGGAAATATCCCAACATATATACAAGATACAAAAAATATAGAAAATAAAGACACAAGGTCTTATAGTGGTTCAAGGGTGATATAATCCGTTTAATCCACTATATCCATTTACAAGGAGGAATTTCATTAAAAGGAGTTTGATTTACAAGACTTTCCCAACAAACACAAAACTCAACGAGAAATAGCTACTAAGCCCAACTTTCACACGGGTTGCTGTAGACAGGTAGACTCACACAAAATCTCTAAACAACACACACAGATTATATGCTAAACACTAGCAGTATATACTCAACAAGGAACACACTTTCTGTCAACTTAAGACACATAAAACACCTTATCACACAACTAAAAAGTAAAATATATAAATTGGTTTTCAATTGGAAGCAACCTTAAAATTTTTGAATCTTTGCTTGAATAATTGATTTCTACTTGAAATTGAGTGCTTGAAACTTTTGCTTGAGAGTACTTGAGAGTTTGAAAGTTTTTCTTGCTCGTAGATTTGAATATTATAACTTCAATGGTTGTAACAGTCAACTCTTTCTCTATTTATAGCAGTGAATTTCTGACCGTTGAAGGAGGTCAAAATCCTTGCATTTGAATCCTCTAAAAGTTATACAAAGTCAGCATTAAATGTGCTTTGTCTTATTCTTCAGGTGACATTTAATTTTGTTGTACTAGGTTGCAACTTTATGCAATATGTCAGGCCAGGCGATAGCTTGTCATTAGCATAACCTTCAACTTGTTTCTATTGGCTAGTTTTATGTCAGTTAATAAGACTGATCCTCGAACTTTCATTGATCTTCATTGTACTGCATTAATAACTGATCTGCATGTAGCTTTTTATTGAATTTGTCTAAGACATATGCGTACAAAAGACAGTCGTTGTAACCTGTTTAACACCCCATTTCTTTTGAAGGTAAACTTAACCACCAAGACGTTACTTATGTATAAAATTCACAGTTTTAAGAATAATAAAGATAATTAAAATCAAGATTTAAATATGAAATATACGTTTCTAAAATTCATGAAATAAAATACTTTGAAATAAAATCTTCTGCAACTTTGATTACCGGCTACCAGCATCCACCGCTCATACGCCACGCCTTAAACTCTTTAAACTGAAAATATTTTAACAAAAAAGGGGTGAGCGTACAAAAGACACTCAGTGGGGTTAATCTACAGGTAAGAGAGAAAAACATAAATACTCGTATCATTTAATAACATCATTTTATTTACGGTTCTTAGCCGCCATGAAAAATGTGGATCTTAACCGCCGTGAAAATATTTATGGATCTTTACCATCGTGCAAACATTTATGAATCTTAACCACCGTGTAAACAATTTACGGATCTTAACTGTCATGCAAACAATTTGCGAATCTTAACCGCCATGTAAACATTATCAATTTCACATTTAACTGTAACTTTAATAAGCTCAGAATACTATCCAGTTTAGAGGTAAAGATCATATACTCAATCGAGCACATTTATAACATCATGTAATTTAAACACATAAAATGTATAGAAATTACTCGATAAAAGATATTACCTCTCCCTCTATCATGTCGTTTTAGAAAACTCCAAGGCACTAGATAGACCTATCTCGATTTCCCTTTGTGTACTGTACAAAGTATAAAAGTTGATCTTAGAAACTAATCAAGTTATTCACAAAAAGAAGTACATAATGATGGCTCGGCAGTAGAGAGAGAACGAGAGGAGAGAGAGGAAAGGTCTACCGCCTCTTTTTATGGCTGTACGCAGCAGAGGTGATGGCCAAGTCAAATTCTGAACCTATATTTATGATGAGCTCGACGAATACTACAAATGGATGATCTGATTACCTTGCCGGAAAAAATTCGACCAACGACAATAAAGATACGACGGTGATGGTGGTTGTACGAGAGAAAGAAGGTATACACTTTTTCTTATTTTTCCCACTTTGACTCACTCATTCCTTCAACATAAGAAAAATGGATAAGCATACATGAGTGTTGATGGATTTTGGTTAACTAAATTATCAACATTTTTAATTAACAAAATTTGTTAATTTATTTTGTCCAGAATCAAATGTTGGTTGGAATGTTGCTTAAACATCTATGGCAACATTCTTAACTGTTTTGTCTTCCTTCACAATATTTCAAGTGTTTTGCATTTGTATCTTGGTTATACTATTTTGCAGGCTTTAGACTGAGTAAACAAGAGTGGGATCGAGTAAAAAGAGGAAGCAACAAGACTGTAACTAACTTGAAAGAAATGCTCAAGGATGTGCACGAAGTGGACCATGTCAACCATGCTGAAACATCTTGTAACCACCTGGAGAAATATGCTCGTGCATGACTCAAGATCTTGCTGAGCAAGAATCCACGTTTTTATATGACTACATTTTTGGAAAGTTGGTTAAGTAGTTGTCTTGGAAGGTGCTTATAAATAGGATAGTTATTTTGTATTGTAACTTATCCTTGAAGTCTCAACGTTCATTTTATATTTTGTGTCGAAGTATTCTTCTAAGATAGTTTTTGTGAGCTGAGCGTTTTTGTAAATTCAAAGAGTGTTCTTCTTTTGATCTATAGGATCTTTTGTGAATATTATGTTTGTAGGTTTAACCCATTTTGAATTCATTTGTATTCACTTTTGTTTGTGAATAAAATTTTTCCTAAGACACCTCAAGATATATATTTATATATATTTTGAAAAGTTACATCTTTGACTACTTTAAAATTCCGCTGCAAAACTCTTTTAAAGTAAGTGTTGTCTCAAGTGTCGTGACAACATTTGCCACTGTACACTTACTTTTATTTAAATCAGATCCCACTTTCCAACAATGAGGTTTAGGTGTCAACACTTTAGAAGGGTGGAGATGAGGTGTCAAGGACAATTATCTAAGAAAATACATAAAAAAATATAAAGAAAAAATGGGTAAAATTTTGGGTTATTACAACCTGAATCTTAGTACAAGAAATCTTCGGACATAGCTTGCGGCGGCTGTAACTTTCCAACTTACAACGATGCCTTCTTCACGCAACTTACATAAGTTGTTTTCCTAACAACTTGTAGCAATGTCTTGACTTACTTTTCTTCAAACTTCAACCTATTCTAATGTCTCAAATCCTAAACTAATTTCATTTAAATATTGTAAAAAATTGGATACTTTTATTTCCTATTATACATATATTTTGTATTATTGTAATATAAACATTGATTTCCTGACAAAATGATAATTTTATCTCATGTTTCTAACTATGTGATCTACTCAGAAATGTTTAATTTAACTTTTTAGTGTCGACTTTCCGTAAAAATATCATATTCGTGTTTTCTTAGTTTTCTCATCACATTTCATAACACGATCTTTTCACAGGACCGACTTGCTATACACACCATAGATAGAAAGAGAGGTACAAAGGCCCAGGAAGAAAGCAAGAGAAATCTCAAGTCGACTACCTTTTTCATTAGATCCATACACTAATGGTTCATCACACGAAAAATAAAACATGACTGAAAATTAGACATTGAACAAGTCGCTAACCCATAGATTGATGAATAACCTCTTGCCATCATCTTGCTAGGAAGGCCATTCTTGAGTACTTCCCAAATCAAGATAGAAGTTCGTGAAGACACTTTTAAGATGAAATATTTGAGTATTGTTTATGTTGATGTTATTAATCCAATTGCTCAAAATGCTTTAGAAACGTTGTACATGGATGAATTGAAGGTAGCACAGAAAGGACTTCAGACAATGAAAAGGTTGTTTTAGCTACCCCATATGACCGAGTGGATGGAGCCGTAATAGCACACGACTTAGGGTCCCTAGCTAGCATCTGAAATATATTTATTGAAAGAAAATGAGACATTGCCTATGATTATTTCTGCTAAGCTTTCTTGAAGCTAAGAGTGTGCATTGATTAAGGTGTTGAAAGATCATAAAAGGACAATTTAGTGGACCATCACAGATCTACGTAAAAGATTATTTCGAGGGTTTGAAAAGAAACTATCATTTTACAATTGAAAATGATGGAGAATAGAAGAATAATCTTATACATAGTGCTGTTGTGATTTGAATGTTAAGATGTAATTGGATTAATATATCAAGTTTATTAAAATTGGCTGAAATAATATATGAACATTATCAAAATTAGTACACATTTATGACTTATTTTTAGAAGTGATATATATTAATGAGTAGATCTTGTGCGAGACTGTCTCGCAGATTCTATTATGTGAGATGGGTCGGATTGGACATAATAATTTAAGTAATATTTTTGTGTGTATTGAGTAATATTTTCTATATTTCAGGTAATATTTTTGTATTAACTTATGTAGTATATGTACATAATATAAAAGTATTACATGATATATACAAAAGTATTACACATTGCCGAAAAAAAATAACACCTAAACAACTAGGATCCTCATGTTTTTTTAGCGACCCGACCCAACTCGAACCATATATCTTATAATACAAAAATATTACTTGATATAAAAAAAAATGTTACCCAATACACATAAAAATATTACATATATATTTTTTCATAGTCCAACTCAACTCAAAGCAAAAATATTACATGATATATAGAAAAATATTATCTAAAAATATTACATATTTTCTTATAGTCCAACTCAATTCAAAACCATCTTATAATACAAAATAGGGTTAAAAACATTTTCCCATCCAAACTATACGTGATTTTACACTTTTTGGTATAAACTTTTAAATGTTGCATTTTACTGTATGAAATTTAAATTTGATACATTTTATAGTGTTAGACAAATCCTGATCGTTGATTTAGACACGTGTACGACTATGATTTGTTTAATACTGTAAAATGCAACCAATTTAAAATTCACATGGTAAAGTGCAACATTTTTTATACAAAAATGTGTAAAATCATGTATAGTTTGGATGGAAAAATGTTATTAACCCTACAAAATATTACCTAATATAAAGAAAAATATTACTTAATACACACAAAAATATTACATAATTTCTTATATTCGATCCAATTTAACCAATCTACAAAATGAAATTCGTGAGACGATATTATCCAAAACTTTACCTCTATTAATTATTTCATTTATGCTATTGTTATATTGAAATGTTCTCGTTAATAAAGCTTTGCAATTCTCATTGGTCAACGACTTTACTCTGTGCCATTTATTACATGTATCATGTATGCTATCAGACTTTATACCTTTTTCTTATCTAGTGATTAGGGGTGAGTACGGGTTGGAGTTGGTTTGAAGATTTAAAAAATTTCGAAGCTAAACTAGTGATAGAGGTAGGTGGGGGCCAAGGTGGGTAACGACCCCGGAATTTTAAATAAATATATAATTATAGTATATATAGTTAATTAATAATTTTAATTTTTTTTTGAAAAAATACATAAAAAAAGATTAGAATGTAATTGTCATTTACTTTTAATGCTAAGTGTATAATTAGACTACAGTATCGTTTATGTAATTTTTTTTTTCTTGAATCAATGTATATATTTTTTCTTTAATTATATATTATGAGCCATTTATTTTTATATTTTATAATAAATTGATATTCAACATTTATTTATTTTAATCATTTTAAATATTAAATTCAAAATATATAATGTCGGTGTAAGTTTTCTTGAAATTTGGAAATTAAACTTATGGTCACAAATCTTTGATTTTTTTTTTAAATAAATTAGTATCCAATATTTAAGTTTTATCATTTTGTCATCAAGTATTTAGTACAAATTTACTAAAAATATATAGGTAGGTTATCACAAACATAATTCACTTATTTCAAAACCTGAAAAAACTAACAATGATCTATATATTAAAGTTCGTGAAAAAAAAAATAATGAATATCAAAAGTTTAAAAAATATTCATTGTAAAATGAAAATATATATTTTATACATGTTATCTAATTTTTATACTATTATTAGTTGACCTCCTCAACAAAGTTTCTAACCTGGTCATTGAGCTGAACCAAATTTCAAAGAATTTCGAAATTGATTTTTCGCAACTGAATCAAAATAAAGAATCTTTAGAATTAAACTCGGTTTAGAGATTCGGGTCTACTAGTCCGAATCAATTCGGGATGAATAATCGGAGATTATAAAAATAATTAAACTCAAAAAGAAAAAAAGTAAGAAAAAGGGAAAATTCATTTTCGATGAAATGCAACAAAATAGAAAGATAAACAACTTATTGCAACAAAATAGAAAGATAAATAACTAAAAACTAATTTAATGTATACTTACAAAGTTTCATTAACTACTAAAAGTCAAATGTTTTAATTCAGGATAATTCACTGCAAAAGATATAAAGTTCCATACTTTAAAACGATATGTGTTTTCTTGACAAGGGTTTAAAATTTTTAATTGAAATTATTTGTAACATTATAAATTACTATCTTATTAAGTAGGTATTATGTAATTATATCAATATATATATGAGATATATGCATTCAAATATCTCTTTAAAATTGTTTCAAAGAATGTCCAAAAGCCAACATATATTTTTGATTTGGTTTTCAGTTCGATTTCGGCAATTTTCGAAAGTCGTGCAGAATCCCACTAATGAACATAAATCACACATAAAATGTACAAATTGTAAGCACCAATTTTTGTACAAAACTCATGTATAATATTGGTTTAATAAAAAGGAACAAAATAAGATTTAGTTAAAATTAATTAAATGAACCAACAGTAAATGTTATTTGTTATGGCCAAAAAATAGATAACCTATCATTTATTAACTGTGCATAACATTGTATTGATTAATATTTAATAGTTGAAGCATAGTGTAAAATTTAATTTTCATATGTTCTATATTATTATTATTATTATTGTTATTATTTCAATTATTTGTCCAATCAAAAAAAAGCAGAAGATAAAAAAGTCATCCAAATAATTTCACTTTATTTTTTTGAAAATAACTAATACAATATTTTTAGCAAAAGTATGACCACCAAGGAAGATGATCATGATCAATCAGAGTGATCCCCAAATTAGTCTAATTTGTTTTTGTTTAAATTTCAAAATTTAAAATAACACACAAATAAAAAAAATAGCTATAAAAATGATGGGGAATTGAATATATATCAGTCAACTTACCTATAAAAATTTGGAATCATAAATATATTAGTATATTAATCAAATTGCACAAACTTAATTTCCAAATATATATCATATATTGGAATTCATTGACTACATTAAGTTACAAATTAAAAACTACCCAAATAACATAACAAAACATTAAAACTAGTAAAACCGTATGGAGTAGGGTTTTTTAAAGTCAAAATTGACTTTTATACCCTTTATGAAAATAAGGGCTCAAGGCACCACCAAACGCAAAAAAATAAAATAAAGGCACAATCCATCCGATCCATGTTCACGAATCCACATGCACGACCAGCATAACGTGCATGAGCAGCGCACAACCCACACAACTTGCATGACCCGTACAAGAGGTTATTCATTTTTGAAAATTCATATAAACGATTTCTCAGGAATTTCATAAGAAATCTTAAGAAATTAGTGGAAGAAATCTTGAGAAATGTATTACCTTTCTCATCTACAAGTGAAATCTTCACATCAATAGTTAGAATCTTTAGGAATGAATGGAAAAAAAAATTCATAAAAATTTAGAGATATTGTTCAAAATTTCAGAAGAGAGAGAATAGAAAACGAAGAAAGGAAGAAATGATGTTAATAAAGGAGAAGGGTAATAGATGTTAGAAACCATACTTTTTGGCTAAAAATACCTATTTCTTATCCCATAGCTATTTTAATTTTTCTGTTATCCTTAATTTGGCTAGAAATGCTAATTTTTCTTATCCCATCTCTTTGTAGTTGTTACAAGCGGAAAAGATTTTGAAATATTTAATCGCTGCATATAAGTCATTAATATCGCTTTATTGTATTTATTAATTGTTATCATGAAAGTCATAGTAACAATTTATGTATTTTAGTTTCAAAGGATTTAAATTATTATTACAAAAGAAAAGTACATGATAACCAGTACTTATAATATATAGCAAAGAGATCAATCTCAGTTGTAGAATTTATTGTTAGTTTTCAGGAATAAAAATCTACTATTAGTACATATATGACATTATATATTGTTCATATGAAAGTGGGATACATAAAATGGAAGGGAAATTACAACTAATAAATCAAGATAGAATAGAAACAATATAATCTTTAGTTTTACCCTGAATAATGCACATAAAAGACACGTACAAGTATCGTGAGAAAATATTATATTGATTGACAATAACGACATGTGCAACATTTGATAAATTATGGAAATTACGAAGAGACTTATTTAAATCCATTTATTCTTGATAAATTCTTTGACCATACTAAGCAGTATAGTCTTCTTACTACTAATGATGACATTTCTCTTATATATATATATAGATGAAACAAAAATACGAACTACATGAGAAAATAACTAGTTTTATGCATCATCAAATTAGAAGATGAGAAAGAAGAGGATTAAACATGAGCAAATAGGCAATGATGGCAAGAGAAATGCGACATTTAGAAAAAGAAGGGATGGTTTGGTGAAATTAAAAAGCAAATGAGCTTTCCATTCTTTGTGTAGTGGATATGGGCATAGTACGTTGTCCACCGAAGAAGCCAAGGCAACACTGTCTTGTGGCCGACCCCAGAAATCTTTAAGGAAAGACTAGACAAGTTTCTTGACTGTCGCAAAATCGAAAGAGATAAAAGGAAGGTGACAAATGAGATATACATGGAACAGACAACAACCCTTGAGACCCAAGATTTGTTTAAGCTCAAGAACACAACTGAGTTAAAGGAGTCTCATCAATTGTTGAGTGATTTGACTCTAACTCGTAAGAGTTTTGATGAGCTCCATATGAATGAGTTGAATAACATGACCTCGTTCATGGCTCACATGCTTAAAGGCATTCGAAAAGGGAGAATGAACTTGAGGCGCCATGATTAATAATATCCATCATCTGTCTCAACAAATTTTGATCATATGGGGTCAGCTTTGGTGTACGAAAGCTTTTGAAATATTTAATTGCATACAAGTGTTTAATTTAGTGTATTGAATATTTGTCAATTCTAGTTTTGCATTCTTTTTGTTTACTTTGCATGAGATCTCATTTGTTATCTGCTAGCTGACCTTATTTCAGGTATTGTGCGTCTTTTGTGAAAACATCTTAAAATGTAATATTCTTTTTAAATCGTTTTGTTTTTGAAAATGTACGAAAATTTTCAACCCTCAAAGCTTCATGTTAGAGCCTCGAAAATAAGATTTTTACATCCATAATTGACCAACGACATTTGTGGTATTTGCATGTACATAAAAACTTTTATGCACGAGTTGCACTATGCATCACATTCCCACTTGCACCCCACGCTAATATCTTTACGTTAGATAATATATTTACAATATAGAAGAAGAGAAGGACTTATGTGCATCGGGGTACGGATCTAAAATCCATGCCCCCAATCCACTCCATACCCGCATCCTATGCATTATATATATAATTTTTTTTTTATTCTCTCCAGCGCTGCCCTTTCTTCTTCTTCTTTTAAATCTCCTCTCCTCTCCTCCTCCGTCACATCCCCCACCGCCACCGCTGCCTTCTCTCTCACTCTCCCCGAAAATGGCAGAACCACTCCCCATCTCCTCCTCCGTTAGACTCAAGTACGTCAAGCTTGGGTACCAAAACCTCGTCAACCACATCTTCACCCTTCTCCTCATCCCCACCACCGCCGCCGAGATCCTTCGCCTGGGCCCCGACGAGATCGTCGCCATCTGGCACTCCCTCCACCTCGACCTCATCTAAGTCCTCTGCTGCTTCTTCCTCATCATCTTCGTCACCACCATCTACTTCATGTCGAAGCCCTGCTCCATCTTCATTTTCCTCTTGTTTTCCTCCATTTTTATTTTTTTTATTGGATTTTTCTCTATTTGAAATTCTTGATTTAGTTTTGAATTTTGTGTCTTCTTTCTATCTTGATTTGATTCATAGCAACATATGAGATAATTGATGCAACAAACACTATAATTGGTTATTAATTGAGTAATATGATTTTGAATAAATTTTGTGGAAGAAGATGATGAAAATCTTGTATTTAAAATTTTGGTTTATTCTATAGGTATTACATATATGTTCTACAGGTATTATAAAAATTCTGATTGTTTATGATGTTATAAATCAGAATTATCCCAAAATATTGATATATGATCAGTGATACCTTTCAAGTATTACTGATATGATCTATAAGAACTACATATATACTCTTCAGGTATTATAAAATTACATGGTTGAATTATATGTAAGTAAAACCTTCAAGATATTATGAAAAAAAGTATAGGGTATTATTGGTTTATTCTATAGGTATTACATATATGTTCTACAGGTATTACAAAAATTCTGACTGTTCATGATTTTATAAATCATAATTACCCTAAAAACATTGATATATGATTGCTCATGACCAGTGATACTTTTAAGGTATTACTGATATGATCTATAAGTACTAGATATATACTTTTCAGGTATTATAAAATTAAATGTGTAATACTTATAAGGTAAGTGTAATACTTGAAAGGAACATGTGTAATACCTGTAAGGTATTTATTAATACTTGAAAGAACATGTGTAATACATGTAAGATATTTATGTAATACCTGAAATGAATATGTGTAATACCTTAAGAGCATACAACTAATATCTTCATTGAAAAATCTTAAAATTTCAAAAAAATTCCTCAAAATCAACAAATCATGATTTCATATTGTTTGAAATAATTGATTTTCAATATTTTAAAATTATTGTAATAAATTATGATTTGAAATCAATTATCTAAATCTATGAAAATGAGTAAAAGAGAAGAAGAAGAAGAAAAAACTCCATAAATGACTTTATGAAGATTTGATGAAGAATAAGAACAAGAATATAGAGAAAAAGAATAATGTACAAAACAAATAAGAAGAATAACAAATTAATAAGAAAAGAGATTAAGAAGAAGAAGGAGAGAGAAGAAAAAAAGAGGAAAAATAAGAAAGCAGCGCTGTTTTTACATTAATACCTGAAGGGGTAACAGTGTGATACCTTAAGAGTAAATGTGTGATACCTTAAGAATAAATGAGTGATACCTTAAAGTATAAAATTCAGGTGGTGCGCGGCGCACACTAGCTAGTGTGCGGGGCGCGTGGGGGCGCGTGGATGCGCGTAAAAGCACCTGGTGCATATAAGTTTTGTCCATACAAAAAATATTCTTACATAAATACAACATATCACATATAATATATATATATATATATATATATATATATTCACATTTCGTACAATTTCATATGCAAAATGTATTTAATGACTCTTCATAGGATTAGGGACTAAATGCTATAAGTAAGGAGTGAGGCCGCCTGATCTTGCTAATTAAAGTTTCAGTAGTATTTCTGTGTACCAGCGTATCATGTAATTAATTGGGAGAGTGTAAATTGGATTGGGTTGGATTTGATTTAAATCAACATTCAAATATTTTTTTTTTCAATTTATACAGTAACTTTAATGTTATACTCCCTCCATCCCTTAACACTTTGCACACTTTTCTTTATAGTTTGTCCCCAAACACTTTGCACACAAAAAATGGTAAATTTTATCACAATTCTTACCCTCACAATACACACTTATTTACACACAATGCCATTACTTTTTCTCACATAATTAGCCTACTACATCTAATTAATTGAACTAATTTGTCAATTACACAATTAAATTATCCATATCACAATTAACCCAATACATTAAAAAATCCAACTCAATTCAATTTTTAATCTAACCCAATACATTTGTAAATCCAACCCAATTCAATTTTTAAGATAACGAAAAACCCAAATCACCATACCCATTACACCAAAGAATGAAACAAAAAGACCGAACCCCCTACCCACTCTCAAATGTTCTCCCAACCCTAATCTCATTCTCTCTTCCTATTTGTTTCGTCTTCCCCACCCCACTCTCTGAAAACCCAAAGTTCTCTCCTTTTCAATCGTCTTCTCCACCCCACGCACCTCACCCACTCTCTGAAAATTTTAATGTTATGTCTCTCTCTGAACCCCTATATGTCGTCTCCATCCCTCTCCCAAATCGACTCTGTAAAAAATCTATGAAGAGATTTGAAAGAAAGTGAGTCGATCTCACTCTATTTTTCTTCGATTTGTAAAAAAGTGAGTCGGATTTGAAAGAACTTTTGTTTGAAGTTGAAACTTTTGTGGATGAGACACCTTTAATGGAGTTAGTTTTCTCTGAAATGAACTCTTCTATTTTGACATTGAGAACGCCGTCGTTGCCGACTCAGAAGATTCATGGGTATCTGAGAGTCCTCATAGTGAGTTATAAATTGTACACACTTATTTTACAGTATTTTATAAATTTAGAATCGGTTATTACATGTTTGTTCTACCAACAAGTTATTTGAGCTGATAAGATGCAAGCAAATTGGTTTCTATATTGTCATCAATATTTCTAGAAATTATAGATATGATTCTGTTACCATATTGTCATCATAATTCACTATATTATCATCAATATTCTATTATCACATATGCTCCACTTATAGATATGATTTTGAAAATAAATTTAGCTTTATGCTGGTAAATGATGTTATACTTTCCAATTATATCCAAGCAATTGAATATTCACTATTATGTGTCTTAGAGGCTCAGCTTTGTAAAATTTATAACTCACTTTGTTTACTGTAAAAATTCATGGGAAAAGGTATTTTTACAGTAGTTTTTACACACTTATTTTACAATTTTTTTTTTATTCATCAAGTATATAAACTCTATAATCCTTTTCCTGCAGCGGAGAGTTCTCTAATGGAGGGGATAAAGGCGATGAAGGTGGCTTCGACTGTTTGGGATGAGGACATGCAGCGGTTTTTCTTGGAGAGCCTGATGATATGGTGTCCCCTCGTGCTTAGGTTACTCTAATATCTCATTTACTTGATGAATATTGTGAGTTATGCTGAGTATATATACTATGATGCATGTTACCTCTGTTTTTTTTTTGGTAAAATTGTGTAAAGTTGATGATATTGTGCAAAGTTGATTATTGGTAGGTGGGTAAAAATATAAGTGGTGAAATGATGATATTGTTCTATTAAATTGATGTGATGATCAGAATGTGATTATATGGTGCCCTTACACAAAAAAAATGTCACCATAGCTGAAAATTGCAAATTTTTCTGTATTTTAGAGACTGAATTTTTGTAATGGGTTCGGTTATGGTGTCCCCAGTGTGCCTTAAATTAATGCCACCATTTAGGTTCCAAGCCTAGATTAGGAGGCTTGATTTAGGGTACCATTATCCTTGTGATGAAACTGTTCTGAGGGAATTAATCAATCAAATTTTTATTTGACTGATTACTGTGATGGTCATTTGATTGAGTTAGTTCTGTATTTCTTGAAATCTGTTGACCATTCATCTGTGTGTATATGGTTAAAATGTGATTATGTGATACCCTTGCACTAAAAAATTTCACCATAGATGAAAATTGCAATACATGAGAGTCAATACTTGCAAAAGATATAGTAATAGAATGTTTCAACCTAAACATGTCCTATATGACTTAAATAACATTAGTTTATGATGGAAACATTACCATCTTTATCTTGAGATGGTCTCTCCACACTTAAACCTTTGCTTCTCCTCAAGCAACAAATAGAATTAAAGCACAAAGGGATCGAAATAAGAGATGATATCACTTGCTCAGATCCTCACCAACAATAAAGAGAACTCGAATTTATGTCGAAAACAAGACACAAAAGCAGGTTGGACTAAATGCATTATCTCAAGAAATCACAAATTTTGGAAGGACATTAGAAATCAAACTTCTCATAGACAATTTATCAACTCACTCCACCATTTATATCAAACAACACACTTCAACTCCTTTTACGATATTCTTCATCTAGATTAAAACTTATTAAGATTTCACACATAATGAATCACCCATTTTCTTCTCCATTTTTTCTTTTTTTTTGTTTTTTCTTATTTGTTTATTTTTTTCTGATGATGATTTTTCATCTCTTTATTTTTTCTTTTTTTCTTTTTTTTTTTGGATGGGATTGACAGCACCACACCACTCTTAGATTAGTCCATGAGTTATTACAAATTTTTTTACTCGTACTTTAACTTTTCTCATTTTTTTGACCCCTAAGAGCAGGCAATTGATTCCACACCCCATAATCTTTTCACTTAAATTTTTTTTTCAACTCAACACCTTTTTCTCCAACACATTATTTTTTTCCAACCAAATGGGATTCATCAAAAGTGATCAAACTTTCACAAGTTCCAATCTAAATTACTTACATCAAAGAATTGAAAGCATATCTCAAGACACAAGTAGAAAATTAAATCAACTTAAAGTCGAAGATCAATTTTCAAACCAATATTAACCTTCCTAATAGTAATTTCTCATGACACACATTCAACAATTTTAACCAACAAAAATCATGCTCAACAATGTCTTTCTCAACACATAAATGATTTCCCAAAAATAATAAACAACACTCTGATCATCATTGCAAGTTCCCTTCAACTTCAACACTATTCATTTTTTTTATATATAAATGCAAGCATAAAGTAAATACGCTAAAGCAAGTAAACATGCAAACTAGCTAATGGCAAAATCAAAACAACCTACATGCAACTATATGAACCTAACGCAACTACATGCAAGATATGTGATCTATTCCACACTTCATCGATTATGCTATATCTCCCTATCTCCCCACACTTGTACCTTACTTGTCCCTAAACAACTCAAATCATAACACAAGATGTAGACAAAACACGATTCATAAATGCAAGGAAAATAGAGCAAAAATTAAAAGTGTGGAATAGAAATCATCAAATCACCAAGGAGATTTTGGAATTAGTCTCAAAGAAGGCACATCAGAAACTGACATGTCCTCTACTCCATTGAACTTTATTCTTTTTATTGCTTTGAACTTTGAGAATTTGTTAAGAAATTCTTTAGAAGGTGTATGGACTTCATCGAATATGAATACTTCTTCAACATGCTTTCCTTTGTCCTCTAACTTATTCACCCTACAAGAAAGATGAAGATGATCGATATTAAACTAAACAGAAATTGACTGTTGTCACTCTAAGGTGCATATCACTCCTTGAAGATGTTGCTTTGTCATTCCATGGATTTATGCCACTATTTGTGTCTTTAGGTAATTAATAACCATCATCAGCTGACTCACTTGTGTCTCAAGATTTCTAATACTCGATTGAGTATCATTTTGAAATTGAATAGTATTAGAAGTCAGCATTTTCAACATATCCTTCAAAGATTTTGACGATTGCCCTTGATGGTTCTGTTCTCTAGATTGATGTGGTGGACTATCATTCTCCTCAAATTGTGCTCTTTGTTGCCTTTCCCATGGAAAAGTAGAGTGAACTTTCCTACTTGGATATGGTTTCATCTGTGGAACACCTGCAACAAGTTTTCGAACAAAAGAGGTTAATGCAGTTAATTTTTCGTTAAAAGAATAATCTTTCACCTCTTCCACCATTTTCGATTGTACTTTATCGGTGTAAAATTGATGCGAATTCATAACCATTTTTAAAATAAGTCTATTTGCTGCTTCTGGAGTCATATTACCCAACGCCCCTCCACAGGCTGCATCAATCATATTTTTATCCATCAACGACAGCCCTTCATAAAAGTATTGGATTATTAGTGCTTCTAATATTTGATAATGTGGACAACTTGCCACCAGTCTCTCAAAACGTTCCCAATACTCGGAAAGAGACTCTTCATGCATTTGCACTATACCACAAATCTTCTTCCGCATACTAATTACTCGAGATAGAGGAAAATATCATTGTAAGAATAAATTTTTCATTTTGGCCCATGTTGTGACAGACTCCGATAAATAGTACAACCATTCTTTTACTGAATTCTTCACTGAGAATGGGAAAGCCCTCAACTTAATTTGCTCATTGGTCACTCCCGAAGGTTTCATGCTTGAGCAAACCAAGTGAAATTCTTTCAGAAATTTATATGGATCCTCATCTGCAAAACCATGAAACAAAGGTAATAAGAGTATGAATTCATATTCAAGCTCAAAAGTTGTATTAGCATCAACATTAGAATAATCAATGCAGAACGATTGATGAATAGATGCGGTATAAGCACACTCTTTCAACGTTTTATTTGCATCCATTCCTTTCTTTGATTTCAATCCTCAACCTACAAAAGATCCTCAATAACTATGATAAGACATTGAAAATTCACAAAGATTAGACTGCACACGTATTGACACTGAAAGTTTCGATTCACACTAGATCTGCCAGTGTGAAAAACAGAGTCGATCAGAACAGCGAAACAGAACAGAATAGGGCCCAATAGAGGCAGAAGGTGAACAGATTTTTTGAACAAAAATTCTTATTTTTAAATTTTTTTTTCTATAAATTGAATAAACAAGAAAAAAAACACAAGATGACACAATAAATTCAAACCACTCCCCGACAATGGCGCCAAAATTTGACCGCTTTGTCATGATGCGATTAAATTAGTTAATTTCATTCCTAACTTTACTAACTAATAGTTAGGGTAAGTCGGAGTCGATCCCACGAGAAGTGTGGAATTAACTATACCACTTGTGTTCACTTCAATAAAACTAGAAACGATGAGGGGTTTTTGGATTAATAAACTATCACTAAATAACTAATAACGTAAAAAGCAATTAAACAATGAGAATTCAATAAAAGAGAATATTCCAGTTAACAGTTCAGTCATCCCCCGTTATCAATCACTCTCTAATCAATGTAACATTCATCTCTCAGATTATCATGAAATTATCATCTCTAATCTAACAACAAGCCTTGTTAAATCGAATCGTCTTTTAAGATTAGTTAAATTAGGATAAGATCGTTAATTAACCCTATTCAATTGAATAACCTAGAATAAGCTCTTTAAATTTAATTCATTGAATGCATTAATCACTAAGACGATAGGATGGACTAGACCCCAAATACATAAGTTCGATTTGGTAATCCTAGAATTATGCTACCCTAGAGATGCACGACCTTTAGTTTACTACTAATGAAAAATTAAACCACAACAATTAGGATTCATGATTTAAGATTCTAGCAGTCAATTATCAACACTCAACCTAGGTGGCCAATCTAAATCAAGCATTAAATAATTGAAAATGATATTCACAGATAGCATAATCAATTCCAATCAAACATCGAGAGAAAGTTACAGGATTAATTAGAAAATAAAAGATAAACGAGTTCAAACATCCCTGCTAACCAGAATTACGGACTTAGTTGAGCATTCTCAAAATTGAAATAATAAACATAATTGAAATATCCATAAAACTAATCTAAAGTATAAAAATCTCTACGTGAATAGTGCTGTGTGAATAGTAATTTAGGAATAGCAACTCATGAATAGTGTTTTGCGTGAATGGTGATGTCCTCCAATTGTGTGATTTGAAGGCTTTAAATAGACATCAGATATCTTCTTGGCATATCTTTTCCCCCTTTCTTTAAGAAATAGACTCTTTCTCCTTCTAAACTTAGAGTTGTCTTTCTTTATCCAAATCTTTTCTCCTAATCCAAATCTTTGATATCTTTATTTTCAAAACTCTCCAAAATATCTAAAATAGATAAGAAAATAATATATGAAGTATTTGGAGATACAAAACACATATATGTAGAAAAGCGATGCATTTAATCTAATAAAAGATTATAAAATCTGACATTAATTCACAATAAAATGCATCAATTTCCTACCTATCAAGATGGTTCAAAATGATGTCAAAATATATGTCCTATGTTTTAATCATATCCTAAATTGGTCATTAGTTCTTCCAAGTCATATGTTGCATTATCTATTTGTCCAACTTACACCAAGTACTGTATGCATTATTTTACCATGTGTTGGTCCCAAGTGGTGTCCGAGGTTCAGAGGGGGGGTGAATGAACCTTCATCGATTTTGCAAATCTTTTAAAAAAACTTATTGTTCTGCAAGTTACTTGAACTTGCAGCGCCAGACAGTTACTGCTTACAGCACTAGTATACAGTGCTGCATGTTATAACTTAGAGTTTTATACGCAACGGAAAATAGGTTTTATGACACAAGACTGGTTTTCTCAAATATAATCATTTTCAAGATGTTTTATGCTTATGACAGATATAGATAAGAAAGATAAAACACAAATATTAAAGCAATAAAACACTTATAGTTTATAGTGGTTCGAAGGTGGTGTAATCCTTCTATGTCCACTCTACTGCTACTTTGAGCAGGAACTTTGTTAAGTAAGATTGGTTTACAGGACACTCCTAACAATCTATCAACTTTACAAAGCTAAGCACCTACTAGAGTCTAGCGTACACACAACAACTGCAAACTCTAAAGACAATCCACACAGGGTTTCACACTCCCACACAAGGAATTGCTTAACAACTAGACAACTATACAAACAACAAGGATCTCTCCTATCAACTGTTCGACACCTAAAACAACCTAAGCACACAGCAACAAGGTTAACAGTATATAAAATTGTTCTTCAACTGGTGCGGTGAAGTGAGCTTCTAAATCCTTCAAAGGATCTTTCAGCTTGAACTTCGTTCACTTCACTGAGGTGGAGTGACTGAAACTTTAGAATAGACTTGAGAGTGTATAGCTTGAATGCTTGAATGTTTTTGCCTGAATGTTTCAAGAGTCAGCTTCAGGGTTGTTCATCCTCTATTTATACTTGTTAGAAAGATATCCATTGAAGGAGATATCTCTCATTTGAAATAAAGCGTACTTGATCAAAGGTATAGCTCACATTTAATGCGACTTGACTTTTCCTTTCAGAGCATTTAATGCGGTGGTTGCGGCTCGCAGCTTTTTATAGCGCATCAGTCCACGTGGTGTCATGACATTGGCTCTGTATCTAAAACTTTGATCTTCTCTGGAACGGCTCTATTATTCTTGCTTGGTTCTTCGTTCCTCGTACTACATTTATCCTTCCTTGGATTTCAGGATACTTATTCTGTTTGTTATTAATGCTGTTGGCTGATTAGTTAGTAAGCTTCACGCTGTATACTGGGTCTGCTTGCAGCTGTTTGTTCTTTACAGTGCTGTTGTAACTTGACCTTCTTGCAGTAGCTTCATACAGTACTGCTGTATCTTTTCTTACAGTATTCCTGTAGCCTTTTCTTGCAGCTTTACTGCTTGCTGTTCCTTCTTACTAACTGCTTTGTTACATCTACCTTTCTTGCAATAGTGCTGTATTTGCCTTTCTTGCAGTAGTGCTGTATCTGTCTTCTTGCAGCAGTTTCATTCTTATTTTTTTTTCGATGTAGTTTAATTCATTTGAATTCCTCCATCTTTTAGCACCTATCACTAGACTCAATCCTAGTCTATATTTTCACTTAAACATTATGAAAATGGGGTACTCAAACTTTTCCTATTACATATCTGGTTTGTCTCATCAAAATCTAAGCATTGAAATCCCAACAATGTCCCCCTTTTTGGTGATGACAAAACTTTTACATTATTTCGTTCATGAAGTAAGTTTTTATTTTGCATTATATTATTTTTCATCAGGATTACATACTTGATTTGCGTTGAGAAGAAAAGTCTAATCCTGGATTCATCGGAGATATATTTTGTCTAATCCTTCATCACATATCTTCAGGAAAAGCAAATAGCATGCAAGAGTTCATAATATATGAACTTGATCAAATACAGAAAAATAAAATTTCTTCATTAACTGAAAGAGATACATCAAATTATATAGATAAGCATGCAGTAAAACTACTGAAATAAGGACCTTCTTGATGACGATTCTTCAGGTCTTCTTTCAGCATTTTTCCTTTCTTGCTCTGCTCTTTCTCTTGATCCTTTCTACCAGTCTCTAATGGACTCCTGATAGGATTTTTCAAGTATCTCCTGAATCTTTGGAATCTGAATCCATCTCAGCCAGAAATCCTCACAGTAAGGCACTATCTTGTCTTGCTTTACTAGGTCTATGTAGTAACTCTAGACTTCAAGCTCTCCAGCCCTAGTAAGCTCTTCATATCTCCTTAGTGCAGTTTGGCAGGTTTGAAATCTACTGAATTTGCCCTTTTTACATAGAAATCTGAAGTTTCTGAGATACTCGGATCTCTTGTATAGTTTGATTGCTTCAAATGATGGATTCCTGTCAATAGGCAGCTTTACTGCCTTGAAGATGTTCAAGCTCCAGGCTATGTTTTCTCCAATAGGCCTTTGATCCATCAACACTGACACTTCAGCAGATATGTTGTCTGTGTCGAGACGTGAGATTTCTTGAGGGGGATATTAGTAGAGGTTTTTGTTAAAGATTCTCTTCTCACCAATCACTTCAAGCCTTTACATCCAGGCATATTTTTCTTTCTCTGCTCTGGCTCTCTCCGCCTTTGATCAGTCATCTTCTCATTGTAATGCCTTTCAGTCTCGACTCTGCTAACCCTCTTTCTTGAGCCTTGCTGCTGGCTCTCTCTCTCCCTCTCTTTTTATGATGAGAAGAGGGAGGTGTTGCATCTTTGCTTGCAGCACTGCTATATGCAGCGCCTGCTGTTGATCTACTTGTAGCTGCTGCACCACCAACTCCTTCTTTATTGTCTTTTCTCCATCTTTTTGGAAAGGAGCGTCAGCAGTAATAGATGATCCAGATCTCTTCCTTCTCCTACTAAGAGGCTGATCATCATCTTCTTCTTCTTTCTCCCCTAAGCTTCGGTATCTGTCTTGAAATCCTTCCCCTTTTTGGCATCATAAAAAACTGGGAATGGAGCAGGGGCTTCTCGAACTATTGAAGAGCGTGGTCTTCTTGCAGGTGCTGGGGCTTCCTTGGATCCTTGAGCATACTGAGGGAATGCATTCACCATCATGTCCCTCAGTTCTCCTACGATCATCTCCAGGTTCCCCAATCGATCGTTGACACTTCTGGTTCTTCTGGATTGATCTGTTATATGGTCCAGAAGTGTCTCTAGCACCAGGGAGTGAGTTTGTAGTCTGTCTACTGCAGCACCAATTGATGTTTTGCATAGCTTGATTTTAGCGCAGCTGGTTACAACATCTCTCTTCAGCTCTTCCTTTATTCTTGCTCGGTCCTGAAGCAGCCTATAGGTAGACTCATTCAAGTCGTGTCTGATCATTCCAAGTAATGCTTTGAGGTCCTTCTTGAAACCAGTTATGGTTTCAACATGAAATTTAGCACCGACCCTCATGTTGTTCAACATGTTAAACTCATGATCTTAAAGAGCATGAAGCAGGTGTCTAACAATAGCTATCACCATGTCGATCGATTCATCAAGGATCAGGCTTGCATTCCATCTTTCAGAGGCAGCAGCCGATACAGCATAAGAAACTATAACTTTTGGGGGTTGTGCTGTATGCTGTCTTGGAGCCTCGGATTCATCTTCCTCATCCTCATTAAGGTTTGATAGGAGACTTGGACAGCCTGGGTGAGATTTTCTTCAACGACTTATCCTCTTCATCAGATGATATCGTAACTGCCACTTCACCAATTTTCCATATCGTGATCTGTTGTGGTCAGCCATCATCCGGAGGAATTCAGAAGTTTCAACTTCAGCTTCCTTAGTAACCTCTACTGTTATAACCTGGATAGGTTCTTTTGAGCTTGCAGCAGCATCAACCTTCTCTCGATGTGTCTCTAGCTGCACAGGGGGTTACCTCAGCTTCTACTTCAGCATCCTCTAAGGGTACTATCTCAACAGCCATCTCTTTAGAGGTCTTCTCACCCTCAGGGAGTGTTGTCTGAACAATAGCCTCGCCTGAGGTCTTCAGCACGGACCCCATCCCTCGATCGGTCCTGTAAGCTCGACAGCTTCTGCTGTAAGAATGAGTTTTTGCAGCTCCCGTTGGCTTCTTACAGCTTCCACTGTATCCAGTACTGAAAGCTCCATAGTTGCAAGAATTTCAGCATCCACCCTGCATGTTTCCTCAGCAGCTTCTGATAGGGTGGCTGCTTGCTGTACTGCTGTCTCTACCAGTATATGAAGTCCAGCCTCTGCAACTACCTCTGTGGTTGCATCATCGGCAATCTCAGCAATGTTAGAGAGTACATCTCTGATAATGACGATCGGTTCCTCCTGAGTGTCTGTAGCAACATCTGTAATAATGCGAATTGGGGAATCATCATAGTCCACTAGTTGAGGCTCCTCCTTCTCTAAAGGATCAAGAGTGACGATCGTGTAGAGACCTTCAACCATTTGCTCATATGCAGGAGAGCTTGAGTTATGACTTAAGCATCTTTCTCCCCGCATTCTCCTAGGAGTGTGCTGTATCCTTATCTCCTTGACACTTGCTTGCAGTGCCTGTTGCAGCATGACTTTCCCAGTCTGCTCAACTCCAAGGGTGTTGATTTGTTCTTAGGCAAATGCAACATCGTCGCCCCTTCTTATAGCCTTTGCAGCCGGGGCTAGGAAGACTTGGACATCCTCCATTGCTGCTTTCATCGGCAGCTCTGTAGAGTGGGATTCTGCAATTGCTTTACCCTTCCATTTGTCCAGTACTCCCTAAGCAGCAGTGCTTCTTATTCTTTCTTGCACCACCGCTGCATATTCAGATCGCAGGAGTGCTAGAATGTCTTCTGAGTTGGCCCACTCCAGGACAGCTTGCTCCACGGTGAGAAATTCTTTTCACTTCAACAGAATTTCCCCCTTGGCCAGTCTCAAACTCCTCCAGAGACTGTACTGCTACTCCATATTTCTAGCAGCTGGGAAAGTTGGATCCAGCATAGACTGAACAACTTCAGGATCACGCGAAGAGGCTAAGTCAGCAGCCCTTTGTAGACGAGCTTGTTCATCTGGCTCATCCCTTTACTCCTCTTCTGTTGCAGTTTGTTGTACTCTGTCCTTACTGCTTTTTCAAATGTCATTCTCTGATTGGTTGGAACTTTGAGTGTCTCTACCGGCTAATCAGTGTGCACTGATTTTGATATATCTGGGAGTTTCCTTTTCGGTCGAATGAGTCAGCTTCCTTGACTTGAGATTCTTCAGATACCTCCCAGCATCCTTTGATACTTGGACACGGTCCTCTTCAGAAGATGCATCAACATGATGTTATGCAGGTAGCAGGGACTTGGCGCAGGTTTCTTTGCAGATTCTTCTTCATCTTCCAGCATCCTTACCTTAACTATTTTTACATATGGAAACTTAACCAGATAGCTAAAATCTAATCTATTACATGTTTTGTCTCATCAAAATCTATTACAATTTGTCCTATCAATTTCCCCATTTTTTATGATGACAAAACTCCTTAAGATGATCAAGACTCATTTTTCATTTATCTTAGAACGAAATGCAAAAGAGTATAAACAATCATAATCATTCATCAAGTTCACAAGAAGTGAGTTTTCAATAAACAGAACCATGATATTTTTCATTGACGAGAGATCAATTCACATGTTCAGAAAGTAGAAATACAAAGGAACTTAAAAAAAAGCAACATAAGAGATAAAACAGATAAAAACAAACAACGATAGGAAGCGGGTTATTAGGTCTTCAACCAACTAGTTTTCTTCCTCCTTTCATACTTCGACCCTTTCCAATAGTTAGCTAAAGACTTTTGATAGCTCGGCTCCAGCAACTTCCTTACCTTCTCATCTTCCTCATATCTGAGCCAGAAGTCTTCGTAGTAAGGTATGAATTCATTTCCTAGTCTCTGCTTCAGCTTGACTTGGATTGGTAATCCTCCCTTCTTGGCAAGATTCAGAAACCTCTGTAAGGCTTCTTTGTTGGTTTGGGAACCTCTGAAGAGAGCAGATTCCTTGTAGAGAGTTGTGAAGTACTTCATCAGCTTCATTCTCTTGAAGGCTTCTAACTGGTAGAATGATGGATTGGCATCAGTGGGGAGAGCGACCTCCGAAATCTTTGAAATGACGAACTTGTCGCTCCTGGGTTCCGGGCTTGCTTCCAAAAATGTCTTGAGAGTTGCACTGGCAGAGTTCTGCATGCACTTCTCCATCTCAGCCATGTCAGACAGCTTGTGAGGTGGGTAGACTTTGGCAAGAACTTCCAGTGGCCCTTTCGTAAACACAGCGTCCAAGTTGCTCTTTAGTTCAGCTTCTGTCATTCTCCTCTTTTCATCTCTGATTTCAGCACCCTTTTTAAAGCCTGGATAGATAGACCCCGAGACAACTTCTGATTTTCTTTTTGAGCTGCTGTTTGGGAGGCCCCTTGATCTAGCCCCCATATTTCCACTATCACCAGCATCATCTCTCCTCCTACTCACCACCGTCTGCTTGCAGGTAGTAGGATCCTGTCTGCTCTTCTGCCGGCCCGAGACAGCTTCTGATTTACTTTTTGAGCTGCTGTCTGGGAGGCCCCTTGATCCAGCTCCCCTATTGCCACCATCACCAGCATCATCTCTCCTCCTACTCACTACCATCTGCTTGCAGGTAGTAGGATCCTGTCTGCTCTTCTGCCGGCCTTCTATCCTCACTTTTCCCTTTTTGTTATCATCAGCTCTCCCAACTGCAAAACTGGCCATCGAGTGAATTTCTGACAAGGTACCAGAGTGTTCCCTCAAGGTCTGCGATTGGTTGAACTGCTCCTCATCCATGCGGCCTACTGCGGCGACAAGCGCCTTCTGGTTAGCTTCAAGGGTGATCATCTTCTCCTCTTGTCTGTTCAACTTCTCCATCACGTTCTTGACCACTTCCACAGTAGTATCCTCCTTAGGGGGTCGGTGAGCATCAATCGCCTGACGAAGCTTTGAAAAGGTTATATTAAGGGAGTCAATGAAGGTTTGTGTCCTGATAGAGCCCGAGCGAGTTTTCTTGCAGAGTTTTCTGCTCGCTTTCACTAGTGACTTCCCCATCAGCTCAATTGCGGTCAGTACTTCGTCATTTGATCTGGCGGCTTCCTGGCCTTCGGCAGTGTCAACTGTAGGTACCTGTTGAGAAGATGTAGGGGTTAAAGCTTTGGATTTTTCGGCTTCAGTGTCACCGTCACTACAACAAAAAAGCTGAAAGATAACAATTGTAAAGTGTTGTCATTGTAGGTTTTAAATTGTAGTCTATGCCACTGTTGTCGAAGAGGGGCGCCCAAAGACAACACTAAATAAGTGTTGTCGTTTTCTTATAGACAACACTTTTAAAATGTTGTCCTTAATATACAAACTGTTATCTTTTATATAAAATATTTCGCTCATAGACAACACTTTCGAACTGTTGTTATTCCATTTATTGACAACATTTTTGAATTGTTGTTCTTCTTAAATTACTATTGTCTTTGTACATGAAATTTCCAATAATACACAACGCTTTGTCTAAAAAGACAATAGTTTATAAGTGTTGTCTTTATATTTATCCATAACATTTTGTAATTGTTGTTTTTGATTGTGTAAGACAATAATTTTTTTCCTTAAAACTGTTGTTGATCAGTGATATTAAAAAATTCTAAAATATATAAATTGAAAATATTTCATATTCAAAACATAAAATCTTTAAATATAAAGTATATGTACAAATATCTGCGAATATTACACTGTATAACAATTCTTGACAAAAACTAAGGCTATTGCTATTTCTCCAAAACATAAAAGTCTATGCTTGAAAAAGGTTATGAACATGTACTATTTCTCCAAAACATCAACACCAATGCTTGAAATGAAAAATTATGAGCATGTATTTACTAGATTTGTTGATGGCGTCTCTCCAAAAGATTCAAATAACCAAAAACCTACACATCGAAAGAAAAGAACAACAATTCGTGTAAATGATATAATCCTAAAACATGAGACCAACAATTTGATCTTAATAAACTTAACATAAATATGATATAATCTCCTAATCTAAGATTCTAATTACCTTAAACTCAAATCTACTTGCTTATATCTCATGCTTATAGTGCATTTCTCAATCCAATCAATTCAATGTAAGCAGGAAAATTAATAGTCTTATAATTTATCATCTTGTTGTCTAAGAATAGTCTTCATTCACAATTCAATGAAGCAAAAAAGAAACTTTACTTCATTTCAATTTACATATTAATATAAACAACTTACCTAGTGGCTAAATGTAAAAGCTATAATGCGACCACAAACTTTCCTTTGTACAACCACAAAGCTTCAATGTAACCACAAACTTCCTAAATTTTTATCAAACAAACTACTAGATTCAGCATGCATAACAACACGAACTTCTCAATGTAAATTCCCAGTTCATGTCCAAAATTTAAGCAAATATTCGAATTTTATCATTACATTAACATATACGAGAAAGGTATTGGCCAATCACTTACTAAATCATGTTAGACATGTAGATGATCTTGAACACAATCTGCCCATTCTGATCGCACTTCATCGATTTCCTTTTGAGAGTACTAGTCTTGTGTAAACTGTAAACAATCATGAAACAAAATTAGTAAAACTCAGTTATTGTTAACTTAAAAATTAAAAATACATAATCTCAAAAGTCTTTTAATAATAAGAACTTCAAAACATATATTTTATTACAATGGATCCATAGAGTAACAATGTCTTTTGGTGCAGCTCCAATGATATCTCTCATGTATCTCATCACATAATATCTACATTGTTTATCATCTGGTTGGCGAGGACCCTATATATATATGACAAGCATAACAAAATGAACGACAACTTAATGTAAAGAAACATACATGTATTATTTCCCAACTAGGTTACTTTTTTCTCTTCCTTCCCATGTTCACATTGAACAATTGTATTGTCCTTCATAATTGAAAAAGAGTTAAACAAATAAGATGAAAGAACATAGGTTAATGTTTAATAGAAAGAATGATAACTTATGTATTAACAACATATTTTCAGTCATCATTATGCATACGATGACTAAGAGGATCCATTAAAATGACCACCTCCTTGTGAGAATTAATGACAGTGAGAATCCAGTGGTATCTAAGAAAAAACACATAACTAAGTATTAAAATACATCTAATTTTATAAAAATTAAATTGAGATTAATATTGTAGTTTATTACTTACTCAACATTACATGCAACCAAGATTAATTGATTAGGTGATGATCCAACTAGTATATCTGATAACGCACGAGCCCTTTTGTTCAGCAATTCGTGAATCCAATCATCATCCTTTTTTGTAGTATACTGATGTGAGACGGTAGATGGATTCACAAATCTAAAATTGGAAGGATTTTGCTCAGCTCTCATTTTTTGATAAATAAAGGGTGTACCTCTTATAGAAGCAACATAAATATTTGGTACAAAATTGAAACTTACCGTATATAAACAACTATACAACTGACTGAAATTGGTTGCAAGTCACAAAAAGGAACACTATCTTCCAGGTTTATATAAACCTTATTGCATGTATCACCAAAAACATCATCATCAATTGGCACTGTTACATTCAACCCACTATCACCAGCACACTTAATGTAACAATAATCAGAATGATACTCAAGCTTCTAAGTAGTTGTTTGAAGACCATAACAGCTCACATATATCTTGAGTATGATTTATTCACTTTGCTAGTAAAAAATGGAGACATTCAACAACATGCATGAAAGATCTACATTCATATGATACAAACTATGAAGCCATTGAAGGAAATAAGATGACTACCTCACTTTTGAATTTTTCAAGAGATGCTTCAGTTAAATCTTGATCGAGAAATATCTTGACAACAATTTCCTACATATTAGAATCAATAGGTAAATAACATTAGTCTAATAACATTCCAGTGACAGATTACAACTTGGCCTGCCACCCTTTAGTATTTTAACCATAACTCTTCACACAAGATTCCAAATTACAAAATTCCAACCTTGTTAGAATCACGTGGCTTTCTAGCAATATAAGCCATGTAACCAAATTATACCCGAGTGAAATCAGTTTTCAATGTAAAGTTGACCCTGTAACGCCTCTTGACAATTCCGAAACAACCTGCCACCCGTTAGTATTTTCACCATAACTGGTCACACAAGATTTCAAATTACAAAATTCTTTTTTTGTTAGAAACTAGACTCACGTGGCTTTCCAGTGATATAAGCCATGTAACCAAATTATACCCGAGTGAAATCAGTTTTCAATTTAAATTGACCCTTTGAGACAGCCTCTTAACAATTCCGAAACAACCTGCCACCCTTTAGTATTTTAACCATAACTCTTCACAAAATATTCCAAATTACAAAATTCTTTTTTTGTTAGAAACTAGACTCACGTGGCTTTCCAGTGATATAAGCCATATAATCAAATTATGCTCGAGTGAAATCAGTTTTTAATTTAAAGTTGATATAAGAATGATAAGTTGATATAAGCACCAAGATGTTGCAAACCACTCTTTGCAATTTCTAGCTATACTATATAACTTACAATTATTAATGGTATAGAAGAATACCATCTATATAACTGTTCGTGGAACTCTTCAGGGGAGAGACAAGTTCATGCTTATCACCGTTAGCAGGAACACCATTACACCTACAAGTTCAAAATCATCAATAAGAGAATTCAATCTTGACATCCACTGCTGCAAACTACTTTTAATAGTAATGTATACATAAGCATTCACATATACTATGGGCCATATTTTTCTTCTTTTATAAATCGCTCAATTAACTCTCAGAAACAATGAAGGGAGAACATCTTCTAGCTCTTTTACAAGTCAAAGTAAGTACAATATTATTTCTTCGCTATAGCATAAACTGAAATCTGCCATCTTGAGGCAAGTGAACAGTCAAAGTGAATCTTTCCCTAATAAGAACACCTTTGATGTTCACACACCACTCAGTTTGTACAAAAAACTGCAACCAAAAAATATGATATTTTAATTAAAAAGAAAAAACCAGGACCATCCAAACCACTTTAATTACACGTTGAATAATAAGAACTCACATTTGCCTATACTTTGCAAAAATCTGATTGATTCATAAAGAACCACTTATGGAAATACCAAATGCAAGTCTGTTATTTCTATAACTTAATCAACCAGCAAAACTTCTATAGTTTAAAACCAAAAAATGCACGAGTACAAAACGCAACTAGACAATCAGACAAACAAGCACGTAATAATCATTGTTAGAAAATCTGACCCTATGGTTCTTTTCAGATCCTTCGTAATATTTCTTTTTCAGAGAAACAGAGAGGGCAAGCAGTGGCCATAACTTCATTAGGAGGTAATAAATCAAAAATACCCAAACTTCACACAGCCTATCTTTCCCTACCACTGTTTGATGATCCAGCCACAAAATTTGCAGATAAAGAACACATTATCTTAAAAAGACAAAAACTTTTCATTTACCTAAACTTTGATTTGATTTCCTGAAGAGTCATTTTCTCGAACACAACAGGCTCATCATCAGCAACCCCACTGTTCCTATTACTTCTCTACATTCCAAGAAAAACCCATTATTTTTACCTCCATAATAACTTCAAATAACAAAAATAATCCCATTAAAAATAACTGCATAACAATTGAACCTTTGAAGCATTTTTCCGAAGGTTCGGCGCATCGATGTGCGTTGCCTTGTCCGAATTATCAGCAGCCGATGTTGATGAACTGGAACTGCGTCGCTTTGGAGCCATTCTTAAGCTTAAATACAAAAGTAAGAGGAATTTGGGTACCCTACAATTCACTGCAGAAAAACTGCAAAAATCAAATGTAAGAAAATTAGAGTTATTAAAAACTTGCAAATAATATTCGACAACGAGGGTATCTACCGCCCAGAAATTGAATTACACGTGGGTTTAACAAGGGTTTACCGATAATCATGAAATTCAAATAATAATTGTAATCTACAAAATAAATTTCCCCAAAATAATAAACTGGAGAAATTGGGACAAATTGAGAAGCATATTTGAGAAGAATGAGGGGAACTTGAGATTGAGAGGGAAAAGTAAGGAACTATCTCAAAAAGACAGCTCAAAGACAATATTTTCCCTAAAGTGTTGTAATTTGGTAATAAAAATTCGCCCAAACTCAACACTATAATAAAAGTGTTGTCTAACTGTAGTTATTTGTTGATAAAAACACGCCCAAAGACAACACTTCACGAAAGATGTTGTCAAAGTGTTGTATTTGACCAAAAATATACGTCTTTCTCAACACTTTAAGCAATAAGTGTTGTAAATTTCAAAACAACAACATTTTGTGCTTAAAAATGTTGTTGTTATAGTGTTGTCTTTGAGCATTTTTGTTGTAGTGCGTGTTCGCTGGGTGACCCATCATCTCTGCTGGATGAGCTACTAGATCCTCCATCTCCTGATCCAACTCCCTTAACTGGGGCTTCCCCTCCAGCCTCCTCCTTATCAGCTTCCTTCTCAGCCCCTTCTCCTTCTCAGCTTCCTGACTCTCATCAGCCTTATTATCTTTCTTGTCCTCAGTCTGCTTCTCCCCTTCCTTATCCATCTCCATTGCATCTGCTGCCTCCTGTCCAACATCCACCTCCTTCTCTACAGGGTTTCCCTCATCAGTGACCATCTCACCATGGTCCACTGGTTTGGCAGGTGCTGCTTCCTCCATCTCCATAGGAACAATAACCTCTACAGCTTGTTCATTTTCCACAGGGGCAGGTTCCTCCACTCCTTGATCTTTCTCTACAGAAACAGATACCTCCATCTCCTGCATCTGTTCCCTCGCAACCACTACCTCCATTGATGTTGGCATTAATGTTTTCACAGCTTCATCGGCGGCTACTGTTGGTGGTGTGATGATTAGCTCCAGAAAAGTATCCAGCGTTGCCACAACAGCGAGGGTTTCCAACTCTTTTGCCTTGGGAAAATCAATTGGTGTGGTGCTCATCTCCTTCATCGGCGTCTGCCCAAGGACCTCTGGCAAGACGATCAGGTCGGTGAGATAGGAAAATTCTTCATCATTTTTCTTCGTTGGTGAAGGTGACTTCCTGCTAATGGGTTCTATCATTAGCGGAGTGCAAGAGGATCTTTCATCTGCCTGAGGTTCCATTACAGGCCTCCTCATCCTTATTTTAGGCAAACTTATATCAGCAGCCTGCTTAAGCATCCTCTCCAGGGCATCTTCTTCTCCATATTTCTCTACCTGGGCCGCAGCAAAGCCCACGTCATCGCCTGCTCTGACCTGGTCAGCAACAGCATCCAGAATCACTTTCTCCCGGTAGAAGTCTGGTTGCTCGATAGGTGCCTTCCCCTTTAGGCTCCTGGGGACAGATAGCTACTTAGCAGTTTTCTTTTGCTTCCTGGCCTCAATTTCGGCATTCTCCAGATACTCCGGCCACTTTTTCCTCCTGAGATCCTTCAGGAACTTCTTCTGAAGGACCTCCTCCAGATCATCCATCGCTGCCCAGTTCAGGGCCTATTCCTTCTCCATCTGCCAGTCAGGCCACTAGATTAGGTCCTCTCTGGGAAGGTGTCTGTACTGCCACCATATGGTGAATCTGTCCATCAGCTTTGCAAACTCCGCTTCCACCTTCGGTAAGCTAATGACATATTCCACCACATCCTCCTCATCTCCTCCAGCTTCTTTATCATGAGCAGCAGCATCCTCTGCCTGCTCATACCTTGGAGAATCAATCTCCACTTCTACTGTAGGCTTCTTAACTGCCTGAGTAGTGGTGTCTTCTGATTCGTCATCAGAAACCACCAGCCTCTTCTACACATTCTTCTTGTGCTTAATCTTTTTTGGCATTACAGGGGCTGGTGAGGGTTCGTCCATTCTCGAGCTACTTTTCGATGAAGATGAGCCGTTGCTGGTTCGGCGGAATATCTTTCTTATCCTGAAAGCGTCTTTGGAACCCTCGAAGACCTCCCCGGTTACTGGGGATGGCCGAGCAGTGGTCTTCTTGGCAAAGACCCTACCCGCATCGATGAACTTCCCTTTCTGAATGGGCTTTTCATGGGACAGATCCACCTTCAAGTGTCCTAGGAGGGTATTCACCACAAGCCCATAAGTAGGCTTGCCCACCTTCTTCTCCACCACCTCCACCAGCCTGGAAAGCAGGTAGTTGGCCCAGTCCACTTTCTCATTCTTCAGAATGGCCATCATCATCCTGTACCTGAAATTGGTACATTTATCAAAAGAACCAGAGCGGTTCTCAATGATGTAGCAGCAGATATCATGCAGCATCTCGAACTCAAGAAGGAAAAACTTCTTGCTGCAGCTTCTGGACATTCCCACCGTGTCAGTCTTTTCGGTGAAGATCTTCCAATAGTCCTCCAACTCATCTTCTCCGTACGTGGAGAGGTCACTGACATTCATTCTGTCAGTGGGGAGGGAGAAAACCTTTTCCAAAAGCCTGTGTCCATAGTGATCGTCACTCCACCCATCTTTGATCAGATCTCTGACCGATCATCAGTGACCCTGGCCCGCCTGTAGAACCTTTCCACCTGATCCTCTGCATATGGAGCCTTGTAGAAGGAGCAGAGTCTCAGTAAGCCTGAGGAGCGAAGACACCAAAGAATGTCCTTCATCAGATCCTTGGGGCGTCTCTTCTCCTCGATCATGTTGGGAAGAATGTCCCGGTCCACCAGTCTGCCGTCGACGACGAGGTTTTTCTTAGGTGCCATTTGAGAGAGAGAGATAGAATCTGAGTGTAAGAGCTTAGAGAGTGCAGGGTGTTAGGGTTTTCAGAGGAACTTGAGTGCAAAAGATGATAAGAGTGAGAGGGATGAAGAGAAGCTTCCTTATATTTGAATTTGAAGCATCTTAGATCGAACGGTCCAGATTTGATTTGGAGTTGAAGGGTCTCTTGATCCTTTGGCTGAGATTTTTGGCGCGGTGTGTGTTGATGTACTTGATGTGACATTTTGAGGAGATCGAGGGGTTTTCTGTAAAAACGGTTGCTTGATGCGGGATAACTGTTCCGCTTTCCACGAGCCCACATCTCTGGTTCCTGCAGATTGCTTGCTGAACCATTGACCAGTATCTTAGCTTCAGGGACTATCCAGGATCCTCGAGCAGTGACTTTTAGGTTACTGCTTTGTCATTTGAGTCTTTCATTGCCTGGAGTTCCCCCTAAGCTGTATAACCACATAAGAAGAGATATTAGAGACATTTAGCTCAGGTTGATTATGCCTAGCTCGTTTCTGAGAAATGAGAAACTTGATTCACAAAGAGGCTTAGTGAAAATGTCAGCTAGCTGTAGGTCAGTATGCACTTTCTCTAGGGATATATCTTTCTTTTCAACATGATCCCTGATGAAGTGGTGTCTGATATCTATATGTTTTGTTCTTGAATGAAGAACTGGATTGTGAGTGATTGCAATGGCACTTATATTCACACAATTGTTGGTCCCTTTTTCCTCAATCTCATAGTCCTTTAGTTACTGTTGGATCCATAGGATTTGTGCACAGCAGCTTCCTACAGCAACATATTCGGCTTCGGCTGTTGAGATTGCTATGGAGGTTTGCTTTCTGCAAAACAAGGATACCAGCTTGTTTCCTAGAAGTTGGTAGATACCACTTGTGCTCTTCCTGTCAATTTTACAACCTGCAAAATTAGAGTCAGTATAGCCAGTAAGTTTAATTCCACCTTCATTGGGGTACCATAAGCCAACTTCCTGAGTTCCTTTAAGGTATCTGATGATCCGTTTGGCTCCAGTTAGGTGTGATTTCTTTGGTGCTGCTTGGTATCTGGCGTACATTCCTACTTAGAATATGATATCTAGTCTACTAGCTGTTAGGTGGAGCAGTGACCCAATAAGTCTTCTGTATTTTGAGATATCCACTGTTTTACCATCACTGTCCTTATCCAAGCTTCCTGAGGTTACCATAGGAATGCTTACTGTGCTCGCATTTTCTAATCCAAATCTCTTTATCAATTCCTTGGTGTACTTCATTTGATTGATGAAGGTTCCATTGCTCATCTGTTTGACTTGAAGACCAAGAAAGAAGCTCAATTCTCCCATCATGCTCATTTCAAACTTGGATTGCATAAGATTTGAGAATTTTTGGCACAGTTTCTTATTTGTTAACCCAAGAATGATATCATCAACATAGATTTGAACAAGCAGTATGTTTTCTCCATCTTGGATTCTGAAGAGTGTCTTGTCTACCTTCCCTTTCTTGTAACCATTGTCAAGTAGATACTTTGAAAGGGTGTCATACCAGGCTCTAGGTGCCTGCTTGAGTCCATAGAGAGCTTTCTTTAATCTGAATATCATGTTTCCGGGATTGTCTTCAAAGCCTGGAGGTTGCTCTACCTAAACTTCTTCGGCTAGTAGCCCATTGATAAATGCACTCTTTACATCTATCTGATATACAATGAGATTGTTGTGAGCTGCGTAAGCTAGAAAAATTCTGATTGCCTCCAATCTAGCTACTGGTGCAAAGGTTTCTTCAAAATCTATTCTTTTTTCCTGACAGTAACCTTTTGCCACTAGTCTTGCTTTGTTTCTGAAAACTTGGTCTTCTTTATCCAGTTTGTTCTTAAATACCCATTTCGTACCAATTATTTCATAGTGAGTAGGTCTGGGGACTAGATGCCATACTTGTTTCCTCTCAAACCCATTCAACTCTTTCTGCATAGTTTGAATCGAATTGGTGTCTGCAAGTGCATCCTCTATGCAGCTTGGTTCAGTTTGGGAGATGAAGCACACAAACATTACTTCATGGGGGTTGCTTCTTCTTGTTCTTACTCTAGAGGTAGAATCTCCTATAATCTGGTCTCTTGGATGATTTCTTAGCCATTTTCTTCTTGCTTCTTCAGCTTGCTGTTCACTTTATCTTTCAACAGGTTGCCCTTGATCATGCTGTATAGCTTGCTGATTTAGATCAGGTTGAATATCTAAGTGGACTTCCAGTTGTATTCCATCAGGATGATGTATTTCTTCTTGGATAACCGGTGCTTGCTGGTTTGTTGTAGGTTCATGTTCTTCTTCAGGTTGTTGTGTAGGTATAGGTTGCTGATTTTGATTGGTTTCTATATTTTGGAGACTTGGTAACTTCGCATCAATATATTCAACACGAGTATTGGTGATGCGAGTTTTCCCAAAGTCTTCATTGAGTTCATCTATATCAGTCTTAGTGCAATGTGATTCATCAAAGTCCACATGTACTGATTCTTCTACAACGAATGTTCTCTTATTGAAGATTCTGAAGGCTTTGCTTACTGAGGAGTATCCTAAGAATACTCCTTCATCCGACTTTAAGTCAAATGCCTTCAGGTAGTCCTTCCCATTGTTAAGCACGTAGCAACTGCAACCAAAAATGTGAAAATGTTCAATATTTGGAGTATACCCGAACCATAATTCATAGGGGGTTTTATCTAAGTCTTTGTTGATAAGATATCTATTATGGGTGTAGCATGCTGTGTTGATTGCTTCTACCCAAAATCTCTTTGGTAGCTGAGCTTCGGCCAGCATGGTTCTTGCAGCTTTCTTGAGGGTCCTGTTCTTCCGTTCTGCAACTCCATTTTGTTGCGGCATCCTAGCTGCTGAGTAGTCATGTTTGATTCCATTATTCGAGCAATATTCTTCGATAAATTTGTTTGTCAACTCAGTCCCTCTGTCTGTTCTGATTTTCACTATATTCAGGCTCTTTTTGGTCTGCTAGAAGCTCCGGCAACCTTCGCTGAGTATCAGATTTCTTTGTTAGGAACAAGGTCCATGCGAATTTTGAGTAGTCATCCACCACTACTAGGGTGTACTTTCTTCCACTTATGCTTACTAGTTCCACTGGTCCAAACAGATCCATGTGGAGTAGATCAAGTATCCTTTCAGTTGACCTTTGAACTTTGTTTTTGAAGGAGCTTTTGGTCTGCTTTCCCTTTTGGCACGCTTCACACGGGCTCTCTTTCTTATATACCAGATCAGGTAGCTCTCTGACCAGCCCCTTTCTTGCCAGGTTTTTTGATTGATTTGAAGTTCAGATGGCTCATCCTTTTGTGCCATAACCAGCTAGCTTCTGATGATACTTTTACAATAAAGTATGTAGCCGTGGTTACTGAGCTCCAGTTAGCTATGTAGATATTTCTTTTTCTGGTTCCTGTTAGCTTCACTTCCTTGGTTTGACTATCTCTGATCATGCATTTGTTATGGTTGAATTCCACTGAGTAACCTTTGTCACAGAATTGGCTTACTCTAAGTAGGTTGTACTTTAGCCCTTTCACGTATGATACTTCCTTTGTGTGAGTGTTTCCTTTGATGAGATTTCTAATTCCTTTAGTGCTTCCCTTAGAATTGTCTCTAAAATTTACTTTGGGTCCATTGCACGGTTGTAAATCTCTGAGAATTTCCTTGTTTCCAGTCATGTATCTTGAACAGCCACTATCGATGTACCATACTTCTTTGCTGCTTTCTGATGTAGGTACATGTAGAATAAAGATCACTGGTTCTTAGGTACTCATACATGTACGGGTCCTTCTTTGTTAGTACTTTTAGGAATCCAAACTTATCTTACAACAATTGTTTTGTTGTAGACTTGGTGGTTTTCTTTGTAAGCAGTATCCTTAGGATACTGTTTTGTGTGTGCAGGACGTATGTAATCATCATTTTTAAAGCGAGATCTTCCACTATACTTCCCTTAAGCAAGAGCTGTTTTAGGTTTAGATATTAAGGTCTTAGTATGTATGGTGTAGAAGTTTCTGTGCAACATCCTTGTAGGTTGCTGTTTTCTTTTGCTGCTCCCAGCTAATTGGTTCCGCTGTAGCCAGCTTTTGAAAACAGGCTTACTCTCTGTGGAAGTGTACATGGGTTTCTTGCCTTTGTCTCTACCTGTTGTTTTCCCCAAACTTTCCTTTGAGTTATTAGATAACTCTTTTGCCATAGAGGTCTCTACTTGAATGAAAACAACAGCTTTAGATGTGCTTGCTGTTTCTTGAGAAGTTCCAGCACGGTATCCTAGGCCAGTTCTGTCGAAAGGACTTCTGGCCGACATGAGACACTCATTAGCATCTTTAGCAGACTTGCTAAAGGTTCTTATGGTCAAGCTTAGCGATTGTCAGATTGAGCTTCGATATTTCTTCCTGGAGCTTACTGCACTTTGAGCTACTGAGCTCATATGCAGATAGTTTTTCAACTAATTATTTGTTTTCCCTCCTGAGCATCTCATTTTCAATTTTTAGCTCCTCATGAATTGAGTTTATCTGTTCGAAATCGCTCATGATTTGTCTTAGAAAGAGGCTTTTGTTCAGCTTTTCCTCTTCCGGCAAGGGATGGGTTGGGTATATTACCTCATCAACTTCGCTGTCTTCTGCTTCCTATGCCATCAGGTAGATGAGTGCCTCGTCTTCTGATGAAGAGGAGTCGCTGTCACTGTAGGAGGAATTTGCTTCTTGTTGAGTTTCCTTTGATGCTTCCTTCCCTTTTTCCATTTCACTGAGGAAAGCTTTGATCTTTCTTCTCTCTTCTTTCTGTTTCTCTCTTCTCTAAGATGACTCTCCTTCGGGATATCGGTTGACCTTGGGATGAGGACATTCTCTGGCATAGTGTCCTGGTTTTTGACAGTTATAGCAAAGGTCTGAAGTATCCTAATTAGGTTGCTGGAAGCTGGGCGGTTGAGATGATGACTGATTTTTCTTGAAGTCACCTCTCCTGTTATATCTGATGAATTTCTTGAAATTTCTCAAAAGAAGGGTCATTTCTTCATCAGTACTTTTTGCAGGTAGCTCTACTTGCTTACTGTAGGTAGCTCCAGTCTCCCTTGCGTTTCTTGCTGTTAGAGCAGTCACCTTCGTGCTTGATTCTTCTGTCTCTTTCTTTCTTCTGTTGATGTCATATTCAAAGGCTTTTAAGTCTGAGAAGAGATCAAATGTGCTCATTGACTTTAGGTCCATGGAGACTCTTATGGCTGTCGTCTTGCTGTCCCATTCAGCAGGTAAGGCTCTCAACACCTTCATGTTTTTCTCTTTTTACGTGTAGAACTTGTCAAGTGACTCCAGCACATTAACAATGTTTGTGAACCTCAGATCCATTTGTTCTAAGGTCTTTCAAGGAGCATTTCGATCAACTCAAATTTTTGAGTTGCAGTAGATATCTTAATCTCCTTTGTAAGCTCTGTTCCTTCGTATATTTGTTCAAGCTTGTTCCAAATGTCCATCGCAGTTTTGCAGATCTTAACCTTGCTGAAGGTTCCTTTGTCTAGAGTGACAAACAGGGCCTTCTTGGCTACATTATCCAGATTGGCTCGTCTTCTGTCATCAGCCATCCGCTCCTCTCTAGGTTTATCAATAACTGTTTGATGAGGGATGACTCCTGCATCACCGGCATTGGCAGCTCTAGCGAATATGGGGTTGGCCTTGGTGATCCATGGGGGTCCGTCGGTAATGACTATCCACATCTCGTCGTGCATGGCTGAAAGATGTGCCTACATTCTAATTTTCCAGTCATTATATTCTTCAATGGAGAACATAGGAAGCTTATGCGTATCCATGATGTGATGAAAGAATGTATGTAGATTTTCAAAAATCAGCGATCGGGGATTGACCAGTTAGATTGGGTTTTTAATCCAACCTGCTCTGATACCACTTGTTGGTCCCAAATGGTATAAGAATAAGACCGGGGGGGTGAATTAACCTTATAAAATTTTCAATTTTTCTCCAAAAATGTTAAGTCCTTGATGAGTAGGTAGCTAGATAGCTTGCTGCACGATAGGTTGCTGCTTGAGCATGACTTCAGGACTTAGACAGAGTTAAAAATACACAGCGGAAATAATGTGATTTTCGAAGATTAACTTTTAATGCAGGATGCTAATATGATCAAATAAATATATAAAGCAATAAAAACACAGGCAAGCAAACTTATAGAGGTTCGAGGATGGAGTAATACCTCTACGTCCTCTCTACTCCTTCTCAAGGAGGAACTTTATTAAAGTAAGTTTGATTTACAATAGGCACTGCTAATACAAACTTCACTCTACACAAATACTGTCAGCTCTATCCACACAGGTAGTTACACAGTGACCAAACTAAGCGACCCACACAGGATCTCCACACAGGTTTCTTGACCCACACAAGATCCTTTCTCTTCTTCAGAGAGAATAACAACTTAGCAGGATTATCATCTGCCTAAGCGACTCCTAAACAGTCTATTTTAGAAAGATAGAGAATTCTTCAACGGTTGAATGCAGCAAGTTCTTTTAACTTCTGAGTTTCACAAGGTAGCTGGCTTGCTACTAATTAGATCGAGTGACTGAGACTTGAAGGATTTTGAGCTCTTAGAGAATATGTCTTGCGCGTAGGATATTTCAGTTCTTGTTCTTCTTTTCTCAGGTGTACTCAATCTTCTATTTGTAGGCTTTAATGAGGAATCTGCCCGTTGGAAAGACAATTCTTCATTGATGAGGTGTCTTGATCTGATTGGTTCCTTGCTGATCTTCTGACACCTGCTCTGCAGCGCATCCTTTCTATTCTGCACTTGCTTTGTCCTTTTTCTGCGCGGCCTTGTTCTGCAGTTTGTTGTACTATGTCCTTGCTGCTTTTCCAAATGGCATTCTCTGATTGGTTGGAACTTTGAGTGTCTTTACCGGTTAATCAATGTGCACTGATTTTGATATATCTGGGAGTTTCCTTTTCGGTCGAAGGAGTCAGCTTCCTTGACTTGAGATTCTTCAAATACCTTCCAGCATCCTTTGATACTTGGACACGGTCCTCTTCAGAAGATGCAGTAACTTGATGTTATGCAGGTAGCAGGGACTTGGCGCAGGTTTCTTTGCAGATTCTTCTTCATCTTCCAGCATCCTTACCTTAGCTATTTTTACATATGGAAACTTAACCAGATAGCTAAGATCTAATCTATTACATATTTTGTCTCATCAAAATCTATTACAATGTCCTATCAGAATCCATCGATCATGATCTCCCGTGCTGAATCAACTGAGGAGAAAGAACCATCTACTTATTGATAAGGTAATTTACTTTTCCTTCATAATTATGTCAAGTAGATCATTCGAAGACAAATCAGCTCGAGATTATGACCGATTTACGTCTAAAAAGAGCAGTAATAGCATAAGCGATCTTGATTCGGGGTCTAGCTCTCCTGAAATGGAGGTTAGGGAACCGACCTTTACGGTAATCGAGGAGGTTGGTCCGTCTAGATCAATGCTTGTCGAAATCCCCACTAGAATTCCAATCGGACAACAGCAACATCACCGAGCTGAGCAATCTTCTGGGGATTCAGAAGCAAGGGACTGGCCTTCTATTGTCACCTAATCTGAATTAGACCAATGGCAATCCCTCTTTAATATCCCCTTAGGAGTCTCCTTCATCGTTCCCCGACCCGAGTAGCGAATGGATAAGCCACCAAAAGATTACGTTGCCATAAGTCTCCAAGCTCTAGAGGGTGGGTTGCAATTTCCTACGACACATTGCCTGACTCGCTACCTCTGGCACTGGGGAGTAGCACTTGGCCAACTCCACCCGAATAGTTGGTCATCCATACTGGGTGTACTCGTGCTCTTCCACAACTACAACTTTGGAATCCCTAGTCCCCAAGAGCTAGCTTGGCTGTTCACTATCAAGCTCATACCCGGAATAAGAAATCATTTTTACTACATTTCACCTCCGCCATTCTGACCCCAATTGATTTGTGGCCTTCCATCATCAGTTAAAGACTGGAAGAGCAAATGGTTTTGGGTTGGAGGGGACTAGAAGAGCCCCGGGCAGAACGATCATGATTTCTCTTTAAGGATGTCTTGCCCCACTAGCTTTGGGTCCGCTGAAGGTATACATCTATATTTTCTTGGCCGGTTTTCTGATGTTTTAATATTGTTCTGTTCTGTAGAGGTACCACCCGAAAATCTCCTGATCAGTGAAAACTTCTCGTAAATGTTGTTTCTTGCGGGATAACATTGACTCGGGACGATGAACGTTTAAAGACCTGATCATAGAGAATCGGTTTGCCCGAGCCGATTTGATCTTTTCTTTCAACTGTATTCCAGTAGATTTCCACGGTGAGCTTTAAACTATTACATCGAGTTTATGCTCGATTAATTCGTTAGATGAATAATGTTTTTGCAGCTGTCCTCCCTCTCGAAGGCTTACTTCCTAGAATGAACCCGACTGAGCACATCAGGCTCCGAGCCGAGCGGGCTAGGAAATAAAAACAGCCGACTCTTATTTTTGATCAGGAAAAAAGGTAAGTTCACGAGCCCCTGGTGTCAGAAACGGCAGTGTCGAGCCAGGAACTGATTGGCCTATCTTCAAAGACACCACGATCAGCTCCCACCGAACACCCGGTCAGTAGCCTTGGTATCACCATCACGGCTCCACCCGGGGTGTGATCTTCAAAATCTTCTCTGGTCGGCTCGGTGAGCATTTGTGGCTGGGATCCTAAGAAGATTGAAAGTTTCAAAGAATTTTTTGGACGGATGCTGCCCTTCCAAATCAGTTATTCTCGTACTTAGATGTCGAGCATTGATTTGATGAGGAAACTTCCTCCTGGAATCGAGCTGGTCATAGAAACTCTAGTAAAGGCCTGGACAGAAGAGTTGGAAGGATACGCCGGTAAAATGACTGTAGCAGATATAGACGTCTGCTCGGCTGTGCTTCAAGCTCAGGCCTCCATCTTCGCCTGGCAAGCCCATCTTAAGGACCTCGACAGCAGAGGAAGTATGATGCGAAGGAGGTGGAGCTTCGTGAACGATGTGCCGAGCTCGTGCTACCACTGAAGAGAAAGAAATCCTCCAAGCTCAGTTGGCTTCCTCACAGGACTTACTGGCCAAGACCATGAAGTCAGCTGAGCTGGATTGCCAGCGGTTGTCGGATATAACTGTTGAAAAGACTAGACTTGCGGCTAATTTGGAGGCTTCACAGACCGAGATGGAGGTTGTGCGGGCTGAGTTATTGGTTGCAAGGGCTGGCCAACTAGATGAGGTAGCCGTCATATAAAAGTATAAATATTCCAAAAAATGCAAGTATGACGGCATACTGGCCTATAATTTCACCTTCATGGACAAAATTGAGGTACAAGAGGACCGAGCAACCATCGGAGGACTCCGAGGCCATGGCGTGGCCGTCCATCGCCACCAAGGCCGAGCTGGATCGCTAGCACGCCTTATTTAACATTCCACGGAGAACCACTTTCGACGTTCCCCGGCCCGAGAAGAAGATGGATAAGCCGCTCACTAGGTGTGTGGCCATCAACTTCCGGGCCCTTGAAGGCGGCCTGCATTTCCCTTTGGCTTCGTGACTTACTATCTTCGCCATTGGGGAATAGCTCCTGGCCAGCTTCATCACAGCAGCTGGTCATCAATCGTTGGGCTTCTTGTCCTCTATCACTCCATCCAGCTCGGGGTTCCAACTTCCCAGGAGCTGGCCTGGCTATTCAGCGTCAAGCTGATTCTAGGGATGAAGAATCATTTATATTATACTTCTCCCTAGCCGCTCTGGCCCCAGCTGATCAAGGGTCTTCCATCCTTTATTAAGTACTGGAAGACCAAATAGTTTTGGGTCGGCGGAGATTGGATGAGTCCCGAGCTGACCAACGAGGATCCATCCCAGAGGATACCCTGCCCTACATACTTCGGGCCAGCTACTGGTATTACTCATACTTTTCTTCACAATAATCGACAGATTTTTCTCGTGCTTAATTTGGATGGCTACTGGGTAGCCGTAGAGGTGAATATGAGTCGTTATATGCTGACCCTGTTCGACAGTCTTCGGCATACTTGGACGAAGAAGATTGAGAAACTTTGATACCGTCAGACGGTGCCGATCTAACGTATATAGCCTAGGCTCTTAACGCATGCCGGGTATTATTCCAATTTGGATCGATCTTTGTATAATCCAGTGAACTTGGAGCTGCAGTCAGTAGAGACGAGGCTGTGTTACAGACAGGACGATCCAACTGATGTAGTGTATATGCATTGAAAGCGATCTTGAGCTGTATATTTTTAAGACCCGATATTATTGGTGTTTGAGATGCCACGACAACTAGCATTTACCTTGTACAAGTGGTCATCGGATGGCGACACAGTCGACCCATATGATTTGATGTGATGACAGATATTTTATGTACTCTGCTATATTTTATCCTAGAGAATTCGATACTTATTTGATGTCTCTGCTATATTTTATCCTAGAGAATTCGATACTTATTTGATTACTCTGCTATATTTTATCCTAGAGAATTCGATACTTATTTAATTACTTGCTTCATTAACGAAACATATCTTATTTTACATAGTGCACTTGCAATAATCATTAAGCATTGGACATGAAAATGAGTTGGTGTTAAACATCATAATTTTCCTATTTTGCACTTTCAGATGCTAAAAATATCGGACATTTTCTCTTTGAATGATCTTCCTTCCTACAGATTGAGCATTTTTTCTTTTTTCGCAATGGAGGATTTGCGTGCTGGCTCGACATGTCATTGTCGTCTGAATGGGGGCCCAATGGGTGAGAATCGCAGTGCGTTTGTTCAGAACAACGTGCCCTATTGTGGCCTGTGCACCCACATCGACTACAGGTCCCGGAATGACGTGCTGATATAGATTTGGTGTCTATTGTGGGAATCCTCTATGAGCACGGACGGCCAGCCTGTCTAGGTTTGTCGGGTGCTACGCAGATATTGTTTTTTATTTCTTCAGATACAACCCAGTCATGCGGACTAGGTACAGGCATCACCTCTCGACCTCATATTCCTTTCAACCAGTCTGTGGTGTAATATGGCGTGACGTATGAACTGACTGACTCCCTTGCAAAGCTATTCATCAAGGCAACAACATGTCATCAAACATATTGTACACATGCGTTAGTGTATTTGAACATATATTATTTATTTATTCATAGTTTTCATCGTACATAATCACCGCACAAGCATGAGAACACGAGATCAATTCGCTTTGAAAGAAATGACACTCGCACGTCCTCATCGATAGGTCAACGATGTATTGTATAATTTACCTCCATCTGAAACCTTGAATTTCATGCGTTGGAGTCTGTCTACGGTCAATCATCGTTCGTGTTTCACTTTCTCTATCAACCTGTCCTGCACTGACTTTGTTAGAAAATGTTCTCTTTCCTCGGCAGCAGTTCTCCGTTATAAAACCACTTTTCCATTACCCGTCGGACACACTCCAAGAAAGAACACACAGGCAGCTTTCGAGCCCATAAGAAACGATTATTCTACACCTCAGCAGCGTTCGAGGTCATGGATGTGAATCTTCGAACAAGGCACCTAACACGAGACCACTTTTCTTCCTTTGTATTTCGTAACGTATCGAGTGCACCTTGTTTATTTGTTTCCGTAAGGGCCAGCATGTACCTAGCACAGGAAACAAATGATTAGGATAATTGTTAACAGCTTAAACAAAGATATAGGTAACTATAAACGTGTACAATATAACCTTTCGAAGTCAGTAGCCGTATAACAATATTCTACTTTTTGGAACACTCCAATGAAATGTGATCCATGTTTGGCTAAGTTTTGCTGCAAATGAAAACAACATAGACCGTGCATTACATCAGGGAAAACTTCAATGATTGTGTGGTTGATGTTCTTGCGTTGATCAGACACGATAAGTAGATGTTCTGGGCAACCATACGCATTTCGAACATTCTTTAAAAATCAGGTCCAGGATTCATCGTTTTCCACGTTTCATATCCCTATCCCTATAGCCAGTGAAAAGATCTGATCATTTCCATCTTTCGTAACAGCAACAAATCCAATATCCTTATATTGGCCTTTCAAATGGCAACCATCCACCACTATGACGGGTCGTGCATAATGTTGAAATCCATGAATAGATGCGGCCAAATCATAGAACACGTATTTAAATTTCCCGTTATTTAGTGTCTCCAAAGCTGTGTACGAGCCCGGATTAGCAATCTTTAAGACTTCCAAATACGATGACAATATTGAAAATGATAATTGTGGGTCTCTATATACAAGTTTCGTTGCATGTCGTTTTACCCAAGATGCAACCTTGTAACTGATAATTAACTCATGTGTTTGGTTCATTTCGTGAATAATGCTTTTAGGAGCTAATTGAGAATCTTCTTTACGAAGAACATCGGCATAGTATTCACGATCAATGAGGATTTAAGTCGATGAGAAACATTGGGTTCGTACAAATCATAAGTACATTCATGGGGCATAACAGACTTCAAGATTTTTCAAATCCTATATTTCTCGGAGGCGTGGATCATGAAAGGACAGGAATTTTTTTCGCATCTGACATTCCATCTATGTTTGTCCGATTTGTCGACACGATATTCCACGTGGTTCTCCAAATGGTAAAACCCGAGTGTATTTTGCAGCTCTATTTTTTATGCAAAAGTCGCACCTTTCTGCAAATTATGTTCATTCACATCCGTCTCGAAGAAGTCGGTTTAGCCCTCCTGCTCCGTTGCAGGCATCTCTGGAATCAACCAGTCTGATCTTTTAATATATGTCAAAAACTCCTCGTAGGCAATTCGCTGCTCTTCGTCAAGTGCAGTTTCATCGTCTTCATCTAACTGAAAGTCATCATTCGTATCACATGCCTGATCCGTTTCAATTTCCTCATGCAGTGTACCTGGAACAATGTACACATACAAATTAAATTCATATCTAGGTCAATGTCACTGAAATATATGCCGAGCAAAGCACTTGAAGTGAAATTACCACACATATTTGTATTTCCCTCAAAATTGCCTCCATCGTAGTGGGTTTGATGTATAAAATCGTCATGTTCTACTTCCTTCACATATCCATATGCTGGCGGGGACCTATTCAAGTTAATGTAATCGACACCCCAATCCGGACCGGAATCAACACGTCCACTTGATGTTGGCCAAGGTGCCCACCATTCAGTTGAGGATGTACCTACCTGCAATGATTTCACCTCATGAGGGACACCCCACTTTGTATAAAATGTTTCGTCGTTTTGTAAACCAACAGAAACATTACTACAATCCCAACTTTGATTGCAAATGCCATGCCACTATAGCACGTCTGCGTCCCATTTGGTATGATGAAACCTTTAACCTTCTCCTTCATAGTTGGACCCAAGATTAACACTGCAACCTCCAAGACTGCTATTCTGAAATTTTGGGGTAAACGTTCTAGTAGATGTTTCAACATCCAGTAGTTTCAGCGAAACAAAAACAACAAGAACATCTGATATCAGGGACAGTAATTGTTCTAAATGCAAATCATTCTTTATTTTTTTCTTTTTAAGTCTTCCATTTCTATCAACTATTGCATGAATCACATATCCCCAAGAGTTCATGTCGGCACGTACAAGTCCATGGATAGACATGAATAAATTGTAGAAAGTGATTCTTACAAGTTGAACCTCCTCTCTACGTCCATTTATATACTCCAATCCTTCCCAATAGCCTCCGTACCAAACTACCACAGACACGAAACTCATATTTTGGTCACTCTACAAAAAAGGAGCATGCGTACAATCCTAATTAGTGCATCATCTAAATACAATTGCATATTCTACGTATTCAATCCCAATTGAAAGAATTGTTCGGTACATGATTCTAGATAACGGTCGGAAACTTTTGGCCATCGTAATACACTACATATAAACAAACCTTACACCACATGTCATAAATATCACGTGACCTAATATGCTTTTACATTGTAATAATAAAACTAAATTTGTTTTCCATAAATGCGTGTCAACAATTATTACATTCTCTCCACTTCGTGTAAGCCTATTATTTCAGATTTCCATGTACGTCTAATTGTAACTAATTTCGTGTAAGCCTATTTTTTTCTTAAATTCGTGTAAGCCTATAATTTTAAATTTCATGTAAGGTTGAAAATGCAGAATTTCGTGTAGGGCAAAAATGCAGAATTTCGTGTAAGCCTAATATGCAGAATTTCGTGTAAGCCTCAAAATGCAGAATTTCGTGTAAGGCGCATTTCAGCATCATTTTTCCCACATATTCAGTTACAAAGATTTCATGTATGAGGTACCACAGTTTTTTCATGTACTTTCATTTTTCGTGTAGGACATATGTAGACTTCATTTTTTTCTTGTAAATGCAGTACAACAGAAACTAATAAAATAACATTTACACATGTATTATTCATACGAAATGATTGTTAGTTATAGTAATAAGAATGCCTCATCCTAAAATAAATAAATCACAAAGTTTACTAAAAATTATTAAATCCCTACACGAACATACTGAGGAAACTATGCAATTATTGGCGACTAACATACCTTTGAATACTGCCTCGAAATGTCAGATGAATATTACAAAAAGAGTTTCCTTCTCAAATATATTGTATTTTTTTCTCATCTCATTTTCTATGAGTTATTGCCATATATATATAGACGATTTACTTAGATAAACTGTGTACATGTGACTCCTATTTTGTTTTTCTATAGTCTTGTCACCCATTTTTTACTCCACGTGGATGGGGGCCAAAATACTTTTTACTCTAGTCTTGATTAAATTTCATGTACAACTTTCCACTGAAAAAAAATTACTTTAATAAAGTTCAACAAAATTTATTAAATTTTCAAATTTTTCATGTATACAAAAATATTTTTCGTCAGTTTATTAAATTTCCAAATTTATTAAATTTTCGTGTAGGATTTGCTTATTTTTCGTGTATACAAAAATAAAATAATATATATTATTTTGTCCACAGTTTCCAAATTTTTCGTGTAAGAGGTGATAGTGCATTGATGATTTTTCTATTGTCAATTCATTGATATGAAGAGTCTAACCTTACACGATATTTTGGAAATCATATATTACATTACATGAATTTGGTGTATATAAAATAATTTAAAAAACAAAAATTTTCCTTCCCACTAAAATTTCGTGTAGCATTTTACTTCTTTTTCTAATATAAACAAAACAAGTAAATGGGTTTTCTTTCTTACACGAAAATTTTAATTTTTTTCAAAATGATGTCTCTTTATTTAAATTTCGTGTAAGGCAAAAAAAAAATTTCTTACACGAAATTTTATTTCGTGTAAAGTAAAGGCAAAAGAAAAAATTTGGCCTTAGACGAAATTTAATTTCGTGTAAGGCAAAAGCAAAAAAATATATTTTTTCTTTTTACCCCTTCACGAAATTTAAGTTAATACAAACATATATATATACACGAATTTACAGCAATGTAGAGGTCCTTTTTTTCAGAAGTGGTTGCTGTTTTACACTGTACTTGTCAGGGCTGCTGTTGACTAATATTATAAAAAGTTGGTCAGGACAAAAAAAAAAGGACATATGGGACTCAAATTATAAGGGAATAGGCAATTGGAGACTAAAATATATATTTAAGGATGGGACTCAAATTATAAGGGAATAGGCAATTGGAGACTAAAATATATATTTAAGGATATATGAGGCATAAAAATAGGGAAAAATGACAAATGGGGCCATTTTCTCTATATATAAGAAGAGCATAAGATGTTGAAGTCCAATCCATTTTACAGATGTGCAATAAATAATGATAGGCCTGATTGAAATGAAAAAATATATATATATCTTACATTTTTTTCTATTTTAATCAATTATTTTAAAATTGTCAATTTTACCTAATTAAATTAATTTAAAGTCTAACTAATTTATTAATTTAGTCAAAATTAGATTATTGAGTAATATTATGGATATGATCTAGATAATAGGTAAATAATACATTATTTGAAATTAACCAACACTGATTAATTGTGGGCTAACCTACTTTAATCTTTAAAAAAAAAGAACCTGACAAAATCAACGCAATACAAAAAAAAAAAAAAAATCATATACCCATCTTTTTTCTTTTCTAATCTCCTTTCTACTTAAAATTCATCTAATTTAATCTTGTTTGGAGCCTACTCTTAAACAAATTTCCAAATTTCGTCCCACATATCAACCTTATACATGTTTTGTTGTTATTAATATTAATAGCTCAAAATATGTTCTTTTAAGCTCTAAAATGGTGTATCCCGTCCCTTTGCGAGAATGTCACATTGCATAAAAATATAACTACAAAATATTATATATATATATATATGAAATGTAAATAACTAATTAAAAATCATAAAATGGTAAATTCAAAATGTCATGCATTAAAAATAAATTTTAAATGACTAAGTTCTAATTTGGAAATTTTGATTTAAAAAAAAATTAAAATCCACTGTAAAATTGTAAATACCTTTAAGCAATAAATTTCATAAGAAGACTCAATTTATAGATTAGTTCTCAATTTTGGATCTAGATTTTAAAATTTCTCAATAAGGGGTTCAATTTATCATTTTTTCTCAATTTAAAGCTTGAAATTTAGATTGAGTTCTCAATTCAGGACAAAATTTCATATTCTTTTTATTTATATTTATAGATTTATTTATATTTCAATATGTATTCATATTTTGGACAAATTAAGACAAGTTAGTGCGCTTTAAGAACATTTTTCGTTCGACTTATCTTAACTAATATGAAAAAAGAAAGAGAAAAAATATAATTGATTTAATTCATAAAATATATTTTATATTAAACTGATTAATATTAAAATCGATTTTCTATATTTTTATTCATAAAATTAAGAAAACAAAGGAATCTTAATTTTTTTAATTGCATTTATATATATATATATATATATATATATATATATTAAAATAAGTCAGATGAAGATCGTTCCAAAATTGCACGAGTTGTCTTAATTTATCTTAACTATAAATATATATTAAAATATAAATAAAATGAAAATGAAAATGACAATAAAATTTTGTTTTGAATTGAGAACTCAATTTAATTTTTAAGCCTTAAATTGAGAAAAAATGTAAAATTGAGCTCCTTATTGAGAAACTTTAAAATTTGTGTTCAAAATTGAGAACTAATTTATAAATTAAATTTTGTTATGAAATTTATCCATATTTTAAGTGATGCATCATTTACCTATTATCTAATGACTCAACCTCACCACATTCAATCTAATTTTTGACTAAATTAACTCACAAATTGGTTAAATTGAAATCAATTGATCAAGTTATAATTAAAGTTGATAATTTTAAGACAAATGACTAAAATAGAAAAAAATTGTAATGCTAGATTTGGATTATTTTGTTTCACAATTAAGGCCTAATAATATACATATACCTATGTAATAAATTACTTTGTACATGGGTGATTAGAAAAAAAAAAAAATGCTATCAGCATACAATATAAACATTATATTCATGTATGTATGTATAGATTCTAATTTTCAATTACTATCATTACTAAAATGTAATAAATAAAAGAAGGTGTTTAGGAAATATGAGTTTTTTAATTTTAATTAAGAGTTAAATCAATATAATTATTCAAAAAAAAAAAATGAGAGACAAGTGTATATTAAATTTGAGAGGGAAAAATCTAACCATTAGTTGACGTGTGTCCACTTATAGTTTCTCTTTTTATAAGACAGGTGTGGTTGATCCTGTCAATGTTCTGGCGAACGTCCGGACAACGTGGTTAATATTCAACCATCCTAGTCAATACAAGTGAGATAGCATTTCTATGTATATTAATATTAGGTAACACTTTTGTATCATGTAATATTTTTATGAAATTATAAATTAACAAGTAATATCAATATTATGCGATATTTTTATGTCAATCAGATAATATTTTTATGTGTATCACGTACTACTTTGATTTCAATATTCTAAATCTAAATTTGAGAAATTATAATTTCATAAATAATACTTTTATTCTCATCATTTAATATTTTTATGTATATCATGTAATAATAGAAATCGAAATGTATATTAAGTTTGATAAAAGAAATATTTCATGTAAAATTCAATTGTTATTTGCCTCACAATATATTCATAACATAAGTTTACTAAACCAAAAACCAATAGGAAAAAATAAAATAAAAAATCAACCTCCATTTAATATTATCATATGGTGGCCATGAGAACATTATTACAATGTACATTTGTGGAACATTAAAGGAACTTTTTCTCTAGTATGATTTATGGTTGTTTGACACACAGAAATTATACATAAAAAATGTGCATATCTGAAGCACATCGTTAAACCGGATTAAACCAGCCCTTTGAACATTGGAAACTATAATTTCTGTTGAAAGTGAGATGTACAGATCTCCTATTGCATCTCTATATCATCCTATCTTGCCATTTCTCATGTGGTTCCTTTCCAGACAAATCAACAGCCCATTATACGACGACCTAAAAGTGTCTTTAACAATAAAAGTATCGGCTTCAAATCGAAAGCATTTATCAGTTTATCAATCTATCTTTGCCAATGCACAAAATTGCACTTATTATCAATCTATCTTTACTTTTGTGGCCAAAATTGTAAGAGAAACAAATCCCCCTCAAAGAAAAATTCAGCGAGATGCATTTATGCCGAACTTTCAAACTGGAAAAGATGAAAAAGTAATCACTGAACCTATTAACCTGACCCTTAGTTCTTATTACTCATAATCTAAAACATCATCATCATCACCAAGCTCGACTCCAGCATCATCAGATCCACCAAGGAGGGTAAGGAAAATTAAAACGGCAACAAGTTGAGTAGCTAGAAAGTATTTAGCTCTTCTTTTGAACTTCTTCTCTTCCTCAGTCTTCTCCCTTGTTGGTTTGCTCTTTGGTTTTGAACCTATATATTTGTTGCATATGAGCTTAATTTTACACCAATTTGAAAAGATGAAGGATGAAATCAACTTCCATAGGCAAGTACAAAAATCATGTTACCGGGGGCCTAAGAGGCCTTACCATGTTTAGTGTAGATAGTATCATCAATAAAATTGGTCTCTTTCTCATCAACACAATTCACTAACTCAGCAATGTTCCATCATACTTCATTGATTATGAGCTTAAATCTATTTGACAAACCCAAAATCAGTTTATAGGGACAAACAATCGTTTTCTTCCTCACACAGTCAATAATTTTCCATCATTTTCTAGGATTTCACCAAATTACTAAACTAATTAATCTATCACTAGACCATGGCTTAAGGCTTCATCATGGTAAACAAACCACAGACCCACAGTGGCCTCAATCACCAATCACCCAATCAGGCATTATAGGCAACATCCTGCCAATTTTGACCAATCACTACTTCTATAGTAAGGAGTGTGTACCCAAAAATAAAACAAACACAAACCTATTACAGAAATAAACTAGATCAACGATTTCTTGGAAATAAAACCACTCATACTCCAACATGAAACTTGGGTTTCAGAAGTTTCTCACTAGTGGTGTATCAAAACTTCATTCATTGGTATAAATGCAATAAATTATTTCATCTTGTCGTTAATAAACACAGTATCTAGCTGCTTCTATAATTTTCAAAGCTGTACCTGGCAAGCTCTATATTGTCACCACAAAATCTTTCCAGGACAGCTTTAGTATAGATAAAAATGAAGGTAGTCCAAACTTTGCAGCAATATGTACAGATTGAGTGACAAATACAACGTGCAATTTTATAGAATGTGAATGTATGGTTTCAAGTGACTTACTCCAATATGAAGGGCCGTGTCGCCTTGAAGCAGATGAAGACGGATCTGACTGGGGAACAGATGAATTGGCATCTACATACTCCATTTTAAGATTCTCAGCATATTTGACAAGATTAGCATGACCCAAGAGCTTGCTTCTTAGAACTGATGTTTCCTATAAGGTAACTACAGGTTAAACATGAAAGATATTGGGTATGATATTTCTATTAAAGAGAACTTGATGATTCGATCCTCTTAAATGGATTAACTAGGCAAGGCAAGCTGATTGATATTGTATGTACATATCATCCACTCATAGATGATTAAATATGCATAGAAATGTAACATAAGATTCCCAACTATGTACATCGGGGGTTGGGATCGAGGGACAGTCATTACAAGAATCACTCATTATCTCAAATTTAACAATTCTCAATAAAAATGTAAAAAGACTTGAAGATAACATGTAATGGAAAATTATGGACTATGGCTACGATGATTGGCCTGTTTATGCACCATAAAAAAGGCATGATGCCATTCAACAGGTATTAGTTATATGATGAAGCAAGTGACCCATGGATATGGCTAAAGATGGCATCAGCCCGCTTTCAATTTCATAAAACAAATATATAAATAAATATCAATATTCAATATTCCCTTTTTTAGCGAACAAAAATACTCCCATCAATATGAGAATCTTATGATGTTCAAATAGTCCATCAAAATTCCTAATTATTGAGTTCATTCATCCACATCTCACATTCATAAAGCAGCAAGATGAATTCTAACATAGTGGGTAAATGAGCTACAGACTCCACATGCTTCTATTGAATTTAAAAGGCTGAATCTCTTAACTTTAACAATTTGAGAAACAGAATTCGATGGGTAAACTAAAGTACACAAGTTCAGAGATTTGTAGATATACAGGATATTTGTACCTCTTCAATATTAAACAACATAAATTAGGAAGTAAGCCACAATTGTCATGCCAATATTTAATCTATATTTCTAGTTTAAAATTTCTTCAACTTTTTTGTGAATCTATTACTTTTGGAAGGAAATGCAATTGAGAAATATTATTGTTCCAACACATGAGACCTTCCCTAAATCTCCAGTTATAATGATGAATGTTATATAAATTCTCAAGTACTCACAGGTAAAGCATGAAGGGTAAATAGAACATGCCCAAGAAAAACTGCATCCAAACTTGTAGCCCTGCATAGAAACATTATGCATTAGGCAGCATGTTACCACATCCAAACAAGAAATTTTTCTGCTAAAATGGCAAATATTCAAGTGAATAGAGCAAAGAAGGACCTGTTTTCAAAGAAAAAGGACTGGTCCACCAATCTATTTGATAAAGCACCATATGCCAGTGTTGCTCTACTGTATATCTGCAAAAAAAAAAAAAAAGAACAGCACCATAGCTTATATTTGATGTTTTTGCTTGCAAATGTAAAGAGAGCTATGCATACATGTAAGTTTCTGAATATGAAGTTTGAGGCAAAGAGATGCAAGTAAGCATTTGTATTTGTGAATGCGTGCAAATGCTGGGTACACAGAAGCTGAGGAACCTCATGTAAGTAGCACAGTTCAAGACCTTATCTATGTCCAATTCCATCCAAAATCTGAAAGCTCAGCAAGCTATTGTGCATTTGTATGCAGCATCTAGAGATGTGCAGATGGTAGTTGCACATGGGCATAAATCAATGTTTCACACACACACAAATGGAAAGGAGCATGCATCAAGACAAAGGAGCATAATCATATTATTGATTTTTCTTTTACTTGGGCACATAAAATATAAGTTAGAAATAAATGTAAACAGAAAGTACCTCCTCTTCTCTTCTTTCTGCATTCTCAGATGTTATTCCTAGTAATTTCTTCACTACGTAGACTTGCTTAGTGTACAAAATTTTTCCTATTGGCCACGGGAGATCAGAGTAGTAGATCTTGTGCACAGACTTGCCATCAGACCCTACCCAGAGTTCGTACATGACTGCATCGGCAAGCCATGTCTCCACCATCGCCTTAATTGAAACCCATTCAGGTATACCACTGATCTCAGAGTCCAAATCAACTATACCATCTACCTTCAGTTTCTGAATGACCCCACCATTCTCATTATTATAGGCCACATAATCACCAGACTCAACAAATGGTATTTGATCTGGTAGAAAAACAAAGCATTTCACTGAGATAAACTATCAGAACTGAAACTACGGGCTCAAGTAACAATAATATGGAAACCTAAAATATTATTAGAGTTTCAAAGCATAAATAGCCAAAACAAAAATCCTGAGTGATGCTAATATAGCAAGATTATGACCATATAAAGAAATTATGGGCTCCGCATAAAAGAACCTTTCCACCGAATAAAGGTTTAAGAAGAATGGAGATCCATGCCTTTTTCATTATCTATCTGTCATCTAAGACAAGAAAACTAATAATATAGAGTTGGATATTATGATGGTGCACATTGTAGTTTGACTAAGTGCCAAGATAGGTATCCCCTATCATAAAAATACAGAAGAATAAGACTTGGGGACAAGCATGGCACAGCAGGGTAAGTTTTCTACTTTCCTACGACCATATTGAAGAAAGCGCATAATTACCAAATTACTAAAAAACGTAGGATTGGAACCATATACCAGATACCAGACACATACCTTACCGCAAACCATTTCTGACATACAGTATTGCCCCCACCTAAGGCTATGAATCTTCAAAAAGACATACAACCCCATTCAAAAATTCTCATTGCTCTAAAATAAATAGTTATCTTAAATGTTAAAAACTATCTTGCTATGCCATGATAAATACTCAATTCCTTGTGTCGAGTATTTCACTAATACAAAAAATATAGCTAGTGGTATAGAGGTCTAGTGACAAATTGCTATTGTTTAAGACCTAAGGAGTTTTATTATTTTCAAAGTATTTCCTCAAGAGGTAAGCGGGATATAAAGTCCATGGATAAGCAATGAGAATAACCTCAAGGATACCAAATAATAGCATGAATACAAGTTTAACAAATCGGAAGCAGATCTCAAGTGATATTTCAGTTTTCTTATATAAATTGACTATGTAACTCCATTATTAGCTCCTCGGTTGGTCACCAAGATGATATTTCTGGCCTATAAGTGCATTTGCAAAGTGATGAGACTGACCTTTACAAAAGGCAGGTGGTGCAGCACCCACAATCAAACCATATATGAGGCCAAATGCACAGACATTTGAGGATGGGAAGAATATGTGGCCAAAAAAGGGGTTGGGACCACTTCAAAAGTTGAAAGGAGAAAATGAAATCAAGGAAAAGGGCTTATTGCGTCTGAGACCAAGCAAAACATTGTCCGCAATCTAAGAAAAGAAATGAAGTGTGAAATTTTCCCAAGCTAAACTGCAATGCATGCATTGCAGAAAAATGAGAAAAAGCAAGCCACAAGGTTCAGTGCTCTGGCGTTACTCGATAAAAAGAACGAAGCTTGATCAATGTTTCAACTAAAGGCTATATAAACTAATTCTAATAACAAGATCCTTTTTTTCCTTCTTTATAAGTAAATATTTCAGTCCAATCATCATGTCTACTAGCATGGGTTTCGTTTTCATATTAAATCTTAGCTCCATGTCCACTGTTCATTATATAACTCTTAAACTGGAGCCGTAATGGAACCATTAATTCAAAGAGTGATACCACTCAAATATAAAAATCAATCTAAAAACAAGGAAACTTTCTTGGTAAAGGTTTTGGAGAATCCTTTACTACGACTTTCAAGCATAACAGGAATCAAAATTTTGGCATATTTATTTTGTTACACTATTTGCAGCCTCTGAACCACATGAGCACATCTAATCGCTTATCAACATTTGCAATCCTTACAAACTGGCATCGAAGCCTTCTGGTTATCAACATTAATCCTAACAGCTGACAGAATCAAACCTATATTCTATAGTATTTCAAACGCAATCTTCACAAAATGCTACTGGTCTTCAGCACTAAAACTCTTTCTTGATAAAAGCATAGAAAGTAGCACTGCCGAAGTTAATCAATCCTAGTGTCACAGATTCAAGCTTGAGTAATATGTCTGAACCAGAAACACTCATTGGAGCATATAACAACACATTCCAAAAAATTCATATAATCAAAAAGTAAGCACACCATAAGCTCAGCTTATTGTAAGTAACTTACATAGAGCATCGATAATGACTCTTTATCTCCAAGTTATAACGCCACATATACAAATTGCCAAGAATTCAGAGATATTAAAGATTGGAGCACCATTACAAATCATTGAAAACATAGAAAAGAAAAACAACATGATACTACAAACCCAGAAAGATGCATATCCTAGTAGGCATAATTACTTGATAAAAAATTCCATTAAGATAATCAAATTTAAGAAGAAAAGGCAAAAATTTCGAGAGAGAAGATAAAAGTACCAGAATCAGGATGAATGAGATTGAAATCCAGATTAAACGGGATCTTGCAAAACTTGAGATAAATGTAAACGGGCAGACATTTGGGGCAAGCAGTGGGCAGCGAGAAACAAGGCTTTCTAGCCACAAGTGTTAGCGTATCTCTTTCGCCTCCACCATCTTCCATTACTGCCACAGATTCACTATGATATGAAATTGTTAGAATGCTTTAATTTCGATCTTATTGCATAGAAAAGCAATGAATGGTTAAACCCTAACAAGGTTTTTCTGGTGTTTCTTCCTCTCTTTCTTTTATTCTTTTTGACCTTTTTTGGTGTTTTGGATTTTATTTAAAGGACCATTTTTATAAATTGTTGTGTAAAATGTAAATAATCTTGTCATTCTAATTGGGACGATGTACTGTTGTCCCACTTTTATTTGAGTTATAGATTTTAATTCTTTTGAGTATTCGTATTATGTATTTTGGATATTAGTTTGGAAATATATCATTTATTTTTTCCATAGGTCCTGTCCAATTTTGATTAAGTAATTATAATTTTTTCAATTTTAAATCTTTTAATTGTCGAATTTTTTCAATTTCTTTCTAATTTTGCTAAAAAAAAATTCTGCACTGAAGCGACTGCGGGAACAGTACACATGACACCCTAATAAAAAAATCCCGAATTATTGAAGGGAAAATTGGACTGATTTGAAAGCTTAAATTGGCACATAAGCAAAAAAAAGAAAAAAATTAAAATTAAAGGGAAATAGAAAAGAAAAGAATTTTGAACCTGCATGGCGCTGAAGAATCTCTGAGGAAGCGAAGGTTGTGTCGAGCTTGGGGCAGCAGAGGCTATGAACTGTAATCTTTTTATGTCCGTGAAAATCCTAAATCTTTTTCTTCTTTAATTTCGGTTGATGCATATATTCCGGTAAGTTAAGCAGGTGTTGGATCCCAAGTCTTTGCAATTGAATTGATCCAATTCAAAAGTATATTTCACGAGTCTTATATGTGCCTCATGCGCCAAACTCTGACTCAAATCCTAGTTTCACAATTATATTGATCTAACTTTTTAGTTTAATAAACTTAATCTTTTAGTTATGTTCGCATAGCCTTAAAGTTATGCAAATTATGTTTGCATAACTTTTTTTGCAATACATGATAGAGGTTGTTGGGATTTCAATGTTTAGATTTTGATGAGACAAACCAAATATATAATAGGAAGTTTTGAGTACCCCATTTTCACAATGTTTAAGTGAATAAATATACTAGAATTGTGTCTTGAGTCAAGTATTGAAAATAGAGGTTAAACGAGGATAAAGCTGCATCTAAGCCTTAAGGGAAGATATTGCTGCAAGAAGGCAGGATACAGTGTCGCTGCAAGAAAGCAGGATACAGCATAGCTGAAAGAAGGAAGGAACAGCAATGTATATATAAGGCTATACTTCGATACAGCAAAGCAAGAAAGAACGGCGTGCAGCAACGCTGCAAGAAAAGGATACAGGAGTACTGCTAGAAAGAAGTTACAGCAGCACTGCCAGAAGATACTGCAACCAGGTCTAGCTTACTGCAGCACTGCAAAGGAGTATCAGCTGCACAAGGACCCAGGATACAGCGCAGACTTACAAGTTAGTTAAGTAATACAGCACCAACTCAAGACGAAGTATCCTGCAAATCCTAGGAAGGATAAATGTAGTATGAGGAACAGAGATTCAAGCAAGAATAAAAGAGCCGTTCAAGAAAAAGTCAAAGTAGCAAACACGGAGCCAATAAGAAGATGCCACATGGACTGACGCGCTGCAGAAAGCTGCGAGCCGCAACTGCCGCATTAAATGCTCCGAAAGGGAAAGTCAAGTCGCATTAAATGCGAACCATACTTTGGCTAGGCTACTTCAAATTCAAAAGAGGGATGTCTCCTTCAACGGACATCTTCTCCTACAAGTATAAATAGAGGTCGAGGAGAACTGAAGCTGGTGACTGTCACTGTTACTGAGAACTAAAATCCATACACGAAAGTTTCAAGCTTACAAATTTCAAGCATTCAAGCCAACAATCAGTTTCAGTCACTCAACCTATCGAAGTGAAGCAAGTTTAAGCTGAAAGTTGCCCTACGGATTCAGAAGCTCACTTCGAAGCACAAGTTGAAGAAAACATTTTTATCCTTTTAACCTTGTTGCTGTGTGCTTAGGTTGTTTTAGTGGTGTCAAGCAGTTGATAGGAGAGATCTTTGCTGTTTTTTTAGTTGTCTAAAGTTAGGCAGCTTCCCTGTGTGGGAGTGTAGAACCCTGTGTGGGTTAGCCTTTGAAGTTTGCAGTTGCTGTGTGTATGCTGGACTTCAGTAGGTGGTTTGCTTTGTAAAGTTGATAGATTGTTAGGAGAGTCCTGTAAATCAATCTTGCTTAACAAAGTTCCTGCTCGAGGAGCAGTAGAGTGGACGTAGAAGGATTACACCACCTTCGAACCACTATAAGCCATAAGTGTTTAATCGCTTTATTTTTCTGTGCGTTTATCTTCTGCATTATTATCTGTCTCTCATCATAAAACGTTTTGAAAGAAGCATTCTTGAGAAAAACAGCCTTGTGTTTTAAAGTTAAATTCCACTGCGTATAAAACTCCAGGTTACAGCGTGCAGCACTGCATCGTAGCGCTGCAAGCAGTAACCTTCTATCGCTGCAAGCTCAAGTAACTTGCAGTGCAGAACGGTTGTTTTAAAAGATTTTAAAAATCGACCAAGGTTCATTCACCCCCCCTCTGAACCTCGGACACCACTTGGGACCAACAAGTGGTATCAGAGCAAGTTGGGTTAAAAGCCAACTTATCTGGTCACCTACCCAGATCCACCTTTTGTCTCGCTGTTTTCTTTGCATTAAAATCATTTTTAAAGCATATCATGGATTCCTCCAATCACAAGCTACCTATGTTTTTCATAGAGGAATATGATGACTGGAAGATAAGAATGCAGTCACACCTTTCTGCCATGAATGATGAGATGTGGACGGTCATAACCGAAGGACCGATAATTCCCATGAAGATGAATCTAATGTATGGAAGAGACCATGTAGAAGGAGAGCAGCCACCACCAAACTTCCTAGCCAAACCACGTCAAGAGTGGGGTAACAAAGACAGGAAGAGAGCCAACCTGGATAATGTGGCAACAAACGCTCTATTTATTACTTTGGATAAAGGCACATTCAACAAAGTTAAAACTTGCTCAACATCCAAAGAAATATGGGAAAAGTTGGAGCAAATCTGTGAAGGAACTGAGCTCACCAAGGATAATAAAATCTCCAACGCTATCCAACTATTCGAGCTCTTCGAAATGAAAAATGAAGAGACTCTTGAGCAACTAAATTTGAGATTCACATCCATAGTGAATGAATTAGAAGCTCTGGGCAAACACTACACACAGAAAGAAAAGAATATGAAGGTGTTAAGAGCCCTACCAGCGGAGTGGGACAGCAAGACCACTGCCATGAGAGTGTCTATGGACCAGAAGTCCATGAGCACATTTGACCTATTCTCCGACTTGAAAGCATTCGAGTATGACATCAATAGAAGGAGAAAGGAGTCAGAGGAGTCATCTCCAAAGTTACAGCACTAACCGCCAGAGGAACTAAGGATACAGCAACCGTCAGTTGCAGTAAACAGAGTGAGAATACAGCAGAAGTTGCTGAAGAGGATATGGCGCTCCTCCTAAAGAAATTCAAGAGATTCATTAAGAGCAACAACAATAGCAGCAACACCAACCTCAACAAGAAGAATGACTTCAGAAGAAGTCATCCAACCCCTCAGGTATCCTCTTCTCCACAGTCAAATACAGGGAATATTGACTTGTGCTATAATTGCAGGAAGCCTGGACACTATGCAAGGAACTGTCCTTATCCAACCGTGCACAAGTATCCTGAAGGAGAAAGAGAACAGATGAGAGATAAAAGAAGAGAGGAAAGGCACAAGCTTCGAGCTCTCATAGGAGAGATGGAGAAAGCCAAGGATGCAGTAGTTCCGAAGGAAGTACTGAAAGCTGCAGAATCCTCTGACAGCGATGCTGAAACCTCATCCTTTGACGAAGAAGCACTCATATGCCTGATGGCTAGAGATGGCGAGGACAGCGAAGAAGATGAGGTAATCTACCAACCGTTGTCCATACAAGTTGATGAGGAGCTGAACATGATCCACTCTTTGAAAAGGATCATGAGTGATTTTGAGCAGATCAACTCAATTCATGAGGAACTTAAGGTTGAAAATGAGAACCTTAGAATCGATAACGAGATCCTCAAGAGCAAAAATATCGACATTGCCAAAATGCTCACTGCACGAGAGTCTGATAACTAAAAGTGTAGTAAGCTGCAATAAGAGGTCTCTAGATTGAATTTGCTGATCACTGAGCTAAAATCTGAGAAGAAAACCTTGCAATCCAAGATGAGCACGTTCACCAAATCTTCAAAGGACACGAGAGATTGCATAAACCGTGTCAGAGATCCTTTTGAAATATCAGGCAGAGGTTACAGCAATCAAGGCTCTCAGAATACAACAAGTACATCCAAAGCTGTAAATTTTGTTCAAGCTAAAACTCCAATGGAGAAAGAGTTACTTTGTGACTCTGAAAAGATCGTGAACAAAACAGTAATGACGGATAAGGGGAAGAGACCCTAATGCTCAACTGCAGGGAATAAGCCTGCATCTAAGAATTGGCTACAGTAGAAGCCATCTGCTGCATGCAGCAAAAGGATGCAGCAACCAACAAAGTTGCAGCATAGAAGAAACTCTCCCACCTATACTAAGACCTACATGTCTAAACCTCAAGGAGGATATACTCCAGGGAAGTATGGTGGAAGACCACACTACAAGGGTGTTGGTAACACACATGTTGGTTATGCACACACTTTTAACAAGCAGTCTGTCAAGACAACTGCATACAGCATGAGAACCAACAAATCTTACAGTAAAGTAGTTACTATTAAGAAAGTTTGGGTTCCCAAAGTAACTAACCCCAAAGGACCCGTACAGATATGGGTACCTAAATCTGTTTGAAATTGTTACAGGTTATAGTGCCAGGATGCAGCAGTGATGTATGGTATATCGACAGCGGCTGCTCAAGGCACATGACAGGCAGTAAAGAAACGTTGAAAGACTTCCAAGAATGCAAAGGACCTAAGGTCATATTTGGAGATAATTCCAAAGGAAGCACAAAAGGAAGCGGATGCCTAGTCAAGGGAAATATAAAGATCATGGATGTATCCTATGTAAAGGAGCTTAGATACAATCTTCTAAGCATCAGTCAATTTTGTAACAAAGGATACACAGTGGAATTCAACCTCAACAAGTGCTTAATCAAAGACAGCGCCACAAATGAAGTAAAGCTTACAGGAATAAGAAGAGGAAATATCTACCTAGTAGATTGGAATTCCTCCACTCAATCGACATGCTTCATTGTGAAAAGTCCACCAGAGCTGAGCTGGCTATGGTACAAACGATTAAGTCACCTGAACTTCAAGACTATCAACAAGCTAGCAAGAAAAGGCCTCGTGAGAGGATTACCAGATGTAGCTTACAAGAAGGAGAATGTCTGTGGAGCTTGTAAAAAATGAAAGCAAGTTAAAAGCTCATTTAAAGACAAGATTCAGAAATCATCCCACATAATTCTAGATCTTCTACACATGGACCTTTTTGGACCAGTAGAACCAGTAAGCTTGAGCGGGAAGAAGTACTCCCTTGTGGTAGTAGATGACTACTCCAGATATACTTGGACGATCTTTCTAGCAAAGAAGTCGGAAACTCAAGAAAAGTTACCTGGCCTCATGAAGAAAATTCAGAATGAAAAGAGCTTGAGTATAGTGAAGATAAGATCAGACAGAGGAACTGAGTTCACAAATAAGTTTATAGAGAAATTCTGTTCTGACAATGGTATTCGTCATGAATACTCTGCTGCAAGAACACCGCAACAAAACGGGGTTGCTGAAAGAAGGAATAGAACCCTCAAGGAAGCAGCAAGGACAATGATAGCAGAAGCAGAAATACCCAAGAGGTTTTGGGCTGAAGCAACCAACACTGCATGCTACACGCAGAACAGATGTCTAATCATCAAGGATCTTGACAAAACACCTTATGAAATATGGAATGGTCATACACCGAATATCTCTTATCTGCACATCTTTGGATGCAGATGTTACATTCTCAACAATGGAAAGGAACATCTGAAAACTTTCGATGCTAAATCAGATGAAGGAGTATTTCTAGGATACTCTGCTGTAAGTAGAGTTTTCAGAGTGTTTAATAAGAGAACCCTGGTGGTAGAAGAATCTCTACATGTGGTGTTTGATGAACCACATTGTGACACAAAGAAGTTGGAAGAACCACCTGAAGAGACCGCTCTTAGAAAAGAGAATGTTGTATCATACATAGAAGGAGTTCTGCCTACAAAAGAAGAAAAAGAAGAAGAAGCTGCAACCTTGGATGCAGCAGACATTCTTACAGCAGCAGAACCTCCTGCATTACAGCAACATGATGAGCAAGATACACCACCTCATGTCTTTGAGCCTGATAGGACATGGCTAAGAAACCATCCAAGAGATCTCATTATAGGAGATCCATCCATTGGTGTAAGGACAAGGAGATTCATACCATATGAAGTAATGTTTGCTTGCTTCATATCACATTCAGAGCCTAAGAATGTTGAAGAGGCATTGCAAGATAGCAACTGGGTGCAGGCCATGCAAGAAGAATTGAACGGATTTGAAAGAAATCAAGTATGACAAACAGTTTGCAAGACCAACCCATCAAGGTGTAATTGGAACAAAGTGGGTATTCAAGAACAAGCTAGATGAATCAGGAGTCGTTGTAAAAAACAAAGCAAGATTAGTTGCTAAAGGATACTGTCAGGAAGAAGTAATTGATTTTGATGAGACTTTTGCACCCGTAGCAAGGCTAGAAGCGATAAGAATTTTCCTAGCCTATGCAGCACATATGAATTTCAACGTCTATCAAATGGATGTTAAAAGCGCATTCCTAAATGGTCTCCTTACAGAAGAAGTATATGTTGAACAACCTCCTGATTTCGAGGAACAAGCAGAAGAGAAGGTGTTTCGGTTACAAAAGGCCCTATATGGACTGAAACAAGCACCAAGAGCTTGGTATGACACCTTATCTCTCTATCTTCTGGAAAATGGCTTTCAGAAAGGAACAATCGACAAAACGCTGTTTAGGATACAGGATGGAGAAAGTGTACTGTTAGTACAAATATATGTGGATGACATTATCTTCGGATCCACAAACAAAGAGCTATGTGAGAAATTCTCCAACCTGATGCAGTCAAAGTTCGAGATGAGTATGATGGGAGAATTAAGTTTCTTTCTCGGACTGCAAGTAAAACAACTACCTACAGGAACCTTCATCAACCAAGTCAAGTATACGAAGGAGCTTATCAAGAAATTTGGCATGGAGAATGGAGCTGCAACGTCCGTTCCCATGTCCACATCCATAAGTCTTGACAAAGATGAAGACGGCAAAGATGTAGACATTACTAAGTACAGACGCCTCATTGGATCATTGCTATATCTCACAGCAAGCAGGCCAGATATTATGTTCACAGTAGGAGTCTGTGCAAGGTTTCAAGTAGCACCGAAGGAATCACACCTTTTAGCAGTAAAAAGGGTAATTAAGTATCTGAAAGAAACTCAGGAAGTTGGCCTATGGTATCCTAAGGAAGGAGGATTCAAGCTTAAAGGCTATTCTGACTCAGATTATGCAGGCTGCAAGATTGATAGAAAGAGTACAAGTGGGACGTGTCAATTTCTGGGAAATAGACTTGTCTCGTGGTTCTGCAGGAAGCAGACCTCAATTGCAACCTCTACAGCAAAAGCAGAGTATGTTGCAGCAGGAAGTTGCTGTGCACAGATTCTCTGGATATAACAGCAACTTAGAGATTATGGGATAGAAGAAAAAGAGACTCCAATTCTCTGTGACAATACGAGCGCTATTGCAATTACCCATAATCCTGTCTTTCACTCAAGAACAAAGCACATTGACATTCGTCATCACTTTATAAGAGATCATGTTGAAAAGAAAGACATTGTGCTAGAGAAAGTTCACACGGATCTACAGCTTGCAGATATCCTTACAAAACCTTTGAGTGAATCGAGATTTTCTATGCTTCGAAACGAGTTGGGAATCCTTAAGTTGTGAAGAAAAAGGAAGAATGGTACTGTAAGCTACGCGTTAATACAACACTGGGTTCAGACAGCGCTGCAACTTTATTCTTACAGTACAGCAGTTATCGAGAATTCAAGCAGCACCAGGTTACAGCATTTATTTCAAAAGAGTATTGATTGCTCTGCAACCTCGTACTAGGATTGCTGCAACTTTAAAAAGGCATTTATTCAGGCGGCAAAGGGCATGTCTTTCAGCATTAAATGAATGACTGCGGATGTTAGGAAGTAGAAAGGGCGCTGACAGAACCCACGCGCCAAGTAATTATTAGTGTTGATTTGACATCTCCGTTTTTTCCTGAGCCACTAGATCATCTCCCTGATTTATCTCAACCGTTGATCTACGCACGTCTCTTGAGAACCGCCATAAAGACCAAAACGTGCCTTTTGAATTCATTTTTTACCATCTTCAGAGAGAGAAACGTCTTCTTTGCAGAAAATTCTCTAAGTGCAAACCCTTGTTCCTTCTCTTTCTCTCTCACAAAAATATCATCAATGGCTGCCAGAAGAACCATCGTTCTTGATGGAAGGATGATCAACCAGGAACACATCCTTGAATCAGGGCTGTATGACAATGCTCTGATCAAAAGGATTTTTGATGCTCTTCAACAGACCCAAGTCCTAGGGTTGTTGACCACCGTGTACGCTGGCTTCTCTGCGGAGTCAGTACAGAGATTCTACGCCTATGCTAGGCAGGCGGAGGACAGAAACTGCATCCTGTTCCGGATGGATGCAGATGGAGAAGAACTGTCGCTGACCGTTAGGGACATCTCGACTACCTTCAGCATCTACGCTGCAGGTCTTACCCCCAGCCAGTTGACAACATATGGGGAGGCATCGGCTCAAGAGATGTGGGATCTCTTTCGAGCAAGGGATGCAGGGGCTGAAATCAAGAGAAGCGCCCCCAAGAAGCTCTTCAAACCGGAGTTTGAACTTCTCCACGACATCTGTGCATACTCCATCGAAGGGAGGACAGGGAGTTATGACAAATGCACAGATTTTTGATTTCGGATCATGTCTGCAATCATGGCCGGAGAAAAGGTGAATTGGGCGAGGTTCATCATGAAGAGGCTGTGGGAGGAAGCAGAGGAGATAACAGAGCGTCGGAGCTACGGTATCGCCATTTGCTCTCTGCTCTGCAAGCTTGGCCTTCAACTTGCAGCACCCGCCCCCATTCACATCGAAAAATATCTCGAGGAGAAGAAGAAGGGCAAGACCCAGCCGAAGGCTGCAGGAGCAGGATTTGCGAGGAAGGAAACCAAAGACAAAAAGAATGCAACTCTTGCTCTGCAAGATGAAGCTACAGGCAGCAGGGAAGAAGCCGAAGAAGAGGATCCTTCGAGTCATCTTCCTGTTATCAAGAAGAGTTCAGGGAAGACTGTACCTGAACTTGAATCCTCTTCCCCAGATGATGACGCACCCTTGGTGAGAAGGGCTCCACGCAGCAAGAGAGCTGCTGCTGCTGTTGGGGATGTGTCACATCAGCCCAGGGATAAAGGTGACTCTCTTGATTCCCAACTCTCTACACCTAATATGGTTGTAGTTGACCTTGGGGATGAGTCACATCAGCCTCAAGAGCTATATCAGCACCGGGTCGAGCCAACTGAAGAAGAAGCTCGTCTACAAACAGAAGCTTCAGTGCTCGATCCTACCCTTCCAGCGGCTAGAAATATGGCTGCGGAGTAATCTCTCTGGAGAGAGATGAGGCTGTCTAAGGGGGAAATCCTGTTGAAGTTGAAGGATTTCCTGACAGTCGAGCAAGCTGTCCTGGTGTGGGCCAAATCTGAAGACATTCTGGCACTCCTACAACCTGACTTTGCAGCAAGAGTTCAAGAGCTCGATGGCTGCAGTGCTGCACAGGGAACCCAGGACAAGGGAAAGGGCAAAGCTCTTGCAGAATCTGACTTTGCAGAGCTGCCGATGAGAGCAACAGTGGAAGATACGCAGGTCTTCCTTGCCCCGGCTGCGGAGGCTGTAAGAAGGGGCGATGACGTCGCGTTTGCTCAAGAGCAAATCGACACCTTGGGAGTGGAGCAAGCTGAAGAAGCTATGCTGCATCTAGCGCTGCAACAAAGCTTGAAGGAAATCAGGATGCAGCACACTCCAAGGAGGATGCGGGGAGAAGGGAGCTCAAGTTCACATCAGATGAACTCCCCTGTATACGAGCAAGTGGTTGAGGGCCTCTCCAACATTGTCTCGCTGGATCGCTTAGAGGAGGAGGAAGCCCAACTACTGGATTATGGCGATTCCCCAGCTCACGAAGATGAAGATGCTGCTGTTGCAGATTCTGAGGGGGAACCATCTGCCATAATCAGGGATGTCATCGCAGACATCTCTAAAATTGCAAATGAAGCATCTACGGAGGAAGTTGCAGAGGCGGTACTCCCTGCACTGGACGCGACAGCAGTGCAGCCGAAAACCACCCTTCAACAAGAAGAAGAAGCTGCAGAGACAAGCAGGGTGGAAGCTGAGATTCTTGCAGCAATGGAGGATACAGTGCTGAAAGCTGTGGACGCTGCAGAAAACCAAGCAGAGCTGCAAGAACCCATTCTTACAGCAGAGACTGTCGAGGTTACAGGACCGGCCGAGGAGACGGGGTCCGTTGAGAAGACCTCAGGTGGGGAGACTGTTCAGACAGTACCCACTGAGGATATTAGAGCTGAAGTTGAGGTAACCCCAGTGCAGCTAGAGACACCTCGAGAGGAGGTTGATGCTGCAGCTGCTGCTCGCTCTCAAGAACCTTTCAAGGTTACAGCAGCAGAGGTTACTGTGGATGCCAACATGTCTCATGCCGAATTCGCAAGGATGATAAAGGCACGCAACATAGCTGTTCATGGGCCAAAATCTGGCGGAGCAACTCCTGTTCAAGTCTCATCCGGCGAAGAGGAGGCAAATGAGGAAGAAGGAGAAGAAGAAGGAGAAGAGCACCCATCCTCAAGCTCGACAAGCTCTCAAACCAGCAACCATAAGGATGAGGTTGCTACTGAAGTTCCGAGGCAGGATGCAGCGCCAGTATGTCAAGATGTCATCCCATTTGCTGCATCCGCTGCTGCCTCGATGAGAAGGAATTCTGGGCTAACTCCTGATGAATCTATCAACAGAGTCGGGACCGCTGTTAGACACCTGCTGCATGCTCTCCAGGAGCATGAGTCTATCATGCGCAACAGTCTCAGGGTCACTGCCCAATTCCATGCTGAAACCATGACAGGTTTCAAGAAGGACCTCGAAGTGCTGCCTGATATGATCAAGTCAAATCTCGCTGAACATTCAAACAGGCTGTACTTCGATCGGGTCAGGCTGAAGAAGGAGTTGAAGGTCGAAGCTGCTCTGACGTGCCATGAGATCAGGCAATGCAAGCAGCATGCTGAAAATACCTCAACTAGACTCAACTCTCACTCCAAAGTCCTGGAAACACTTCTGGATCGTGTCTATGATCAATCTCAGAGAACTAGAAGTGTGGACGACCGGTTTGGGAATCTGGAGCTGATAGTAGGAGAATTGAGGGACATCATGCTCCGAGCTTTCCCTCAGCATGTCGATGCTCCGGAGCCCGCCCCTGAACCAGCCCGACGCCCTCGATCAAGGATGGTCCTAGCTGCCCCTACTCAGCCCCCGACTTTTGATGATGCCAAAAATGGGGAAGGATTTGATGATAGATACAAGAGCAAAGGGGCTGCTGAATCTGAAGAAGATGATGATGATGACCAGCAACCTCTCAGCAGGAGGAGAAGAAGGTCTGGATCATCTGCTGCTGATATCCCTTCTCCGAAGAGATGATGATGGAGCTGGTGGAGCCGGTGCAGCTGCTGAAAGAAGATCGGCTGCAGGTTCTGCACACAGCAGAGCTACAAGCAAGGATGCAGCACCTCCCAGCTATCATCATAAGAGAATGAATGATAGTCAGCAGCAAGGCTCAAGGAAGAGGATGAGCGGGGACGAGTCTGAGAATCAAAGGCGCCAGAACGAAGAATCTACAGATCCGAATGCCTGGATTCAAAGACTCGGAGTAATTGGTGATAGAAATTTTTTTCCAAATAACTTCTACCAATTTCCTCCCAAGAAATTCCTCACCTAGACACTGAAAATATCTCTGCTGAAGTGTCCGTGTTGATGGATCAAAGGCCTGAAGGAGAGAACATGGCTTGGAGATTTGACATCTTCAAAGAAGTCAGACTGCCTTTTGATCGGAATCCAACATTTGAGGTGATCACTATTTTCAAACGATCAGAGTACCTCAAACACTTCAGAGAACTATGCAGGAAAGGCAAACTCATCAAGTATCATACTTGCAAGACTGCATTGAGGAGGTATGAACAGCTCGTTTGGGAAGGAAGCATTGATATACAACAGTTATACATCGATCGAGTGAAGGAAGGGCTGATTGTACCATACTGCGAGGACTTTTGGCTGAGATGGATTCAAGTTCCCGTGATCAGACACAAGGTGGAAGAGTCCTACCAAGAGTCCATCAGGGACTGGTGGAAAGGATCAAGAGGAAGGGAAGACCTTGAAAGGTTTGCAGGAAGAAGATCAGACGAACCAGCAAGTAAAAGGTCTCTGTTTTACTAAGTTGTATTCATATATCCTTTTGTGATCCATGTTGCACTTTTTCTATGTTGTAAAAATTTCTCTCTGCTAATGAAGAAATTTTTCCTTCTGTTTTTATCCAAGTTTAATCCTTATGAACTCATGCATGTTGTTTATGTTTTCCTGTTGCTTATGATGAAAGGAATAGCATGATGCATCACTGATGAATCCAGGATTAGATTTAATTATTCAAAGCTGTGCAAGCATGTAATCTGGATAAACCATATGAATTAATGTAAAATAAAACTTCTTCATGAACGAAATATTGTAAAGGTTTTGTCATCATCAAAAAGGGGAAAATTGTTAGGATTTCAATGTTTAGATTTTGATGAGACAAACCAAATATGTAATAGGAAGTTTTGAGTACCCCATTTTCACAATGTTTAAGTGAATAAATAGACTAGAATTGTGTCTTGAGTCAAGTATTAAAAATAGAGGTTAAACGAGGATAAAGCTGCATCTAAGCCTTAATGGAAGATATCGCTGCAAGAAGGCAGGATACAGTGTCGCTGCAAGAAAGCAGGATACAGCATAGCTGAAAGAATGAAGGAACAGCAATGTATATATAAGGCTATACTTCGATACAACAAAGCAAGAAAGAACGGCGTGCAGCAACGCTGCAAGAAAAGGATACAGGAGTACTGCTAGAAAGAAGTTACAGCAGCACTGCCAAAAGATACTGCAACCAGGTCTAGCTTACTGCAGCACTGCAAAGGAGTATCAGCTGCACAAGGACCCAGGATACAGCGCAGACTTACAAGTCAGTTAAGTAATACAGCGCCAACTCAAGACGAAGTATCCTGCAAATCCTAGGAAGGATAAATGTAGTACGAGGAACGGAGATTCAAGCAAGAATAAAAGAGCCGTCAAGAAAAAGTCAAAGTAGCAAACACGGAGCCAATAAGAAGATGCCACATGGACTGACGTGCTGCAGAAAGCTGCGAGCCGCAACTGCAGCATTAAATGCTCCGAAAGGGAAAGTCAAGTCACATTAAATGCGAACCATACTTTGGCCAGGCTACTTCAAATTCAAAAGAGGGATGTCTCCTTCAACGGACATTTTCTCCTACAAGTATAAATAGAGGTCGAGGAGAACTGAAGCTGGTGACTGTCACTGTTACTGAGAACTAAAATCCATACGTGAAAGTTTCAAGCTTACAAATTTCAAGCATTCAAGCCAACAATCAGTTTCAGTCACTCAACCTACCGAAGTGAAGCAAGTTTAAGCTGAAAGTTTCCCTACGGATTCAGAAGCTCACTTCGAAGCACAAGTTGAAGAAAACATTTTTATCCTTTTAACCTTGTTGCTGTGTGCTTAGGTTGTTTTAGTGGTGTCAAGCAGTTGATAGGAGAGATCCTTGCTATTTTTTTAGTTGTCTAAAGTTAGGTAGCTTCCCTGTGTGGGAGTGTAGAGCCCTGTGTGGGTTAGCCTTTGAAATTTGCAGTTGTTGTGTGTACGCTGGACTTCAGTAGGTGGTTTACTTTGTAAAGTTGATAGATTGTTAGGAGAGTCCTGTAAATCAATCTTGCTTAACAAAGTTCCTGCTCGAGGAGCAGTAGAGTGGACGTAGAAGGATTACACCACCTTCGAACCACTATAAGCCATAAGTGTTTAATCGCTTTATTTTTCTGTGCGTTTATCTTCTGCATTATTATCTGTCTCTCATCATAAAACGTTTTGAAAGAAGCATTCTTGAGAAAAACAGCCTTGTGTTTTAAAGTTAAATTCCGCTGCGTATAAAACTCCAGGTTATAGCGTGCAGCACTGCATCGTAGCGCTGCAAGCAGTAACCTTCTATCACTGCAAGCTCAAGTAACTTGCAGTGCAGAACGGTTGTTTTAAAAGATTTTGAAAATCGACCAAGGTTCATTCACCCCCTCTCTGAACCTCGGACACCACTTGGGACCAACAGAGGTATATTATTTTTCAAAACTTTTATGTTGTAATAGTATAATATTTATGTTGTAATAATATAAACTTATATTATTTTTAAAGTACAAAAATGTTATGATATTTGTACATAAAGATTATACTAATATAAAATAAATATTAAATTTTTATAACATAAAGGTTTCAACTGTACTAAATGAATTTTTATAGTGAAAAAAATCTAGTTATTCCTTGAAAGATTATGATTTGTGCATAAAGGTTATACTATTACATATATATGTTATGACATAAATTTAAAAAAAAATTGGGTGCGGTTTCGGGCTGAATCGGACTCACACGCCTAATTGCATGAATGATCTATGCACTTGGTTCACATAAATACTACATCTAAATTTATAATTTGATTTGGAAAAAAATTCAATTTTTTTATTAAGTTATTGTTTATGTGGCAATTGAGGGGTGTCAAATCTGTTCGATTTTCTCTTCAATAATTAGAGACTTTCAATTTGGGTGTTACGTGTGTAATTTCGACTGCCATGTCAGTTTGAAAAAATTTCTGATCAAAATCGAATTCAACTTAGAAAAAATTGACAACTAAAAGTATTGAATTGAAAAACACACAATTGCTTGATCAAAATTGAACATGATCTAACATGCCGGACGAAAAATGATATTTCCATATTAATTTTATTAAACTTGAGATACAAGTATATCCAATTACTAATAATTTGCATATTTTAGGTAGAAACTTTACCTAATTATTATTTTTCTTTTTACACTTGTTTTAGAAAATTATTGTTTAAAAAAAAAAAAAACTATTATGGATGTGCACTGATACAAGTCACAGTGTCATACCACCTAAAACTTTGTAAAGAAACCTGAGTGGATGGCTAACGGTAAAAGTTTATAGTGACTTACAATAAGCTAAAATCATTAGATATTAAATTCAAGTTTAGTAGTTTTTTCTTTTTTTGTCTAAAAACAAATTTAAGATTAATAGTTAAGGCTTATAAATAAATAATAAAAAAGGAAAGAAAAAAGAAAAAAATTCGAAAACTGATATATTCCATCTCTTACACCCTTTAATATTCTAAGCCTTATCTCCCCACACATCCTAACAAAAACTGGAAGAATTTGTCTTCTGTATATTAGTTGCACATGCGATTAAGTCAATCCAGATTTGTGTCCGCATCCACATCTTTTTTTATTTATGTTTATGTGTTAGACTTTTATATTGGTGTGATTTATATATTATATTAATATAATCTTTATATACAAATATCATAATCTTTAGAATTAATTACTAAAATTGCTTATTTTATTAAAATATTAAAATTTCTGGTAATTACTAAAAGCCTTAAATATTGGATATTTTTTTCAAATAATTAATAAATTTAATTCTAATATTAGACATTTTCTAAACAACGCCAAAATAAAATTTTGTTTTCTCTCCCTCTCTCCATATTTTGACAAAAGATAGGTGTTTAAGAACTCTAAGATAATGTCAGAAATTATTAAAAGCATAAATATAAAACAAAATAAAGTTAGGGTTTATTACTTTTTTGGTCCGTAATTTAGGGGATCTGACAGTTTAGGACTTTAATTTTTTGAACTGATAATTTAGAACTTTATCTTTTCGGGCTTCACGAATTTTGCCCAATTTAAGCCAGAATTACTTAATTGGACTGAAACCGCACGTGAATCTCACGTGAGTTCGTCAATTCGGGCTATTCGGGCTAATTTTGCTAATGTGGCGTTTATTTAAAACTTGTGGCATTTTAAATATAATTTTTTTTCTTCCATTTGGATTAAAATTTTTAATTTTGTTTATTTTTCAAATAAAAAAAATAAAAAAAACATTATTTCCTTCTCTCACATCAATCTCGACCCCTAATTTTTCTGCTCTGACTGTTGTCACCGACCATTCACCATCACCAGAGAAAAGAGGAACGACAGATCCATTGAGGCAGGGAAAATCTAAAGATTTTGGGATTCCTTTCTTTTTTCCCAATCTGCAGAATCTTCTCGAACCTTATTGCTTCAGAACACCAACATACCATCCTTGTGGGACAAAATGGATGGAAGTGGACTTTTGACGTCAGAAATCGGCTGTTAGATGGATTGTCGAGGGTGAACGTAATACAAGATTCTTTCACGATTTTGTTAAGAAAAAACGTATCAAGTCTCGAATCCACTCCATTCTCGATGGTGATCGAGCCATCACTGATGAGAATGCTCTTCGAGATTCTGCGGTGGTCTTCTTCCAAAACCTCTTATCATCTGATGTTGATACTCTTGCTACGGCTCACCCGGATTATTTTTCACACATCCCCGCTTTTGTGGATATCTCTGCTTTGTGTAATCTGCCTTCTGGACAGGAGATTAAGGATGCGGTTTTCAACATCGATCCTGATAGTGTTTCTAGGTTTAACGAGTTTTCATCCTTATTTTTCCAACATTGTTGGGAAATTGTTGAATCTGACGTTCAGGACGCGATGTGGGATTTCTTTTCTAGGATGTCATGCCTCGAAGCTTCACTGCTACCACCATCGTCTTATTGCCCAATAAGGCCCTTCCCACATCCTGGGCTGACTTTCGTCCCATCAGTCTCTGTAATGTGACTAATAAAATCATTTTCAAGACAATGAACAATAGGTTAGCTCTCATTCTTCCTTCTGTTGTTGCTCAGAATCAGAGTGGCTTCACTCATGACCGGGTCATCATTGACAATATCCTCTTGGCTCAAGAAATGATTTATGATCTCAATATGTCGGGTGATTCTCCGAATTTGGCTATTAAGCTTGATATGGCAAAAGCTTATGATCGGGTGCAATGGCCTTTTTCGAGATTGGTCCTTGCACGTCTGGGCTTCCCTACTAGATGGATTGATCTTGTTGGTAATTGTGTCAAACACAGTTGTTTCTCTGTTCTGGTTAATGGCTGCCCTTCCGGGTTCTTTCCTTCTTCGAGGGGACTGAGACAGGGTGATCCCCTCTCTCCATCCCTTTTTGTTTTAGTGGCTGACTATCTTTTCAGGGGGCTCGATTCTCTGTTTGGTGAATACCCAGATATGACCTATCGGACCCATAGAGGCTTCTCTGTCTCGCACCTATTTTATGTTGATGATATCTTGATCTTCACCCAGGTTTGAAAAGATGGCTTAATCCATTTGATACATTTTCTCGATCACTACTCCTGAGCTACAGGACAGGTGGTGAATTATCAGAAGAGTAATTTCTTCATTCATCACCGTTTTGTTGAGGAATGGGCCCCCCTTGTTCAGCAGCTTTCGAGTTTCCAGTTGGGTCCCTTCCTATCACTTATCTGGGAATTCTTTTTTATAAGGGATTTCTTAAGGGTGTTTTATTTACGACTCTTAAACAACATTTGTTAGATACGATGAATGGATGGGGACATAGACATCTCTCTCATGGAGGACGCCTTCGACTTATTCGGTTCACTCTCATGACCCTTCATCTCCATTATTTGCAGATTATAGAACCGCTAAAGTTTATTTTACTTGAGATTGAGTAGATTTTGGCCCGTTTCTTTTGGGGTACTTCTGTTACCCAAAAGAAGGTCCATTGGGTTAGTTGGGAGGATATTTATCTCCCTCCAACTGAAGGTGGCTTGGACCTTCGACGGCTTAGTGATCATTCTCAGGCCTTTGGCCTCATACTTTGGTGGAGATTTCGTGCACAGGGATCTCTATGGACTCGGTTCATGTGGGCTAAATGTGGTCCCCTTTTTCCTACTCGTATAAGGATGTCGTGATTTGCAAGCCATCCTTGGCGTAGACTTATAAAGGTTAGCTCCCTTGCACAACAACACATTTTTTGGGCTCTCAGTTCGGGCGAATGCAGTTTTTTGGATGATATTTAGTTGGGGAACAACCATCTTTCTGCTTTGTTTCCGGATAAACAGTTGGGTCATCAGTGTGTAAGTTTTTTCTAGCAGGATCGACAGTGGGACTTAGATTGGTGAAGACAGATCATGTCTCAGAATATGGGGCTCTCTGGTGAGTCTATTGAAGAGATGAGTCATGTGCCGATTAGGCCTGAGGGTGAAGATATTATGAGGTGGCGGCTGACTTCTCATGGTGATTTCTCATTGGTCTCTGCTAGGGAAGTTGTCCGACCGAGATGACCAATTCGGGCCCTTTATGGAGTTGTATGGTCTAACCTCCTTAATCCCACCATTTCGATCTTTCTCTGACGCCTCCTTCGTAATAGGTTACCTCTTGATTCTAAGCTTCAATCCCGCAGTGTTCATCTCGCTTCGAGATGTCATTGTTGCCCTCCCTCCTCATCCCTCTCCGAATCTATCCTTCATCGTTTTCTTTTAAGTGATGTCGTGCGATCTGTTTGGGTCTTTTTTACCTCTTGGTTTTTCTGCACACTACCTGACACCACTAACATCACACAGGTCTTGAGCTTCTGGAGACATACGGTATCACAAGCACACACGTCACATATCTATTTTATTATTCCTTGTTTGATTCTATGGTTTACCTGGACGAAGAGGAATAGCCACAAGTATCATGGTATTCCTTTTCACCCCTCTCATGTTATTTGGCAGGTTAATCATCATCTTTTCTTGCTTGTGAAGGCCCGGAGGCTCCTTCTTATTCATTGAAGAGGTTTTCATCCAACGGTTGATTTCATGCCGGCATCGATGCCCGTTTCTCGTCCGATTGCTCCCTAGCTGGTCCGATGGTTGCTTTCTCCAGAACCTTGGATCAAGTTAAATACGGACGGATCTTTTGATCGAGTATCCAGCACTGTTAGTGGAGGTGGTATCTTTCGAGATCATCATGGTGATTTCCTACTTGCATTTCAAACTCCCTTTCAAGCATCTTCTAGTTTCGATGCCGAGATCCAGGCTTTTCTTCATAGTTTTAGGCTGGCTCTTCAGTTGAAGACCCCTCTTTGCATTGAGTTAGATGTCGAGGTTGTCATTTCCCTTCTCCGTTCAGGCCGTCTTGGTCCTTGACAGGTTCAACACTCTCTCATCCAGATTCGGAACCTCCTTTCACAGATGCAGACTCAGATCTCCCACATCTTTCGTGAGGGCAACCGCCCTGCAAACTTCCTTGCTCTCTCGGGCAGACCATCCCACGACCTTCAAATCCTCCATTAGCATGATACCTCACGTACTTTGCTTTTCTTGGTGCGTATGAACCAGCTTGGGTACCCAAACTTCAGATTCAAATAGTTTTGGTTCCCAAACCAGGGTTTCTGATTGGCTTTTGCTTTTGTTGTTGTTTTTTCCCATTTTTCCTGTTATGGCCTTATGTACATGGCCCCAGTATAGTTTGTTTGGTTTTGTATAAACTCTCGTTCTTTTTTATATACAGGATGGGGATGGTGCCTTAATCCCCCAACCGTGATGGATGCTTTCTATTAAATAAAAAAAAATGATACAACATGCTTCTCAATTTAGAAACTCTACACTTTTGATCGATAATTTCTGAAAAACTCCGATCCCCCCCTCACAATTTCCGCCACTTAAATCTTCTTATCGCAACACTGTATGAAATTGAGTGGCAAAAGTAGAGAAATAGAGATTCAAATTGAATATTCTTACCTTTTAATAGTTTCGACCTCAAAAATCAGAGGGTAGAGAAGAAGCGTTAACAAATTTGAAGAAGATAAACAAAAAGCTTGTGGAGAAATTAGCTAACTAGAAATGAAGATTCAGCGAATCAGCATAGGGCTTTGGGTTTTCCCCTTTCTAACATATCACCGAGACGATTCTTTTTCATACCAGGTCAAAATATTTTTTCTTCAACCACCCCAAACTCCACCGCCGCACCACCTATAGCCACCATAAATTTTCTTCATCTATAGTCCAATTAAGCAAAATCTCAAACTTAGACGAACATCTTCTTCATCTGCAGATTAAAGTTTTATTTCCACCCACCATTATTCTTCATCTTCTTTCAAATAGTTTGTTTCTCATCTGTAGTTGCCCACCATCAATGTTGGGTGGGACTACAGATTAAAAATATTTCCACCCATCGACTATAGATTTGTAGATTTTATTTCAAATAGTCTGTTCCTCTACAGTTTGGGACTTAGGCGAGCATCTTCTTTATCTTCAAATTAAAAAATAATCTGAAATTTGAAAATCGTTCCTCTACAGATTGAGAATTTGAGATCGACTAGTGGGATGAGGTAGAGATCCACGAATGGGAATCTGGGGGAGGTTGAGATCAAGATGGGAGGATGGAGTGTTGGGATCGACGGTGGGTGGATGAAGGGACGATGAAGAGTATCTTTCTTTTCTTTTATTGTATATTCTATTTTTCTTGTATTGTAATATTTATTTTTTATATATATGGGGTAAAATGCGCCAAACCCCCTTGCGATTTGAAAATATTGTGTTGCTCCCCCATCTCTTAAAAGAATGACAATGTTTACACCTGTGATATGACGAAATCCCCAAAACTGTTAAACATTTCTTTTTTATTTCTTGTAATATTTTAATTTATTCCATATTTCTACCTTTCATGCAATTTTTTTATATATACATATTATTATGCTCATTTAACAATATTTTATAATCACTTATCCTAAAAGAACATTATTTGATGTATTACATTAGATGCAAAATAATGATTTAGACTCCTTCCTCCTTCTCAACTACGAAAAAGATCGAAAGGGGCCCAAAAGCCCCCAAACCAAGAATGGAAACGAAAGTCAATCACCCAATTAAAGTCAATCAAGAAAGATTATATTAAAGATTTTCTGAATAATAAAGCCTATTATTTACTACTTTTAAAATCATTAGAAAATGAAAGGAAAATGAAAATTAGATAAAAAGAAGATTTTGTGGCGGCGCCTTTGCGGCGGAGGTGGATCTTGTTCCGTAAATGTCGCCAGCTACTCCGGTCGTTTTCCTGGTCGCGGCCGAAATCGAAGGTTCGGTCCTCACGAATAATGTCCAACAATGTCCGGTTCGACTAGATACATTGCAGCGGCGGCTAACAAGTTGAGCTGCAGTGGTCTCCACGGGTATCAGAGGAGGAGCCCTGGTTGAGATTCCGATGATCCTCCTCTTTTATTCAAAAAATCTCGCAAATTCTACGAGTATTGCTTCTCTCCACCGCCGACCACTACCTCCATTATCGAAAATTTTCAGCAGAATTATCATAATAGATAAATCAATACTTTTCTCTTGGGAATTCAACCATAGGAAGCTTCATCCATAGACAAACGCAAGGAAATTTCTTGAAATGCGAACAAATCTTAAAAAATGTTAACCTATATTGAATAAATCAAAGAAAATCAAGAGATGAGGACAAACAGTATCAGAAGCTCAAATCTGTGGAAACACCAACACCCAACCCTAAATTTCCTCACTTTATTTTAGTATTTTCATTCGATTAAAGTGAAAAAGGGAAAAAAATTTACAACGGAATGAGAAGCCCTAATTTTTCTTGATGCTGGTGAATTTTTTTTATGTGCGTAATTCCTCACTTTTAGAATAAGGACATAATGGGGCATTCACGTTCAAATTTAACGTCGTTAACTACTGTTTAAAAAAAAGGGAGAGTGTGCAGTACTAATCATATCAGAGGTGTGTTTATCCACTACCTAGGTACCTTATAAAGGTGAACTTACATCAACAGAAAGGGCATGGCTTTAACCTCGTATAGCTATAAAGAAAGAGTTAGATTTGAAACTAGTCGGTTACTTTCCCAAAATGTTGTCATTGTTTTAATAGGAGGAGATCGACGTAATATTTTCAAATCACAAGGGAGTTTTATGCATTTACCCTATATATAAAACAACATATATCTTTACTTTTCTTTTCTTTTAATATATTTCAATATTTCTTTTAATAATTTTTAGTCCACGTCAAGTATATCAAACTAAAATGAACGTCCAAATGTATAATTAAATGCTACAAGTGATAAATTAATGTCATGTTAGCGAAATTGGCCCGAAAAGCCTGAAATGGTAAGCTCACGTGCGATTCACGTGTAATTTAAGCCCAATTGAGTAATTTGAGCTCAAATTTAACAAATTTCACGATGCCCGAATAGATAACATCCTAAATTACCAATCCAAAATATTAAAGTTCTAAACTTCCAGACTCAATAAATTATGGGGAATTTTTTTTCATAAAGTTATATAGGTGTGTATTTAATGATTTTTCCTACTGCCACAACTGTGCATTCAAAAAAGTAATAAAAAGTGTAATCACAAATCTGATAATGAAAATATTCGGAAAACAATAATAATCTAAAACAATAAAGAACACTCTTATAAACCTAAAATCTTAAAACTAGGAAAAAATAATAATCTAAATTTCCAGTGTTCAAATAAATTTCCATGACAGTTGCACACACTCATCCAAATCCTTCTCTGGATCAATTTCGTGAAACAAAGACAAATCATCATCGATTCACATTGCTTGCAGAAACTCACAGCAACCTCAATGTTTGGTTCACTGAATGCGTCGTCTTCTGCAGTTTCTTCTTGTTTTGAACTTCAAGCAGAAGCCCTAGCTCTGCGTAAACGTTGCTTGAATCTGGATGTTTTGATTGGATTCCATGATTGTCTCTTCCACGGCGTAGATTAATCTCATTCAATAGTTGATCAGCTACATACTGCACATTTGAACCTCAACTATTTCGATGAGTTCGATCATCTTTGTCCACTCCATCTTTTGTTGTTCCATTAATGTCTCTTTGTCTCTTCACATCTTCTTAATTTGCTCCATTATAGTTAGTGTCTCGTTATACAATTACACACAAATAATGATACGGAATAAACAACTAATTCAACAAAAATAAATAAAAATTAATTATTTAGGAAAATTTTTGCAGTTTTCGCAAGATAATTGTATACTTTATTATTCATTATCTATATATATATGTATGATTTTTTTTCGTGAAAGACATAATAAAAAAGGATCAAAATTGTTTATATTTTAATGGATGGTACGATATTTTTTGTCTAATTGAAGGTTGTATATTTATTTTGTGAATTAAATGATAATATGTTGCTAAATTATCATTTACATTAAAGTTAAGTTTCAGACTAGAAGTTTTAGTTATCAATCACCTAACTTGCTTCATTAGATGATTTCATATTTAATATTTTATTCTAATGTATCAATATTTTTAATTCAACACGATTAAATATATAATAAATAATTTTAAAAAACATGATGAATGGTGGACGACTAAATTAAAAATCGCCCATGCACATTGCATTTACATTGGCTCCTCAAACACTATTAATGCCTAATATATTAATAGGCCAGTAACTTAAAAAAAAACTCAAATATTATATTTTGTAACAAAAATTAAAAATAATAATCAAGTATTCAATAATTTTAGCATGTTAGTTTTTTCACATAAAAGAATTGAAGATAAAAAGAATTTTACAATAGGAATTTGGATTTCTGATACTTGAGAATTTAATCAGCCCATCGGGAATTACTTTTCAGATGTGTTTGCAATGAGCGGGGATGTTATTGATTTTCAATCTATCCTATTATTTCAGATGAAGTCAATGATGCTCTTACTAAACCCTTTTGTCATGAGGAGTTCAAATTAGCTATTTCAGAAATGCATTCAGATAATAATCACAGGGTATGGATGTTTTTCAATCTTGTGTTGCTTGGATTAATGCTCTCCAGTTTCCCCCAAGGCTAAATTGTACAAATGTGGTTTAATCCCTAAATGTGAAAAATCCAGTACAGTCAAAGATTTTTGAGACCCATCTTCCTCTATTATGTGTTTTATAAAATCCTTTCAAAAGCTTATGTAATGGACTCAAGAGCACTTTGCCTGAGCTTGTTGATAAGACACAATCTGCTTTTATCTTGGGTCGTTCTATTGATCAAGATAACATTCATATTGCTTTTGAAACTATTCATTCTATGCAAAGAAAGTCGAGGGACAGATATAGGGACGTGGCTTTGAAGATTGATATTAGTAAAGTATGATAGAGTGGATTGGGATTACTTGGAAAAAACAATGCTTAAACTTGGATTCTGTGAGATTTGGGTGAAATGGGTTATCCTATGTGTTCGGTCAATTGAATACTCTATAATTGTCAACGATGAATACCCTCTAACCCCATACCTCTTTATCTTATGTGCAGAAGGCTTATCAGCCCTAATCAAGAGGGCTAATAAAAGGGGTTTTCTTCATGGAAGCAAAGTTTACATAATGCACCTACTATCACTTTATTAGAAAGTGATGTACATTTCTAGAATATTATAAATTTGATAGATGCATCATTAGAATAATCTAAATTATGGTAAAAGATAAATAGATAAGGAAGGAAGAGAAAAATTCTAGATTAATAGAAAATTATAGATTATAGAATTTAAGAGAAAAATCTAGACTTGTAAGAGCTTCTTTCTATAAATATGGGAGGAGTTCATTTGTAAGATATAACTAAGAAATAAAAGTAACTTTCCAAAATTCTTATCACTCTACCTCAATATAAATCTATTTTCCATTCTAAGTTCATATATAAAAAACACTTCTCTCACAAATATTCAACCTTCAAACTCCGTCAATATACCACTGAAAATCTCTTTCCCATTTTAAGTTCATATATACAAAAACACTTCTCTCACAAATATTAAACCTTCAAACTCCCTTAATATACCTTTACCGGTATCAGAGCCACTTGTCAGATTGGAGCCCCAAGAACTCCAAGAATACACTAACAACACAAGATATTCAATCAACCAAGATCAAGAATGGATCTTAACACTTGCAGCAAAAGATAATGTAACAAGAACAATCAAAAAACACTTAGGGATTTACGTGGTTTGGCATAAACAAGCCTATATCTACGGAAAAATAAGGGAGAGAATTTATTGATCTAATTCTTACATTTACAGATTACAATAGCTTCGGAAAAACTGATTAATGCTCAACCTTTCTCTAAGAACTATTAGCTACTGAAAACTGGAAACTCAAATTTGATCTAAACTCATTATAGAGTTACATTTATATAACCTATTACAACTGGCATGAATGAAAACAATCAACTAACCAAATGGCAGTGCTAACTGAAAGAGTCCATCTTGAATCCTTCGAAAAACTGAATTTGCCTTCTCAAGCTTCTATTAAAACAGTTATGAAAATGCATCTTTGCACACTCGTTTTTATAAGTGGGACACGACTTTTCCTATCTCTAGCAACTGTGTTAATAAGCACATTTCTCCGAAGAACACTCCTTTAAATGGAATGCGTTTTTCCTTATATTAAGTATTAATAAAGAAAAGAACAAAAACGTGTAGCTGACTTGTGCTTCTTTAAGTAGACTTGCGATTCTTCTTCATTCAACAGAGAAGGTTGAAAACATGGCTAACACCTACAATTCTCCACCTTTAGCCTTGGTTTCTTTTTCTTCTTGTTGAGTAAGGTTCTTCTCTGCTTTCTTCGAGTAACTTTGGTAGCTGATCTACCCGTTAGATCAACCAGCTCCATACATAACTTGAACTTAGTTACAGGTACAACTTTAGTGAATCCATCAGCTAGATTTTCTTTAGATGAAATCTTACAAATCTTCACAACTTCACTCTCCACCTTATCCCCAATAAAGAATAGCCTTACATCAATATGTTTGGTTCTCTCATGATAACCTTGATGCTTTGATAAGTGAATTGCACTATTATTGTCACAATGGATAGTTATACATCCAGTATCAGCTGCTTCTCTTCTTTCTTCATGGCTTCAGGAAAGGAAGACATTCCTTGTAGAACAATAGCCAACCCTTATTGGATTAGAAGTGCTCTAATCTTAAGTTTCCAGAGGCCAAAATCCCCTTCACTATTGAACTTCTCTACATCGAATCTAGTTGCTGTCATTTCTTGGACCTTCAAGCGCTTCCCACAAACGACCCCACTTGTCAGATTGAAGCCCCAAGAACATCAAGAATACACTAACAACACAAGATATTCAATCAACCAAGATCAAAAATGGATCTTAACACTTGAAGCAAAAGATCATGTAACAAGAACAAACTGATTAACTCTCAATCTTTCTCTAAGAACTATTAGCTACTGGAAACTCAAATCTAATCTAAACTCACTATAGTGTTACACATATATAATCTATTACAACTGGAATGAATGAAAACGATCAACTAACTAAATGACAGTGCTAACTAAAAGAGTCCATCTTGAATCCTTAAAAAACTGAATTTGCCTTCTCAAGCTTCTATTAAAACGGTTATGAAAATGCATCTTTGCAAACTCTCTTTTATAAGTGGGACACGATTTTTCCTATCTCTAGAAACTGTGTTAATAAGCGCACTTCTCCAAAAAAACACTTCTTTGAGTGGAACACGTTTTTCCTTATGTTTAGTATTAATAAAGAAAAGAATAAAAACATGTTGTTGACTCACGCTTCTTTAAGTAGACTTGTGATTCTTCTTCATTCAACAGAGAAGGCTGAAAACATGGCTAACACCTATAAAAGTCCTAAGAAGTGATCGAGAAACAGAATACACCTCTAAGGCATTCAACAAATTTTGCGAGGAGGAATGAGTCAATCATCAATTAACTGTTAGCTATGCTTCAGAGCAGAATGTCGTGTCAGAAATAAAGAATAGGATAGTGATTGAGATGACCAGAGCAATGCTAACAGAAAAGAACATGCCTAAGGAGTTCCGGGTAGAAATTGTATATACCGCAGTCTACCTACTAAATAGGTGTCCAACAAAGACAATACAAAATAAAACACCAATTGATGCTTGTTGTGGATGAAATCTGTCAGCACAACATCTCAAGATCTTTAGAAGTATCTGCTATGTGCATATCCCAAAAGAGAAGAGACACAAACTGGGGAAGAAGACGGAAAAAAAGTATTTTTCTCGGCTACAACTCTTAGTCTAATGGTTATAGAATTTATAGTCTTAAAAATAAGAAGCTAATCATCAGTCGAGATATTGAATTCGATGAGAACGCTGCATGGAACTGGGAGGAAGAAAATATTGAAATTATGCTTCTACTATCTCAACGTTCTAATGAACCTCGAGAAGAAGAATCAACTTCAGAACCACAAGTAGCTCCAGAACCTTCTAGTCCGAGGACGCCGACATCATCATCCATCCCAATTAATGAAGAATTTTCTCCAGATTCTACACCTAAAAAGATAAGACAACTAAAAGAAATTTATGAGACATGTAACTTTGTCACCCTGGAGCCCAAAAGCTTTTGAAGCTGTCATCAAAGAAAAAGAATGGATAAAAGCCATGGAAGAAGAAATCAAGATTATTGACAAAAATGAAACATGGGAGTTGGTGGATCTATCAAGCAACAAAGAAGTTATTGAAGTTAAGTGGGTATATAAGACGAAGCTTAACCCAGACGGCTCAATTCAAAAACATAAAGTAAGAATGGTAGCTAAGGGTTACTCGTAAGAACAAGGAATCAACTATGACGAGACTTTCACTCCAGTGGCTCGAGTTAACACCATTAGAGCACTTATTGCATTGGCCGGGTAAAGAAAATAAAAGATCTACCAGCTTGATGTAAAATCAACATTCCTCAATGGATATCTTGAAACAGAAATCTACATCAAACAAACTTAAGGGTTCATGATACAAGGACAAGAAGACAAAGTTTTCAAACTAAAAAAAGCCCTTTGTGGTTTGAAATAAGCCCCACGAGCCTGGTATAGTAGAATCGACAATTATTTTAGAAAGTTTGAATTCATGAGGAGTCTGAGTTAGCATACACTATACATCAAGACCCAAGGTACAAATAAACTCATTATCTCTCTATATGTTGATGATCTTATAATCATATGAAACAATGGGATAATGATTAAGGAGTTCAAAGAACACATGATGAAGACATTCGAGATGACTGATTTGGGCTTGATGCATTATTTTCTCGGTATTGAGATAAAACAAAGAGAAAATAGTATATTTATCTCGCAAAAGAAATATATATATAAAACTTAGTAAAAAAGTTTAAGATGGAAGGATGCAAGATCGTAGCTACTCCACTTGATACCTTTAAAGTCTTACAAAAAGAAGATGGATCACCCAAGATAGATAAGTCGAAGTATCGAAGCCTAATAGGAAGCCTACTCTATTTAACAGCAACTCGACCAAACATAATGTACACAACAAGCTTTCTCTCAATATTTATGCAAGATCCAAGTCAGATTCACTATGGAGCTGCAAAATGAGTACTCCGATATCTTCAAGAAATTAAGAACTTCGGAATTTGGTATGAATCAACATCTGACTCAAAGTTAATTGGCTATATCGATAGTGATTGGGTAGGTTCAATTGATGATATGAAAAGCACATCAGGCTATATTTTCTCAATGGGTTCAAGAATATTTTCTTGGGCATCTAAGAAGCAACCAACAAGTTGCACAATCATCAGCCGAAACAGAATACATAGCAGCAACAATGACTACAAGTCAAGTAATTTGGCTTAAATACATACTTGAAGACATGGGAGAGCCGCAAGATGAAGCTACTAAAATCTATTACGACAACAAGTCAGCAATAGATATTGTAAAAAATCTAGTGTTCCATAGCAGAACTAAATACATAAAGATCAAATACCACTCTATTGTAGAAGCGGTGGCAAACGAAGAAATTGAGTTAGAGCATTGCAAGACTGGAGACCAACTAGCAGATATTCTTACAAAAGCACTACCTCAAGGAAAGTTTGAGACACTATGAGAAAAAATTGGAGTCACCGAAATATGCATCAAGAGGAGTATTAGAAAGTGATGAACATTTCTAGAATATTATAAATTTGATAGATGCATCATTAGAATAATCTAGATTATGGTAGAAGATAAATAGATAATGAAAGAAGAGGAAAATTCTAGATTAATAGAGAATTATAGATTATAGAATTTAAGAGAAAAATCTAGAGACTTGTAAGAGCTCCTATAAATATGAGAGGAGTCCATTTGTAAGATATAACTAAGAAACAAAAGTAAGAAACTAAAAATAAATTTCTAAAATCCTTATCACTCTACCTCGATATAAATCTTCTCCCCATTCTAAGTTCATATATACAAAAATACTTTTCTCACAAATATTCAACCTTCAAACTCCCTTAATATACCTTTACACTTATCTCTTATGTGTTGATGATTGCCTTTTGTTAGCGTGACACGACACAAGAAAGTACCACTTTAAAAGAGGTCTTAATCCGTTATTAAAGGGCATCTGTTTAAGCTATAAATTTTAGAACTCCGGTAATTTCTTCAGTAAAAATGTTGAAGAGAGTACTCGTGTGGAGATCTCTAATATTTTTTGTGGTTGGCAACCTTTAAACACGGGAGGTATTTGGGTTTACCTTTACTAGTTGGACGTCATAAGAAGACAATTTTTAATTACCTCAGAGATGGACTTTGGAGAAAGCCTCAAAGGTGGAGGGATAATCCTATCTCTAAAGTGGTTAAAGAAGTACTCATAAAATCAACACCGTAAGCCATTCCGACATTTTGTATGAGTATTTTTCTTATCTTAGTGACACTTGTTGAGGAACTTAAACACATGCTTAATTTTTTTTGGTAGGGTAAACGAAAAGATACCTCCAGGGGAATTAACTGGTTGAATTAGGATAAATTATGCATTCGTAAGGAAGGTGAAGGATTGGACTTTCATAATTTTCAACCTACTGATGCTTGGGAAGATTGGTTGACATTTTATTGCCGACCTAAATGCTCTTGTTTGTAGAGTTCTCAAAGCTAAATATTTTTCTAAAGAAGATTTTCTTAATGTAAAAAAATTGGGCATTGTCCAAGTTTTACTTGGAGAAGTATCTGGTGTTCTCAAGATCTAATCAAAAGGGGATTAGATGGAAAATTGGCAATGATGGTTCTATCAAGGTTTGGGGTGAACCAAGGCTTTAGCAAAAAATTTGTTTCTATGTTAAGTCTCCACCTTTATCCGACTTTACTGATTTAAAAGTTTGTGATCTTCTTTCTCTAGGTATGCAAGAATGAGATGTTGAATTAATTGATGGTGTTTTCAATCCGAAAGATGCTAAAGAGATTCTTTCTATTCCTCTTTGTCCTCAAAGGCTTTTTAGATAGATTTAGTTAGGCATTTTTCCTCAAATGACATATACTCGGTTAAAACAACTTATAAGTTGGCTTGTGCTCTTATTATTGATACCTCTTTTAAAGTGGTAGACAATTGGAATCGAATTTGGAGTATTAAAACTCCTCCTAAGGTAAAACACTTCTTTTGGAGAGTGGGACGTGGGTGTCTTCCAAATAAAGAGAACTTTATTAGAAGGGATACTCAAGTTGGAAGCGAGTGTGATATATGCAAGATGACATATGAAAATTCTTGGCATACTTTTGTAGCTTGTCCTTATGATCTTGAGTGTTGGCATGTAGGTGGCTTGGAAAACATGATCATCCATGCAATTTATCATGTTGAATCATTTCATCAACTTTTTTTCTTTCTTGAGTCGAAAAATGAAAGTATGGTTGTTAAGTTTGTCATGATTTTGTGGCAAGTTTGGAATGATATAAATGATTCCATTTGAAATAACAATCTCAAACCAGCAACCATGGTTATTTCTTTGGCTTTCAATGGACTTGAAGAATGAAGAGAAGCTCGACTTTCGAATTCTAACGGAGGCCATACTTTGGGCACTATTATTACAACTGGTGGCATAAACCCCCACCCTAAAGTTAATGTGGATGCATCTTTTTTCACTGATTCTAACGAGATTGGCTTTGGAATGGTTTTACGTGATGAAGATGAACAATTTATTGTAGCACGAACATATTGCAGTGTTGGAAAACTTTGTGTGGATGATGGGGAAGCTATGGGTCTGCATGAAACATTGTCTTAGATCAAGAGTCTTAGGTTGATACAAGTTGTAGCACCTCAACCCATCTTTGTAGGATTGAGACACCACTAAGACTTTAATTGCTTAAAATATTCATAAAGGAAATAATAGTTTCAAAATAATTGCAAAAATATATAATAATAATTTAAAATCATTTTCATAGAGAAATTTAGCGGAAGACTTCACTAAACACGAGTATATTTTTTTTTTCTTTCTATTTTAAAACAAAAAGTTTAGCATGCAAGAAACTTAACTCGTGTTCTACCCACATTTGTAAATCAAAATCTCGATATTTTTAAAACGTTTTAAAAATTCACTTAAACCAACATCGAAAGTATCAAAAGAGGTATTAAGCATATTAACTTCATACATATTAACATATATTAAAATATATAATATATAGGCTTCTAGAGAGGGGTCCGTACAGCTGGCTACTCATTCGCCTCGTTGTAAGGGGGTCCTGAAAAATATTTAAAACATAGCAACATAAGATTTGAGAAATCTTAGTGGATAACGTTTATGAACTATTACGTTAAAGAGATTAACCAATACACTGAAACGTTATCTTCCAAGGTCCGAAAACCTGGCATAAACATCCAAGGTCCGAAGACCTGACATCCAAGGTTCGTCAACTTGGTACTTCACCCGAAGGTGTCATTTCATCATACTCAACATAGGAGTTATTCTAATCAATGTACATATAACATATGTATATCATAATAATTTTTCATAATTTAAACGATCATCCAAAATTCATGAAAATAAGCATACATTTACATAATAACCCTTAGTTATCCATGCTAAAATATTAGGAATAAATTCGAATCACAAAAGTTTTAATAAATCATTAACTATAATCAAAATTTTGTTCGAAAATGCTATATAACCAGTCTGTATTATAAAATTTACCATAAATTGTATATTTACTAAAACCTTCTGAAATTAATAATTTAAACTTCTAACATCATGTACTTAAACATAGTAAAACATTTTTGAAAAATCATAATGGACTGATTTTATATAATTAATTTTCTAAGGTTCAAAACTGAAGAATCTCAAATTCAAAACTGGATTTATTTTGAAATATCATTATAATTTATAAACTACTCCAAATATTACCAAATTTTAATCATAGACTCAAGAATTCATATAGTATAACATACTAAAACAGTTTTGAAAAATTATAATTGAATAAATTTATAAAATTATATTTCTGAGGTCTGAAACTGGATAATTTCAACTTGAACTAGATTATCTTTGAAAACTTATAATAATTCATAAACTACTCCAAATATTATCAAATTTTAACCATGGACTAAAACCTTCATTTAGTATAACATACTAAAACAGTTTTGAAAAATTGTAATCGGATGAATTTATAAAATTATTTTTCTAAGGTTCGAAACTGGATAATTTCAACTTGAACTGGTTTATCTTTGAAAAAATCATAATAATTCGTAAACTACTCCAAATATTACCAAAATTTAACCATAGACTCAACACTTCATGTAGTATAACATACTAAAACAGTTTTGAAAACATCCATGTATATATGTTTATAAAAATCGACAAAGTGGACTGACATTTCTGAAAATTTCACAACTTGATTAACCAATCTATTTTCATAATTAAAATGTAGATTTAGCTTTTATAACTCTATCAACATCAAATAAACCATCTTGACTCAATTTATCACACATGCAATGAGCTTAGACAAGATAATCAAACATGCAAGGACTAAATCAACATGCAATTGTACAATCAACACCCAAACATAACATATTTTAAAGATTAACCATATAAAACAAGACTTTGAACAAATGTCTTCACATTAGTAGAAAATCACTCTTGGATCATACATGCAATGTGTTTGGGGTAAAGAAATCAAACATGCAATGACTAAATCAACATGCATTTGCTCAATCAACACCCAAATATAACATAATTTAAGGATCAACCATATAAAACAAGATTTTGTACAAATATCTTCATATTAGTAGAAAACCACTCTTGGATCATACATGCAATGTGTTTGGGGTAAAGAAATCAAACATGCAATGACTAAATCAACATGCATTTGCTCAATCAACACCCAAATGTAACATATTTTAAGGATCCACTACTTAGAACAAGACATCCAACCATTTTATCATATTTGTAGGAAACTCACTTAAATCTTACATGCAACTCAAGATTAGGACCTAATCATGCTCTTAAGAAGAAGATGGGTGAGGAAAAAGGCAAAATACCTTTGGAGTTGCACACCAAAGAGTCATTGAACTCTATCTAGCTCCTTGTCTTAAGGGATTCCTTATCCTTTCTTCACTTTTGAATTTCCAGCTTTGTTGAAGGTGGAAATGAGGGCTTTTAGGTGGGGAGGTTTGTAGAGAGAAGATGGAGATGCTAGAGAGGGAGAGAGCTTCAAATGGAGGGGAGGGGAGAGACAGGTGTGTATAAGTGTTGCATTTGCAATGTAATGAGGAGCCAAAGAAATGATATCACACATTCCTACTTATATATACATATATATTGTACACACATAATATACTACACAATGATACATGTAATTAGATTATAACTTGTAGTATATAGCAATTTGAGATGAGATGATTACTATCATTGAAATTTGTGGTGGATTTGATGGAGACATGAGGATTGAGTGTAGTCCTATCTAAAGTAGCATGCAAAAGAAACTTTTAATCATGACAATGATTAAATTAGCACATCACTTAAGTCACATAAATGTTTGAAAAAAATATATTTAATCTAACATATCATAATGGTTACATACCTTATTGCACATAAACTATATAATAAAAAATCTACCTAATTATAATTAAACACATAAGTCATATTAATTATTAAAATTATTTTATGTATAACTTATCTCCCTTTTTTTTCGATCGTTCCATTACTCGTGCATCTTGAGTGCATTACGATCGAACTCTATCTCCTCGGAGAGCTATCCTGCAAGACTTTTAGACTTAAAGAAACATTAGATCATACATTCTTGATAAATAATAAAATTCTTCTTAACTTGAAAACATCATACATTATAAATTATTTTATGAAAAATGTAAATTTTTATATAAAAATATATGCTATGCAAGTTTTATGAAAAATGGGGTGTTACACAAGTAGTCTTTGAAGTGAATTGAAAAATAGTTCATGATAACATTGGTGGGGCAACATTTGATTTTTCAAAATTTGGTAGTAGTATGTCTAGTTGTAAAAGCCACCTTAAGAAAAATCATTTGTTTATAATTACTCGTTCGTCTTAATGTCAATAAAGTGACACATCGTCTAGTTAGGGTTGCTTGAAATTTCCCTAGCCCTCATTGATGGGTTGAGCCTCCTTCGATTGTGGACGGCCTTCTCGATATTTTTTATTTTTGTTCATTCGTAATATAAGTTTCATTTTTATTTTGTTAAAATTTTTTTTTAACCAATTAGCATGTTACGATTTTTTTATATTACAAATGAAATTTGTTCTTGTGATCTTGTATATTGTTTATTACCACCATGAATACCGAGTAAGTCTTAAAATATATTTTTAAAAATAGATAATAGCTGGAAAAAAAAACTATTAAATTTCATAATGTGATTTATCTCGTAAAGAAAATCCAATTAATATGAGTGATTTTTTTAGAAAACCTAATATGAGTAATTTTTTCATGTGGGGTCGGCCTTCGCTGCTGCGCCTACTCCACCGTCTTTTCGCCAACAAATATCTATGGAAATGGATCCTCTCAATTTGTTGATCGGTAAATTTATTAATTTTTTTTTGTTTATCAATCTATTTCATTTATGAATAAAAATATGTTATATCATCAATTTTCTCTATTGTTGAACAACACTTTCTGCACTATTCTCTTTCTTTTTTCAGTTTTCTACTTTTGTAGATTGTAAGTTTTAAATCATCTTTCCTTACTACTTATGTTCTTTAATTGATTTAATTTATACCCTAATTCATCTATTTTTTTACTATATTTTTTGTCATATTGATTATTCTGGAGCTTCCTTTTTAAAACGCAGGTACGTAGAATATTTTGAGTGTTCTCAAAATCAAATATTTTATTTGTCTTTAATTATTATACTCACATTTTCATTGTTACTGGAAAGGTGGTATATATATTTTCTTGCATATGTACATAGAAATTGCATATACAATCATGTTGAGATAAATTTTAATTTGATGACATAATGAATCAAATTAATAAATGAATTCATAGTGATGGGAACTTTAATTAGAAAAAAGAAAAAAGAGAACATCGATTTTATTTTTTTATGTTTTATATCAAGAAATCGAATATAAATTTTAAATAATTTTAGTATTAATTAAAATTCCAGTCACAATTTTTTTTTTTTTTTTTGAGTAGTGTGGTGGTTGTTGTTGATGAGTAATTAAGTTTTTATTTTGATCTACAATTACGGCATATTGTTTTGGAAGATTGAATTTGATTTGGGGTTCAGAATGAGTCCAATGAATATATCATTTTGATATATAAGTTTATGTTTCTCATCATCTTTTCTAATTTGTGTGATCGGCTATCGTAAGTTGCAGTAAATTTGGGGATGAAGATAGGAAAAGAGGCTGCCATTTTTTTAAATTTCTTTATTTATTTATTTATTTGAATTAATTAATGTTTTTTTAATGTATTTTAATAGTTTTGTATTTCTTTTAACGCTTTAATTCACATAGATCAAATTGAGCAAAATTAGTCTGAGCAACCCGAATTGGTGAACTCACATACAATTTACATACAATTTCACCCCAATCGAGCAATTTAGGTTGAAATTGAACAAAATTCGTGAAGCCCAAAAAATTATTATCCTAAATTGCCTGTTCGAAAACTTAAAGTTCGAAATTGTCACTACTCCTAATTTACTTTGAAAAAAAAATCTTAATTTATTTTTATTTATGAAAACTGGTATTAACTTTGAACTTTTTATATAAAATTGGTAATTCTGAACTCATTAAAGCTGGTAATTTGCAATTTCAACTAAAAAGGGGACAGAAGAAAAACACATTGAGTAATAAAGTTCAAGAGGATGTTTACTTTTTTCCTGGAAAGAAATAAATGTTTGGTTGGGATTATAAAAAAACATTAATTAAAAACTTCTTTATAAGATATATTGGAAGTTCGTCAAGTATATTAGTATATCCGACAACAATTTTACAATGATAATTTAGAACCTGCCAAATAATATATATAATTGATTTTCATAAGCCGTTTTTTAAAGTGAAATTATTATTTTAAAATGGAATTCTTCGGAGAGGGGTTGGAATCCACAACCGGATCTCAGGCTGCCATGGCTTGGCATACATTTTCTCTTTCTCTATCTGTTTCCCTCAATAGTTGATATTTTCAGTTTTCACCTTTCCTCCACCTTTTCTCTAATACGAGAAAAATTGATTTTTGATCCTGTACTGTTGGATTTTGATTCTCTTAATTTGCGTTTATCAATTTTAGTTCTGCAATTGATAATTTATTCAATTTCAATTATTTTTTCCTGAAATTTATATTTTTCAGCCAATTTTGAATGAGTGACTTACACACACCCCAATTCCATAATTTTCGTTAATTTTTTTATGATAATTTATTTTATATTTATTTTTCAAGTAAAATACTACATTATCATACCCCATCATTTTGAATTAAAAAAATACAATAAATCATTAACTAAATTATGGAAAACATAATTAAAGAAAAATTGAAAAACAAGATTCTCCACCCTTAACAAAAATGGAATTTCCATTCAAAAATCCTTGAAAAAGCAAATCCCCAAATCACACCTAACATTTATGTTATAATAATATAATTTTTATAATATAATAATTTAACATTTATAATATAATAATATTACATTTATATATGTTACATAAATGTTATGATATATATATATATATATATTATACTAATATAACATAAAGTTATACTATATAAATTTTTACGCTGTAAGAAAAATATAAGTAATATCACTTAATATGCTGAAAAAAAAGTATAAGTATATAAGTAATATCACTTAAATGTTATGATATTTGTACATAACAGTAATATTAATGTAACATAAAGTTTATACTAAAATAACATAAAATAACATATAAACATAGATATATTACATGATTTTTTATGTTGAAAGAAAAGTATAAGTAATATCAAAAAATATATATTTCAATTTTGGTCCATGTTCCAATTTTTTTCCAATTTTGGTCATATGGCCGCTGGGAAATATCATATAACATCGATGATTTTAGGAATTTCAAAAAGATGAAGAATTTTCTCATTAAATAGATAACCTTCAGTCAGATGAGATGCAAATTAAGGGACATATTTGGTTGACAACCACCCAATACAAACTTTCATTCTATTGATGGTGCCCTAACTAGAAAAAACCCTCAATTTCCAGTGTTGAAATAAATAACCATGACAGTTCTGCAGGGGATCAACATAAAACTCATCCAAATCACTCTGTGGATCAATTTTCTGAAGCAAAGACACATCATGAACAACAAAATCTTTAAGATTGGCAACATCCAACCTGTTGGTCCCAAGTGGTATAAGGTTAAGAGGGGAGAGGGGGGGTGAATTAACCTTATCAAATTTTAACTTTTCTCCAAAAATATTAAGTCCTTGATGAACAGTTAGCTAGATAGCTTGCTGTACGATAGGTTGCTGCTCGGGCAGAGACTTCTGGACTTAGACAGAGTTAAAGATGCACAGCGGAAATGATGTGTTTTTTGAAGAGTAATTTTAATGCAGTACGCTTATGAGATCAGATAGTTATGCAGAGCAGTATAAATGCGAGCAAACTTATAGAGGTTCGAGGGTGGAGTAATCCCTCTACGTCCTCTCTACTCCTTCTCAAGGAGGAACTTTGTTAAAGCAAGTTTGATTTACAATAGACTCGGCTAATACAAACTCTACTCTACACAAAACTGTCAGCTCTATCCACACAGGTAGCTGCACAGTGACCAAACTGATCGACCCACACAGGATCTCCACACAGGTTCCTTGACCCACACAGGATCCTTTCTCTTCTTCAGAGAGATTAACAACTTAGCAGAATAAACTCCTGTCTAAGTGACTCCTAAACAGTCTATTTAAGTAAGTAGGGAAATTTTCAACAGTTGGATGCAGCAAGCTCCTTAAACTTCTAAATTTCACAAAGTAGCTGGCTTGCTGCTTCTTAGACTGAGTAACTCTGAATGTGAAGGTTTTTAGCTTGTTAAATTGCCTTTCGTAGGATATTTCAGATCATTTTCACACTCTTTTTTCTTAGGTGCACTCAGTCTTCTATTTATAGGCATCAGTGAGAATTCTGCCCGTTGAGAAGGCAGTCTTTCACTTGGTGAGGTGTCTTGCTCTGATTGATTCTTCTTATTCTCTGACACCTGCTCTGCAATGCCTTCATTCTGTTCTGCCATCACCTTGTCCTTTTACTGCGTGACTCAATCCTGTAGTCTGCTGTACTCTGTCCTTGCTGTTTTTTCACACATGGCATTCACTGATTTGTTGAAACTGGAGTGACTCTACCGGCTAATCAGGATGCACTAATTTTGATGTATCTGGTAGTTTCCTCTTTGAGCGAGTGAGTCACCTTCCTTGACTTGACCATCTTCAGGTTCCTTGCAGCATCATTTGATGTTTGGATACTGATTTCTTGCGGCAGCATGCAGGTAACAGGGACTTGGCGTAGGTTCCTTTGCAGAGTCTTCTTCTCTTTCCAGCATCCTTACCTTAGCTTTTTTACATATGGAAACTTATCTGAATAGCTAATGCTCTAGCCTATTACACGTTTTGTCTCATCAAAATCTATTACAATTTATCCTATCAATTTCCCCCTTTTTGATGATACAAAACTCCTTAACAGGATCAAAGATTCATATTTCATTTAGTTTGGAACAGAAATGCAGAAAAGTATAAACATTCATAATCATGCATTCAGTTCACAAGATGTAAGCTTTCAAAAATCAGGACCATCATACTATCCATTGATGAGTAAACAGATACAGATACAGAGATCAGAAAGAAATAAAAACAGAAAGACATAACAGGTAGCATAAAAACAAAAGATAAACATAATGAGCAAGTCACTAAGTCTTCAATCACCTGGCTTTCTTCTTTCTTTCAAACTTTGTACCTTTCCACCAGTTGGCTTATGACTCTTGATAGCTCGGCTCCAGCAACTTCCTTATCTTCTCATCTTCCTCAAATCTGAGCCAGAAGTTTTCACTGAAGGGTATGAACTTCTTTCCTAGTCTTTGTTTCAGCTTGACTTGGATTGTCAGTCCACCTTTCTTGGCAAGCTCCAGGAACCTCTGCAAGACTTCTTTGTTGGTTCGGAATCCTCTGAAGAGAGCGGATTCCTTACAGAGTGTTGTGAAGTACTTCATCAGCTCCATTCTTTTGTAGGCTTCTATCTGAAAAAATGATGGATTGGCTTCAGTAGGAAGAGTGACCTCCTGGATCTTTGGAATGACAAATTTGTCGCTCCTGGAATCCGAGCTTGCTTCCAGAAAGGTCTTGAGAGATGCACTGGCAGGATTCTGCATGTTCTTTTCTAATTCAGCCATGTCAGGCAGCTTGTGTGGTGGGAAGACTTTGGAGAGAACTTCCTGCGGCTCTTTCGCAAATACAGCATCCAGGCTGCTCTTCAGTTCTGCCTCTGTCCTCCTCCTCTTTTCTTCTCTCATCTCAGCATCTTTTCAAAGCTTGGATGAATTGACCTTGAGACAGCTTCTGATTTCCTCTTTGAACTGCTGTCTGGAAGGCCCCTTGATCCAGCTCCCCTATTTCCACCATCTCTAACATCATCTTTCCTTCTGCTTACTGTCATCTGCTAGGCAGCTTGTGTGGTGGGAAGACTTTGGAGAGAACTTCCTGCGGCCCTTTGGCAAATACAACATCCAGGCTCTTCTTCAGTTCCGCCTCTGTCCTCCTCCTCTTTTCTTCTCTCATCTCAGCACCTTTTCTGAAGCTTGGATGAATTGACCCTGAGACAGCTTCTGATTTCCTCTTTGAGCTGCTGTCTGGAAGGCCCCTTGATCCAGTTCTCCTATTTCCACCATCTCCAGCATCATCTTTCCTCCTGCTTATTGTCATCTGCCTGCAGGTAGTAGGATCCTGTCTGCTCTTCTGCATGCCTTCAATCCTCCCTTCCTCCTTTTTGTCATCATCAGCTCTCCCAATTGCAAAGCTGACCATCGAGTGAATGTCCGACAGGGTGCCAAACTGTTCCCTCAGGGTCTGCGATTGGTTGAACTGCTCCTCATCCATGCGATCTACTGCGGCGACAAGAGCTTTCTTGTTTGCTTCAAGAGAGATCATTCGCTCCTCTTGTCTGTTCAGCTTGTCCATAACATTCTTGACCACTTCTACAGTAGCATCCTCCTTTGGGGGTCGGTGAGCATCGATCGCCTGACGAAGCTTTGATAGAGTTATATTGAGGGAGTCAATGAATGTTTGAGACCTGATAGAGCTCGAGCGAGTTTCCTTGCGGAGTTTCCTGCTCACTTTCACCAGTGACTTCCCCATCTGTTCAATGGCCGTCAATACTTCGTCATTAGATCTGGCAGCTTCCTGGCCTTTGGCAGAGTCAGCTGCAGGTGCCTATTGAGAAGATATAGGAGTTAGAGCTTTAGATTTTTCGGCTCCGGTATCACCCTGTTCACTGGGTGACCCATCATCGCTGTTGGAAGGGCTGCTGGATCCTCCATCTCCTGATCCAGCTTCTTTTGTGGGGGCTCCTCCTCCAGCCTCCTCTTCATCACCTTCTTTTTCCCTTTCCTTTTCAGCTTCCCTTTCATTCTCAGCCTCCTTTTCCTTCTCAGCCTCCTGCTCTTCACTCGCCTTCTCTGTCTCCTCCGGCTCATTTTCTCCTTCATTTTCTACTTCCATCGCCTACCTAGCCTCTTGTTCGGCAACCACCTTCTTATTTGCAGAGACTACTTCTTCAGTGATCATCTCGCCATGATCCACTGGTTTGGCAGGTGTTGCCTCCTCCAACTCCATAGGAACAGCTACTGCAGTTTGTTCCTTCTCAACAGGGGCAGGTTCCTCCAATACTTCAACAGAAACAGGTGCCTCCTTCTCCTGCACCTGTTCCCCCTCAACCTCTACCTCCATTGGTATTGTGGTCTCATCGGTGGTTGCTGCTGCGGTTGAGTCAGTGAGCTCAAGAATAGCGTCCAGAGATGCCACAACAGCGAGGGTTTCCAACTCCTTTGCCTTGGGAAAATCAGTTGGTGGTAAGCTCCTCTCATTTATCGGCGTCTGCACAGGGACCTCAGATAGAATAATCAGGTCAGTAAGATAAGAGAATTCCTCACCATTTTTCTCCGTTGGTGATGGTGGCCTCCTACTGATAGGTTCGACCATGAGTGCTGTACAGGAGGATCCTTCACCTATCTAGGGCTCTTTTACTGGCCTTCTCATCCTTGTCTCTGTCAGGTTTATGTCAGCAGCCTGCTTCAGCATCCTCTCCAGGGCTTCGTCTTCTCCAAACTTTTCTACCTGGGCTGCGGCAAAGCCCACGTCATCACCTGCCCTGACCTGGTTAGCGGCAGCATCCAGAATCACCTCCTCCCGGTAGAAGTCTGGTTGCTCAATGGGTGCTTTTCCTTTCAGGTTCCTAGGGCCAGGTAGCTGTTTAGCAGCTTCCTTCTGCTTCATGGCCTCAATTTCAGCGGCGATTTTAGCATTTTCATGATACTCTGGCCACTTTTTCTTCCTGAGATCCTTCAGAAATTTCTTTTGAAGGACCTCCTCTAAGTCGTCCATGGCAGCCCAGTTCAAAGCCCACTCTTCCTCCTTCTCCCAGTCAGGCCACTGGATCAATTCTTCTCTGGGAAGGTGCCTGTACTGCCACCAGGTGGTGAATCTATCCATCATTTTTGCAAACTCCTCCTCCAGCTTCGGTATACTGACAACATACTCCAACACGTCTTCCTCATCCTCTTCTTTTTCTTCAACTTCTTCATCATGAACAGCAGCATCCCCTGCCTGTTCATCCCTTAGTGGTGAATCAATCTTCACTTCCACTGTAGGCTTCTTAACAACCTGAGTGGTGGTGCCTTCTGGTTCATCATCAGAAATGACCTGTCTCTGCTGCACTTCCTTGGGCTTCTTGGGCACTGCAGAGGCGGGTGAGGGTTCGTCCGTCCTCGAGCTGCTTTCCGGTGAAGATCAGCCGTTGTTGGTCCGGCGGAATGCCTTTCTTGTCCTGGGAGCGCCCTTGAAACCCTCAAAGACCTCCTTGGTTACTGGGGATGGCCGAGCAGTAGTCTTTTTGGCAAAGACCCTACACGCATCGATGAACTTCCCTTTCTGGATGGGCTTCCCCTGGGACAGATCTATCTTCAAGTGACCTAGGAGGGTGTTCACGATAAGCCCATAGGTAGGCTTACCCACCTTCTTCTCCACCTCCTCCACTAGCCTGGAGAGCAGGTAGCTGGCCCAGTCCACCTTCTCCTTCTTCAGGATGGCCATCATCATTCTGTACCTGAAATTGGTATACTTATCAAAGGAACCTGAGCGGTTCTCTATGATGTGGCAGCAGATGTTGTGCATCATCTCGAACTCAAGAAGGAAAAACTTCTTGCTGCAGCTCCTGGACATCCCCGTCGTGTCCTCCCTGCTGGTGAAGATCTTCCATTAGACCTCCAGTTCATCTTCTCCATAAGTGGAGAGGTCACTGGCGTCCATGCCATCAGTGGGAAGAGAGAACACCTCTTCCAACAGTCCGATATCAACAGTAACTGCTACCCCACCCAACTTTGATAGGATCTCTGACCGATCCTCAGAGACCCTGGCCCGCTTGTAGAACTTTTCAACCTGCTCCTCTGCATAAGATGTCTTGTGGAAAGAGCAGTCTTAGAAGGCCTGAGATGCGAAGACACCGCAGAATGTCTTTCATAAAATCCTTGGCGTATCCCTTCTCCTCCACCATGTTAAGCAGGATCTCCCGATCCACTAGCCTGCCATCGACAACGAGGGTTTGCTTGGGTGCCATTTGAGAGAGAGAGATAGAGTCTGGTAGCAAGAAGTGAAGAGAGAGATCGAAGAGTTAGGGTTTTCAGAGTGTGAGAAATGTTAAGTGAGGGAGAGAGATGAAGAGAGACTTCATTATATTTGAATTTAAGGGAGTTTTAATCGAACGATCCAGATTTGATTTGTATTCGAAGAGACTCTTGATCCGTCGGTTGAGATTTTTAGTGCGGTGTTTGTGTGTTGATGTACTTGAGGTGACATATTATGGATATCGAGGAGTTTTTTATAAAAACGGCTGCTTGACGCGGGGTAACTGTTCCTCTTTTCACGTGCCCACGTTTCTGGTTCCTGTAGGTAGCTCGCTGTACTTGGTGACCAGTATCGTAGTGTTCAGGAACTGTCCAGGGACCTTGAGTAGTGACCTTTAGGTCACTGGTTTATCATTTTAGCGTTGTCTTGCCTGGAGTTCCCCCTAAGATGTATAGCCATTTAAATAGAAAAGATAGTGTTATATAGATAATTAGCTCAGGTTGATTATGCCTAGCTCGTTTCTTAGAAAAGAGAATCTTGTTTCACAAAGAGGCTTTGTGAAAATGTCCACTAGTTGTAGATCAGTATGCACTTTTTCTAGGGATACATCTTTCTTCTCAACATGATCTCTTATGAAGTGATGTCTGATGTCAATGTGTTTTATCCTTAAATGGAGAATAGGATTATGCATGATTGTTATGGCACTTGTATTATCACATAGAATAGGTGTGCCTCTTTCTTCAATCCCGTAGTCCTTCAGTTGCTGTTGAATCCATAAGATTTGTGCACAGCAGCTTCCTGCAGCAACATATTCAACTTCTGCTGTTGATGTTACTATTGAGGTTTGTTTTCTGCAAAATCAGGATACTAGCTTGTTTCCTAGGAGCTGGCAGGTACCACTAATGCTCTTCCTGTCGATATAGCCAACCTGTAAAATCAGAGTCAGTATAGCCAATAAGTTTAAGTCCACCTTCCTTTGGGTACCATAAGCCAACTTTCTGAGTTCCTTTAAGGTATCTGATGATCCGTTTGGCTGCAGTCAGGTGTGATTCTTTTGGTGCTGCTTGGTATCTGGCACACATTCCTACAGAGAACATGATATCTGGTCTGCTAGTCGTTAGGTAGAGCAGTGACCCAATAAGCCTTCTGTACTTAGTAACATCCACTGTTTTGCTATCATTGTCTTTGTCCAAGCTTCCTGAGGTGACTATAGGAATGCTTACTGTACTAGCATTTTCTAAACCAAATCTTTTTATCAGTTTCCTGGTGTACTTCATTTGATTAATGAACGTTCCATTGCTCATTTGTTTAACTTGAAGACCGAGGAAGAAACTTAGTTCTCCCATCATGCTCATTTCAAACTTGGATTGCACGAGATTTGAGAACTTCTGGCATAGTTCCTTGTTTGTTGATCCAAATGATACCATCGACGTAGATTTGGACGAGCAGTATGCTTTCTCCATCTTGGATTCTGAAGAGTGTTTTGTCAACCTTCTTTTTCTTGAATCCATTGTCAAGTAGATACTTCGAGAGAGCGTCATACCAGGCTCTAGGTGCCTGTTTGAGTCCATAAAGAGCTTTCTTTAATTTGAATACCATATTTTCAGGATTGTCTTCAAAGCCTGGAGGTTGCTCCACATAAACTTCTTCAGCGAGTAGCCCATTGAGAAATGCACTATTTACATCCATTTGATAAACGATGAGATTGTTGTGAGCTGCGTAGGCTAGAAAGATTCTGATTGCCTCTAGTCTTGCTACTGGTGTAAATGTTTCCTCAAAATCTATTCCTTCTTCCTAACAGTAACCTTTTGCCACTAGTCTTGCTTTGTTTCTGACTACTTGTCCTTCTTCATCAATTTTGTTCTTAAATACCCATTTTGTACCAATTACTCCTTGGTGAGTAGGTCTAGGGACCAGATGCCATACTTGATTTCTTTCAAATCCATTTAATTCCTCTTGCATGACTTGGATCCAGTTAGTGTCTGATAGAGCATCTTCTATGCAGCTTGGCTCTGTTTGAGAGATAAAGCACACAAACATTGCTTTATGGGGGTTGCTTCTTCTTATCCTTACTCCAGCGGTAGAATCTCCTATAATCTGATTTCTTGGATGATTCCTTAGCCATTTTCTTCTTGCTTCTTCAGCTTGCTGTTTAGTTGGTTCTTCAGCAGGTTGCTCTTGATCATCCTGTCTAGCTTGCTGATTAGGATCAGGTTGAATATCCAAACAAACTTCCAGCTGTATTTCTTCTGGGTGATGTACTTCCTCTTGAATAGCTGGTGCTTGCTGGTTTATTGAAGGTTCCCGTTCTTCAGGTTGCTGTGTAGGTACATGTTGCTGGTTTTGATTAGACTCAATATTTTGGAGACTTGGTAACTCTGCATCAATATATTCAACACGAGTGTTGGTGATGCGAGTTTTTCCAAGGTCTTTATGTAGCTTATCTATATCAGCCTTGGTGCAATGGGGTTCATCAAAGTCCACATGCACTAATTCTTCTACAACAAATGTCCTCTTGTTGAAGATTCTGAAGGCTTTGCTTACCGAGGAGTATCCTAAGAATACTCCTTCATCTGACTTTGAATCAAATGCCTTCAAGTAATCCTTCCCATTGTTGAGTACGTAGCACCTGCAACAAAAAATGTGAAGGTGTTCAAAGTTTGGGGTATATTCGAACCATAATTCATAGAGAGTTTTATCTGAGTCCTTATTGATAAGGCATCTGTTCTGGATGTAGCATGTTGTATTGATTACTTCTGCCCAAAATCTCTTAGGTAGCTGGGCTTCAGCTAGCATGGTTCTTGCAGCTTCCTTGAGGGTTCTGTTTTTCCTTTCAGCAACACCATTTTGTTGCGGCATTCTAGCTGCTGAGTACTCATGTTTGATTCCATTATCTGAGTAGTACTCTTTAATAAACTTGTTTGTAAACTCAGTGCCTCTGTCTGTTCGGATTTTTATAATATTCAGGCTCCTTTCGGTCTGCAGCTTCTTCAGTAACTCCGGTATCCTCTGCTGAGTATCAGATTTCTTTGTTAAGAATAGGATCCATGCGAATCTTGAGTAGTCGTCCACCACTACAAAGGTATATTTTCTTCCACTCATGCTTACTGGTTCCACTGGTCCGAATAGATCCATGTGGAGTAGATCAAGCACCCTTTCAGTTGACCTTCGAACTTTGTTTTTTAAGGAGCTTTTGGTCTGTTTTTCCTTTTGGCATGCTTCACATAGACTCTCTTTCTTGTATACCAGATCAGGTAACCCTCTGACCAGCCCTTTTCTGGCTAGCTTGTTGATTGATTTGAAGTTTAAGTGGCTCATCCGTTTATGCCAAAGCCAGCTAGCTTCTGATGATCCTTTTGCAATGAAACAGGTGGCTGTGGTTACTGAGCTCCAGTCAGCTACGTAGATATTTCCTTTTCTAGTTCCTGATAGTTTTACTTCATTGGTTTGACTATCCCTTATCAGGCACTTGTTGTGGTTAAATTCCATCGAGTAACCCTTGTCGCAGAATTGGCTTATACTGAGCAGATTGTATTTTAATCCTTTCACATATGATACTTCTTTTATGTGAGTGTTCCCTTTGATGAGATTTTCAATTCATCTAGTGCTCATCTTGGAGTTATCTCCGAAGATTACTTTGGGTCCTTTGCACAGTTGTAAGTCTCTGAGAACTTCTTTGTCTCCAGTCATATGTCTTGAACACCCACTATCGATGTACCATACTTCCTTGCTGTTTCCTGTCGTAGGTACCTGTAAGATAAAGATTACTGGTTCTTAGGTACCCATACATGTACGGGTCCTTCTTTGCTAGTACCTTTTAGAATCCAGATTTGTCTCACAACAATTGCTTTATTGTAGACTTGGTGGCTTCGTCTATAAGCGGTATCCTTAGGATACTGTTTTGTATGTGCAGGATGCGTGTAGCCATCACTTTTGAAGTGAGGTCCTCCACCATACTTCCCTTGAGCATGTGCTCTTTTAGGTTTAGACATTATGGTCTTAGTATGTGTGGAGTAGAAGTTTTTGTGCAGCATCCTTTTAGGTTGCTGTTTTCTTTTGTTGCTCCCAGCAGATTGATTCCGCTGTAGCCAACTTTTGAAAACAGGCTTACTCCCTGTGGATGAGTACATGAGTTTCTTTCTTTTATCTACTGCTTCTCCAAGCTATCCTTTGAGTTATTAGTCAACTCTTTTGTCATTGAGGTGTCTGCTTGAACAAAGGCAACATCATTAAATGTGCTTGCTATTTCCTGAGAGATTCCAGCGTAGTATCCTAGACCTGTCCTATCAAACGGACTTCTGGCCGACATAAGACACTCCTTGGCATCTTTAGCAAATTTGATAAAGGTTCATATGATAGCTTGAAGATCATTTTTCTCACTCTCAAGTTTGGCAATTTTCAGATTGAGCTTAGAGGTCTGTTCCTGGAGGTCACTGCACTTTGAGCTACAGAGCTCATATGCAGATAGCTTTTCAGCTAACTGTTTGTTTTCCCTCCTAAGGATCTCATTTTCTATTTTTAGCTCCTCATGAATTGAGTTTATCTGTTCAAAATCGCTCATAATTTGTCTTAGGGAGAGGCTTTTGTTTAGCTTTTCCTCTTCCTTTAAGGGTTGGATTGAGTACATTACCTCATCATCCTCGCTGTCCTCTGCTTCTTATGCTATCAGGCAGATGAGTGACTCATCTTCTGATGAAGAGGAGTCACTGTCATCATCAGAGGAGTCTGCATCCTGCTAGATTTCCTTAGAAGGTTCATTTCCTTTCTCCATCTCACTGATGAATGTTTTGATCCTTCTCCTTTCCTCTCTTCATTTCTCCCTTTTTTGGGAAGACTCTCCATCGGGATATCGGTTGACCTTAGGGTGAGGACACTCTCTGGCATAGTGTCCTGGTTTTCGAAAGTTATAGCATAGATTTGAAGTATCCTGATTGGGTTGCTGGAAGTTGAGCTGTTGAGGAGGTGTCTGGCTCTTCTTGAAGTCACCTTTCCTGTTGTACCTGATGAACTTTTTAAAATTTCTTAGAAGAAGAGCCATCTCTTCATCCGTGCTTTCAACAGATAGCTCTCCTTGCTTACTACAGGTAGGTCCATTCTCTCTTGTGCTCCTAACTGTCAGAGCAGTCACCTTCGTGCTTGATTCTTCTGCCTCCTTCTTTCTTCTATTGATATCATATTCGAAGGCTTTTAGGTCAGAGAAGAGATCAAAAGTGCTCATTGATTTCAAGTCCATGGAGACCCTCATGGCGGTAGTCTTGATATCCCACTCCGCAGGTAGTGCTCTTAGCACCTTCATATTTTTCTCCTTTTGGGTATAGAATTTGTCCAGGGACTCCAGCTCATTAACAATATTCGTGAACCTCAGATCCATCTGCTCCAGGGTTTCTTCAGGAAGCATCTCGAACAACTCGAATTTTTGAGTTGCAGTAGACACCTTATTTTCCTTTGTAAGCTCCGTTTCTTTGCAGATTTGTTCGAGCTTGTTCCATATATCCATCGCCGTTTTGCATGTCTTGACTTTACCGAAGGTTCCTTTATCTAGGGTGACAAATAGTGCGTTCTTGGTTATGTTATCCAGATTGGCTCGCCTCCTGTCATCAGCCGACCATTCCTCTCTGGGTTTATCGATAACAGCTTGATGGGGAACAACTCCTGCATCACCATCATCGGCAGCTCTTACAAATATGAGATTGAGTTTGGTGATCCTTGGGGGTCCGTCGGTAATGACCATCCACATTTCATCTTGCATAGCTGAAAGATGTGCATGCATTCTAATTTTTCAGTCGTCATACTCTTCAATAGAAAACATAGGTAACTTATGTGTATCTATGATGTGATGAGAAGAGTGTATGCAAATTTTTGAAAAATAGGGATCAAGGATTGACCAGATAGATTGGGTTCTCAATCCAACCTGCTCTGATACCACTGGTTGGTCCCAAGTGGTATAAAGTTAAGAGGGGGTGGTAAATTAACCTTATCAAATTTTAACTTTTCTCAAAAAATATTAAGTCCTTGATGAACAGTTAGCTAGATAGCTTGCTGTAGGATAGGTTGCTGCTCGGGCAGAGACCTCTAGACTTAGACAGAGTTAAAGATGCACAACGGAAAATGATGTGTTTTTCGAAGAGTAACTTTAATGCAGTACGCTTATGAGATCAGATAGATATGCAGAGCAGTATAAATGCGAGCAAACTTATAGAGGTTCGAGGGTGGAGTAATCCCTTTACGTCCTCTCTACTCCTTCTCAAGGAGGAACTTTGTTAAAGTAAGTTTGATTTACAATAGACTCGGTTAATACAAACTCTACTCTATACAAAACTGTCAGCTCTATCCACACAGGTAGCTGCACAGTGACCAAATTGATCGACCCACACAGGATCTCCACACAGGTTCCTTAACCCACACATGAGCCTTTCTCTTCTTCAGAGAGATTAACAACTTAGCAGAAGAAACTCCTGTCTAAGTGACTCCTAAACAGTCTATTTAAGTAAGATATGGAAATCTTCAACGGTTGGATACAGCAAGCTCCTTAAACTTCTAAATTTCACAAGGTAGCTGGCTTGCTGCTTCTTAGACTGAGTAACTCTGGATGTGAAGGTTTTTAGCTTGTTAAATTGCCTTTCGTAGGATATTTCAGATCAGCTTCACACTCTTTTTTCTTAGGTGCACTCAGTCTTCTATTTATAGGCATCAGTGAGAATTCTGTCCGTTGAGAAGGCAGTCCTTCACTTGGTGAGGTGTCTTGCTCTGATTGGTTCTGCTTATCCTCTGACACCTGCTCTGCAATGCCTTCATTTTGTTCTGTCATCGCCTTGTCCTTTTACTGCGTGACTCAATCCTGCAGTCTGCTGTACTCTGTCCTTACTGCTTTTTCACACATGGCATTCACTGATTTGTTGAAACTGGAGTGACTCTACCGGCTAGTCAGGATGCATTGATTTTGATGTATCTGGTAGTTTCCTCTTTAAGCGAGTGAGTCACCTTCTTTGACTTGACCATCTTCAAGTTCCTTACAGCATCCTTTGATGTTTGGATACTGATTTCTTGCGGCAGCATGCAGGTAGTAGGGACTTGGCGTAGGTTCTTTTGCAGAGTCTTCTTCTCTTTCCAGCATCCTTACCTTAGCTATTTTACATATGGAAACTTATCCGAATAGGTAATGCTCTAGCCTATTACACGTTTTATCTCATCAAAATCTATTACAATTTATCCTATCACAACCTATCAACGATGCTGGGATACTAGTCAAACTTGGATCTCTTAAACAGCTTCACAATCATAACTTGAACCCTCTTTTCCAACTCTCCTTTCTTCAACACACGCGAAATTCCCCGAAAATCCCCTCATCTTAAACGGCTCAACCTCCATCATCATCGATCCACATTGCTTGCACAAACTCACAGCAACCTCAATGTTATCCGAGCTAGGTTTCACCAGCAGAAACATCAAGACATTCAGTGCAAGAAATGCGCCAGAAACGTCGTCACTGTCTGCAGTTTCTTCTTGTCTTTGTTATCGTACGCCTATTTGAACTTCAAGATAGCCCTGTTAACAAGAAGAAGCCCTAGCTCTCGGAAACTGGAGTTGATTGTCGCGACGAGGAAGACGTAAACGTGTCTTGGATCTGAATGTTTCGATTGAGATCCCATGATTGCTTGGCAGAAGAGGCCTCATCCACGGCGTAGATTAATCTCATTCGATAGTTCATCAGCTACATACTGCAGGTTTGGAACCTTAACTGTTTCGATGAGTTCGATGATCTTTGTTTTCATCTTCGTCCACTCCATCTTTTGCTGCTCCATTAATGCCTCTTCGTCTCTTGACATCTTGATTCTTTGCTTGAGAAATCAAATATTTAATTCTAGGGTTTTTTGCATCTGTGTTTTTTTTTTGTTTTGGGAAATTTCTTCATTATTTTGATGAGAGAGATAGAAGTATATATTTGGTAGGATTAGAGATTGGGTGTAACTATCCACACCCCAAGCTTTTCTTAGCAAACCCCACTTTTTTTAGTTTTTAATTAAAAAGTTTCATAAATACACAAATTTCCATATTATTCTTTAAAATAAAAAAAAATTCCTCCCCCGTTCCTTCTTCCTCCCCATCTACTGTTCTCTTTTCCTTTTTTTTTTTTTCATGTTCTTCTTCAATTTTTTTTTAAATAATACAACAATACTTTGAAAATCATTTCATGGGTTAACTAAATATGTAAATATCGTGTAAAGATTATGTAAAAAATGTGAAAAAAAATTGTATAAAAAATGTTAAAAATCGATAAAATAGAACAATTTCGTTCGACCCTGGTAGGCCAAACACATAGAGGTGTGTTCGGCCACCAAGCGTCGAATACATAGAGTTATGTTGGGCCATCAGATTGGGGATGCTGCTTACCAAGAATTTGAACAAAAAAGAAATAGATTTGATAAAAAACTATTATTAACAGAAATTGTTTCTTTTTTCACTTTCATCAGTAAATTTGTTAGAGAATCAGGATCTAGCAATCTAAATCCGAAGGGTCCTTCTTTATTTTCAGAAGGAAGAATAGATTCCGACAAAGGAACAATTTTTTTTAACTATTTATTAAATTTAAATAAAATTGTAACTGATGCTAATGGTCAAAAAATCGAATTGGATCCCAAATTGACGGGTTAGTGTAAGCATATCCATGCAGTTATGCACTCTTCGAATAGGAATCCGTTTTCTGAAATTCGAATACACTATGCTAAAAATCAATAAAACAGAACACTTCCGTTCGACCTAGGTAAGTCGAACACATAGAAGTGTGTTCGGCCATCAGGTGTCGAACACACTATTACATGTTCGACACCTGGTAGCCGAACACATCTCTATGTGTTTGGCATACCAGAGTCGAACAGAACTGTTTTGTATGATCGATTTTTTTATTTTTTTACATGATTTTTATATGATTTTCACACGATATTTACGTACTTTGTCAATCCATGAAATGATTTTCATTAATATTGTTTTGTTATTTCTTAGAATTTTAAGAAGAAAAGAGAAGAAAAAAAAAAGAAAAAAAAAAGAGAAGAGGTTGGGCAGCTTGATTGGAGGGAGGGAGGGAATGAGATATTTTTCAAATTTTTTTATTTTAAATTTTTAAGGATATAATTGAAAATTAAATATTTTTGTATGTTTATAATTAAAATATTAAGATTTTGGGGTGTGTTTAGAAAATGTTGTTGCGTAGACAGTTACATCCTTAGAGATTAGTTATAAGTGGGATTCTTTTGATTGGCCAACAAGCAATAACAACTTATATAGTCTTTATTAGTATTATTTGACTTTTTTTCTTTTTCCAAATTTGAAAGGAAAGCAATTTAATTCCTTATTTCAGGTGAAAAACAACTTCCTTCACCGTCTAAGTCTAAGTATTTCCTCAATAATCGATAGGGTACAAGTACTGTGAGGGAAATGTGAAAAGAACCCTATTTATTATTGATTTCTAACGTTTTTTCATAGAATCTTTTAATTAAAGAGACCGATTTATATAAGATTTCACATAAAATAAAATTTATTTAAATTAGTAAAAGCGAGTTAATTTGTTCAATAGAAATCAATATTATCTGTTTGACATGAAATCGTATAAAACTTGTTCGTCTCATGTAAGAATTTATGTGTATTTCATATAAATTTGTGTGCCAATTAAATGTATATAACCATAACAAATCAAGCTTTGCCTGATTCTATGTTTGACCAAATAATTAAGCGATAGATCAATTAATTAAGGAATCAACAAAAAAACAAAAGTTAATATAAGAATCAAGGCATTGAATTATAATAAAGAACAGCGCAAATAATGTTTGACGCATAAGAGATTTATCATATTTAAAATGGTCATAATATCTTGATATATTGATATTTTATTTACCATTGTATTCTTGAAGTTGGATTGAAGAGCGATTAAGGTTAGTGGATTTGGAGAAATTAGGATTGTAGAATCAATTTGGGGCGATTAGGGTTGCAGAACGAATTTGGGGGGGGGGGGAATAAAACGATTTTGCCTCCAATTTTGAACTGGTTAGTTAAGTTCCGTCCAACTTGGACGGAACCCTGACGGAAGGTACTGAAATTGAAATATTTAGAAACGTTAGGTACCAAAATTGAAACTCGCTAAAATTGGGGTATTAAATTGAAATTGAGGTATACTTTTGGTACCAAAATTGTAATTTACCCTTCTTGATATCTACAAATTAATGCTCTTCCAATCCCATCACACTCGAATTATTTGAATTTGTTCAAATTTCAAATTCAAGTGAGCCTTTTGTTTCCTCTAAAGTAAAATTTTAGGTGAAATCATGTCACGTTTCTATGGAATTCAACTCCATCTCACAAATTTTGATTAATATTTGAAAGTATCTTGAAAAGAAAATAATAATCGAGGTGTTAGTGTCTAATATTCGATTGCGTTCTTTATTTATTTGACTCAGTATATTCAACCCCTCATTTAAATGTTTGATTTTTTTTCTTTCGCATTGTTAGTTTTCTAATTTCTGCATAATTTAACAATTACATGATTTTATTTGATAATAGACATATACGCGAGGCAACATGTACTTGACTACGCTAAGGAAATAATTGAATTAGTTTACTCCAGACTTGGGGCCCAAGATGAAATCGATCTTAATGGACTTCAATGATATCAATTGGACCCAAACATTAAGGAATACTGGGCTTCATTATTACTTAAATACACGGCCCACTACATTTATTTTGGTTTCACTGAATCTAAACTTTGTCTCAAAGAACACAATTCCAAGTTAAGCAAAAAAATTCAAAAAAAATTTGAGCACCAAAATTTTAAATTTCTATACACATTAGATTGTCCTACAATGTTACAGGCATATATATAAGAGCAAAAACATTAAGGAAAAATCAAATTCCAAAATAGGAGTTGATTTTGAAATAAATGCGATCAGTTTATTGTTGAGGAAGGATATTAAATTATTTTCTTCTAAAATACATAAAGTTATTATACATTCATATGCATGCCAGACCTAACAATATTACCATACTAGGGCATATCATCAGTGGGAATTTTTAATATTGTTCGATGACTTAAATTTTGAACAATTAATTTTACAATTTTATAAAAATTTCTTAACTTTGAATTTGTTTTTCCTCAATTTAGTTCGTTTGTAATAAAAAATACCTGATGATAATTGAAATTTAAAAGGCGACAACGTTAATGCGACACTTTAAATAAGTATTAGATTGTATGGGGGTAAATATCATGTATGTGCACTAAATAGATAGATGAAGTCAATTTAAAGGTCAGTTAGCATTGCACAGATTAATTTTCTCTTCATATACTCAAAACCTCTACTAATTTGAAGCATCATATCTGCATCGCTGCCTATCATGCATGTAAGCAATCATCATTGAAAGTTGAATTAATTCTAACTAAAAAGGACTAAAATTGGAAAATAAATAAAAATTGAAATACCTGAAATTACTTGTAAAGTTAATGGTCAAAAGACGAATATTACCCAAATTATTGGACAAAAAATTGAAACCTACCAATTAAGTTGGCTGAGACTAATAAAATTGCTTAGCAAATTAATAATTAAAGTACAAAATAAAGAAAAATATAGCAAGTAAAAAAAATAAAAATAATAACTATTTATATAACTATTGATGTCAAAGAACTCTACTAATTAGATATTTGAATCTCATTGTAAGTCCATCCGATATATAACTATACAATCCAAACTCATACATCAGATTATATAATTGTTTATAAATAATATTTTTATGTCATTTTCATATATCTAGACAAACGATCTTCCTATTTCTAAAGGACACCCCACAATAGATATTACAACTCAGCTATTTCATTCAAACCACATAATGACTTCTTTTCATCAAGTACTGTATTAAACTTTTTACTCGAATAATAAAAAGGTAAAGAATTTTTTTACTATTCATTATATAATCCAAAACTAAGAAAAACAAATTGTACTTGTATTAGCAGCGATTGTAAATATATTAACACCTTTCAACTATTAATATTCTAAATATTATTTTTTTCACTTTCCAAAATTTGTTCATGAGTTGAAGTATTTGACCACGGTTTTATAAATAGGTGAGTTAAAATATAAATCTTTTGGTAAAATATTAAAAGAAAAAGACAAAAAAGAACGATTGGAGCCAACATTATATATATATATATATATTTACACACACACGAGAATGATTGGATTTGTTTGTTAATTTATTAATTCTATATTTTAATCTTAGTTGGTTGCCCAGATTGGGAACGACATAAACAAATTAATTAATGGTTTTCGGATTTATTTTTTAAATAATAAATATTACTACTTTTGCTCCTGGCAACTAAGATAATGAATAATAACTATTCATTATCATCGTGTATATATATATATATATATATATATATATATATATATATATATATATATTGATCATTCAAATAAATTCCACAATTTATATGATGGTAATTTAGAGGATCAAACTGTATATTTTTAAATTGATCATAAGTAAATTTATAATTGATTTATATATAAAAAAAAAAGTAAAAGATCACAAAATTGCTAATAAAATATATGTACACATTATTCTAAACCAAAAGTAGATCAGTACTACTCTCAAAATCATGCTGAAACCTAGGCATTTTCGATCACACAATTCTTCCTAACCAATTGATTTCCAAATGATTCCAAAGATAGTTGTTGTTTTTTAAGCATAAAAAATGTTCATTGTTTATGTTTCAAGGTTGTTTTCATTTTTTAAATCATGGTCCATATATATTTAATTATATATTATGTATATTCAATGCGAATGCGCTTTGAATCTCTTATTTCATGTTCAACTTCAAAACCCAGACCTACTGGATTATAAACAACTACTTAGTGATAATAAAAGTGATTTCATAAAAATAATTGGTTGGATGGGGTTGAATACTAAAGTTGAATGCGTCATAGGATAATATTGTAATAGATTTTGATGAGATAAAACATGTAATAGATAGGACTTAATTAGCTATCTGGTTAAATTTTCATATGTAAAAGTTTAGCTAAGACAAAGATGCTGGAAGAGGAAGAAGATACTGGAGGGAACCAGCCAAGTCACTGCTACCTACATAAAGTCAGGATACTGCATCTTCAGTAAAGAATATTGTTTAAGTATGGAAGGACATTAGGAGCTAGCTCAGTCTTTTCGAGTCGGAGGAAGCTATTTCATCAGAAGGAAGAGCAGCAAGTCAACTCCCAGATACATCTATTTTGGTGCATTCTGAAGAGCCGGTAGAGACACTTAGGTTCAAGCCAATCAGGGAACGCCATCTGGTAAAGACAAGGACCAAGTACTGGACAGTGCAGAGTAAGGCAGATGCCGCAGTGCAGAGGTGAATGGATGCAGCAGGAATAGTGTCAGGAGATCTTGTACGACCCAATGGCTACTTGACACCTCATCACAAAGAAACTGCCGCTTGAACGGGCAGATTTTCACTGAAGGCTATAAATAGAAGATTGAGTGCACCTGGAACAAAAACTGAAACATTCAACTCGCGAAACAAATTTTCTAAGGCTCAACATCTTTCAAAACTCTCTCGTTTCAGTCACTCAATCTACAAAAGCAGCAAGTCAGCTACCCTTTGAGATTCTAAAGTTCAAAGAGCTTGCTGCATACAAACGTTGAAGAAACTCTATTTTTATTTAAGTAGATTTCTTAGGAGTTGCTTAGGCAGAGGATAATCCTGCTAAGTATTTGTACTCTCTGAAGAAGAGAAAGAATCCTGTGTGGGTCAAGGAAAGTTTGTATTAGCAGAGTCTTTGTAAATCAAACTTGCTTTAACAAATTTCCTCCTTGAGAAGGAGTAGAGAGGACGTAGAGGGATTACTCCACCCTCGAACCTTTATAAACTTGCTTGCCTGTATTTTATAGTTTTATCTTAATATTTGCTTATCTTGTTTATCATAGCATCCGGCATAAAAGCATTCTTTGAAAAACACATAATTTTCGCTGTGTATTTTTAACCTGATTAAGTCCGGAAGTAACTGCTCAAGCAGCAACCTATCTGTGCAGTAAGCTCTTTAGCTACCTACTCCTTGAAGGACTAAACATTTTTGGAAAAAAGTTTGAAAATTTGATAAGGTTAATTCACCCGTCCTCTTAACCTTATACCACTTGGGACCAACAAGTGGTATCAGAGCAGGTTGGATTAAAAACCCAATCTATCTGGTCAATTCCTGATCCTTGTTTTTAAAAAAATCACATTCATCAATTTTCATCACATCATGGATACGCATAAACTTCCTATGTTCTCTATTGAAGAATATGATAACTGGAAAATTAGAATGCAGGCACATCTATGAATCATGCACGACGAGATGTGGATGGTCATTACTGATGGACCCCCAAGAATCACCAAGGCTAACCCTCATATTTGCTAGAGCTGCCGATGTCGGTGATGCAGCAGTCATTCCTCATCAAGTAGTTATCGATAAACTAAGGGAGGAGTAGACAACTGACGACAGAAGACGAGCGAACCTGGACAATGTGGCCAAGAATGCCCTGTTTGTCACCTTAGACAAAGGTACCTTCAGTAAGGTCAAGACCTGCAAAATAGCGATGGATATATGGAACAAGCTTGAACAGATATATGAAGGAATAGAGCTTACAAAGGAGAATAAAGTGTCAACCGCAACTCAGAAATTTGAGTTGTTCGAAATGCTGCCTAATGAGACCTTGGAACAGATGGATCTAAGGTTCACAAACATTGTCAACGAGCTAGTGTCCCTGGATAAATTCTACACTTAAAAGGAAAAGAACATGAAGGTGTTAAGAGCTTTACCTGCAGAATGGGACAACAAAACAACAACCATGAGAGTCTCCATGGACCTGAAGTCGATGAGCACGTTTGATCTCTTCTCAGACTTAAAGGCTTTCGAATATGACATTAATAGAAGAAAGAAAGAGGCAAAAGAATCAAGCACAAAGGTAACTGTCCTAACAGCAAGATGAGTGAGGGATACTGGAGCTACCTGCAGTAAGCAAGGGGAGCTACCTGCGGAAAGCACTGATGAGGAAATGACCCTTCTCTTGAGGAACTTCAAGAAATTTATCAGATATAACAGAAGAAGTGATTTAAAAAAGAATCAACCAACCCCTCAACCTTCCAGTTTCCAGCAATCTAATACCGATACCTCAGACTTATGCTACAACTATTGAAAACCAGGACACTATGTCAGAGAATGTCCGCACCCTAAGGTCAATCGATATCCCGAAAGAGAGTCATCTCAGAAAAAAAAGAAATGAAGAGAGGAAAGAAAAAAGATCAAAGCCTTTCTCAGTGAGATGGAAAAAGGGAAAGACACATCAAAGGAAGCTCAACAGGAAGCAGATTCATCTGATAGTGATAGTGATTCCTCCTCATTAGAGGACGAAGCACTCATTTACCTGATGGCACATGGAGTAGAGGACAGTGAAGATAACGAGGTAATATACCCATCCTGCCCCATATAGGTAGAGGAAAATGTGAACAAAAACCTCTCCCTAAGGCAAATCATGAGCAATTTCGAGCAGATAAACTCAATTCATGAGGAGCTGAAAATTGAAAATGAGATACTCAGGAGGAAAAACAAACAACTAGCTGAAGAGCTATCTGCATGTGAGTTCAGTAACTCAAAGTGCAGTAACCTCTAAGAAGAAGTATCGAAGTTTAATCTGACAATCGCTAAGCTTGAGGATGAGAAGTGCAATCTCCAAGTAACAATCAGGATCTTTAGCAAGTCTGCTAAAAATGCTAAGGAGTGTCTAATATCGGCCAAAAGTCTTTTTGACAGGACTGGGCTAGGATATTATGCTGGAACTTCTCAAGAAACAGCAAGCACGTCTAAAGCCGTTGTTTTTGTTCAAGCAGAAACCTCTATGGGAAATGAGTTATCTAATAACTCAAAAGGAAGCTTGGACAAACCAACCATTATAGACAAGGGCAAGAAACCCATGTACACATCCACAGGGAGTAAGCTTGTCCTCAAAAGCTGGCTGCAGCGGATCAATCTACTGTGAGCAATGAGAGGAAAAAGCAACCTACGAGGATGCTGCACAAAACTTTCTATCCCACACATACTAAGACCTTAATGTCTAAACCTAAAAGAACTCATGCTCAAGGGAAGTATGGTGAAAGACCTCACTCTAAAACTGGTGGTTTTACACGTTCTGCACACACATAACAGTATCCTAAGGGTACCACTTATAAAGGAAACAATCGAGCTCTAAACAAATCAATTGTTGTGAGATAAGTTTGGATTCCCAAAAGGACTAACAATGAAGGACTCGTACATGTATGGATACCTAAGAACCAGTAATCTTCATTTTATAGGTACCTGTGCCAGGGAGCAGCAAGAAAGTTTGGTGCATCGACAGTGGCTGCTCAAGACATATGACTGGAAACAAGAAAATCCTCAAGGATCTACAACCGTGCAAATGACCCAAAGTCATCTTTGAAGACGACTCTAAGAGAAGCACTAGAGGAATTGGAGATCTCATCAAAGAAAACACTCACATAAAGGAAGTCTCATATGTGAAAGAGTTAAATTACAAGCTGCTTAGCATAAGCCAAATCTGTGACAAAGGATACTCAGTGGAATTCAATCACAACAAATGCCTAATAAGAGATAGTCAAACCAAAGAAGTCAAGCTAACTGGAACTAGAAGAGGAAACATCTACATAGCTGACTGGAGCTTAGTGACCACAGCTATCTGCTTCATTGCAAAGGGATCATCAGAAGCTAGTTGGTTATGGCACAAAAGAATGAGTCATCTAAACTTCAAATCAATCAACAAGCTAGCAAAGAAAGGGCTAATCAGAGGGCTACCTGACTTGGTATATAAGAAAGAAAGCCTGTATGAAGCATGTCAAAAGGGAAAACTTCAAGAACAAGGTCCAAAGATCAATTGACAGGATACTCGATCTACTCCACATGGACTTGTTTGGACCAGTGGAACCAGTAAGTATAAGCGGAAAGAAGTACACCCTAGTAGTGGTGGATGATTTCTCAAGATTTGCATGGACCCTGTTCCTAACCAAGAAATCAGATACCCAGTGAAGATTACCCGAGTTCCTGAAGAAGTTACAGACAGAGAATAACCTAAGTGTGGTGAAAATCAGAACAGTTAGAGGAACTGAATTCACAAATCAATTCATCGAAGGATACTGCTTTGATAATGGAATCAAGCATGAATACTCAGCAGCAAGGACACCTCAACAGAATGGAGTTACAGAAACGAAGAATAGGACTCTTAAGGAAGCTGCAAGGACCATGTTAGCCGAAGAAATGCTCCCAAAAAGATTTTGGGTAGAGGCGATCAACACAGCATGCTATACCCAAAACAGATACCTTATCAACAAAGATTCAATTAAAACTCCTTATGAACTATGGTATGGCTATACACCAAACATTGATTATTTTCATATCTTTGGTTGCAGGTGCTATGTGCTGAATAATGGAAAGGATTACTTGAAGGCGTTTGACTCTAAGTTAGACGAAAGAGTATTCTTAGGATACTCCTTAGTAAGCAAGGCCTTCAGAATCTTCAAAAAGAGAACACTTGTTGTGGAAGAGTCAGTGCATGTGGTCTTTGATGAGCCACACTACACAAAGGTTGATATAGATGAACTTAATGAAGATTTTGGGAAAACTCACATAACCGACACTTATGTTGAATATATTGATGCGCAGTTACCAAATCTCTAAAATATGGAAGAAAACCTTTCAAATCACAATCAACAACCTACTCCTACATAGCTACCCAGAACAGAGCAGAAACCTAGAAATGACCAGGAACTTCCAGCAGAGCAACCAGAGCCTACTATTCAAGATGAAGTTCATCACCCTGATGGAATACAGCTGTAAATCATGCCAAACATTCAACCTGACTCAAGTTAGCAGGCCAACGCACATCAACAACATGATCCAGAGCAACCTGTTGAAGAACAGAATGAGTAGCAAACTGAAGAAATTAGGAGAAAATGACTAAGAAATCATCAAAGAGATCAGATCATAGGAGATTCCACATCTGAAGTGAGAATAAGAAGAAACAACACCCATGAAGCCATGTTTACGTGCTTCATTTCTCAAACTGAACCTAGCTGTATAGAGGAAGCACTTGCAGACACCAACTGGATTCAAGTCATGCAGGAAGAATTGAATGGATTCGAAAGAAACCAAGTGTGGCATCTAGTTCCTAGACCTACTCACCAAGAAGTAATCGGCACTAAGTGGGTATTCAAGAACAAACTGGATGAAGAAGGTCAAGTTGTCAGAAACGAAGCAAGATTGGTGGCTAAAGGTTACTGTCAAGAAGAAGGAATAGATTTTGAAGAAACCTTTACACCAGTAGCCAGATTGGAAGCAATCAGAATTTTTCTAGCCTATGCAGCACACAATAATCTCACTGTATATTAGATGGATATGAAGAGTGCATTCCTAAACGATTTACTAGCTGAAGAAGTTTACGTGGAGCAACCTCCTGGATTTGAAGACAATTTAGAAGAAATGGTATTTAGGTTGAAGAAAGCTCTCTATGGACTTAAACAGACGCCTAGAGCCTGGTATGATACCCTATCAAAATACCTACTTGACAATGGATTCAAGAAGGGAAATGTGGACAAGACACTCTTCAGAATTCAAGATGGAGATAACATCCTGCTAGTTCAAATCTATGTTGATGATATCATCTTTAGTTCAACAAACAAGGAGCTGTGCAAGAAATTCTCAAATCTCATGCAATCCAAGTTTGAAATGAGCATGATGGGAGAACTAAGTTTCTTTCTTGGGCTTCAAGTGAAACAAATGAGCAATGGAACCTTCATCAATCAAATGAAGTACACAAAGGAGCTGATAAAGAGGTTTGGACTAGAAAATGCTAGTACAGTAAGCATCCCAATGGTAACTTCAGGAAGCCTGGACAAGGATAGTGATGGTAAAGCAGTGGAATTCACAAAGTATAGAAGACTTATTAGGTCACTGCTCTACCTAACAGCAAGCCGACCAGACATAATGTTCTCTGTGAGAATGTGCGCTAGATATCAAGCAGCACCTAAGGAATCTCACCTTACAGCGGCCAAGAGAATCATCAGATACCTCAAAGGAACACAGGAAGTTGGACTATGGTATCCTAAGGAAGGTGGAATTAAGCTTATTGGTTATACTGATTCTGATTTTGCAGGTTACAAGATCGACAGGAAAAACACAAGTGGTACCTGCCAACTCTTAGGAAACATGCTGATATCATGGTTCTGCAGAAAACAAACCTCAATAGCAACCTCAACTGCTGAAGCTGAATATGTTGCTACAGGAAGCTGCTGTGCCCAGATTCTTTGCATTCAACAGCAACTGAAGGACTATGAAATTATTAAAAATGAAACTTCTATCTTATGTGACAACACAAGTGCTATAGCGATCACACATAACCCTATCCTCCATTCAAGAATAAAACACATTGATATCAGACACCATTTTATAAGAGACCACGTTGAGAAAAAATATATATCTCTAGAGAAAGTGCATACTGATTTACAGCTAGCTGACATTTTCACAAAACCTCTCTGTGAATCAAGATTTTCATTTCTTAGAAATGAGCTAGGCATAATTAACCTGAGCTAAATATTTCTATTGATCCTATGTATATGATTATACAGCTTAAGGGGAAATCCAGGCGATAAAAAGATCAAATGTCAAAAACAGCAACCTAAAGGTCACTGCTTAAGGATCCTGGATAGTCCCTGAAGCTAGGATGTTGGACAATGGTTACAGCAAGTAGACTGCAAAAACCAGAGACGTGGGCGTATGGAATACGAAACAGTTACCCCGCGTTAGTAGCCGTTTTTATAGAAAACCCCTCGATCTCCTCAAAAATATCACATCAGCGCATCAGCAAACACCGCTCCAAAAATCACAGCCACAGGATCAAGAGACCCTTCAACTCCAAATCAAATCTGAACCGTTCGATCAAAGATCCTTCAAATTCAAATATAAGGGAGTCTCTCTTCATCTCTTACTCTTACCAACTTTCATTCTCAAGATTTTCTGAAAACCCTAATTCCCTCGCACTCTGTAATCTCTTGCACTTAACTCTCTTTGTTTCTCTCTCTCTGAAATGACAGCCAAACAAAATCTAGTTGTTAACGGCAGACTGGTGGATGACAGCATCTTGGTGAAGATGGTGTTGGAGGAGGAAAACACCAAGGATCTAATGGAGGACATTTTAAGAAGCATTTGTGTCTCTGAGCTCTTGAGGTTCTGTTCCAACTTCAAGACCCCCTATGCCGAATAACAAGTGGCCAGGTTCTACAGGCAGGCTAGGGTCTCTAATGATCGGTTAGAGATCCGATCAAAGATGGGTGGCGTGGAGCTCACTGTTGACGCTGAGCTTTTGGTGGAGGTGTTTTCCCTTTCTACTGAGGGAATGGACGCCAGTGACCTCTCCTCATACGGAGAAAACGAGCTGGAGAAGTACTGGAAGATATTCACTGGAAGGACGGACACGGTGGGGATGTCCAGGAGCTACAGCAAGAAGTCTTTCCTTCTTGAATTTGAGATGTTGTATGACATCTACTGCCACATCATTGAGAACCGCTCTGGTTCCTTTAATAAGTGTATCACCTTTCGGTACAGGATGATAATGGCCATTGTGAAGAAGGAGAAGGTAGACTAGGCCAGCTACCTGCTCTCCAGGCTAGTGGAGGAGGTAGAGAAGAAAGTGGGCAAGCCTACTTATGGGCTTGTGGTGAACACCCTCCTGGGACACTTGAAGGTGGACCTGTCCCAGGGGAAACCCATCCAAAAAGGGAAGTTCATCGGTGCGGCTATGGTCTTTGCCAAGAAGACCGCTGCTCGGCCATCCTCGGTAACCAGGGAGGTCCCCGAGGGTTCCAAGGGCACTTTCGGAATAAGAAAAGCATTCCGTCGGACCAGCAGTGACTCATCTTCACCGGAAAACAGCTCAAGGATGGACGAACCCTCGTCGATTGCTGTAGAGCTAAAGAAGATCAAGCACAAGAAGGTGGTGCAGAGGAAGCTGGTGGTTTCTGATGATGAATCAGAGGCCATTACTGTCCAGTCTTCTAAGGCTCCAGCAGTGGAAGTGGAGATAGATTCTCCATTAAGGGGTGAGCAGACAGTTAAGGGGGAAGCTGCTGCTCATGATGAAGAAGTTGGAGGAGAAGAGGCCGATGAGGAGGATGTGGTAGAGTATGTCATCAGCCTTCCCAAGGTCGAAGCTGAATTTGCAAAGCTGATAGACAGATTCATCACATGGTGGCAGTACAGACACCTCCCTAGAGAGGACCTAATCCAGTGGGCTGACTGGAAGATAGAGGAGGAATGGGCCCTAAGCTGGGCAATGATAGACGATCTTGAAGAAGTTTTAGAGAAGAAGTTCCTGAAACAGCTCAGGAGGAGTAGGTGGCCCGAGTTTCTGGAGAATGCAGAGGCTGATGCTGAGCTTGAAGCCAGAAGGCAGAAGGAAGTAGCTAAGCAGCTACCTCAGCCTACCCCAAGGAGCGTGAAGGGGAAGACACCCACTGAGCAACCAGACTTCTACTGAGAGGAGGTGATTCTGGATGCTGCTGCTGACCAGGTCAGAGCAGGCGATGACGTGGGCTTTGCTGCAGCCCAGGTGGAGAAGTATGGAGCTGATGCGGCCCTGGAGAGGATGATCAAGCAGGCTACTGATGTGAGCCTGAGTGACACAAGGACAAGAAGGCCAGTAAGAGAGCCACAGGTAGGTGAAGGTTCCGCCTACGCGTCGCTGATGAACCTATCAGCAGGAGACCACCTTCGTCATTGGAGAAGAATGACGAAGAGTTCTCTTACTTAACTGACTTAATCATATTACCAGAGGTCCTTGGGCAGACGCCGATGAAGGAGAGTAATGCTACTCCAACTGACCCTCCCAAGACACAAGAATTGGACACCATCGCTGCTGCCACATTTGAATCCTTCTTGGAATTAACCGAGGCACCACCCATAGCAGCAACCAATGAAACCGCTGAACCAATGGATCATACACCAATGGAGGTAGAGGTTTAGGGGGAAACAATAAAGGTGGTGGAGAGGCTACTCCAATGGAGGTGAAGGAAGCAGCCCCTGTCAAAGCAGTGGACCATGGTGAGATGGTCACTGAGGAAGAAAAGGCTGGTGAGAAGAAAGCAGATGCTGAGCAGGATAAGGAGGCTGAGAAGGAGGAAGGAGAGAATGAGGCTGGTGAAGAAGCCTCAGAGAAGGAGGAAGCTGGATCAGGTGATGGATTACCCAGTGAACAGGGTGATACCAGAGCCGAAAAATCCAAAGCTCTAACCCCTGTATCTTCTTTTCAATAGGTACCTGCTGTTGATACTGCTGAAGAAAATGAGACTGCCAGATCGAATGATGAAGTTTTGACTGCAATTGAGCAGATAGGGAAGTCACTGGTGAAAGCGAGCAGAAAACTCCGCAAGGAAACTCGCTCCAGCACCATCAAAACCCAAAATTTTGTTTAGACTCCCTAAATGTAACCTTAGCAAGACTTTGTCAGGTGATTGATGCCCACCGACCCCCTAAGGAGGATACTATTGTGGAAGTGGTCAAGATCGTGATGGAGAAACTGAATAGGCAGGAGCAGAAGATGATTCTTCTTGAAGCTGATCAGAAAGCTCTTGTCGCCACAGTAGGCCGCATGGATGAAGAGCAGTTCAACCAATCGCAAGTCCTGAGAGAACATTCTGGCACCTTGTCGGATATTCACTCAATGGTCAACTTTGCAGTTGGAAGAACTGATGATGACAAAAAGGGGGAAGAGAGGCTAGAAGGGCAGCAGAAGAGCAAGCGGATCCTTGCAGGCAGATGGTAGTAAGCAGGAGGAGGAATGATGCTGGTGATGGTGGCAGTAAGGGAGCTGGATCAAAAGGCCTTCCAGATAGCAATATGAAAAGAAAATCTGAAGCTGTTTCGGGGTCTATTCATCCAGGTTTCAGAAAGGGAGCTGAAGGCAGATATGAGAAGATAATGAAGACAGAGGCTGAACTGGCAAGCAACCTGGACGCTGTGTTTGGGAAAGGGCAGCAAGAAGTTCTTGCCAAGATATATCCAGCCCACAGGTTGCCTGACATTGTCTTTATGGAGCGGAATATGCAGAATCCTACCAACTCAAGCCTCAAGACCTTTCTGAAAGCAAGCCCGGATCCTAGGAATAAAAAGTTCATCATACTTAAGATTCCGAAGGTCACTCTCCCTACAGACACCAACCTTTCATTCCACTAGATAGAAGCTTTCAAGAGGATAGAGCTGATGAAATATTTCTCAACCCTCTGCAAGGAGTATACTCTGCTTAGAGGATACTGCTCCAACAAAGAAGCTATGGAGAGATTTCTTGATCTTGCTAAGAATGGAGGACTTCCAATCTAAGTAAAGCTAAAGCAGAAACATGAAAAGGAGTTCATACCCTTCTGTGAAGATTTCTGGCTGAGAATCGAAGAAGATGAGGAGGTAAGGAAGCTGCTAGAGCCGAGCTATTAAGAGTCCATAATAAACTGGTGGAAAGACTCAAAGTATGAAAAGAAGAAAAAAGCCAGTTGGTTAAAGACTTAGTAGCATGCTCTCTGTTTTGTTGTTCATTTATTTTTGTGTGTTTCTATTTATTTGCCTTCATTATATCTGTGATCGGTATTGTTGTTGACAATTCATCAATGAAATACATTATAGTTCTGTATCTTGAAAGCTCACTACTTGTGAACTTAATGCATGCTTATGTCTAATTCTGCTTTTTGTATTATGTTCTGAGTTATATGAAAGTGACCTTTTGATCATTTTAAGGAGTTTTGTCATCATTAAAAAGGGAAAAATTGATAGGATAATATTGTAATAGATTTTGATGAGACAAAACACGTAATGGATAGGACTTAGCTATCTGGTTAGATTTTCATATGTAAAAGTTTAGTTAAGGTAAGGATATTGGAACAGGAAGAAGATACTGGAAGGAACCTATCAAGTCACTGCTACCTACATGAAGTCAGGATACTGTATCTTCAGTAAAGAATATTGTCTAAGTATGAAAAGACATTGGGAGCTAGCTCAGTCTCTTCGAGTCAGAGGAAGCTATCTCATCAGAAGGAAGAACAACAAGTCAACTCCCAAATATATCTATTTCAGTACATTGTGAAGAGCCAGTAGAGACACTCAGGTTCAAACCAATCAAGAAACGCCATCTGGTAAAGATAAGGACCAAGTACTGGACAGTGCAGAGTAAGGCGGATGCCGCAGTGCAGAGGTGAAGGGATGCAGCAGGAACAGTATCAGGAGATCTTGTACGACCTAATGACTGCTTGACACCTCATCACAAAGAAACTGCCGTTTGAACGGGCAGATTTTCACTGAAGGCTATAAATAGAAGATTGAGTGCACCTGGAATAAAAACTAAAACATTCAACTCGCGAAGCAAATTTTCTAAGGCTCAACATCTTTCAAAACTCTCTCGTTTCAGTCACTCAATCTACAAAAGCAGCAAGCCATCTACCCTTTGAGATTCTAAAGTTCAAAGAGCTTGCTACATACGAACGTTGAAGAAACTCTATTTTTATTTAAGTAGATTGCTTAGGAGTTGCTTAGGCAGAGGATAATCCTGCTAAGTATTTGTACTCTCTGAAGAAGAGAAAGGATCCTGTGTAGGTCAAGGAACCTGTGTGGAGATCCTGTGTGGGTAGAATAGTTGGTCACTGAACTGACAGTTTTGTATAGAGTGAAGTTTGTATTAGCAGAGTCTTTGTATATCAAACTTGCTTTAACAAAGTTCCTCCTTGAGAAGACGTAGAGGGATTACTCCACCTTCGAACCTCTATAAGCTTGCTTGCCTGTGTTTTATAGCTTTATCTTAATATTTGCTTATCTTGTTTATCATAGCATCCTGCATAAAAGCTTTCTTCGAAAAATACATAATTTCCGCTGTGCATTTTTAACTCTGATTACGTCCGGAAGTAACTGCTCAAGCAGCAACCTATCTTTGCAGTAAAGTCTCTAGCTACCTGCTTCTTGAAGGACTTAACATTTTTGAAGAAAAGTTTAAAAATTTGATAAGGTTAATTCACTTCCTCTTAACCTTATACCACTTGGGACCAACACTTTATATATAGTGTGAATATGAAATGAGCACTAAAGTTGTTAGAACCAATATCTAAGTGGACCAATCCTGCCCTAATCACACCAAGAGGTAAGCTAAACTCACCTTAATTGTATAATTTAAAGCACTAATCTTCATCAATGCAACTACATGCTTATATACTTAGTCTAATATATATAGAGAATTTTGATCAAGCACACACCTGAAGAATGCGCACCCGTGCGCACTTTTTTAAAATTTCTTTTGTTAATATTTAGTATTTTATATTATACATATAATTCTTTTTTCACGCTACCACTTTATATATTGATTTTTTTATCAATTCTCAACTCAAACACCTAACCCCTTATCAACATCTTTATATACAGACTTTTTTTTATCAATTCTCATCTCAATTATAAACTTAACTCCTCATCAACATATATTTTTTTAACAATTCGCATCTCACACCAAATATTGAATTCAATTAATTGAAATAATGAAAAATATTGAATTAATCAATGAATTGAAATAATGAAAAATATTCAATTAATCAATTCTCAAGAAATTTTAAATCTTAAATCCTAATCAATGTTCAAAAAATTCTTAAAATTAATCATAAAAATTAAAATATGAATACCAGCAAAAAGAATAAATTCTCATTAGTAGTTGTGGTTGCTTGTGGCATTGGTGGGGTGATAAAAGAAATTGTACTACGTCATCGGTATAATATTTACTTATCTTTTCTCTTTTCAAAAATCATATTTTCTTATCTTTTCTCTTTTCTGAAAGTTTTGACATTTAAAAAATTATGGTGTTGATTTGTTTAATTTTTTTTCACATGTGTAGATTCATTATATTTGACAATACAAAAAAAAGGTAATTATATAGACTTGAGATTTTGAGGATTGATTGAAGACTTGTTCGTAATAGATGATTGATTGAATGAGTGGATATGATTTGTTGATTTTGAGGATTTGTTAATTGATGATTGAATTAATTTTGAGGATTTTTCGAACATTGATTAGAATTTAGGATTTCTTGAAAATTGATTAATTGAATATTTTTTATTATTTAATTTAATTGATTAATTCAATATTTTTCTTGGTGTTTTCCTTTGTTTCATTTAATTGATTAATTCAATATTTTTCATGGTGCGTCTGTGTGTGGTGTGAGATACTAATTGTTAAAAAGGCTTATGTTAAGGCTTATGTTGATGAAGGATTAGGTCTATATTTGAGATGAGAATTGAAAAAAGAGTCCGTATATAAAGATGTTGATGAGGATTTAGGCGTCTGAGATGAGAATTGATAAAAAAATCAATATATAAAGTGGTAACGTGAAAAAAGAATTATATGTATAATATAAAATATAAAATATTAAAAAAAATCTTAAAAAATACGCATGGTACACATTCTTGAAGTGTGTGCTTGATCAAAAACTCTCTCTATATATCACCTTATAATATAAACAAATTCATATGCATCACATCTATAAGTACAATTGAGTTGACTCCTTACAAACTCAAACTCTATTACTTCATTATCTCTCTCTCTTATAATATATATTGTAAATTGTAATTCAACTAAAAGAAACTCAGAGAAACTATATTCGACAACTTATATATAATAATATTTTAAAAGGTAAAAATATTTTTTGATTTGTATACGATTTGATTTTATTTTGTTTCAGTATGAATTTCAAAATTGATACATTTTATTGTTGGAACTGACGGATCGTTAACCCTATGTAATTATCTGATTTGGGATCCATACAAGATATGATTAATACGCAGTGGAAAATGAATCATACCTTTCATCGTAATAGGTGAAGACAAACAGTTCTAAGGTCAGAACTGTCAAACTATCGATAGAGCCTGAACCTCTTGATCTTCTACCGTATTCCTCGCCTTTTCTCGAACGTTGTGTGGACAACGATCCTTCGAAAATACCAGCCGCCTTCTACTAAATCATTTTATGAGATTTTTGTGTGTTTAGAAGCGCCTGACTTAAAACTTATTTGTAGGCTACAACAGGGACTTTGAGGAGGATTAGAATTAGGTCTCCTGATAGTAGGAACTCTAGTTGGACCTCACACTTCTTAGTCTATCAATAATAACTCAATCCACTAAAGAGTTATTATTGAACTACGTTCCTAAATCCATATTAAATATGGGCTCCTATTTATTATGTGCACGTTTATCTCCCTATGTTTAAGATATCGAATGTCTGTTAATTAAATGAATTACTGACAACTCAGTTAATTAACATCTAATTTCAAGAGTAGTACCACTCAACTTTATTATCATGTCGTAATAAATCCACCTGTAGGGTTTACATGATAATCCTTATAAGCTCCTCAAGAAGACATCATCATCCTAAATAATTAGGACACGGTTTCATTCTATAATCAACAACACACCATATAAACAACATGTATCCCAATTTACTGAGCTTATTGATTTAATGAATAAATCTCACTCATTGGTAAATTAAAGAAACATATATCAAGTATATGTGCCAGTTATTATATAATGATTAAGATGACGCACATCTATAATAACATATGTCTTGTTCTATTATATAGTCAGTATAAATTGAACAGCCTCAATTGGTCCTGCTCAATACATACAAAATGTACTAATGTAATTTTATAATCAAGATAGACTAATACCAAATTACACTACAACCATTCCGATAATTTGTCCAAAATCATCTTGGTTGTGAGCTACATTTATAATTTATAAAGAACTGATAACATGATCTTCTGTGTGGCACACACCATGTTATCTACAATATAAATTAATTGGACAATTGCAATACCTATATAACAAATATAAAATGCAAACATTTGACCATAAATGATTCTTATATCATAAATAGATGTTCATACAAAAGTTAGGCTTATAGTATACATCCTAACATTTATCATATTAGATAAATTCAAGTTATTGATTTCTTACATATGGTATAATACAAATTGTCCGATATTGTAGAATTTATTAAATTTAAAGTTCATATAACAAAATGAAATGATTTAAAGTTTATAAAAAAATAAAAACATTAAAAGGTATGTATAATTGAGAAGAGAAAATATAGTAAACCATATTTTAGATCACTTTACTTGATGCAGCATGTGGAACACTAATCTTTATCAGTGACATTAAATTGAATTGGACATTAAGGATTATTAAAATATGTGCAAGCATAAGTGCATTAAAAGTCTCGATGAAGAATATACAATAATGTTTAGGTAAAAGATATGGTGGGACCTCGGATTTTAAGTATGGGATTGGTGGATAGCGACTCTGAGTTGGGATTATCAAGAAAAACTTAATTAATTAATTATTAATTATGGAGCAACACGACTATTTAGCACAACTACTCTTTAATGCATCTACATTTGATCGAATAAAATAATAGGACAATTTTTTTTTCTTTGAAATGATCTCAAAAATCTGTCCAAGATCTGAATGGATTGCTACATTTTGTCCCCTATTAGGAGGAGATCGATTAAACTATTATCAAAAAGGATAAACTATTAATTAATTATGTGTCATCCACGACAATTTTAATATCGCTGCTTAACATGTTGTTACTAATACTATCTTACACAGAAACATTTATATATTGAACAATTATACAGAATTAAAAATTGATGAATCAATCTAGCGACGAAAAGGGCACTTTCAAATTTTCATTGCTTTGATCATAACAATATTTTCTAGGTTATTTGACTTGACTTTAATTACTACCACCAGGTAGTTTTTTGCACTGACATGGAATAAAAAAAATCTAAAAATGGACAATTATTTTTTCTTTCAATTAGTCAACCATATAACGGAAGGAAATAGTAGAATTTTGTCGCATCAGTTTTCACTAAAAACAGAAAATGCATTGTTAGTTAAATATGAGATTTTCTTTTCCACTCAACGTTTCATTTTCTATTTAAAATATTTACCAACACTTATATCCAGGGATACGGACGCATTGGAGGGCAGGGGCACTGGCTGCCTGAATTTTTATTTTTATTTTTAAATAGGGGTATTTTAGTTATTTTATTATTTTAATTAAAAAAATAAAAATTATACATTTTCAATTCTTTTATGTGTGAGATTTTAAGATAATAAGGGAGATGATTTTTTCATCATTTTTTCTATCTCTCACTTAAATTCTAATTTCTCTTTCTCTCAATTGTTTCTCCATCTAATTTCAAGGTAACATTTTATTCTGTGATTGATATGCAAACTCAAGAGCTTAATCACCGTTTTGATGAAGTAAACACCGAGTTGCTTCTATGTATGACATATTTTGATCCTAGAGACTTATTTGCCGCATTTGACAAAAACAAGCTGCTTCACCTTGCAAAATTTTATCCATCCGAATTTTCTGTAATTGCTCTATAAGAACTTTAGAGTCAACTTGAACATTTTGTTTTTGATGTGTGTTTGGATAAAAACTTCTTAGAAGTAAATGGAATAGAAGGATTTGCTCAAAAAATGGTCTCTACAAGGAAACACATTATTTTTTCATTGGTTTACTTGTTGATTAAATTGTCATTGATATTACCAGTTGTCACTGCCACAGTAGAAAGAGCTTTTTCGGCAATGAAGATAATCAAGAGTTCTCTTCACAATCGAATGAGTGATGCATTATTGAATGATTGTCTTGTTATATATATTGAAAATGATGTATTTATATATGTTAGTAATGAAACAATTATGCATCGATTTCAAAATATGAAAGATAAAAGAAAAATATTGTAATACATTAATTTTATCGTATAATATATTTATATTATTGATTTAGAATTTGTATATCTATAAATTTTATTAATTGATTTGGGTCTCCTGAACCAAAATCTTGGGTTGGTCACTACTTATATCAAATGACACCATAAATTTAATAATAATAAAATATTAAATAAAACACTAAATATACTAGAAATTTACTTTTCTCATTTAGCATGTGTACAATACTCTCTTTGAACCCTAATTTTTCTTTTCTTTGTGTGGCCAAATTTAATTTAACATATGGAATCAGATATCGTAATAAATGCTCAATCACCTTGTCCCTGATATTTTATGTACATATTTTTTTAAATAATTTAATGGAATTCGAAGGTAAAGTACAAAATATATATATTCGTTTTCTCCACACAAATTAACGACTGAATTAAGTAGAATTAAAGGGAAGTTTTTCATTTTAAATGAATGTATATATTGCCTACTTGTACAGAAAAAATAAATAAGCTTAGTTTAGTTAACTTTTTATTAAATTATTAACATACAACATAACTATAATCAAGAAGAAGTTACAGCAGTGCTGCAAGATAAAGTTACAGCAAACAAGGATACATAGAGTTACAGCAAACAAAGATATAGAATATAGAACTGTATTACAACCTGCTATATGCTGTGAAGAAACATTAAATACAACAATAAAGTCAATTCAAGCTTCAATATGAGGAAGAATAAATGCTATACGAAGAACGGTATCCTCAATGAATCGAAATGAAGTCGGTAGAGACAAATTGAAGTTGCAGTTTCAGACTCAATCAGAAGAAGACACGTAGTCTATAACAAACCACAGAAAGCTGCAAGTCGCAACTGGCGCATTTAATTAATGATCTACAATGCTAAGTCAATATGCATTTAATGCAAGCTATACCTTCGATCAGGACATCAATTTCAAATGAAAAATACCTTTTTCAACAGTCATTTTTCTACAATTATAAATAAAGGAAGAGAAGACTAGAACTAGTTATCGAAACTTACGCTCCCTGAAGTCTAAGCAAGAATCAAGCTAAACTGTTAAGCAAAACAAGACCTCATTTCAGTCATTCAACCTTGTGAAGTAGCCAAGTCAAGCTCAGAAGCTCAAAGTGTAAAGAGACTACTTCACTATACCAGTTGAAGAAATCTCATATACTTTTACCAATTTCCTGTATGCGAGGTTGTTTTATTAGGTGTCAAACAGTTGATAGAATTGCATCCTTGCTGTTTGTTATAGTTGTCTAGGTTAAGATAATTATATTTTGTCGGTGTTTTGAATCCTGTGTGGGTTGCCTTTGAAACTTGCAGCAGCTGTGTATAAGCTGAGTTTCAGTAGGTGGATAACTTATTAAGTTGTTAGTTTGTTAGTTGTACTCTGTAAATCAAACTTAACGTAGTTCCAGTTTGGGGAAATAGTAGAGTGGACGTAGAAGGATTACACCACCTTCGAACCATTATAAGACAATAAGTGCTTTCACTATTTTATATCTATTTTGTGTTGCATGCTTATCTCTTATCATTCTATATAAACAATTTTTGAAAGGAAACATATTTGAAGAAAATGCTCTATAACAAACCATCTGTTAAAAGTTCTTCCGCTGTGAGAATTCTTAGATACACCAGACAATACTACTCCATAGTGTTGTAAGCTTATCTCTTACTGTGTTGTAAGTTCAAGTAACTTGCAGTGTAGCTTGTTCAAAAGATTTTATAAAATCGACAAATGTTTATTTACCCCTCTCTAAACCTCCGAGACCACTTAGGGACCAACAAGTGGTATCAGAGTAAGTTGGGTTAAGCACCAACTTATCTGGTCACCTACCTAAATTCATCCTTGTGTTTATTGCTTCCTCTTTTTATTTCATAAAACCTCATCTTACAACATATCATGGATTTATCTAACCATAAACTCCCAATATTTTCCATAGAAGAATACGATGATTGGAAGATAAGAATGCAGACACATTTCTCTGCAATGAATGATGAGATGTGGATAGTAATCATACCAACAAGGATGAATCCAATGTTGGGAAAAGAAATAGAGGAAGGAGTACCTCCACCACCCAACTTCCTAGTCAAGCCAAGACAAGAATGGAATAATGAAGACAGAAAAAGAGCTAACCTGGACAACAAAAAACACCTTATTCATCACCTTGGATAAAGGAACCTTCAGTAAAGTCAAAACTTGCAGGACATCCAAAGAGATATAGGAAAAACTAGAGTAAATCTATGAGGGAACAGAGCTGACAAAGGAGAACAAGATCTCCAATGCTACCCAACTGTTCGAGCTCTTTGAGATGAAAGTTGAAGAAACTCTGAAACAACTGGTTACATCAATTATAAATGAACTAGAAGCTCTTGGCAAGCACTACAGACAAAAGGAGAAAAATATGAAAGTGCTTATAGCCCTACCAGCTGAGTGGGACAGTAAGACCACTACAATGAGAGTCTCAATAGATTTAAAATCCATGAGCATATTTGACTTATTCTCAAACTTCAAAGCCTTCGAATTCGACATCAACAGAAGAAAGAAAGAGGCTAAAGAATCAAGTTTGAAAGTTACTGCATTGACAACAAGAACTTCCAAAGATACAACAACTACTAGTTGTAGTAAACAACCAGAACTGTCAGCAGAAGATGCAGAAGAGGACATGACCTTACTTTTGAAGAAATTCAAGAGATTCATGAAGAATAACAAGACGAATGACTTTAGAAAAAATCAATCCTTACCTCAGGTATCATCCAATCCTCAAATAATTACAATTATTTCTGATCTATGTTACAACTGTAGAAAACCTGGATACTATCCAAGAAACTGTCCATACCCAAAGGTGAACAAATACCCCGAGGGTGAAAGAGACCAGAGAAGAGAAAAGAAGAGGAATGACAAGCAGAAACTCAGAGCACTTCTTAGAGAAGTAGAAAAAGCTAAGGATACAACAATATCCAAAGAGCCACTGAAGGAGAGAGAGTCAACTGAAAGTGATAGTGACACTTCAACTTCAGATGAAGAAGTACGATATGTCTGATAGCCAAGAACTGTGAAGAAAGTGAAGATGAAGAGATAATCTACCAACCTCAATCCACAACTGAAGAGGAAAAGATGAACATGATCCAATCCCTCAAACAGACCATGAGTGACTTTGAATAGATAAACTCAGCTCATGAGGAGCTTAAAACTGAAAATATGATACTTAGGAGTAAGCACAATGATATGGCAGAAATGTTATTCGTAGTTGAGTCCAGTAACTTAAAATTCAGCAAACTCCAACAAGAAGTATTAAGGCTCAATCTGCAAGTCACCAAGCTAGAAAGTGAGAAGAAAAATCTTCAAGTGACAATAAGAATTTTTAGTAAGTTAGCTAAAGATACAAGAGACTGTCTGTTGATGGCTAGAAGTCCTTTTGAGAAAATTGGCCTAGGATACATCAGTTAAACCTCTCACAACATAATAAGTACATCCAAAACTGTTAAGTTTGTTCAAGATGAAACATCAATGACTAATGAATTAGTTAATGACTCTGCAAAGAATTTGAATAAACTAATTATAGTAGATATGGGTAAGAAACCCTTGTGCATAACTATAGAAAGTAAGCCTGTGTATAAAAATTGGCTGCAGCAGAATCAATCTACTGTAAGTCACAAAAAAATACATCAACCTATAAAGTTACAACACAAAAACATATATCCCACTAATACAAAGACCTTAGTGTCTAAACTAAACGAGCATATACTTTAGGAATGTATGATGGAAGACCACACTACTACAATATTGGTAGCACAAGAAAAGTTTATGCACACACTATTCACAAGCAGCATCTTGATAGAGCTGCTTATAAAATGAGAACCAACTATAGTTACAACAAATAAATTTTTGTCAAGAAAGTATGGGTTTCAAAAGAAACTAACCTCAAAGGACCCGTACAAGTATAGATACCTAAAAATGTCTAAAATTGTCTACAGGTACAATTACCAGGATATAGTAGTGAAGTATGATACATTGATAGCGGTTGCTCAAGACATATGACTGGCAATAAAAAAGTGTTGAAAGACTTTCAACTGTGTAAAAGACCTAAAGTAATCTTTGGAGATGACTCTAAAGAAAGCACCAAAAAACACTGGAAGTATACTCAGAGGAAATACTTATATAAAAAAAGTATCTGATGTGAAGGGTCTCAAATACAACCTCGTGAATATCAGTCAATTTTATGACAGGATATTTAGTGGAATTCAACCTCAACAAATACTTGATTAAAGACAACAAATCCAATGAAATCAAGTTTATAGGAACAAGAAGAGAAAACATCTATATAGTAGACAGGAAATCCTCTCTACAGACAACATTCTTTATTGTTGTAAAGCTGGTTGTGGCACAAAAGGCTAAGTCATCTAAACTTCAAATAATCAATAAGTTAGTAAGAAAAAATCTAGTAAGAGGACTATCAGAACTAGTCTTCAAGAAAGAGAATGTTTACGGAGCATGTCAAAAGGGCAAACAAGTGAGAAGTTCATTCAAAGACAAGACACATAAATCATCTTACAGGATCCTAGATCTATTGCATAGGGATTTCTTCGGACCAGTTGATATAGTTAGCATAAGTTGAAATAAATATTCTCTGGTAGTAGTAGATGACTATTCAAGATTCACATGGACAATATTTCTAGCTAAGAAATTAGAGACTCAAAGCAAGCTACCTGATCTTATGAAGAAAATTCAGAATGAGAAAAACTTGAGCATTGTAAAGAAAGATCTGATAGAGGAACTAAGTTCACCAACAAGTTTATAGAGAATTTTTACACTGACAATGGAATTTGTCATGAGTACTCTACTGCAAGAAAACCTCAATAAAATGGTATTGCTGAAAAAAAAAATAGAACACTCAAAGAAACAGCAAGATAATGATTGTTGAAGTAGAAATTCCTAAGAGATTTTGGGCAGACAACCAATAAAACATGCTACACTCAGAATATATGTTTGATCAACCAGGATCTTGATAAAACCCCTATGAAATTTGGTATGGGTATACAACAAACTTTTCTATCCACATATTTTTAGATGCGGATGCTACATTCTCAATAATGGAAAATAATATCTAAGAACATTTGATGCCAAATCAGATGGAGTGTTCTTGGGATATTCATCAGTAAGCAAAGCCTTCAGAATATTCAACAAAAGGACTCTTTTGGTTGAAGAATCAATACGTGTGGTATTTGATGAATCACATTGTGACACTAATGATCTGGATAAATCAAATGAAGATATGTCACAATTGAAGATAAAAGATAAGTCTGTACACTATATTGAAGGGATTTCAATCCCTGTAGGGGACGAAAAAGAATAGTCCACAACACAGGATACTACTAATTAAGATACAACTATACAACCTGACTTCTTACGGCAAAATGAAAATCAACCAGGACAAATGCAACCCTTTGAACCAGACAGAACATGGCTCAGAAATCACTCAAGAAATCTCATTATTAGAGATCCTAATGTTGGAGTAAGAACAAGAAGGTCTATACCTTATGAAGTCATGTTTCCATGTTTTATTTCTTAGTCAAAACCAAAATGTATTGAAGAAGCTCTTCAAGACAATAACTAGATTCAAACTATGTAGGAAGAACTTAATAGCTTTGAAAGAAATCAAGTATGAGAGATAGTTCACAGACCCACTCATCAAGGAATTATTGGAACTAAATGGATATTAAAAAATAAGCTAGATGAATCGGGACTAATTGTTAGAAATAAGGCAATGCTTGTTGCAAAAGAATACTACTAGGAAAAAAGAATTGATTTTGATGAGACCTTTGCACCTATAGCAAGACTTGAAGCTATAAGGATTTTTCTAGCTTATGCAGCTCACAAGAACTTCAATGCCTATCAAATGGATATGAAAAGTACATTTCTTAATGAACTTCTTATAGAAGAAGTATATGTGGAGCAACCACCAGGATTTGAAGAACATCCAGAAGATAAGGTCTTTAAACTGCACAAAGCTTTATACGACTTTAAGCAAGCACTAAGAGCATGGTATGTCACCTTATCTCTATACCTGCTGGAGAATGGCTTCAAGAAATGAACAGTTGATAAAACATTGTTCAAAATCCAAGATGGAGAAAGTATTCTCCTAGTATAGATATATGTGGATGCTATAATATTTGGATCTAGAAACAAAGATCTTTGTGAAAAATTCTCAAGTTTGATGTAGAAGAAAATTGAAATGAGCATGATAGGAGAACTAAGTTTCTTCTTTGGTATGCAAGTAAAACAACTTGATGCCAGAGTCTTCATCAGTTAAGTATACAAAAGAGCTTATCATAAAGTTTGGAATGGAGAAGGGATCAATAGTAAGTATCCTATGTCTACCTCTATTAGCCTCGACAAAGATGAAAATGAAAAAGATGTTGATATCATAAAATATAGGAGACTAATTGGGTTACTGCTGTATCTTATAGCAAGTAGACCTGACATCATGTTTGCAATAGAAGTTTGTACTAGATTTCAAGCAACATCACATGAGTCACATCTTACAACAATAAAAAGGATTATCAAATATCTTAAAAGAACTCAAGACGTTGGACTTTGGTATCTAAAAGAAGGAGGATTCAGTCTGAAAGACTACTCAAATTTAGACTTTGCTGGTTGTAAGATCGATAGAAAAAGTACGAGTGGAACATGTCAATTTCCTAGAAATCGACTAGTATCTTAGTTCTGCGGGAAGCAGACATCCATTGTAATATCTACAACAGAAGCGGATTATGTTGCAATAGGAAGTTGTTGTGCGTAAATTCTCTAGATACAATAGCAACTAAGGGAATATGAAATTGAGAAAAGAGAAACTCCAATTCTATGTGACAATAAGAGTGTTATTGCTATTACATATAATCCTGTATTCCACTCAAGGACTAAGCATATTGACATCAGACATCACTTTATAAGAGATCATGTTGAAAAGAAAGATGTCATCTTAGAGAAAGTTCATACAAATCTCTGTTGAAAAAAAAGTTATAGCGAGCCGAAAGAAAGCTCGTACAAAGCAAAGAGGAATGCTGAAATAATGATAGAATGCAGTAAGTGATGTGCTGCATGAAAAACAATCTTACAACACTGCATTTATAAATCTTACAGCAAAACAGAAAGCATAGGAAACAGTAGGAGGATACAACATTTATATCTAAGAGTATTTATTACTTTGAAACCTCGTACAGTAGCTGCAACCTTAAAATGTAATATATTAGGCAACAAAACATGTATGAAATGATAGCATTTAATGCTAATCCGATTTTATGTCAGAAGTCGAAAAGACACTGTTAGAATCAAATTTGCACTATTTCGGATATTTATAAAAAGGCCCTTTCGTCATTTTACCACCACCATCTGATTGCTTCTCTCAGATTAATCTGAATCGTTTATCTTACTATAATATTTGATAAGTAAAAACCCGTTGGCATACCCAAAATGATCATTATTCATAAACCCTAAAAATTGGAGCAGTTTTTCAAAATTCAAAAACTTCTCAACCTCTCCAAACAACAGCTCCAAGAACAACAATGGCAGCAAGACAAGCCATTATTCTCAAAGCAAGACTCGTTAATCACAAACATATCTACACCTCGGACATATATGATCAGTCCATCATTGCACTCACCTTTGAGTGTATATAGAAGATAAAAATATCAGGTCTCCTAGCCACCGTCTATATTGGATTCTTCACCGAATCTGTTTAGAGGTTTTATGTGCATGTTCGTCTATCGAAAGACAGAACGTCCATCCTCTTCAAGCTGGGTGAAGATGAGGATGAAAGGAAAATGAGAGAGATAGGGTTCTCGGTGAAGCATATCGCCTCCACCTTTAATATTTCCTCCAAACTAACTTACCGCATATGGTGATGACATCTTTGAGGAGATGTGGAACCTCTTCAAATGAAGAGAAGTCGGGGCTGTGGTTAGGAAGAGTGCCCCGAAGAAGTTGTTCAAACCTGAGTTGGAACTCCTTCATGATATCTATGCATACACGGTTGAAGGAAGAACATACAGCTATAACAAATGCACAGATCTTTACCTCATGCTTATGTTAGCCATCATGAGGGGAGAAAAGGTTAACTGGGGACGGTTCATCTTCTAGCGGCTATGGGAGGATGATGAAAAAAATATAGTGCGTCGAAGCTATAGGATTACCATTTGCTCCATTCTCTGCAAGCTTGACATCAGACTAATCTCTCCCACCCCTATTTGTATTGAAAAATATCTTGGTGAGAAGAAGGGGAAGACCTTAAAGAAGGTCGCCGCAGATGTAGTTGTGATTGATGTGAAGAGTAAACCAAAAGTTACAATAATTACATCCTTGAAACTATCTGTTGCTGATGTTGGATACCCAAAAATGAAATTTAAAGTAATTGTAAAACACGTAGGCACAAAAAGTAGCATTATAACAGAAGTCAGTGATCAAGAAGACACTAATGTGCCAAATATAAGCAACACTGTGATAGTTGATTACAATGAATCAGAGGCTGAGATGAGACTGTAAGAAGAAAGAAGAACAGTGCAGCCTATTGAATCTGATTCTGATGATGAGAGTAGAATCAAAATTGTCATCATCATCTTCTAGCACAAAAAAGTCAAAAAAGCTAGTTAGCTTGTGCAGCAAGAAGAGAGCTGTTGTGATACCGGAAAGAGGCTAATTGAGAAGTAAATACAAACACTCACCCAACATACTCTCTCACTTTATGGAATCCACCAAAGAGATCAGAGGCAAAATACTTACAAATCCAAAAACTTAGAATTTGATTTATTATAGTTTTTTCACTTTTCCAAACACTACAAAATTAAGGCTATTTATAAGAGTCAATACATGATTCTAGACCACAATAATATACCACGACTCTACAACTTCATTATCATTAACATTGACTCTTCAACTACAAGATTATTCAACTCTTCAAATTTTCGGATGAATCTGCCACCTTCCAGAAAAAAAAGGCATAACTCCCTTTAGAAAATTCCTAATGCTTCTCCGTTTGGGCTAACAAGAACTAGACTTGTAGGGCTTCGAATCCATATATGTAAATCAGTCCAATAATTTCCTAGTAAAAGCAATTCATTGTCGAAACCAGACTGATATGACTGTTTCTGCACAACTTTCATCTTCTTTCATTTGGTCATTTCTTTTGATCAAGTGAGACGTCTTCTTTTTTGGATCATTCGCTTCCGCTGCATGAGAACTCGTCCTAAGTCATCTTCCTCAACTTCTTCACCATGATATGGAGATAAAACAGCCACATTAAAGGTTGTAGAAACACCATAATCACCAGGTAACTCCACTTTATAAGCATTGTCACCAATTCACTTCAAAATAAGGAAATGACCATCAGCTCTAGGCTGTAATTTCCATGTCGACCACGAGGAAAATGCTCTTTCCTTAAGTGAATCCAAACCAAATCCCCTTCTTTGAAAACTGATTTCTTTCTATGCTTATTGACATTTCGTTGATACCTTTCGTTTTGCTTGATAATTTCTTGCCACACTTGTTCATGCAACTTTTTGATGTACTTTGCATGCTCTTCTCCATCTCCACTAAAACTATGAGTTATGGAAATTGGAGCTAAATCCAACGGAGTAATTGGATTGCAGCCATAGACAACCTCAAAAGGACTTCTTCCTGTAGTTTGGTTTAAAGAACGATCATAGGCAAACTCCGCTTGAGCCAAAATGACATCCCATTGGCGAGGATTTTTACCCACCTAACTCTTCAATAGATTTCCCAAACTCCTATTTACAACCTCCGTTTGACCATCAGTTTAAGGGTGATGAGATGAACTAAATTGAAGTTCAATTCCCAACTTCCTCTAAAGTGTTCGCAAAAAATGACACATAAATTTAGAGTCTCTATCAGAAGTGATAGTCTTTGAAATACCATGAAGTCTCACAATCTCCTTAAAATAAAGATCAGCGGTGTGAGTAGCATCCAATGTTTTTGTGTAAGGAACAAAATGAGCTATTTTTGAGAATCGATCAACAACGACCATGACCGAATATTTATTCCTTTGAGTGCGAGGTAATCCAACCACAAAGTCCATACTAACATCCTCCCATGGACCCTTTGGTACTGGCAATGGTGTGTATAACCCGATATTTTGCCCATGAGTTTTGGCAATATGACAAGTTCGACATCTTTCATTACATCTCTTAACATCTCGATCCATTCGTGACCAATAAAAAATTTCTTGAACAAGTTTAAGAGTCTTATCTCTTCCAACATGTCCAACAAAACCTCCACCATGAGCTTCATTGATGATTGCTTGCCATAAAGAACAATTAGGAATGCACAAAAGCTTGTCCTTGAAGAGAAATTCATCTTGAATCAAGAAGAGTTTGAAAGGAGATTTCAAACACTCTTCCCAAATTGGACCAAAATAGGGATTAGATTTGTATAGATCTTTTATAACTTCAAATGCAATGACCTTCACTTGCAAGATGGTCAACAATGAATATCGACGGCTAAGAGCATCCGCCACTTGATTAAGAGCTCCCAATTTATGCTTGATAACAATATTGAAGGCTTGAAGAAACTCAACCAACCTAGCATGTCGAGAATTCTAATTTTGTTGAGTGCTTAAATACTTCAAGGCTTCATGATCTAAAAGAAGGACAAACTCTCGATGTAGGAGATAATGTTGCCAATGATCCAACGTACGAACAATGGTAAAGAACTCCTTATCATATGTAGAATAATTGTGCCTTGAATGATTTAACATCTCACTGAAGAAAGCAATGGATTCACCATCTTGACTGAGAACTCCACCAATTCTAACATTTGAAGCATCACAATCAATTTTGAAAACTTTATCAAAGTTGCGTAGTTACAAAATTGGAGCCTCCGTCACTTTCTTCTTAAGCAGCTCAAAGCTTTTTTGTGCTTCATTCGACCACTTGAAATTTCCACCTTTCAAGCATTCTGTTATAGGTGCAATAACAATGTTGAAATTGCGAATGACCCTTCAACAAAATGAAGCCAAACCATGAAAACTCCGAATATCACGAATGGAACTAGGAATTAGCCAGCTTAGAATCACCTCAATTTTATTCTCATCCATCTCGATGCCATTTGAGGAAACATCATAGGCTAAGAAAACTAGGATATCCGTAAAGAAATGACATTTCTTCAAGTTAGCATATAGTCTTTGCTCTCATAGCACTGCAAAGACTTGTCGAAGATGTTGCAAATGCTCTTTAGGGTTGGAGCTATATACGAGGATATAATCAAAATAGACAACAACAAACTTCCCAGTGGACGACTTAAAAATATGATTCATAAGCCGCATAAAAGTAGAAGGAGCATTTGAGAGATCAAACAGCATAACCAACCACTTGTAGAGACCATCTCTCATCTTAAAAGCCGTTTCCCACTCATCTCCTGACCTCATACAAATTTGATGATAGCCACTTCGAAGATTAATTTTAGAACCAATCTTGAAACCATGTAGTTGATTAAGAAGATCACCAAGACGAGGTATAGGAAAGTTGTACTTGATAGTGATTTTATTCACCGCTCTACTATCAACACACATGTGCCACATACCTTCTTTCTTTGGCACAAGAAGAGCTGGAACAACACAATGACTTTTGCTTTCTTGAAGAAGACTTTTGGACAAAAGATCTTCAACTTGCCTTTGTAACTCTTCATGATTCTCAAACTCATTCTATAGGCTGCCTTATTTGGAATTAAAGCTCCAGGGACCAAGTCAATGCAATGTTGAATATTTCGCATCGGTGGAAGTCATGGGGAAATTTCTTCAGGCACTACATGATGAAATTCTTCAAGAAGAGATCGAACTTCCATTGGGATAGTATGACCCTCTTCGTTTTCTTCCAAAACAACCAAAACAAATGCCTCCATGGATTCACGAATCACCTTTTCAACTCCAGATTTGGAAAGCAAATTGCTTCCCTCCCATTTTAGATGGCCCCAAAATAATTTTTGCATTTGAAACATGATTTTTGAGTGTTAGAGACACTTGGTTTCACATCATTATGTCTCTCCTTGCTTGCAACAATCTTCTATTTTGCCTCTTTTGATGGTGTATTTTTTGATGTAGATGCACTCCCTCGGTTGAGAGTGCTGTCACTTGAATAGAAATGAGCACCACTTCGATTTAACTCTTTTTGTTGCTTTTCCACCTTAAGGGACAACTTGCACACATTATTATACGTCTAATATGGTTGCAATTGGACAACATCAGCAATATACTCCTCCATAGATATATCTTTTTGCTTGAAATTATAATATTTGAGAAAAACATCTTGCCGATAGTTATTCGGTAAAAAATTTCTTCGTAGTTCTTTCTTCATCTTATCCCACGTATGAATCTTTCATTTTCCATCATGCGCACGTTGTTTATGTGAGTGCTCCCACCAAAGAGATGTATACTTCTTCAATTTGATGACAACAAGCTTGACTCTATGATCTTATAGAATTTCCTTAAATTCAAAGACCCTTTCAACAGAGTTAAGCCAATCTATAAATTCATTAGGATTATTTATCCCTTCAAAATCTGGAATATCAACTTTGCAATCAAAAAATTTCTAATGATTACTACGAACTTGTTGACCACGAGCTGCATGTTCACTCAAACCATTATCATGAAATGGATTGAAATCCATCTTATTATTGTTAGAACCAACATCTGAATTATGACCCTCAACATCATGATTCAAATGGTGGCCATGTGTAAGACGTTGCTTGAGTTGCTGTATTTGTCTCTTCAATTCATCCAATTCGATATCGTGTAGATCACGCTCACACCTTGGAGCTGCAACAGGATTGTTCCCTCGACGTGGTGACATCTCGAGCTTTGGTTTTGATACCACTTTGATATCGGAATAAGGCTAATTGAGAAGTAAACACAATCACTCACCCAAAATACTCCCTCACTCTATGGAATCCACCAAAGAGATTAGAGGCAAAATACTTGCAAGTCCAAAGACTTAGAATTTGGTTTATTATATTTTTTTCACTTCCCCAAACACTACAAGATTAAGGCTATTTATAGGAGTCAATACATGATTCTAGACCACAATAATGTACCACGACTCTACAACTTCATTATCATTAACATTGACTCTTCAACTACAAGATTCTTTAACTCTTCAAATTTTCGGATGAATCTGCCACATTCCAGAAAAAAAAACAGAACTCCCTCTAGAAAATTCCAAATGCCTCTCCGTTTGGGCCAACAAGAACTAGACTCGTAGGGCTTCAAATCCAAGTATGCCAATCAGCCTAATAATTTCCTAGTAAAAGCAATTCATTGCCGAAACTAGACGGACTGGACTATTTCTGCACAACTTTCATCTTCTTTCATTTGGTCATTTTCTTTGATCAAGTGAGACGTCTTTTTTTTGAATCATGTTGCATCTAAGAAAGCTTACGCTGTAAGAAAGGTAGTTGCAGCAACCCCTATTTCCCAAACCCTGTGAAAATCGAGTCAGATGAGCAGCCAGAGCCTGCAGAAAAGCAGATTAAGTATGTTGATCCAATTGCTACAAGAAGTTTGATCAAACATACTGCCGAGGAGATTGAAGATGACTTCGAGGAGAAGTACAATCTTTAGAGAGCCATTGGATATAAGATATGAACACTATTGCATGTGTGCATTTGATCATGCATATATTATGGTTCATGTATGATCAAATTTCAACATGGTAATATGAATGTGTTATTTATGTTAAAAGGAAATCGATGCATATGCTTTCATTACATAGTTCTTGTACTAATTATCTTTGGAAATGTAGAACAAAAAATTTGGTATGTTTTACTTTGAATTGTTTGCAAAAGGATTTACAAAATAATTTTAATTGCAAGCTTTGGTTTTATTTATGTTGTTATTTAACTAAGGGTGTCCTCAAAAGTTAGACCTAACCTGTAACATATATGAAATTACTTGTTCAAGATGGCCCCTAACTATAATTGTCTAATATATAATTCAGGTTAGATTTTGATGGTTGTACATAGAGATCAAGGTGGGCAGACAAGTACTTATTTTGTCCCACAAAGATAGACATACTTCTCTTTTCACACAAATTAAGAAAATATTTAAAGTTTCAATTCTACCCCTATCTTTAATTAATTCTAGCATTAAATATAACATTTTCTTATTTCAAAAAGTAAATAGTGAGTTAAAGTGTGTTAATCTAATATACATTTAATGAAGGGCTTATATGAAATTAGAAATTAAAAAACATATTAATATAGTAACTGTAACACCCATCATTAGAGTTTTTTTTTATTAATCTATAACATCTATATTGTTTAATTTATGTTATAGGTTGCTAATTAAAGGTATAATTTTATCACTATTCCTATTCTCTCTCTTCCTAAGGTCATACCACCTCAATATCTCAATTGTGTCACCTAACATAAATTATGCCACCTAACATGTGCAAGTTTAGATTAAGGGTTTGGAAAGTTGGAAAAAGGGTATTATATTTTCTCTCTCTATTTTCTCCTTTTTTTTCCTCTCTTAATCATCGTTACCACTGCTTCTCTATCGCCGTCGGTCAATGTTCATTCCAGTAAGGTAAACGGGTTATTTAATAGTACCCATCGAGCTCGTCATAAATTCTGGCTCGGAACTTGAAATAGTCCCCGCCTCCATCACGTACGGCCGCATGAAAGGGGTAACGCTCCGATATCTCTCTCTCTTTACCTTCTACTGCCGAGTTGCCGCTCCCATAGGTTGTTGTGAAGTCGATATGAGGTTCACGCTGATGAGTCGATCGTGGGTGGTTGTCGATGCTTCGTTGCATCGTCGTGTTGGGCTGTGAGCCATCGTAGTAAGCGACAGCGTGTGTGTATATATATATGTCTGTATGTGTCCGTGTGTATGTACATGTTCGTGTGTGTTGGGTGCCGCTCTAAGTAATGGTGTTGGGTCAAGTATTGGTGTTGACCGGCGCATGGTTGCGCTGGCGGCTGGGGTTGGTCACGCCACTGTGAGAGTAGCGACGCTGCGGCCTGTGTGTGTGTGTGTTCGGGTATACGTGGTCACTGATGACTTAGAGTCACCGGCAGCGGCGAGTAGCGACAGTGGAGAGGGATAGTGGCGACGGCTAGGGTTAGGGTTGGGGAGGTTTCAATTCTGAATTTCAATTAATGTAGGGACTTATATGCAAACCCTAGAAAATATTGAAATTAAAGTTTGACCCCAACAGTTATGGATTTTGCACAACTTACCCCTGACTTTATGGAATATGCATTAAGACTCCTGAACTTTTGGACAATGACATTTGAACCCCAGGACATGCTGAAATTCCAGAATGAACCCTAGAATTTTTGAAATTGCAGATTTATCCTTTAACTTCATAAAATGTGCAACAAGACCCCTGAACTTTGAACATATGACACTTGAACCCCATAACTTTTAGAATACAATTTCCATCTCTTAAGTTGTTGAAATTTTTAGATTAACCCTTGAAGTTATGGATATTTCCTTTAAGCCCAAAACTGGGTAGGATGACAAATGTGCCCAAACAGGATTATCATAATATAATTTAACCTTTATTAGTTTTCCGTTATCAGAAAGAATTTTGAATTAAGTTAAGAATGTACTCCTTTTTACGTATAGCTCGATTAGTTTATAAGACGAGCTTTTATGCTTTGTACACAAAAGGGAATCGAGATAAGTCTGCCTAGTACTTTTGAAGCTCTTTTAACGTCGTGATAAAGATGAGGGTAAAATATTTTTTCTGCGACTACGCTTGTTCTTGGTTATTTCAAAATCATGAAATCTTATCTTTGTGTTAAGTGAATTATGTTTATTATGATATTGAACGAATGATATGTTATATGAAGTTATTAAATGTTTATTTCATACAAAGCAAGTGTGAAATATATGAACTATTTGAAATGTGTGTATGACGGTGAAAACCGTATCTATGACGGTTAAGAATCGTATCTATGGCGGCTCTTAGTCATATTTATAACATTAAAAACCGCATCCATAACGGCTGAGAACCATATTTATGACGGTGAAAACCGTATTTATAACGGCTAAAAACCGTAATTATGACAATTGAGAACCATACTTATGTGGTAAAAACTATATCTATAACAGTTAAGAACCGTATCTATGACGGCTGAGAATCGTAAAAGAAAATGATATGATTGAATGTGAATTATTTATTTGAGTGTTACATTTTCTTTATTTTTCTTTTTCTGCAGTTTGACCCCACACTACAAGAATTTCGCCTTTTAACAACGGTTTTTAACCGTTGTTAAAGCCATTTTTTAAGCGTTGTTGTATCCAGGGTTGTTAAAAATTTTTGCCATTCGACAACGCACCAAAAAGCGTTGTCTTATCTAGATACGACAACGCTTTTTGGTGCGTTGTAAGAAAAGGGTTGTCTTTTCTTATTTTCTGAAACTATTTTATAACGCTTTTTGCAACGCTTAAAAAGCGTTGTCTTTTCCTATTTTACAACGCTTTTTGGTGTGTTGCAAAAAGCGTTGTCGTATCTGACACGTCATCGAAAATGACACGTAATCAGCATATTTTGGACACGTCATTGCCACATCATCTTCCATGTCATCAAATTCTGACACATCATTGCCACGTCATGAGAAATAAATGTGCATTGTCTGGGATTCAAACTCATGATCTTTGTTAGACCTTGAACCACTAGGCTACCAGTGCTTTATGTGTTTATATTATATATGTATTTCTTTTATTAACTAATTTTATATATAAACATATATAATTAATGACTAATTAATATATAATTGGAAGATTAATAACTAATTAATATGTTTAATAATATTTAATCTAATTTCATATTAAGACAATTATAAAGTATACTAGTGCATATTTTTAATATATGTTATAAACGTACTAATTTTTTCAAATTATGAGTTTGTTCATATATATAAGATAATATTAATGCAAATTATATAAAATAACATCATAAAATAATTAAACTTTTCAACTTTAATTTAATTAAAATAATATATAAATTTTGTATTATTATATAAAAAAAATTGTATTGACCAATTAATATATGTATGTTTTTTTATTTTGAAAAATAGTTTATGGTTCAATTAACATATTAAATTTTTTTTTTCATATCATTCTTTTAATTAATCATTTTTATATCTTTTTTTTATTTTATAAAATAATTTATGTTTTTGGTATTAATTTTAAAACGAAACTAATTTATATTTATTTTCTAAAATAATAATATATAATTTTTATATTATTATGTAATACAAATTTTTATATTTTTCAAATTAATATATGTATTTTTTTTTGTTGTAAAATAATTTTTGGTTCAAATTAAAACCAAACTCATTTTATCTTTATTTTCTAAAATAATAATATATAATTTTTATATTATTATGTAATACAAATTTTTATATTTTTCAAATTAACATATGTATTGTTTTTTTTTTTGTTGTAAAATAATTTTTGGTTCAAATTAAAACCAAACTCATTTTATCTTTATTTTCTAAAATAATAATATATAATTTTTCTATTATTATGTAATACAAATTTTTATATTTTTCAAATTAATATATGTATTGTTTTTTATTTTTTTTGTAAAATAATTTTTTGTTCCAATTAAAACCAAACTCATTTTATTTTTATTTTTTAAAATAATAATATATAATTTTTATATTATTATGTAATACAAATTTTTATATTTTTCAAATTAACATATGCATTGTTTTTTTTGTTGTAAAATAATTTTTGGTTCAAATTAAAACCAAACTCATTTTATCTTTATTTTCTAAAATAATAATATATAATTTTTATATTATTATGTAATACAAATTTTTATATTTTTCAAATAAATAAATGTATATTTTTTTTATTGTTGTATAATTAAATTTTTTATATATTCTTAATTAATTGATATGATATATATATATATATATATATATATATCTTTTTTTTTATGTTTTTTGTATTAATTTTAAAACACAATTTTATCTTTATTTTTTTTTACAAAAAACATTCATAATTTATGAATTATGAATTATAAAATACAATTTTCGAATCATGTTTTAAAATAATATTCAAATTTTGTATTATTATATAATAGGATGAGAGTAATACTTAATTAGTTGTAATTAATTTGTTAATTAATTCAAAATAGTATTTTATAAAAATACTATTTTCTAAAATAATGAATTTGTTCATATAAGATAATATTAATGCAAATAATGTAATATAAGATAACATTATAAATTAATTAAATGTATTAAATTTAAGTTAATTAAGAAATAATTATATTAAAAAACAATTATTTTATAATTTTTTTTAATTAACACATGCAACACACAAAAAAAGGGTTTCATAATGGGTTGTAAAATAAAAAAAATGTTCTAAGAAAAGACAACGCTCAAAAGCGTTGCAAAAAAGGGTTGTTGTATAGCCAAAAAAACATCATTTAACAACCCTACTTAAAAAGGGTTGCATAATGGGTTGTAAAAAAAAATGTTCTAAGAAAAGACAACGCTCAAAAGCGTTGCAAAAAAGGGTTGTCGTATAGCGAAAAAAACGTCATTTAACAACCCTACTTAAAAAGTGTTGTCGTTTCCTTTTTAACCGTTGTCATATGGCGATTTTTTTGAAAAAAGACAACGCTTTTCGAAAAAAGGGTTGTAAAAACCCAAAAGACAACACAAATTCATTAAAAGGGTTGTTAAATGGGGGTTGTTAAAAGCAAAAATTCTTGTAGTGCCACTAAGTAGCCTTTGTGCACTCACCCCTTTTTATGTTTCTTTTGATCCAGGTTTTGGTAAGAGAAGTTGAAGGGAGATGCCCTATCTTTGTGGGGCTATATACTGATGTAAATTTTTGTTTTTTTTTGTTAAACTCTAAACGTTTTATATAAAATGCTTGTGAAGACTTTTATTATAACTGGAGCCCAAAGTGAAAATTTAATATTTTATTTCATTTTAAAAATGGGGTGTAACAATAACAAACCTATTTTTGTGAAACATACGAAAATAGTATACAAACCTATCTTTATGAAACGGAGGGAGTAGTAAATAGAGAGGGTAATAACTAATAAGTGACTCATAAAGTTGTGTTGATGCTATATCAATATCAAGTGGTATTAATAATCCCTAATATCATATGCGACATCTTGTGAAGTTCAATCTCTTAGCAATACAAATTAAATGAAGGTCTTCTCGCTTTGATTGTGTTTTCCATCGATCTAATGTTATCTTTGTCAACCACCTAACCCAAATTTTAATATTGTGGTCACCATGGTAGAGATCAATGCATTGTTTCAAAATAAGAAATAAAATTGCAATTCATGGATTTGAAACCATAACCGTGATATTAATAACTAAGTATTAGAGCAATCTAGATTTCTTATCAATTTAATATGTATTAATTTATTATTTAGACATTTCATCTTCTTCATTTATTTATTTCTTATCAATTTAATATGATCTAGGATAAATAGATACAGAATAAGTAGATACTTGGATACTATTTTTGGCGTGCGTATAGTCTGAAAGTTATTTTCCTTGTAAATTATTTTGGAAAATTGTTTTCCTATAATAACATCCTTTCCAAATTCTTCACATAGGTCGAGAAACACCATAAATCGACAAATAGAAGAACACACGCAAAAATGATTGTATTTATTCTCCTTCTATTCATCATCTTCCCTTGCTCATTGATCCTAGTATTCCTCCTCCACAAACACACAACACCTCATAAATCTCTACATCCACCAGGCCCACCACGCCTTCCGTTCATCGGAAACCTTCACCAATTCGAGACAGCCAGTCCTCACATCTATCTATGGCAGCTATCAAAGAAGTATGGACCTCTCATGTACATGAAGCTCGGATCCGTTCCATTGCTCATTGTTTCTTCACCAGATATGGCGAAAGAGGTATTCAAAACACACGACCTATCGTTTAGCAGTAGGCCCAAGGTTCTTGGACAGCAGAAGTTATCTTACAAAGGCCTGGACGTGGCCTTCGCCCCTTACAGCGATTCATGGCGGGAACTTAGAAAGATATGTGTTGTTCATCTCTTAAGCAACAAGCAAGTGCAGTCTTTTCGGCCTATACGAGAAGAGGAAGTGTTTGCTATGATTAGGGACTTGTCTGTCAGTGCAAGTTTGGGTGAAGTTACTAATCTGAGTTCTATGATGTTGTCTCTAACGAGCACGTTAATCTGTCGGATCGCGTTTGGTAAGATTCTTGATGAAGATGGAAGCAGAAGAGTGAGGTTTGATGAACTTATGATTGAATCTCAGGTCGTACAGGGTGGATTCTTTGTCTCAGATTATATGCCTTGGTTTGGTTGGGTTGATAAACTGTCTGGAATGATTGGAAAGCTTGAAAAGGTCTGTAAAGCTTTGGATGAATTCTTCATACAACTCATTGATGAGCACTCGGATCCTAGTTGGGTGATACCAACGAATCCGAATATCCTCGACATTTTGATTAGGCTCAAGCAAGAAAAGTCATGCTCGATTGATCTAACATGGGATCATGTGAAAGCATTACTCATGGTCAGCAATCATCTTCTATATATGCTTTTTAAAATTTGCAGTATTCTGCACCATGCATGAGTTCTTGGTTTTCTAATTTTGTCAATGACTAGTGTTTGTTTAGTTGTTATTAGATAGAAAAATTGCAAAACTGCTTTCAGAACTATGGGATTTCGTCAATTTCAATAGGATTAAAATAATTTTTTGTCTTATAAGTTATAACTATGGTGTCTTCTGATTTTAATCTCGTAACTGTTACAGAGGTTTTAATTAAGTCCAACAATTTTAAAATTTGTTCAATTTTAGTCAAATTTCTTTGAATTTGGGCTTTCCGATGACTCAAATAATGATGTGGTGACACATGCCAAATTTTTTATATTGATTTACACGTGTCGCCACATCACTTTTAGATCACGAAAAGTCATTTTTCGGCGAAACTTCAATTTTCCAGTAAAAATTGTGATGAAATCAGACAAATTCTTAAATTGTGATTCTAAATTGAAACCGTGATATTTATAGGACCAAAATTAAAATAAAATAATAGTTACCTTATGAGATGAAAATTGATTTTAACCATTTCAATGATATACCAAACAATTGTCTCAATTTATAAAGCTCATAACTATTGAGATTTTTCTCACCCCTAGCAACAACTGATTCATATGGTATTGATATTGTCTACATGCAATAATTACAACCAATTTTATCATTCTTAGTTTATTGTTCACGAGCAAAGTTAACTAGTTGTTGTCCAACACGATATTTTCGTTGACATACAGGATATATTCATCGCGGGAACAGACACAGCAGCAGCAACAATAACGTGGGCCATGACAGCCCTGATGAAAAATCCAGCAGCAATGGAGAAACTGCAAACTGAAATCAGAGAGTTGTTGGGTGAAAAAGGTGAAGTAAATGAAGATTATTTGCCAAAATTACCCTATCTTAAAGCAGTGATTAAGGAGGTATTCCGATTATACCCTCCAACTCCACTTCTATTGCCAAGAGAAACACTGGAAACTTGCAAGCTACAAGGGTATACGATACCAGAAAAAACTTCAGTATACATAAATGCATGGGCGATTGCAAGAGATCCTGAGTATTGGGAAAGCCCGAATGAGTTTAAGCCCGAGAGATTCTTGAATACTAGTATTGATATTGTAGGAAATGATTTTGAGGTGATTCCATTCGGAGCTGGACGAAGGGGATGCCCCGGGATATCAATGGGGATTGGTACGGTGGAGCTGGCCCTCGCAAACCTTCTTTACTCGTTCGACTGGCAATTGCCAGCTGGAATGAGTAAAGAAGATATTGATACTCAGGTTTTGCCTGGACTTACTATGCATAAGAAGAATCCACTTTGCCTTGTGCCTATAAGTAAGTATTGATATGGTTGAGCATGAGCTAAGAATCACAAGTTAATCTAAGCTCGATTGAATAAAAGTTTGTTTGAGGAGACCTATTAGAATAAATGAAGCTCAAGATTGTCTCGCTAGTACAATTGTGAGCTACTTCGGAAAATACAATTATAACAATATGATATTTTAATATACTTGTGGTGCACCCGTGTGTTGCATCGTTTGTAACACAATGTAATCAATTATATTCAAAGATAATAAATAAAGTATTTAATATTTAGAAAAATCTGAATTTATCTAACCTCATTATATATATATGAGTTTTAAAGCACGTGCGTTGCACGTGAAAATCAATTCAAATTAAAAAATAATAATACAAATATTGTATATATAACACTTTTATATTAGAGTTCTAATTATAATAGGATTCTATAATATTTTGAATTAGCTAAAATTTTAATATAAAATTATTTAAGTATGAAAATTCTAAATTACTGTTATAACCTTAAATAATAATCTATAATAGGGATATATTCGGCAATCCATATTTTGTAAGAAATATCCACACTTTTACATAGGTAATATATATATATATATATTTGTTTTGCCTCACACTATTGTTTTTTTATTATATTTTTTTAAAATATAATAATTTTAGATATTTTAAAATAATTTTTTGATTTTAAAAAATAATATATTCTTATTTTTAATATTTTTTGAGGGCGGTGGGGATTATTCTTTACTGACTTTTAAAAATACCTTATATGTTGTATAATCACAAATCCTCATGTACACCAGGTGCTTGAATCTATGATTCATGCAATCTGGGTCAATCAGACTAAGATCCGTTAGTTTTGCTTTTATTTTTATATGTGTTGACTTTTATATTATATTGGTGTGACCTTTATGTACAAATGTCAGTGGTTTTTATGTACTGTAACTTAAAAAAGAAAAAAAGAAGAATTTCAACATAATTTATATATATAGACATTTAAGTGATATTCATGTCATTTTTATATTATATTAGTATAATGAATATCACCTTTATGTAATATTAGTTTAATCTTTACATAAAGGTGACATAAATATCACATAAATGTATATATGTATAAATTGTGCTGAAATTCTTCCTTTTTTTTTATAAGTGACGATACATAAATGTCACATTAATACAATATAAAAATTTTGCTTCAAGCAAAAAAATAAAAAATGAAATTCGCGAATTTGGGTTAACCCAAGTCGACCCGAATTGCATGTGCACCAATTGCACATCAAAATTACTCTTATATAATTTTCCAAACATAATAATTTCTTGAATAACATGTATATAAGATTAAAAATAACTTAAAAATCAATTTAACATGTATATTTATTAGTTACGTTAGATTGTGACTGACTATTTACTGATTATTACAGGTAAATAAGCATTTTCGATAACAAACATTAATATACAAGATATTTTTAAAAACTCACATATTTAAAGAGTAAGGTTATAATTAAAGATATATACGAGGTATTTTAATTTGTCAGTTTTCCTTATTGATATTGTCTACATGCAATAATGATGACAACACCAATTTTGCAATTCTATCATACTTAGATTATTGGACACAAGCAAAGTTGACTAGATGTTCACGACACCGATATATGCGTTGATATATAGGATATATTCATCGCAGGATAACTTTTCTTTGACAACATCAAAACTCTTCTCAGCTTTTGAAGTTCAATAAAAGTACTCTCCCTTCTTTCAGCAATCTGTCAAAACGGCTGCAATGGTACTGAAATTTCTAATGAACCTCCGTTAAAATGAAGCCAAGCCATGAAAACTTCGAACATCATGCAGATTCTTCGAAGTAGGCCACTCTTGTACTACTTTGATTTTTTCTTCATCCATCATAATATCAGAAGGAGTAAGAACAAAGCCAAGAAAAAAAAAAGACGACTTGTCATTCAAAAGCACTTTTGGAGGTTCACATAAAGCTTCTCGTTGTCATGAGAGAAAGGATGAAACACCAAGAGGATTGAAAACAAAGGAGAATAAACGAATTGAGAGGAAATGCTAAAATCGACTTCCATGTAGAGAAAATAAGATAATGAGAAATATATTCTCAAACTTGATTTGTCACGCCCCATTTTCTTACAAAAACATTTATCAGAGTTTTCCACACGGGCGTGCAGGAAGAAGAAAAAAAGTAGCAGACAAACAAAAGATATTACATAATAATCATCAGCTTCAACCGAATTAATACAATATTCACAGCGGAAAATATCATCAGGATCTCACATCGCGAATACATATCATATAACCACCAAACGTGGATTTCTTACAACATTGTTTTATAAAGAGAAAAGTTTGAGAAACATCATATTAAAAATAATTACAGATCCAAAAATATAGCACCTCCTCTCTCCTTCTAGGGTTCATCATGTTTATCACCTCCTGTAACGTGAATTACAGAATAAGGGGTGAGTGTGTTGAATACACTCGTGGGGAATAAAATCCGCGTCTAAATCTTCGACAGACATTTAAATCATAAATAAGCATAATCATCACGGAACACAGCACGAAATATGCACAACGAATAGGTGCGGGCATCGCCCGTCTTATCCCATAAAACAGCCTCAAATATCGCTGGTGCATTTCAAGGACCACCAAACATTTTATAGAAGAATGGAGGTAAGGGACGAATGCATGAAGAGGCGCCTCAACAGGTCTACCCCTCACAGTTTATGTATGTCACAACAAGTATATTCACAGCATTTAGTTTTCCTCAATCATGCTTGAAATAGGGAAAACTGTAAACAGATAAAGAATTAAAAATTACCCCCACCTTGTTCGGTGATTACCACGTGAGTTGCAAGTATCCAAGATCACGTATCTCAATGCTTCAATCCAACAGGTAGCCTACATAATTTACGGTGTTTTCTTAGATCATTATAATCTGTAATTAAAAATAAACCAATATTGGATCGATTACTATCGATCGAGATCAGACGAATCGGAACGGTAAGCCTAACGATTAAGGTTGAAGAAACAAGAGGGAAATATCAGTTTATAAGGTTGAGATGAAAGAGAATAGATTTTGGATCATAACAAAACAAGAATGAGCTCAATCGGAGTTGTAACGAGTTCGAACGGAGCGTTTTAAGATTGATGGGTAATTTGGTAATTTGGTCAAAGAGTTGACTTTGACCAGGACCCACGACCCCCGATCAGCGATATCTCGTTGGCGACAATTCGATGTTAAAGAACGACGAAAAAAAATGAGATTCGAATCGAAAACGAATCGAAAATACGGCGTCGCGCGCGTTCCCGGCGACGGAAAAATTTCCCGGCAGCGTCTCCCGTCAGCTGCCGAGTTTTCTAGACAGCGTGAGCAACAGCCTCGGCAGCTACCAAATTTTCTCGACAGCCTCGGCCCCGGTCTCCCGTCGTAACCCTGCTCAACCAGCCAGCTTCCCGGCGCCGCCCTATGGCGCTACAACTTAGTCCTATGGCCAGCATGAACCTCCGGCTACGAGATCCGGCCATCCCTCACCGGATTCCAGCATGAATAATAGCGGAAAAACAGTCTCAAAAACCCTTCGTCACACACATTTCACAAACTCCTTGTGCAACAGCCCCATTTTCTAGCCCATTTCCGGCACTGGCGCCGCCCCCCTTGGCGGCGCTACCCCTCAAGTGGCTAGCCCACAACTCCGGAAGGCCCTCCGATGCCTGCAACCGTGAGAATAAGGGAGAGAGAGAAAACTGGAGAGAGAAAAAGGTGGTAAGAAGCAAGGGTTTAGGGTTTTGGAGAAGGTTTTTTGCCGTTTTCTAGCGAACGGAATATCGAAATTGAATTCCGGAAGTTGTCCTAGGTTCGTCTCGTCGAGGGCTACGTTGTGTGTGAAAATCGGCCAAAACCGATAAGTTTGAATTTTTTCGACGAACTCCGGCGGCGGCGCAGGGAGCGGCGCGCCGAAGACAGAATGAAGACGGGAAAGAAAAAGAGAGAGGAGAGAGAAACTTACGTGTGTTTGGTGCTTTTCGGCTCATTCGGCTCGTTCGAAGAAACGGTGAAAAATGAAACGAATGAGCGTCTATTTATAGAAATTTGGAAAAGTACTATTCACTAGGTACTGTTCAACTAGGCTAGGTTACTATTAACGATAAGATTTCGGTTACTGTTCATCCCGATTCCATTCCTTATTTTTCCGAAACTCTATATTTTGCCCTTTTCTTCGCCGTTTGAGCTACAGGTGTCCGATTGACCTCTAGTTCGTTTTTATCTTCTCATTTTTCTGTTATGCATCTAATGGTATAAAAGTATTCTATTTTCCATATCTATGAATTTTATCTATCTAAAATCGGTCGTTAAACACGTATCTGAAACGCACGTAATTAAATTAAACACTCAAGAATTAATACACATAAGATATTTCAATTAAGGTTTACGTATTTAATTAACCAATTATGCTTCGTTTTTGTCCTGGGCGCTACAAGATTCATAAAAGCTCCAGTACAATAACTTGCCTCCAAACCAGTGTTTTCATAACCGAACCGGTGGCCAAACCGGCCTGGCCACCGGTTCACGGTTCAACCGGTCGGATCGGTTGAACCGGTGGTTCAACCGGTAAAATGATCTTTATCTATTTTTTGCCAATAATATTTATGCTACATTAAAAAAGTTATATACTTATATGATTCATATTAAAATAAATACAATAAAGTTATAAAATGTCAAACTACATATCCCATAATCCATAATGAAGTCTCAAACTAAAAATTAAAATATTAAATACTAAAATTTAAGATAGATAAAATGACAAAGTAAAATATTGTAAATCTTGATGATCATATCATAGTATATATTGAGATTGAGATATGCATAGAAGAATATATGTCGATATTTTCCTTTTGATTTGTTTCCTTGTATTTATCGATATTTTCCAATATCTTTTGTATAGTTGGCAATATTGTTTTTTATTCCTAAATTAAAGCATTCGATCTAATATTGAAGGGATCTTTCTTCTTTGTAGTTGTATATGGTATTGAATCAAATCCTTTAATTTAGGAATAAGAAACAATCTTGCCATATTGGAAAATATCGACAAATACAAGAAAATAAATCAAAGAAAAATATCAAAGAAAAATATCGACAAATATTCTTTCATGCATATCTCAATCTCAATAATATAGGTTAGATGACACATAACTTTGTGGTAGTTGAATGAGAAATAAATTTTGCATTTGTTATTTAATTATAGTCGAATAAGAAATAAATTATGCATTGGTTCATGAAAAAAAAAATTGGCAATTTCATAGCCCAAATTTTTTTTTTTTGATTTTCCGGTTTTTCGGTTCCCGGTTATAACCGGTTCAACCGGTTTTTGACCGGTTCTTCTCGGTTTAACCGAAAAAACGGTTAATTGGAGGTAATCGGACCGGTTTCCATGCCGGTTCCCGGTTGAACCGGTTGAACCGGCCGGTCCGATCCAGTTATGAAAACACTGCTCCAAACTACTAATATAAGGTATTTTTAGACTATAAATATTAATGATTCAATGTCAATGAAAAATCAAAAGATTCAATATTTTCAAACTACCTTTAACTACAATATAAGTAAGTTTATGTAACACCTAAAAGATGTTACATTAAAACTGTAAAATATTACATAAGACACTATGTAACTCTTTTATGTGTGTTACTATTACTCGTGTTATATAAAGCCTAAAATAACACTTTTGATAACTTTTAGTAACACTTTTTTATAGGTGTTACATTAAAGAATTTTAATGTAATACTTTATTGTAACACTTTAAAATGTTACATATAACTTTTTATATAACATTTTTTATTATGAAATGTAACAATTTTTTTTGTAACACTTTCAAATTTTATTGTAACACTTGTTTTGTAACACTTTTATAACGAAATGTATCGCCCTTTTTGTAACACTTTTGAATGTATTGTATCATCTTGTTTTGATAATTGTATCACTTTAAATTTTGAATGTAACACTTTTAACTATCTCATGTATCATTTTGTAGTTAATTATGTAACACTTGAATTGTTGTATATGCATATCAAATAATATATATAATACATATATATTTATATATACATGAATATTGTGTTAGTACATATTTTACAAAATATTATTAGGTCAAACAAACTTGTCAAATAAACAAATATATTAATATAAATCATTTCTAAAATGTGAATCCATTATATATAACAAACTAAAATACTTAAATTCTTCTACACAAAGACCTAATCACCCAAAGATCTAAAGATCTTCAAACATAATTTATTGAAATAAAATATGACTTATAGCTAATCTTCATTATCATGCTCTTCATTCTCAAGTCTTTTTTTATTTCCTTCAAGATCATCATCACGATTTGCTTCATCATCTCTATTTTCATCATTCTGAAAATTTAAATTAACACCACTATAAGTGAACTTATAATAATAACACCAACATCATCATGCTAGTACTTATAAAGAGACATCCTCATATAAACAAAGTTTTTTAATGCACATAATTCATTGAATATCTATACTATACTAATAGTAGGACAGTTGAGAATAATTACAAAAATGTCATTTTCCCGCCCAAACTGTCATGCAATAAATGTTGTATATTTTTTTTTATTAATTGTTTTGTTAATTTCTAAAAATAATTATTACATATAATATAAAAGATATTTTTTATTGCATCAATGCTTACTTTTGAGCATTCCAAAACATTGGATTTCAAGACATTTTTTAGTGTATCAATGCTTACCTTTGAGAATTCCAAGACATTTTTATTGTATTAATGCTTACTTTTGAGGATTCCAAGATATTTTTATTGTATCAATGCTTACTTTTGAGGATTTCAAGACCTTTTTTTATTGCATCAATGCATGCTTTTGAAGATTCCAATATATTACATATTAATTATCCAATAAAAATTAATTTTGATAAAAATATTTTAATAAATTAAATGTGTGTTCTTGATTTTTGAATTTGGCTTCCTATTCAATTCACTTTTGTTGCTTTTTCTTCAAGATATTGATGTTTATATAAATATAAGTAAAACTCATTTTTAAGACCTTAGAACTTGAGAAACCCAAAATTAGAATACAATCTTAAATAATTTCTCTAATTTTTAGATAGTACAAAGTTAAATACAATCTTATCTGATAAAATTGGAAGACGCATATACGTTTTGTTAACAAAGAGGTTGAGGAGACATAGAAAGGAAAAAAAGAGAAAAAAGAAAGAAAGAAAATTATCGATCAACTTAAATATGGAGATGGGAAAACATACACCACACTCTAATCTATATCTTTATGTCTCTTTCAATATATATTCTCATCTATCTCTTTGTATATCTTTAAATGTATATATATGTACATAAATGAAATAATATAAATTTTTTTCAGAGAAGATAACAGGAAGAAGAAATGAAAGAAAAAGGAAAGAAGAAGAGGAAGAAGGTTTGAGCTGATGGATCAAATGTAGAGAGTGGGCGAGATTGAAGGTAAATATAGTGGTTGCGTGATGGATATGAAAGTGATGGCACGCTGAAAGATAGGAATAGAAAAGGTGAGAAAGAATGGACAAGAGGTACTGAAATCTGTGGTTGAACAGACCGAAAATACCGGAGATGGAACAGAGCTGTGGCGGAGGTTAATGGAGATGGCCGAGTTGAAGCTGAGTTCACCGGATGGATTGGGGGTGGGTCACCGGTGAGAATGATTAGAGATGAGGTGGATGATATGTTGTTTATAATACTACTATAAATGTTGTTTATAAGTAAGTTTTTTAATAATTTCTAGTATGTTGTGAAATTTATTATGTTACATCTTTTGATGGATCTGATGTATGACTTGGAAACAATGATTTAATTTAGTTGTTTATATTGTTATTTAATAGTATATATATATATTAATGTTTAATAGTTGTATTCAATATTGATGTGTTGTGTATTTATAAATTTAATTTAATTATATTAAAATTAATTCGTTATATAATAATACGCGCAACGTGCGGGTACACTGCTAGTAATATTAATAACACCACCAATGTTATTTCTATTATTTTTCAAACATTAAACACAATTCACCTAAAATACCAATATCATCATGATAAAAAATGATGCTTGTTAATACCCGATGTTGCTCTAAATCTTTAGTGCTCCCAGAAGATTTTTCAGTCAGAAGATGATTTGTAAATTCTAAAACACTTAATGGATCCCCAAGTGATGGAGATATAGAGACAAACTGATAACAACAAAAGCAGAGAAAGAACACAATCAAACGGAACACCGCTTGCCAAGCCTCCAGGTAGGGTTTTAAAAGAATCGAAATTTTTCGATTCGATTTGATATTTGTATTCAAATATAGTGATTCGAATTCGAAAAATACGAATAAGAATCTAAATAAGAATACCTTTTCAGATTCGAATAATATTCGAATACGAATATGAATATGACCATATTCGATTCGAGTATTCGTGAATATATTCGAATAATTATAATTATATATAATTTATATATATATATCCAAAAAAAAAGCTAACCACTAGGATCGAACCCTGAGCTATACAAAGGAATTGAAATAATTGTTGCATATTAGTATATTTATTGAAAATATTCAGAGATAGACTAAAATTAGAATATGTAAAGGGGGAAATCGATCCCCTTCCCTAAATTAATTTGCAATTGGTTAATGAATTATTATATTAGAGTTGATGAATTTTATTATTTATTAAGTACTATGTAGATATATTAATTTGGAAATAAATACGTTTTTCAATTTTTTTTTAAATTTTAAGTTTAAAATTTTCGAATACGAATATTCGAATATTCTCGAATATATTCGAATAGTTTATTCGAATCGAATACGATTTGTTTTTGTGATTCGAATAATAAACGAATACGAATACGAATATTTGAATAGTTAAACGAATACGAATCGAATATCATGATATTCGAATCGATTCAATTCGTTTACAACCCTACCTCCAGGCTCCCAAGAATCTCAATAATTCCATAAAAACCAAACTCCTTAACAAAGACAATTTATATGCTAGACCAACTACCAAAAATAGAAATTAAACAGAACACTAAAGCCCAGAACCAACAATAATAAAAGTAATATAAACAGTTAATTACGCCGGCCCACGAAGGTGGGCTCAAACTCGACTCCACCGACGATAGACCAATAAGGACCGTGGCTCAGCAGCCTCTAACAGGGGCTGGTCCCCTTCGTCCCTCTCGTTATCAACTCCATCCCTCTCCAAAACAACCTTGTCCTCAAGGTTGAAATCTGGAAATTGACGCTGAAACTCGCCTAAACCAACCTACGTCGCATCATTCTCCGACTGACCAACCCATTTCACCAACACCTGGTCCTCCTCACTCTCATTTTCCGTCACATTGCACGCCACCAGCACCTCCTCCGGTTCAAACACCGGCCCCACCGGAATCTCCAAGGTGGACGGCAATTTCTACTCAACCGGGTGGTCTCCCACCACGCGACGCAGCTGCGAAACATGAAAAACCGGATGTATGCAACTGCCAACCAGAAGCACAAGGTGATACGCAGCAGGACCAATTCTACCCTCCATAAAAAATGGCCCATAAAACTTTACGGTCAACATATGATGCGGTTGTTTCTGCAAAGAAGTCTGCCGAAATGGTCGCACCTTCAGGAACACTTTATCCCCCACTTGAAACTCCAACTCTCGCCGATGCTTATTCGCCTGCTTCATCATCTTTTGTTGAGCTACCTCTAGATTCTGACGCAAGCGCTGCAGCAAATTATCACGACTGCCTAACAAATCAGCCACTGCCGCCACTTTACACTCTCCCGGCAAAAATCTTTGGATTGAAGGCTGGCTCTCTCCCGTAAACCACCTCAAATGGTGACATCTTGGCGGTAGTCTGGAAAGATGTATTTTATACCAGTACTCCGCCCACGCTAACCACCTCACCCACTACTTGGGCTGTTCACAGGTAAAACATCGCAGATAGGTCTCCACAACCCTATTAGGCACCTCCGTTTGCCCGTCGGTCTCTAGGTGTAGGCCGAGCTGAACTTCAGAGATGTTCCCGACTTAGCAAACAACTCCCTCCAAAAGGTGCTCATAAAAATTGAGTCGCAATGACTTACAACCGACATCGACACCCCATGCAACCGTACTATCTCTCTCATAAACACCTCCGTCATCGAACGAGCTATAATAAGTGGCTTTAGGCCGATGAAGTGCCCATATTTCAAAAGCCGATCCACCACCACCAAAATAAAAGAATATCCTCTAGACTTAGGCAGACAAGTAATGAAATCTATAGAGATATCCTCCCATACCAACACAGGAATCGGAAGAGGCTGTAGCAGTCCCGCCAGCGTGAGCGTTTGATACTTAGTTTTTTGGTAAACAAGGCACTGGGCGACATAACTCTGTACCACTTGAAACATTCCCTTCCAGTAAACGTTCGCTGCTAAACGTCGGTAAGTGTGAAAAGCACCCACATGGCCACCTGCAGGAGTATCATGAAACTCCCGCAATAGTTGTGGGATCCATCTCGAATCTACTGGCAACACCAATCTCCCATTGTAATATAAACACCCTCCAACGACCTCATAACCTGGATGGCTGCCAGGTCCCACCTCAACCGCAGTGATGATGTTGCGAATTAAGGCATCGTGTTGCTGCTCGGACTTAACCTCCTCCAACCCTAACCATTCCGGCACACTCACCACCACCAACTCTAGCTCCTCCCCCCAGCGAGATAATGCATTCGTGGCTGCATTCAAGGCACCCGTCTTATATTCTATAGAGAAGTCATACCCTAGGAGTTTTACCACCCACAGCTGCTGTGAAGGTGTCACAATCTTTTGAGTCAGTAGGTGTTTCAGGCTCCTATGATCCGTTCTTACCACAAATCTTCATCCAATCAAATATGGTCTCCAATGCTGGACTGCAAGGGCCAATCCCATCATCTCTCGCTCGTAGGCGGACTTAGTGAGAGTCCGATCAGCCATGGACTTGCTGAAATATGCCACGGGATGTCTATCCGGTATCAGGATGACACCCACACCTGTCCCGGACGCGTCGCATTCAACCATGAAGGGACGGTCAAACCGAGGTATGACAAGTACTAGGGCTTCGGTCAGCGCCTTCTTAAGGCGAACAAAAACAGCCTCTACTTCCGGGGGCCATTCAAACATGGCAGGGGTTGTCTTCTTTAAGAGTGTCGTCAACGGCCTTGCTATCAATCCATATTCCTATACAAATCTTCGATAATACTCCGTGAGGCCTAAGAACCCCCTAACGTCCCTGACTTATTTTGGATGCGGCCATTCTATCACTGCATTCACTTTGCTAGGATCCATTGCTACCCCCGTCACCGAAATAATGTGTCCCTAGTATTCGACTTTCAGACAACCAAAAGTGCACTTCATGAAATTGGCCTTGAACTGGTGACTTTGTAGCAACTGCAAGGCCTGTGATAAATGAACTCGATGGTCCTTCCAAGTTCTGCTATACACAAGAATGTCATCGAAGAAAACCAAGATAAACCTGTGCAGAAAGGGACGAAACAAGTAGTTCATTGCAGACTGAAAAGTAGCTGGTGCGTTGGTGAGGCCAAAAGACATCACCAAGAACTCATAATGCCTGCTATGGGTCCGGAATGCAGTCTTGTGGATATCCAACCCGGCCACTCTGATCTGATGATAACCCGAGCGAAGATCAATCTTTGAAAAGACCACTGCACATGACAACTCATCCAGCATTTCCTGAATCACATGAATTGGATACTTATCGGGCACCGTCACCTTGTTCAATTCCCGATAATCAACGTAAAATCGCCAACTCCCATCCTTCTTCTTGACCAGAAGTACCACGCTCGAGAAAGGGCTTGAACTTGATCGAATAATACCCGTTGTAAGCATATCGTTAACCAATTTCTCTATTCCAACACCCCCTTCACACGTCCTTGTTCCACCTCCAAAAACCTTACCACATCGCCATCGACCACTACCGCCCACAGCTCCACATCGCTGGTGCGGATCAGTGTGCGCAGCCCCACTGGACTACGACTGATGGCGGGATCACCCTTCAAAACAATCCGCTTATCCCCCTGGATGAATGACATAGACATCCACTCCCAATTGACGCTCACATCCCCGAGAGTCGCCAACCATGCTACTCCCAATATAACATCGACACCACCTAACATAAATACAATGTAATCCACCGTCAACTCACATCCAGCTAAAGTCATCTGACACTTCTCGACATAATCCCTTCGACTTCTGATGGTGGCTGTCACCTAACTGCACCCTGAATTTGACTGATTCATCCGATTGAAGCTGTAATAATGGAACGAGGGAAGAAGATATGAAATTATGACTGGCACCACTATCAATCAACACTGTTACCGTACATCTCTGGAGCACCCCATGCATATGCATGGTGCCGGGATTAGAGAATCTAGCCATCGAGAAAATGGGTAGGGCCCCCTCCTCCTTCGTACTTAACCGTCTTTTTATACGGGTCTTAATCGCCTTTTTCGACGTACTTAACCGTCTTTTTATACGGGTCTTAACCATCTTTTTCGATGTACTTAACCGTCTTTTTATACGAGTCTTAACCACCTTTTTCGGTGATCAGCCGTCATTCATACGCATGCACATGCACACATCAACATACACACAAAAGCACATTATTTTAACATAGCACTTAGTTGCAGTTCTCAACTGCCATAAAAACACATCTTATTTGCACATATGCAAATATTAACTTCACATCATTCTTTACCTTTGCATTAAAAAACCTCATAGCACCTTATTCATTCCGTGCGTAATACAAACCACATTTCACACATGTATAACATTCACCTTCATCACATCATAGCATTATCACACATAACATCTCATGCATTCAGCACGTATACCCAACTCATTTCATATCGTATAATATTTCGTATTTTAAATGCTTTGAAAGAATTATAAATACCGTAATAAGCAATTACCCCCACCTCATGAGAAGAACGTGTGTAAATATAAGCTGTCGAACAAGCATAGATAATTCTACATTCCTCTTTTCCTACATCGATCATTAAAAAATGTCTTAGTACATTATCTAACTATAAATTCTTTAGTTAAAGTCATTAGTAATTAAATTATGTCTTTTAAGGTTTTCTTTAATAAGATGGGACAGGTTTCTGACAATGTTGTGGTTTAAAGAATAACATAAATGATTTTAAGGTGAATACAAGGTTTAGGAGAATTAAATTATAAGATAATGATTTGGTTTAAATATTGAAGACTTGAAAATAATTCTAAAATAAGTAAATTATAAAACTTTTAGCTTAAAATAATTCTTAAGGGCCTTTAAAATAATCTTAGAAAATCTAATTATATAATTTTACGATTTAATTTAGATATTAATAAATTTGAATATATTTATGATTATGACGTATTTAGATTTACTATAAAGTTTATTTTATAAACTGAATTCAATTAACTGAAATTATAAGTTAATTTAGGAAATATATTTAATTGCATAACATGTTTAGTTAAATTTCTATTTAAGAGAATTGAATTCAATATTTAATTTGATATTTAATTTAATTATTAACTTTGAGGTTTAAATTGTAAGGTTTATAATTAATTTAAGATCATTAGATCATTTTTAATAATATAGAAAATTTATTTGAATGTTTAATATTTATAATTAAATCCTTGGTTCGTTTATTAAATTATGAAGATCAATTTTATAATGTCAATAATTATATTTAGGACAAATATGTCATTTAAATTAAGAGAGATGATAATTAATATTTTTAATGTTATATTGCGACATAATTTACTTATTTGGGTCAAGAAGTATTACTAGTGACTTCTACGATCCGTTTCGTAAATCTAATTAATTATAAGATAAAACTATAATTTTAGCATATTCTAGAGGTCATTTTAGCAATATAAAATAATTCTAATATATAATACTTAATATCATTAATTATAATTTAGGGTGCTTAAAATATATTTTTATAAGTTTCATAAACTTAAGGGTATAAAATGTAATATTTATAACCATTGGGGTTTTAAATATCATTATTCATAATCATTGGGTTAAAGTTGATATTCCAAGAAATTATAAGGTTTACGAAATAAAACTAGATTTCTTTAATTATTTCGATAAGGATTTAGGTTTTATTCTAATCGATATATATATATATATACATAAAGAGATCTAATGAAAATAAATTTATAAATAAAATTTCTCTTTGTCATATAATTAAAGTTCGGTTTTCATATATCAAGTTATGTTTAATTATAGAATAATATCTACAATTCCAATATATATTCTAGGGTTTAAAGAAAAATGTTATTATCCAATTTTTAGGGGTCTTAATGTATGTTTTAAATACTTAAGGGATTAATTTGAAATTTTACAAATGTTAAGGATTTAACTCCAATTTCATCTAAGTTTAGAGTTTTGCAATTTAGTCCTCCAATTTTATCAAATTTACAAAAGAAAACCCTTACCCCCAAAACAGCCCCTGCCGTCACCCCTGCTTTCCCAGCCACCTCTGCCGCCGCCTGCTGCCCCTTCCAGCCGCCGTCCTTTGCTGCCGGCGACTACCCACACCCGTACACACCCCGAGCCACACACAACCTAGCTCAACCGCCGCCACACTCACATCCGCAGCAGCAGCAGCATCGCTGCCCTTGCAGCGCCGAGACCACCCCATCCACCGGCCACACACCCTCACCAGGCGCCGCTACTCACGGCGGCGCCACCACGCACACACTCCAGTACGACCCCAACACACATAGCCACAAATATATATATATATATATCCTCACAGCCTTCCTCAAAATCACACACACACTACCATATCTATATATATATACATACATATGTCCATAGCAGTGCAATAAGAAGCAGAAAGAAATAGGGAGAGAGAGACTTGGGGAAAGAGAAGAAAAATGAGAGAGGGAGACACAAATGTGATAAAGAAAAGGGAGGAATAGAGAGAGAGCCAAAAGAGAGAAAATCCTTATCCCCAAATTTTCAAACTTACCAATTATTGCCTCTTGCTAAGATAAGAACTATATCATGCTATACTTATCTATTTATATTATAATACTACATATTTAATAAAAATTATTAGGGAAAATTAGGGTGTTATAATTATATATATATATACATTGTATGCGTGAAAGTATAATATCTAATTTTTCTTCCATACCTTATATTTAAAATTTGCATCATCATTCAAGTTATTGTTGTAACGCCCCGACTCTTTTGTAAATAAATCTTAACCGAGACGTTACTCACTTAAAAAAAATTTCCTCTTCAAAAGAATTTCACTCTTTAAATAGAACAAAGATAAATAAAATCCAGAATAATTATAAAACATACATTTCTTAAATACATGAAATTAATCATTTTAAAATAAAAAAGGTTCTTTAACCTTTGCTCATCGGCTACCAGCATCCACCGCTCGCACTCCACGCCTTAAATATCCCTAAACTGAAAAACATTTTAAAAGAGGGGTGAGTGTTTGAAATACACTCAGTGGGGTAGGGAAACTCGGGAGGACGTAAAATAATTTCCAAAGATTTTACACACACACCAAAACACCATTTTATCACATATAACAGATTTTCGTAAAACGTTTGTCTTTTAATAAAAACCGTAGAAAATAGATCATTTTAATCACTTGACTTAAATCATTTTATAATGTAAGCATCCATCTCTAATCAATCATCCTTCACATTCAAACATATCACTTTCACATAATTTACGGTGCTTAGCCGCCATGAAAGCATTTTACGGTTCTTAGCCGCCATGAAAACATTTTATGGTTCTTAGCCGTCATGATACGGTGATCAGCCGTCATATGCGAGCCCTAGCCGCCTTGCATACGCATACACATGCGCACATAGTTTCATCACATTTTCACATATCAAACATACACATAGAAACACATTAATTTAACGTAACACTTAATTGCAGTTCTCAATTGCCATAATAACACATCTTATTTGCACATATGCAAATATTAACTTCACATCATTCTTCACTTTTGCATTCATAGTAAAACGTTCACATCCCATAAAGATCACAATCCATAATTACGTAATTCAACTATACAAGTATTCATCAGACATCATAATTTTCATCAATCATCTAAAACAATTAATAATCAAAACCCCTCACATAACCCTAAATCAATCAGCAATCACATTCACATTCATCGTATCATAACATCTCATGCATTCAGCACGTATACCCAACTCATTTTATATAGTATAATAGTTCGTAATTTAAATACTTCGAAAACATTATAAATATCGTAATAAGAAATTACCCCCACCTTGTTCGGTGGTTACCACGTGAGCAGCACCTCTTAAAGATCACGTATCCCACGGCTTCACTCCAACATGTAGCCTACATAAATTACGATGTTTTCTTAGATCATTATTAAATAAAATTAAAAGATTTAAACGATATCGAAAATCGAGATGAGACGGATCGGAACGGAAGGCCTAATGATTGAGGTTAAAGAAATAAAAGGAAAATATCAGTTTATAAGGCTGAGATGAAAGAGAATGAATTTTGGATCACAACAAAACAAGAATGAGCTCGATCGGAGTTGAAACGAGCTCGAACGGAGCATTTTAAGATTTAGGGGTATTTTGGTAATTTGGTCAAAGGGTTGACTTTGACCGGGACCCACGACCCCCGGTCAATGATATTTTGTTGGCAACGTCTCGATGATAAAGTATGATGAAAAGAAAATGAGATTCGGATCAAAAACGGATCGAAAATACGACGTCACGCGTGTTCCTGTCGATGGGAAAATTTCCCGACGGCGTCTCCCGTCGGCTGCCTAGTTTTCTAGGCAGCGGTGCCCAGACCTCCCGTCATCAGCCTGCTCAAGCAGCCTACTTCCCGCAACCACCGGCTGCGGCTACCAGATCCGGCCATCCTTCGCCGGATTCCGGCATGAATAGTGTTTGAAAAACAGCCTCAAAAACCCTTCGTCACACACATTTCACAACGCCTTGCAACAGCCCCCCTTTCTAGGCCAATTTCCGACACCGACGCCGCCACCCATGGCGGCGCCACCCCTCCAGTGGCTAGTCCACAACTCCGGCAGTCCCTCCGGTGCCTGCAATGGTGAGAAAAAGAGCGAGAGAGAGAAAAACGGGAGAGAGAAAAGGTGGCCAAAATCAAGGGTTTAGGGTTTGGAGAGGGTTTTTCACCGTTTTTCGGCGAGCGGAGAATTGGAATTGAATTCCGGAAGTTGCCCTAGACTCGTATCATCGAGGGCTACGTTGTATACGAAAATCAGCCAAAATGGACCGGTTTGACATTTTCCGGCGACGGCAGCGGCTGTTTTTCGCCATTTTCCGGCGAACGGAGAATCGGAATATAATTCTGAAAGTTGCCCTAGACTCGTATCGTCGAGGGTTACATAGTGTACGAAAATCAGCTGAAACGGACAAGGTTGAAATTTTCCGGCAGCTCTAGCGGCGGCGACGACAGAATATAAAATTAAAAGGAAAGAGAGAGGAGAGAGAGACTTATGTGTGTTCGGCACTTTTCGGCTCGTTCGAAGAAACGATGAAAAATGAAATCGAATGAGGGCTTATTTATAGAAAATTTTGAAAGTTACTATTCATGATAAGATTTTGGTTACTATTCATGATAAGATTTCATTTCTCGTTTTTCCAAAATTTCATATTTTGCCCTTTCCTTCGTCGTTTGAGCTACGGGTGTCCGATTGACCTCTAGTTCATTTTTATTTTCTCATTTTTCTGTTAAGCATCTAATTGTATAAAAATATTCTATCTTTCATGTCTATAAATTTTATCCATTTAAAACTGGACGTTAAACACGTATCTAAAACGCACGTAATTAAATTAAACAATTACAAATTAATACACATAAGATATTTTAATTAAGGGTTTACTTATTTAATTAATTAATTATGCTTCATTTTTGTTCTGGGCGTTACAATTGTATTATTTATAAAAAATTTCGTTAAGTATCAAATTTTAAATTTGAGTTGTTACAAGAATCGCCACCACCGTCTATCTTCAGTAACCTCTACCTCCTTCTTCAACCAACCACCACATCTTCCACTATTAGGACCCAATAACACAGTACTGCCGACCAACACCTGTCTTCTTTCCACCCACCAACAAGCTCACCACGAGCGCCACCTGCTCACCACCATGTCCAGATTTGCTAGTGAATCTTCAAGCTCCCCCTCTCTTCCCACTGCTACAGTTCAGAATCCAACCACCCTCATTTACCTCGACGAGATCTTGAACCACCACCATAAGATTTTTTGTTTACTTCATTTAAGGTACTTTTGATTTCAAAAGTCATATGTCATTTTTCTCTTTCTATTTTGTTTATTTGAGTTTTTTGAGTTATTATTAAATATTTTCTTAAAGATTTTTAAATGTTTAGATGCTAGTATTCATGCTACTAAATATAACCGGGAAATCTAAATTTGTGCATTTTTCTCATGATTGAATTCAACTTTGTATAGAGGTATCAATGTGGTAAATTCTTTTTCATATGCCTCTGATTATTGAAATATGTTTTATGTATAACATTTTGATTTTACTTCGTTTTAAGGTTGAATAATGGATGGTGGGACGAGAACTTGGATAAATCTATTTAAATCTAGTAAGGAGTATGCTATTTTAGTTGAGAAATATTTAGATGCTGTTTTTTCTACTCGAGTCGAGGGAAATCAAATTAGTTGCCCATGTAAACATTGTTATAATCGTTTTTGGCATCGTAGAGATGAAGTTTATAACCATTTGATTGTCAATGGTATTGGTTTAAAGATTAATGAATGGCACTTCAATGAAAAAGGCTCATCTTCTGTCTCAAATACATAGATAAATATTGATAACTGCAATCCAATAATGAATCCTGACATGGAAGGTTTGTTATATGATACCCATAGAGATCTAGTTAGCAAGTTTCTAGATCGTGATGAAAGAGGCTTCCCTAAAGAAATCAAAGAGGATGCTAGTGCAGAGGCTAAGAAGTTTTTTAAGTTTGTTGAAGATGTCAAACAAGAATTATATCCTAGGTGTAAATTACTTTCAAAGCTATCATTCATCATTAGATTGTATCTTTACAAGTGTGTCCATGGACTAACTAATACAACATTCTTCGATCTTCTTGAGATTATAAGAGAAATGATTCTGGAAGCCAAGTTGCCTGTATCTTTTAATGAAGCTAAAAAGTTACTTAAAGACTTAGGCCTTCATTATTAGAAGATTGATGCATGTCGTAATGATTGTATGCTATTTTGGAAGAACCATAAAAATGCATCATCTTGCCTAGTATGTAATGTTCCAAGGTGGAAAGAAGTTGAAAAATAAGCAAACAATGATAATCATTCATCTCAACATGGTTGCTAAATTTCAACCAAAGTGGTTTGGTACTTTCCTTTAAAACCCAAGCTTCAGAGGTTGTATATGTGTTTAGAAATAGCTGAATATATGAGGTGGCATGATGAAAGAAGACCTAAAGATGGGAATTTGAGACATCTAGAAAATGGTAAAGCTTGGAAGGATTTTGATTGTTTGTATCCACATTTTGGTCAAGAATCTCGTAATGTGAGATTGGGTCTTGCAAGTGATGGATTTAATCCATTTCAAACTATGAGCACCACACACAATACATGGCCGGTAGTTTTAATTAATTATAATCTACCACCATGGTTGTTTATAAAGACAGAATATCTCATGTTGTCTCTGCTCATCCCATGATCTTCTTCTCCAAGGAATGACATTGATATTTACCTTCAACCTTTATAGAAGAACTAAAAGATTTATGGGAATTCGGGTTAGAGACCTATGATGTTTCAAAGTGCTAAACATTTCAGATGTGTGTTTCTTTGCAATTAACAACAAACGACTTTCCTGGTTATGCCATGTTATCTTCTTGGAGCACCAAAGGGAAGTATGCATGTCCATATTGTAACTATGAAACAGATCACTTTCACTTACATCATAGTAAGAAATCATGTTATATGGGTCATCGTAGATTTTTGGATAAAAATCATCATTGGAGATATGATACGAAATCTTTCAATGGGAAAATAGAGGACGGACCAACTCTGAGTCCTTTAACAGGTGTTGAAGTCTTATATGTCTTACGTAACTTTGAAAATAAGTTTGGAAAGACACAACCAAAAATAAGAGATGAAACTTGTCCATGGAGGAAAAAATTATGTTTTTTTGATTTATCTTATTGAAAGGATATTGCATCACGCCATCATTTGGATGCTATGCATATAAAGAAAAATATTTGTGATAGCGTGCTTGGGACTTTGTTAGATATACCAAGAAAAATAAAGGATCATCTTAATGCTCGATTAGATCTAAAGAATCTGGGGATCAAAACATCACTACATACTATGGAGTCTATTGACAGATGTCATATTTTGTTGCTCAAGGCATCATTTTCAATGACAAAAGAGGAAAAAATGTTGTTTTGTGAAGTCCTAAAGAATGCAAAGCTACCTTGAGGTCATTCATCTAATATTGCACAATGTGTGAATGTTTGAGAAAGAAAAATATCAGGTTATAAAAGTCATGATGCACACATTTTAAGACACGATTTACTTCAACTTATTGTTAGGAAAACTCTACCTAAACCTGTGGCTCTAGCTTTTATAAAATTGAGTGCGTTCTTTAGAGGCATTTGCAATAAAATTATCAACCTATAAGATCTAGATTACTTGCAATGTGAAATTGTTGAAATTATTTGTATTCTTGAAAAAATATTTCCACCTTCATTTTTTGATATCATAATCCACTTACCTATTCATTTAGTAAATGAAGTTAGGTTGAGTGGACCTGTTAGTGGCTAGTGGATGTACCCAATCGAGCGATACCTTGTAAAATTAAAATCATATGTTCGTAATCGTAGTCGTCCTGAGGGTCCTACAACAGAAGGATATGAGAAAGCTGCAACAGATGAAAAATCTCCTATTTTTCCTAAGATGGCTTATCCTCTTGGGAAAAGCAAGAAGGGAAAGAAAGGGGTGACATTCTCGTTTGATTCAACCTTAAAGAATCTAGCTCATCGATATGTTTTGTTCAACTGCGAAGATGAGCAAATTTAAAAATATATTAAGTGAGTGATTTTTCTATTCTTTTTTTTAATTTCTATCTCTAAATTCTTAAAGTTTTTTATTTAGTTATGTTGTATTATGATAAATCTATTAATGCAGAGAGCATAAAGACGTGATGTTAAACAAGTTCAAAGACAAACATAGAAAAAGATGGAAGCAAGCTCAACAACATAGCCAAGAATTCATGGTTTGGTATAAAGAAAAGATTGAGTCAAACTAAGCTCATGATCATATTAAGTGGCTGTCAGTTAGTCCTTTTAATGTTGTAAAAAGATATATGGGGTACTTTATTAATGGTTATCAATTTTATACTAGAGAACGTGATGTAAAATGCAAAACTTAAAATAGTGGAGTCATTTTGATTGCCTTAACTTCAAGTTTCTCTAGCACTAAGGACCATAATCCCATCTTGATAGAGTGACTTATTATGGGATTATACAAGAGATTCTTGAGTTAGATTATTGGGTTTTTTTCAATGTCATCTTATTCAGATGCGATTGGTTCTTTATAGAAAAAGATGCATATGGTCTCATACATCACTACAAGAAAATAGCACAATTCCAACGAAAATATTCCAACGACACATCAAAACCCTTGGAATTTTTACAATTCCAACGGATTTTTCAATATTGTTTGTTGGTCCCAAGTGATGTCCGAGGTTTAGAGGGGGGATGAATGAACCTTAGTCATTTTTCGAAAATTCTTTTAAACTTACTGTTCTGCAAGTTACTTGAACTTACAGCACCAGCAGTTACTGTTTACAATACTAGAATGCAGTACTACACCTTGTAACTTAGAGTTTTACGCAGCGGAAACTAACTTTTAACACAATGCTGGTTTTCTCAAATATGCTCTTTTCTTTTAAAGATGTTTTTATACTTATGACAAGATAGATATATAGAATGCAACGCAATTAAATAAAGTAATAAAAACATTTATTGCTTATAGTGGTTTGAAGGTGGTGTAATCTTTCTACGTCCACTCTACTGCTACCTCGAGCAGGAACTTCGTTAATCAAGATTGATTTATAGGACTCTCCTAACAATCTGCCAACCTAATGAGTTATCACCTACTAGAACCCAATGTACACACAGCAACTGAAAGTTCTATAGGCAAACCCACATAGGATTTCACACTACCACATAGGGAAATTGCCTATCACTTAGACAACTTATACAAACAGCAAGGATAAATCCTATCAACTGTTCGACACCTAAAACAACCTAAGCACACAGCGACAAGGTTAACGTATATAAGATGTTTCTTCAACTGGTGCAGTGAAATGAGCTTCTGAATCCTTCGTTGGATCTTTCTGCTTGAACTTGTTCACTTCACTGAGGTCGAGTGACTGAAACTGAAGGAATGCTTGAGAGAGTATAGCTTTGAATGCTTGAACCTTTTAGCGTCAATGTTTCAGTAGTCAGCTTTAAGGTTGGTCAACCTCTATTTATACTTTTAGAAAGATATCCGTTGAGAGAAATATCTCTCATTTGAAATATTTGTACTTGAATCAAGGCATGACTCGCATTTAATGTGTCTTGACTTTTCTTGTCAGAGCAGTTAATGCGGTGGTTGTGGCTCGCAGCTTTCTACAATCCGTCAGGCCATGTGTCATCTTTACATTGGCTCTGTGTCTACAACTTTGATCTTCTCTCGAACAGCTCTAATTATACTTGCTTCGTTCTTCATTCCTTGTACTACATTTTTCCTCTTCGGATTGCAGGATGCTAATTCTATTGTCATAGACGAGGTTGGTTGATTATACAACAAGTTATTATCCTTACTCTGTATCTTTGTTGTTCTTGCAGCCACCCTTTCTTTATAGTGCTGTTGTATCTTGACTATCTTGCAGCATTATTTCATACAGCACAGCTGTATCGTGTAGCATCGCGTGACAACTTCTTGCAGCATCTTCATTCTTTCATTTTCTCAATGCAACACGGTTTTATAGAGTTACTCCATCTTTTAGCACCTATGACTATAGATTCAAACCTAGTCTATGTTTCACTTAAACATTATGAAAAATGGGGTACTCAAATGTAGCACCCCAACCCGTCTTTGTAGGATTGAGACACCACTAAAACTTTAATTGGTTAAAATATTCATAAAGTAAATAATAGTTTTTCATTTTAAATAATTTTCGTAAATAATCTCAGCGGAAGACTTCACTAAACACGAGTATTTTTTTTTTCTTTCTATTGTAAAACGAAAAGCTTAGCATGCAGGAACTTAACTCGTGTTCTACCCGCATATGTAAATCAAAACCTTGATATATATTTTTTTAAAACATTTTAAAAGTTACTTAAACTAACTTCGTAAGTTCAAAAGAGGCATTAAGCATATTAACTTCATACATATTAATATATATTAAAAACATATAATAAATAGGCTTCTAGAGAGGGGTCCGTACAACTGGCTACCCATCCGCTTCGTTGTAAGGGGGTCCTGAAAATATTTAAAACATAGCAACTTAAGATTTGAGAAATCTTAGTGGATAACGTTTATAAACGATTACGTTAAAGAGATTAACCAAATACGGAAACATCATCTTCCAAGGTCCGAAAACCTGGCATAAACATCCAAGGTCCGAAGACCTGGCATCCAAGGTTCGTCAACCTGGTACTTCACCCGAAGGTGTCATTTCATTTCATCATACTCAACATAGGAGTTATTCTAATCAATGTAAATGTAAATAAATGTTACCCACTTTTGACGTTGATTCGAAAGCTGGGATAGCTCCTGAAGAATCCGGTCGCTCGTACTGCACTTGGCACGTTCATAATTTCTTAGTCTTTAAGTTACATTTTAATTGTATCATACTTAACTAACCTAACATGCTTATTGTACATATAACATATGTATATCACAATGATTTTTCATAATTTAATCGATCATCCAAATTCATGAAAATAAGCACACATTTATATAACAACCCTTAGTTATTCATGCTAAAATATTAGGAATAAATTCGAATCACAAAAGTTTTAATAAATCATTAACTATAATCAAAATTTTGTTCGAAAATGCTCTATAACTAGTCTGTACTATAAAATTCACCGTAAATTGTATATTTACTGAAACCTTCTGAAATTAATAATTTAAGCTTCTAACATCATGTACTTAAACATAGTAAAACAGTTTTGAAAAATCATAATGGACCGATTTTATATAATTAATTTTCTAAAGTCCAAAATTGCAGAATCTCAAATTCGAAACTGGACTTATTTTGAAATATCATTATAATTCATAAACCAAATATTACCAAATTTTAATCATAGACTCAAGACTTCATGTAATATAACATACTAAAATAGTTTTGAAAAATTATAATTGAATAAATTTATAAAATTATATTTCTGAGGTCTGAAACTGGATAATTTCAACTTGAACTAGACTATCTTTGAAAAATTATAATAGTTCATAAACTACTCCAAATATTACCAAATTTTAACCATAGACTAAACACATCATGTAGTATAACATAATAAAACAGTTTTGAAAAATTGTAATCGGCTGAATTTATAAAATTATTTTTCTAGGATCCGAAACTGGATAATTTCAACTTGGACTGGTCTATCTTTGAAAAATCATAATAAATCGTAAACTACTCCAAATATTACCAAAATTTAACCATAGACTCAAAACTTCATGTAGTAACACATACTAAAACAGTTTTGAAAAACTCCAAGTATATATATTTATAAAAATCGACAGAGTGGACTGACATTTTTGAAAATTTTCACAACTTGATTAACCCACCTATCTTCATAATTAAAATAAAGGTTTAGCTTTTATAACTCTATCAACATCAAATAAACCATCTTGACTCAATTTATCACACATGCAATGAGTTTAGATAAGGTAATCAAACATGCAAGGACTAAATCAATATGCAATTGCTCAATCAACACCAAAATGTAACATATTTTAAGGATCAACCATATAAAATCAAGACTTTGAACAAATATCTTCACATTAGTAGAAAATCTCTCTTAGATCATACATGCAATGTGTTTGGGTAGAGAAATCAAACATGCAATGACTAAATCAACATGCATTTGCTCAATCAACACCAAAATGCAACATATTTTAAGGATTAACCATATAAAATCAAGACTTTGAACAAATATCTTCACATTAGTAGAAATCACTCTTAGATCATACATGCAATGTGTTTGGGGTAAAGAAATCAAACATGCAATGACTAAATCAACATGCAACTCAAATTTAGGTCCTAATCATGTTCCTAAGGAAGAAGATGGGTGAAGAAAAAGGCAAAATACCTTTGGAGTTGCACACCAAAGAGCCCTTGAACTCTACCTAACTCCTTGTCTTGAGGGATTCCTTATCCTTTCTTCACTCTTGAATTTCCAGCTTTGATGAAGATAGATATGAGGGCTTTTAGGTGGGGAGGGTTGTAGAGAGAAGATGGAGAGGCTAGAGAGAGAGGGAGAGCTTCCAAATGAAGAGGGAGAGGAAGGAGAAAGGTATATATACTATGACATTTGCAAAGTGAGGAGCAACTTATATGATATATTACACTACTAATTATATGTATATATATTTGTATAATTCTAATATGATACATAACATGTATATAGATCACAATATAATACACATTGATACATGTAATTAATTCATAATTGGTAGTGCTTAGCAACTTGATATGTAATGATTAGCAACATTGAGATTTGTGGTGGATTTGATGGAAGCATAGGGATTGAGTGTAGTCCTATCTAAACTAGCATGCACAAGAGACTTTTAATCATGACAATTTTGCATGAAAATGTGATTAAATTAGCACATCACCTAAGTCACATAAATGTTTGAAAAAATATATTTAATCTAACATATCATAATGGTTACATACCTTATTGCACATAAACTATATAATAAAAATCTACCTAATTATAATTAAACACATAAGTCATATTAATTATTAAAATTATTTTATGTATGACTTATCTCCCCTTTTTTTTTTTGATTGTTCCATTACTCATGCATCTTGAGTGCATTACGATCGAACTCAATCTCTTCGGAGAGCTATCCTGCAAGACTTTTAAACTTAAAGAAACATTAGATCATACATTCTTGATAAATAATAAAATTCTTCTTAACTTGAAAATATCATACATTATAAATTATTTTATGAAAAAAAGTAAATTTTTATATAAAAATATATGTTATGCAAGTTTTATAAAAATGGGGTGTTACATCAAACTTCCTATTACATATGTGGTTTGTCTCATCAAAATCTATACACTTAAATCCCAACAATTTCCCCTTTTTTGATGATGACAAAACCTTTTATATTATTTCGTTCATGAAGAAAGTTCTTACTCTGCATTATATCTTTTTTGATCAGGATTACATATATGATATGTTAAGAAAGAAAATCTAATCCTGTATTCATCAGAGATGTATTTTATCTAATCCTTTATCACAAAACATCAGGATTATAAAAGCATGCAGAGGTTCATAAGGAATGAACTCGAACATAAACAGAAAATAAAATTTCTTCATTAAGAGAAATAAATTTTACAAGAAAAGGCAGAAATGTATATACAGTTATATACATAATCATACAGCGGTTACTGCTGAAACAGGGACCTCCTTGTTGAAGATTCTTCAGGTCTTCTTTCAGCAGCTCTTCTTTCTTGCTCCTCTCTTTCCCTTGAGCCTTTCCACCAGTCTCGAATGGACTCCTGATAGGATTCTTCCAGCTTTTGCTTGATCTTTGGAATCTGAATTCATCTAGCCAAAAGTCTCATAGTAAGGCACTATCCTGTCTTGCTTCACCATGGATAAGTATCTTGTCTGAATCTCTAGCTCTCCATCCCTAACAAGTTGTTTATATATTCTCAATGCAGATTAGCAAGTATGAAACTTTCTAAAGAAGCACTCTCTGCATAGATATTTGAAGTATTTGAGGTACTCTGATCTTTTATACACAGTAATCAACTCAAATGATGGATTTCTATCAGTAGGCCAATTGATTAGCTTGAAGATGTTGAGGTTCCAAGCCATGTTCTCTCTTTCCGGCCTCTGATCCATCAGTATTGATACTTCAGCAGATATGTTATCTGTGTCGAGACATGGTATATCTTGAGGGAGGTATTGGTAGAGAGCTCTGTCTATATCTTTCATCATTTTTGGTCTACTCTCTCCAATCACACCAAATCTTGGCATCCAGGCATTCTCTTCTTGCTCCACTCTGGCTCTTTCAGCCCTTTGAGCAGTCATCTTCTCATTATAATGTCTTTCAGCTTCAGCCCTGCTCATCCTCTTCCTTGATCCCTGCTGTTGATCCTCTCTTGGTGTGGTGAGAAGTGGGAGGTGCTACATCTCTTCTTGCAGCAGCACTCTATGCAGCGCCTGCAACTAGTCTGCTTGCAGCTGCTGCACCCCAGCTCCTCCTTCCTCATCATCTTTTCTCTATCTTTTTTGAGAGGAAATGTCAGCAACAGTAGATGACCCTGATCTCTTCCTTCTCCTGCTAAGAGGCTGGTCATCATCTTCTTCATCCCCTTTCTCATTTTTCTTCCCTGTGCTCCTGTATCTGTCTTGAAGTCCTTCCCCTTTTTTGGCATTATCAAAAGCTTGGGACGAAGCAAAGGCAGGCTGAATCACTAAGGAACCTGGTCTTCTTGCAAAAGTTGGGGCTTGCCTGGACTTTTGAGCATCATGTCCGTCAATTCTCCTACGATCACTTTCAGATTCCCCAACCTATCGTCGATGCTTATGGTTCTTCTGGATTGGTCAAGTACATTTTCCAGAAGTGTCTCCAGTAGCATTGAGTGACATTGAAGTATGTCTGCTGCAACATCAACCGAATGTTTACACAACTTGATCTCCATACGGTTGATTGTAGCTTCTCTCTTCAATTCTCCTTTCATCCAAACCCTGTCTCTGTACAACCTGTAGGCAGTATCGTTAAAATCATACTTGATCATCCTAAACAGTGCTTCAATATCTTTTTTTGAAGTCGGACATGGTTTCAGCATGGAATTTGGTGCTGACTCGCATGTTGTTCTGCGTGTTAGACTCATGATCTTGAAGAGCATGCAGCAAATGTCTAACTACAACAACAACACTGTTAATTGATTCATCAGGAGTTAGGCTAACTACTCTTTGTTGTCTGGGGGGAGAAGCTGATGCAGCATATGGAATCATAGCTTGAGGGGTCGGTGTTGCATCCTGCTCTGGAGCCTCAGATTCTTCTTTTTCTTCTTCTTCTTCTTCATCTGCCTCTTCAGCTTCCACCTCCTCAACTTCATCATCGTTGCTCTTCCATACCTTGATCTTTAATGAGAGCGAGCATCATATAGAATTTAGAGGTTTCAACGTCCTCTTCTTCTTCAACTTCGGCCTCCTTAATAACCTCTACTACTGTAACCTGAGTAAGTTCTGGTAAGCTTGCAGCAGTAGCAGCATCAACCTCCTTATGAGGTGTCTCTAGCTGAACAAGGGTTACTTCAGCCACTTCTTCATCCTTATCCTCTAAGGGTACTATCTCAACAGTCGCCCCTTCAGAGGTCTTCAACCCCTCAGGAAATATTGTTTCAACAGCAGCCTCACCTGAGGTCTTCTGTACGGACCCGATCTTCTCGATCGGTCTTGCATCCTCGACAGCTTCTGCAAGAATCTCTTCTTGCAGCTCTTGTTAGTTTCTTGTAGCTTCAATAGTTTGCAGCACTATAAGCTTGACCGCTACAAGAATCTCAGCATCCATCCTTCTTGTTTCCTCAGCAGCTTCTGTAAGGATGTCTGTCTGTTGTACTACTATCTCTACTAATACAGAAAGTCTAGCCTCTGCAACTTTCTCTGTGGTCACGTCATCGGCAATCTCAGCAATATCAGAGAGAACTTCTCTGATAATAACGAACGGTTCCCCCTGAGCATCTTCAACAGCTTCAGAAACAACATGAATAGGGAAATCACCGTAGTCAAGCAATTGAGCCTCCTCTTCCTCCAAAGGATCAATAGTGACTAGCATTAAGGCTCTCAACCACTTGCTCATATGCAGGGGAGCTTGAATTATGACTTGAGCTACCTTCTCCCCGCATCGTTCTAGGGATGTGCTGCATCCTTGTCTCCTTTACACTAGCTTGCAGTGCTAGATGCAACATGGCTTCCTCAGCCTGCTTAACTCCCAGAACGCTGATTTGCTCAGCAGCAAATGCAATGCCGTCGTCCCTTCTTACAGTCTCTGCAGCAGGGGCTAGGAAGACCTGTACATCTTTCATTGTTGCTTTCATCGGAAGCTCTGCAGACTCAAGACTCTGCAATAGCTTTTCCCTTTCTCTTGTCCAGTGCTCCCTAAGCAGCTGTGCTTCTTGGTCTCTCTTGCACGAATACTGCATACTCATATTGCAGGAGTTCCAGAATATCTTCTGATTTAGCCCACTCCAGGACAACCTTCTCTACGATGAGAAACTCATTATATTGTAACAGAGTTTCCCCTTTAGCCAGTTCATCCTTCTTTAGAGGCTGTATTGTTGCTCAATATTTCTAGCAGCTGGGAAGGTTGGATCAAGCACATCTTAAACAGTAGCTCCTTGTTCGTGTAACGGAGCTGAGCCAGCAGCTCCTTGTCTATACAACTGGCTCATCCTCTTGCTCCTCATCTACTACAACTACCATCATGCTTGTAGCAGAGAGTTGGGGATTGTCTCGCAAGGGCTGCTCTTCAGATCTTGCAGCAGCCTTTTTCTTGCTACGAAGAGTGACTGTTTTGCTTGTCTCTTTCCTCGTAAGGTGTTTTTCTAGTAAGATCAACGGTTGAGATTCAAAGATAGGAATTGATCTTATGATCTTTATAAAAAGATGGAGGGGTCAAATCGTAATTAACCAAGACTTAGCAGTCATGGCCTCTAATCGTGTCTCTTCGAATTTTGACACGCACAGGCTTACATTAAATGCAATGAAAGACATGCTATTTGCCGCCTAAATTATTATCTTTTTAAGGTCACAGCACCCTGGTACGAGGTTGCAGAGTATTAAATACTCTTAGAAATAAATGTTGTAACCTTACGTTGCTTTCTTTGCATTGTGCTATCTTTGCTGTAAAAATAAAGATGCAGCACTGTTTTAACCCAGCGTTGTATGAGGTCGCAACTTACAGCACGATTCTTACAGCTTTTCGCAAGGTTGCAGAGATTCCCCCTGAGCTTATGCAACTTTTTTTTCCACTTATAATTTCAAAATTCCCAACTCGTTTCTTAGCATAGAAAACCTTGATTTACATAGGGATTTAGTGAATATATCAGCTAGCTGGAGATCCGTATGAACTTTCTCAAGCACAACATCTTTCTTCTCCACATGATCTCTTGTAAAGTGATGTCTGATATCGATGTGGTTTGTTCTTGAGTGAAACAAATGATTATGGGTAATTGCAATTGCACTTGTTTTATCACAGAGAATTGGAGTCTTTTTTTTCCTCAATTCCATAATCTCTTAGTTGTTGTTGTTGTATCCTGAGGATTTGAGCATAGCAACTTCCTACTGCAACATACTATGCTTTTGCTGTAGATGTTGCAATTGATGTTTGTTTTCTGCAGAACCATGAAACAAGTCTATTTCCCAAAAATTAACAAGTTCCACTAGTGCTTTTTCTATCAATCTTGCAGCCAGTATAGTCTGAGTCGGAGTAGCCTTTGAGCTTAAATCCTCTTTCCTTAAGATACCATAGGCCTACTTCTTGAGTTTCCTTTAGATATTTGATGATTCTTTTTACTGCTGAAAGGTGTGACTTCTTTGGTGCTACTTGAAATCTCGCACAGACTCCTACTGCAAATATGATGTCTGACCTGCTTGTTGTAAGATACAGCAAGGATCTTATGATGTAGCCTTGGAAACTAATGTGGCTGATACATTTTTCATGCCGAACTTCTTGATAAGTTCCTCTGTATACTTAACTTAACTGATGAAGGTTCTTGCAGACAATTGTTTTACTTGCAGCCCTAGGAAGAAACTTAATTCTCCCATCATACTCATCTCGAATTTTGATTGCATCAGGTTGGAGAGCTTTTCACATAGATCTTTGTTGGTGGATCTAAAGATGATATCGTCCACATAGATCTGTACAAAGAGAATGCTGTCTCCATCCTGTATCCTGAGCAGAGTCTTATCGACTATTTCTTTCTTGTATCCATTTTCCAGCAGGTAGAGAGATAAGGTGTCATACCAAGCTGTTGGTGCTTGTTTAAGTCCATATGAGGCTTTGTGCAGTCTAAACACCTTCTCTTCTGCTTGATCTTCAAAACCTTGAGGTTGCTCTACATATACTTCCTCTATAAGAAGACCATTGAGAAATGTGCTCTTTACATATATCTGATATACATTGAAGTTCATGTGAGCTGCATATGCTAGAAAAATCCTTATTGCTTCCAACCTTGCTACTGCAGCTAGAAAAATCCTTATTGCTTCCAACCTTGCTACAGGAGCAAAGGTCTCATCAAAATCAATTCCTTCTTCCTGGCAATATCCCTTAGCAATAATATTGCTTTGTTTCTTACTACAAGCCCTAATTCATCCAGCTTGTTCTTGAACACCCACTTTGTTCCAATGACTCCTTGATGGGTTGGTCGTATAACTGTTTGCCAAACTTGATTTCTTTCAAATTCATTCAACTTTTCTTGCATGGCTTGAACCCAGTTGCTGTCTTGCAGAGCATCTTCAATAAACTTTGGCTTTGTTTGGGATATAAAGCATGCAAACATTGTTTCATAAGGAATAGACCTTCTTGTTCTCACTCCTATAGATGGATCTCTAATTATAAGATCTTTAGGATGATTTCTTAGCCATGTTATGTCTGGATCAAAGGTATGCACAGGTCTAGGTCGTTCCTTAGCATGCTATAAAATAGGAGGTTCTGCTGCTGTAAGAATATCTGCTGCATCTAGAGGTGCAGATTCTTCTTCTTTGTCTTCGGCTGAGGGTAGAACACCTTCAATATAGGGAACATGGTTTTCTTTTCTTGGGATTGTTCCTTCAGTTAGTTCTTCCATCATTTTGGTGTCATAATGTAGTTCATCAAACACCACATGTATTGACTTTTCAACCACTAAGGTTCTTTTGTTGAAGACTCTGAATGTTTTGCTTACAACAGAGTATCCAAGAAATACTCCTTCATCTGATTTTGCATCAAAGGTCTTTAGATGTTCCTTTTCATTGTTGAGAATATAACACCTGCATCCAAAGATGTGTAGATTAAAAATGTTTGGTGTATATCCATTCCAGACTTCATATGGAGTTTTGTCTAGATCTTTATTGATCAGACATCTGTTCTGAGTGTAGCATGCACTGTTGGTGACTTCAGCCTAAAATGTCTTTAGTATCTCTGCCTCTGCTATCACTGTCTTTGCTGCTTCTTTGAGGGTTTTATTTCTTCTTTCAGCAACACCATTCTGCTGAAGTGTTCTTGCAGTAGAGTATTCATAACGAATACCATTGTCAGAACAATTTTTCTCTATAAACTTGTTTGTAAACTCAGTTCTTCTATCTGATCTTATCTTTACAATGCTCAAGTTTTTCTTATTCTGAATCTTCTTCATAAGGTCAGACAGCTTGTTCTGAGTTTCTGATTTCTTAGCAATGAAGATTGTCTAGGTGTATCTGGAGTAGTCATCCACTACCACAAGTGAGTACTTCTTCCCACTTATGCTTACTGGTTCTACTGGTCCAAAAAAGTCCATATGTAGAACATCTAGGATTCTGTGGGATGAATTCTGCAACTTGTCTTTAAATGAGCTTTTCACCTATTTTTCTTTTTGACAAGTTCCACAGACATTCTCCTTCTTGAATGCCACATCTGGCAGTCCCCATACAAGCCCTTTTCTTGCTAGCTTGTTTATTGTCTTGAAGTTCAAATGGGTAAGCCTCTTGTGTCATAGCCAGTTCAGCTCTGGTGGACTCTTTACAATGAAGCATGTTGGTTGAATAGAAGAGTTTCAATCTACAAGATATATATTTCATCTTCTTGTTCCTGTATGCTTAACTTTATTTATTGTGTTGTCCTTGATTAAGCATTTTTTGAGGTTGAACTCCACAATTTATCATTTGTCACAGAATTGACTGATGCTTAGCAAGTTATATCTGAGACCTTTCACATAGGATACTTCTTTAATCTTTATGTTTCTTTTGATTAGACTTCCACTTCCTTTCGTGTTTTCTTTGGAATCAACTCCAAAGATGACCTTCGGTCCTTTACATTCTTGGAAATCTTTTAAGATATCTTTGTTGTCTGTCATATGCCTTGAGCAGCCACTGTCTATATACCATACATCACTGCTACATCCTGGCACTAAAACCTGCAACAATTTCAAACAGATATAGGTACCCATTTCTGTAAGGGTCCTTTTGGGTTAGTTTCTTTTAGGACCCAAACTTTCTTAACAGTCAATACTTTGCTGTAAGATTTGTTGGTTATACTTCTGTAAGCAGTTTTGTTCTTAAACTGCTTGTTAAATGTGTGTGTAGAAACTATATATGTGTTACCAACACTCTTGTAGTGTGGTCTTCCACCAAACTTCCCTGGAGTATGTACTCCTTTAGGTTTAGACATGAGAGTCTTAGTATTGGTGGGGAAATGTTTTTTATGCTGCAACTTTGTGGGTCGTTGTGCAGATGGTTTTTGCTGCAGCCAACTTTAAGATACATGCTTACTTCCTGCTATTGAGCATTGGGGTTTCTTTCTCTTATCCATCAGTGCTGGCTTGTTCAAGATCTTTTTAGAGTTATAATGGGTAACTCATTCTCCATTGAAGTTTCAGCTTGAACAAACACAACAGCCTTCGATGAACTTGCTATATTCTAAAAGGTGTGAGTGATGTATCCTAAACCTGTTTTCTCAAATGGACTTTTGGCTTGGTTCAGACACTCTCTTGCGTCCCTAGAAGATTTGCTAAATATTCTAATCGTGGACTGCAAGTTCTCCTTCTCACTTTCTAGCTTGGTGACCAGCAGATTGAGCCTTCAGACCTCCTTGTATAGCTTGCTGCATTTTGAACTGTTAGACTCACATGTTACTAGCATCTTTGCAATGTCAATGTTCTTGCTTTTGAGGATCTCATTTTCAATTCTAAGGTTCTCATTTTCAACCTTTAGCTCCTCATGAGTTGAGTTAATCTACTCAAAGTCACTCATGATCCTTTTGAGAGAGTGGATCATTATTAATTCCTCTTTGTCAGCTATGGACAACGGTTGGTATGTTACCTTATCTTCTTCACTGTCCTCACAGTCTTTTATCATCAGGCAAATTAGTGCTTCTCGTCTGAGGATAAGGTTTCACTATTACTGTCAGAAGATTCAGCAGCATTCAGCATCTCTTTTGAGACTACTATATCCTTAGCCTTTTCCATCTCTTCAATGAGAGCTCTAAGCTTATGTCTGTCATCTCTCATATTTTCTCTCATTTGCTCTCTCTCTCCTTCTGGGTACTTGTGTGCAGTTATACGTGGACAACTTCTTGCATAGTGTCCAGGTTTCCTGCAGTTATAGCACGAGTCAAGATTATTTGAATTTGATTACGAAGAGCAAGATACCTGAGGTGGTGGATGACTTCTTCTGAAGCCATTCCTCTTGTTGATGTTGTTGTTGTTGCTGCTGTTGTTACTCTTCATAAATCTTCTAAATTTTTTTAGAAGTGGAGTCATATCTTATTTAGCATCCGCAGCTGCAACTTCTGACTGCTTGCTGCAACTAGCAGTTGTTGTATCCTTAGAGCTTCTTGCAGTCAGTACAGTAACCTTGGAACTTGATTGTTCCGCCTCTTTTTTTCTTCTGTTGATGTCGTATCAAATGCTTTGAGGTCGGAGAATAAATCGAATGTACTCATGGATTTCAAATCCATAAACACTCTCAGAGGGGTGGTCTTGTTGTCCCTTTCCGCTGGCAAGGATTTTAGCACTTTCATATTTTTCTCTTTTTGTGTATAGTGTTTGCCCAAAACTCTAGTTCAATCATGATGGAAGTAAATCTTAGATCTAGTTTCTCAAGAGTCTCTTCATTCTTCATCTCAAAGAGCTTGAATAGTTAGGTGGCATTGGAGATCTTATTATCTTTGGTGAGTTATGTGCCCTCACATATTTGTTCCAACTTTTCCCATATCTCCTTGGATGTTCTGTATGTTTTGACCTTACTGAAGATGCCTTTATCCAAGGTGATGAATAGAGCATTTTGGCTACATTGTCCAAGTTGGCTCTCTTCATGTCTTTGTTATTCCATTCCTGTCTTGGCTTGATCAGGAAGTTAGGTGGTGGAGGTGCTCATTCCTCTATATCTCTTCTCAGTATGAGATTTACCTTTGTGGGGATAATCAGTCATTCTGTGATGACCGTCCACATTTCATCATTCATTGTTGAAAGATGTGCCTGTATTCTAATTTTCCAATCATCATATTCTTCTATGGAAAACATGGGCAATTTGTGATTAGAAGAATCCATGATATGCTGTAAGAATGAGAATTTCTAAGATGTAGAGAAAAACAGCAGGTCTCGAGTGGATCTAGGTAGGTGACCAGATAAGTTAGCTTTTAACCCAACTTGCTCTGATACCACTTGTTGGTCCCAAGTGGTGTCTGAGTTCAGAAGGGGGGTGAATGAACCTTGGTCGTTTTTCGAAAATTCTTTTAAACTTACTGTTCGGTAAGTTACATGAACTTACAGCACCAGCAGTTACTGCTTATAGCATTAGAATGCAGTGCTGCATGCTATAACTTAGAGTTTTACGCAACAGAAAATAACTTTTAACACAAGGCTGGTTTTCTCAAATATGCTCTCTTCTTTTAAAGATATTTTTATGCTTATGACAAGATAGATATATAGAATGCAGCACAGATAAATAAAGTAATAAAAACAGTTCTGGCTTATAGTAAAGGTGGTATAATCCTTCTACATCCACTCTACTGCTACCTCGAGCAGGAAATTCGTTAGGCAAGATTGATTTACAAGACTCTCCTAACAATCTATCAACCTAACAAGTTATCACCTACTAGAACCCAGCGTACACACAACAATGGCAACTTCTATAGGCAAACCAACACAGCATTTCACACTCCCACATAGGGAAATTTCCCATCACCTAGACAACTTATACAAACAACAAGCATAAATCCTATCAACTGTTTGACACCTAAAACAACCTAAGCACACAGCGACAAGATTAAAGTATATAAGATGTTTCTTCAACTGGTGTGGTGAAATGAGCTTCTGAATCCTTCATTGGATCTTTCTGCTTGAACTTGTTCACTTCACTGAGATCAAGTGACTGAAACTGAAGGAATGCTTGAGAGAGTAGTCAGTGGTCAGCTTCAGGGTTGGTCGACCTCTATTTATACTTTTAGAAAGATATCCATTGAAGGAGATATCTCTTATTTGAAATATTTGTACTTGATTAAAGACATGCCTCACATTTAATGCGTCTTGATTTTTCTTCTCAGAGCATTTAATGCGGTGGATGGGGCTCACAGCTTTCTGTAACCCGTCAGGCCACGTGTCGTCTTTGCATTGGCTCCGTGTCTACAACTTTGATCTTCTCTTGAATGGCTCTAATTATACTTATTTCATTCTTTGTTTCTCGTACTGCATTTATCTTTCCTCGGATTGCAGGATGCTAATTCTATTTGTCATAGACGAGGTTGGTTGATTATACATCAAGTTATTATCCTTACTCTGTATCCTTGTCCTTCTTGCAGCTACCCTTTCTTTACAGTGTTGTTGTATCTTGACTATCTTGCAGTACTATTCCATATAGCACAGCTATGTCATGTTCTTGCAGCATTGCTGTAGTTACTTCTTGTAGTTGTATCTTCTACTTGCAGTGGCGCTGCTTGCCGTTCTTTCTTACTTGCTGCATTGCTACATTCACTTCTTGCAGCATCTTCATTCTTTTATTTTCTTGATGCAGCACGGTCTTATAGAGTTACTCCATCTTTCAGCACCTATGACTATACACTCAAACCTAGTCTATGTTTCACTTAAACATTATGAAAAATGTGGTACTCAAACTTCCTATTACATGTGTGATTTGTCTCATCAAAATCTATACACTGAAATCCCAACACTTTTGTAATTGTTGGAAAGTTCCAACAGAAATTCCGATAGCTAGTAAATACCATTGGAATTTACCGTTGGAATTATTATTTCCAATGGATATTCCAATAACGTTGTATCATTGGAAATTTTCCTACGAATATTTCCAACGACATAATACCGTTGGAAATATTAATGAAAAAAATTCAAATAAATATAAATTAATTCATTTTTATTACAACGGATATTCCAACGGTAAGATACCGTTGGAATGGCTTTTCCGCCAACTTCATTAATGACTAGGGTTTTTTCTTTCCCTCCCTTAAAATATTGGCCCTCTGTCCTCCTACTTCTTCAACCCCTAATCTTTGAAAATGCGGTCACTATTCTCGAAGACACCGAATTCCACCGGCCATTGAGCATCAGCTTACTTCTTCTCTTCTTTGTTTATTTTTCTCTTCATTTTTGACAACAGGTAAAGTTATTTATTTATATTCTATGCTGATTCAATTGCTTCAAAGTTTGTATGGTGCACCTTTTGGAGTAGACAAATTTGACACGTAGTAGATATTTTCTTATTTTATATTATTATTATTTTTAGAGGATTTGCTAACTTGCAATTTTTATTTGTATGACCGACTTCAATTGTTATATGAGCAGCTTAGTGCCCTTTTGCTCAATTTCAGACCGCCTCTTGTATCAATTTGCTACGCTGCTCGGATTTTTTTTATCTTCTGAGGTATAATTGATTCTATTATGGTTATTATGTGTCTATTACTTCAAATTTCTTGTTCGGATCTTTTACCTTATATTTCTCAAACTGGAGGTGAACAATTTTACTGTATTGGATCTGATTTTGTTAATTTTCTCTCCAAGTCAATACCTGTATTTTTTAGCTTTAGATTTCAATTGAATATGTATAGTTGAAGCTCTTCATGGTGCTAGAATTTGAGGAGAATGTGGTTGAAAGATTTACAATCAGGCCACCGTGAGTAATATTGAATTTAATGGAAGAAATCGACATTTTGAATTTCAAGATGGAATATTCCTTCGGTTAAGAGTTATCTATGAGAGTTAAATGAGGAATGAGAATCTAGGCTAGTCTATGTGTTAAGTAGGAATGGTTGTTGTTCGACCAATTCCTGAAAGATAAATGAAGTGGTGATGATTTTAAAAAATTGTGTTTGGGACCTGTTGTATGCAATGATCCAAGAAATATTAGTTTCTCTTGGAAACTTTTCAAATGGAATGGACAAAGACTGAAACTGAGAGGCCAATATATTGAATTATACTCTTTCCTATCATTCTATTTTGGATGAATAAGTGCCAGTTTTAAGGAATATTATAATGTTGCAAGTATTCACAACAAAAACTTATTATAGAAATGCGTAAAACTTATTGTTATGATTACAAGAGAATTTCCTATATGAAAATTAAAGTATATGTTATTCATAAAGTTAGTTTTCAATAAATTGGAAGCGGAAGTTTCATTACATGAATATGAATGCAAAATAGGACGCCATATTTTCCTATCTGTTGATAATTAAACACATCTTGTAATTCAAAAATTCTGCTTCATGACATACTGAGAATGATTCTTGTTTCTCCAAGTGGTGGTTTAATCTTCGTTTAATCATTATGGTTTTTAACTGGATATTATGCAATTTTGGTTTTAGTTGATTTAGATGTTATAATTTATAATTTCTATGTGACACTTCAAATGATTTCAATTCATAAAAAATTCTCTCTTCTCTCTCCTCTCTTGTGCTCTCGGTAATTCCAGTTTCTTGATCTCTTATGGCTGATTTCGACTCCAAATCCTCATCCTTGCGAAACTTCACCAGGATTTCCCATGGCTAAATGATCTGATGCTACGAAAGAAATTAATGACTCAGATGGTTTATCTATACCCTCTACATCTACGATTCTTGGTTCTGAGGGTAGAATTTCGGCCATCCCAATTCATATTGATCCCATCAGCAATAATTCCTACGATGGTGGGATGCAGAGTTATGGCTTGGATTCCGTTCAAGATAATAAATAACGGCCGACTTATGCTGATGTTATCCATGCAAACCCTAGGGTTCTTGATATAAACCCTAATCTTAATGCTGATATGGTTCATTGCGCTAATCACTCTTGTGGTTTTGATGAAAGTTCTGCTCTACAATATAAGGTGATCCCGTCAATGGATGCTTCATCCACTCATATGGTGGCCTCCATCCCAAAACAGGATGTTGCTGTGGTTGGGTTGCCCCAAAAACCTAATGATAGATGAGATAATCTGTATGGCTCTTCGACCATATCTCCAATCAAGAAAGAGGATTATTACTCGGTGATTGTGGGTGAGAATTTATATTGGTAAAGGGTGCAGGAATGTTCTAATTTATTTATTGGACGACTGCTGATGGCTAGGGGGACAAGCCCTACTCTCTTGATCAATTGACGACGCTGTTATCTGGCCTATGGAAAATTGATTTGGGGCTGCGTGTGATTCCTCTTAGGAAAGGTTATTTTAATATTTTTGTTCCTTCTTCTGAACAGCGTGCAAGAATAGGCCTGCGAACTTCTTGGAACCTTGACCTTAGGCTCCTTCGATTATCTAGATGGGTTTTAGATTTCAACCTTTACAAGCTCAATTTCTCAACTGCACAGGTTTGTGCGCTTGGTTCTCCAATCAAAATAGACGAGAAGTCTTTAGATGGATCTGTCAGTCATTATGTAAGAGTTCTTATGGAGATGGATCTCGCGCTTCCCTTACAAGAGAGTATCATGATTGAGAGACGTGATTTCTCTTCGTTTGTTTCTCTACATTACGAGAATCTACCTTCATTCTACACTAATTGTAAAATCATGGGTCACTTAGTGGCTAATTGTAATAGGGGCAAAGCATTGGCTGTCCCAAAGGCTGATATTGCTATTTTTGGTGAGAAAAATGATCGACCTATTCCACACCGACGTGAGAGGTCTACATCGAGGAGAAAATAGTAGAAAATGGGGAGCAAGAATGATCAAAAGCTCGCTAAAAGGGCTAGTAGTCAAGAGGAATCCTCTCTCTTAAGAGTGGCTAATAGGTTCATTATTCTACAAAATGAAAATATGATTGCACAACCTCCATCGGGTGATCAGCCGGCTGATAGCTTAGAAGAACATGACATATCGGTGGAAAAACTCAACAAGAATTGTGTGAGCAATAATGCGGTGCAACCCTTGGTCATTGACAACCGTCAATCTAACCAGACCCCAAATTATCAGGACTTGGTACCAGTTTTAATCAGATCAAAGGAGAATACGAGGCTGACTGGTAGCTTGAAAGAACAGGGAAAGCTCAACGAGAATTGTGTGAGCAATAATGTGGTGCAGGCCTTGGTCATGGGTAAACAATCCTCCGGTATTGGCAGTAGTCAATCTAACCAGACCCCGAATCATTGGGACTTGGTACCAGCTTTAATCAGATCGAAAGAGAATACGAGGGACTTTATGATGCGTGCCGATAATGAATCAAACGTGTTCAGGAAAATGTCTATTGCATCTTTTAAAAAGTGGTCGGATATAGAAGATAATGATGAGGCTCGGCTAAATAAAGGGGTGCTCAAACCCCCTGATCCCCATTTCACCCCTAATCAATGATATTCCTTTTTTGGAATATCAGAGGGGTGGCAAATAACCGCTCTAAAAAAGCTCTTGCTGAGCTTTGTCGGTTGTATCGGCCTTCTTTTGTTTATATTGCTAAGCCAAAGGTTGCATTCCAGTCTATCCCGACAACATTTTGGAAATCCATTGGTCTATCTTTTATTGTCTCCAATTATTGTAATGGGATTGATGATTTGTGGGTTTTGTCTAATGTCAGTATCACGGGGGTTGCTGTGGTTTTTTCTTCTGATCAGGCTATTGTGATCCATCATGACAGGGGCCTTCTCATTTTCTCCTTGGGTTTGTTCATGTAAAATCTTTGTACACTGATAGGAGGCAACTCTGGAAAGATATTAGGCTCTTTCGGATTCTCCGCTCCTCATTCTTGGGGATTTTAATGTAATCTTAAGAGCACATGAGCGCAGACCACCCCTCTTACCTGATCCGAGATCTTGTGAGGACTTTCATAATATAATTGATGCCAATGATCTACTTGAAGTCAGCTTCAGTGGTAATCTTTTTACATGGTATCGGTATCATCGCACTCATGGTTTTCTTGTTTCCAAGTTGGATAGAGCGCTTGCTAACAAGAGCTTTCTCTTTCTTTGGCATTCTACGATTGGCCATGTTGGGCCCCGGATTATCTCTGATCACTGCTCTATTTTGGTGACCTGTACGGATAATCAATCTCACGGTCCGTTACCTCTTTTAGGTTTCAGAAAATATGGACCTTGCATGAAGGTTGTATGAAAGTTGTTAGTGATGACTGGAACCAGCAACGCCAGCCGATGCACCCTATGGTCCATCTCATGCAAAAGCTGAAGTCTCTCAAAAGGACTCTGAGAAGTTGGAATCATGAGGTTTTTGGTGATGTCAATAAATCTCTTGGTGACTCGATGTTACGGCTGGAGAATATTCAGCTTCAGATTTCGTAAAATGGATATACAGAGGAGATGCTTCTTAGTGAAATTGATGCATATGTTGAGGCTAATACTTTGCTTCACAGGAAGTCGTGTATGCTTCGTAAAAAATGCAGAAAGGTTTGGCTGACATCAGGGGATAGGAATACCAGTTTCTTCTATAATCTTTAAAATTGAAGAAGCAGCGGACACCTATAACATCTGTTCAGTTAATGAAGTCCTAGTTGATGACCCAGTGGAGATCAAATCGGCTTTTGTCCATTATTTTTCTGATTTATTTTCAGAAAATGATCTGGATAGAGAAGATCTCAGTTGTTTGAATTCCTTGCTTGATCACCGTCTCACGGAGGCTGACAACTTATTACTGACTAGCATCCATTCACCGCAAGAAATTCAGTCTGATGTTTTTGATTTAGATGTTGATAGCACCTCGGGATATTTTTTTCAGAAATATTGGGCCATTGTTCAGAATGACATTCGTTCGGCTATTTTGTATTTCTTTCACACTGGGACATGACAAATGGTATTAATGCTAGCTTCATGATTCTCATTCCAAAGAAAAGTGCTGCTCAAAAGGTTAAGGATTATAGGCCAATTGTTATGAGTAACTTCATCTTCAAAGTAATATCTAAGATCCTCGCATCCCGCTTGGGGTAAATCATTGGAAAGATGGTGTCAGAAAATCAGTTTAGCTTCATTCTAAACAAGCACATTCATGATTGTATTGTGCTTGCTTCAAAAAGGTATAATTGTTTGCAAAGGAAACAGTATGGTCGCAACATAATGCTCACAATTGACATTCGCAAGGCCTTCGATACAATTCGGTGGGACTTTCTCTTGGCGGTGCTTAATGTGTTTGGATTTTTTCCCACCTTTATTTCTTGGATTAGGACCATTCTTCATTAAGCGAGAATCTCCATCTTATTAAATGGGTCATCGTTCGGTTATTTTGGTTGCTCAAGGGGGTTAGGTAAGGAGACCCCATTTCACATCTTTTGTTTACACTTGGGGAAGAAGTGTTAGTTCGCCTCCTTGATAAGGCAATTAGGGACGGCAATCTAGCAAAGTTTTCATCTTCTCGCGGTACCAGCTTCCCCTATGGCCTCTTTTATGTAGATGACATTGTTCTCTTTTGTAGGGTGAAGTCCTCAAATTTAAAAATTATCCATGAAACTCAAAAGTTGTATGGACGTCTATCTGGGCAGATTCTTAGTGTTGGTCCCAAGTGGTGTCCGAGGTTCAGAGGGGGGGTGAATGAACCTTGATCGATTTTCAAAATCTTTTAAAACAACCGTTCTGCACTGCAAGTTACTTGAGCTTGCAGCGATAGAAGCTCACTGCTTGCAGCGCTAAGATGCAGTGCTGCACGCTGTAACCTGGAGTTTTATACGCAGTGGAAATTAACTTTTTAAACACAAGGCTGTTTTTCTCAAGAATGCTTCTTTCAAAACGTTTTAAGATGAGAGGCAGATAATAATGCAGAAGATAAACGCACAAATAAATAAAGCAATTAAAAACACTTATGGCTTATAGTGGTTCGAAGGTGGTGTAATCCTTCTACGTCCACTCTACTGCTCCTCGAGCAGGAACTTTGTTAAGCAAGATTGATTTACAGGACTCTCCTAACAATCTATCAACTTTACAAAGCAAACCACCTACTGAAGTCCAGCGTACACACAGCAACTGCAAACTTCAAAGGCTAACCCACACAGGGTTCTACACTCCCACACAGGGAAGCTGCCTAACACTTAGACAACTAAACAAACAGCAAGGATTTCTCCTATCAACTGCTTGACACCACTAAAACAACCTAAGCACACAGCAACAAGGTTAAAAGGATAAAAAGGTTTTCTTCAACTTGTGCTTCGAAGTGAGCTTCTGAATCCGTAGGGAAACTTTCAGCTTGAACTTGCTTCACTTCGATAGGTTGAGTGACTGAAACTGTTGGCTTGAATGCTTGAAATTTGTAAGCTTGAAACTTTCGCGTATGGATTTTTGTTCTTAGTAACAGTGACAGTAACCAGCTTCAGTTCTCCTCGACCTCTATTTATACTTGTAGGAGAAGATGTCCGTTGAAGGAGACATCCCTCTTTTGAATTTGAAGTAGCCTGGCCAAAGTATGGTTCGCATTTAATGCGACTTGACTTTTCCTTTCGGAGCATTTAATGTGGCAGTTGCGGCTCGCAGCTTTCTGCAGCGCGTCAGTCCATGTGGCATCTTCTTATTGGCTCCGTGTCTGCTACTTTGACTTTTTCTTGAACGGCTCTTTTATTCTTGCTTGAATCTCCGTTCCTCGTACTGCATTTATCCTTCCTAGGATTTGCAGGATACTTCGTCTTGTAGTTGGCGCTGTATTACTTAACTGACTTGTGAGTCTGCGCTGTATCCTTGGTCCTTGTGCAGCTGATACTTTCTTTCAGTGCTGCTGTATTTTAGACCTGGTTGCAGTATCTTCTGGCAGTGCTGCTATAACTTCTTTCTAGCAGTACTCCTGTATCCTTTTCTTGCAGCGTTGCTGCACGCCGTTCTTTCTTGCTTTGCTGTATCGAAGTATAACTTTATTTATACTTTGTTGTTTCTTCCTTCTTCCAGTTATGCTGTATCCTGCCTTCCTACAACGATACTGTATTCTGCCTTCTTGCAGCGATATCTTCCCTTAAGGCTTAGATGCAGCTTTATCCTCTTTTAACCTTCATTTCAATACTTGACACAAGACTCAATTCTAGTCTATTTATTCACTTAAACATTGTGAAAAAGAGGTACTCAAAACTTCCTATTACATATTTGGTTTGTCTCATCAAAATCTAAACATTGAAATCCCAACACTTAGTGCTGACAAATCACGTGTGTACTTTGAGAGCATGGTCAGTCAGGCTACAGTGAGTAATATTCTTCGCCGTCTTGGGATGATGGTTGGAACCGTTCCGTTTTTATACCTAGGAGTCCCGATTTTCAAGTGTTGTCCAAGAAAGGCCGATCTGGGTAGGATTGCGGACAGGATTCTTATAAGATTTGCTACATGGAAAGGTCTCTCTCTTTCTATGGCAGGGCGTATCTATTTAGTGAACTCTGTTCTTCTCAGTTCTCTCGTATACTCTATGATGATTTATAAGTGGCCTGCTGGCCTGTTGAGATCCTTGGACTCTGTAATCCAGAATTTTATTTGGACAAGTTCTACAAATAAGCGTACGGGTGTTTGTGTATCTTGGTCGAAGTGTTGTGCCTCGAAGGAGGAAGGCGGGCTGGGGATTCATTCCATCTACATTTTGAATAAAGCCCTTCTGGTAAGATTGACATGGAACGTTCTGTCATCAGATGAGACGATTTACACTATTTTACGAGTAGGTTCTTGACAAAAAATCTTAGCATTAGACGTTCTATTCCAACGTGCAGGATATTTTGAAGTGTTGTTTGACTGATAATGCATAAGACATTCGAATTTGGCCGGTGACAGCTAAGGGAGATGTTACATTAACCATTGCATATCAGATTTTTAGGGATAGATTTCCCTCGATTAAATGGGAGAAATGGATTTGGAGCCCAGCGATCCCGGAAAGAAGATCTATTACGGCTTGGATGCTTATACATGAAAAGCTCACTACTGGGACACTTTTGTGTAAGCGAGGAGCTATGGGACCGTCAGCTTGGGGGTTTTTCCGTGCTGCAACAGATTCGTTGGATCATTTATTCACTTTATGTCCTATTTTGGTGCGGCTTTGGAAGTGGATTGAAGGACTGTTTGGAGTTCGTGTAGACTGGGAGACTGGGATTTTGAATTCTTTGGTCCGATGCATGACGCTCAAATTCAGTGATCAGCTAAGTGAGCTTTGGCGTGTGGCAGTGGTGTCTTCTATTTGGTGTATATGGTCAGCCAGAAATTGCTACATTTTCGAGGACATTACGCCATATTATGAGGGATTAAAGAGCTTGCTTATATCCTTTATTAGAGAGGCGGCAAATCTCACGAAGGGATCCATGATTAACTCATAGGAGGAGCTGCTCACTTTCACGCATCTTGGCGTTTCGGGTAAGCTGGGCAAGACTCCCAGAATTTAACCAGTAACTTAGATTTGGTCTCCGATTGGATGGGTCAAGGTTAATATGGACGGGAGTGCGGTTGGTTTGCTAGGTGGGATGCAGATTGGAGGGATATTCCAGAATGTATGGGGCCATGCTTGCGGGGCCTTTTTGTTTAAAGGAGGCATCGAATTTGCCTTCGATGCGGAGCTCATTGCAGCAGCATATGCTATCGAGGTGGCGATGGAAAAGCAATGGACATACATCTAGCTCGAGTCTAACTCTTCTTATGTCATCGTTCTTTTATCCAATCATTCCATGGCTATCCCTTGGTATCTTCACAATAGATGGAGTAACATTTTGCATAGCCTGAAGAAGTTTCAGTTCCATGTTAGCCACATTTATTGGGAAGAAAATTAGGTTGCCGATAGGCTAACTAAACTGGATACTGATTTTCAATGGTGGAACACGGCTCCTTCCCTTCTCAATCACTTGCTGAATAGAGATCTTTCGGGCTTATCTTATTATCGGTTTCATTGATGTATTGTCATTCTTTAGGGCTAGGTATTTTTTTTCCCTGACATAGTTTTTTTTCAACTGGGTTTTACTATGTTCGAGTTTTAACGAGGCCAGCCCTTTCCCTTTTCCCCTTCCCCTTTGTTCCTCTTTCTTTTTATTTTTTAATATATATATCATCATTTATTTAAAAAAACGTGACACTTCAGATATATGGTGATTTTTTAAAATTGTTTCCCTTGTTACTTTGAGGAAGGAATTGATTGCTTGTTTGTGCATTTCTTAATGAATAGTTACTATATTGACAAAGTCTTGTACTAGTTATATTCTATGCATGACTCCAATTAGACCAAAGAGAATGTTTAGCAAGTTGTGGCCTATAAACAGAAGTACAAGTGAAAAGAACTGATGATAAGTTATGGGCTGCTTGAATGGGTGTATCAGGGTAAATAATACCTTACTCTGTTTTTTTTTATTCTTTCAGAAATCTTTGTAAACAACCCCTTGTGAAATTGCTAGTGTAAGCTATGCTAATAAAATAATGGAAATCCTATATTTTTTTTGTTTTAACAAAGGTGAATTAACCTTAGTTCTTGGCACTGATTTATGTGTCTCTTTTTCTTACAAGTTTCGTTTCAATATTTATTTAATATCATCAACAGAATGTAACATGCAGTCAATGTGAAGCTAGTGATAAATTGTGTGACCAAATTTAGACGTTTTGTTACCATTATTGAAAAACACAATGGAAATCCTGCATTCTTTTTTGTATTATCTATGTTGTCCGCATCCTTAATTTATTAAACATTCTTCCCTTCAAGATTATTATGAGTTGCTGTTTCAAAACTCCCTTTTTTAGGCAATTAATATAATCTATTGCTTATTGTATTGCAGAGTATGTGGGCTTGGGTTGAGAATATATATTGTATTGCAACCTATTCTCATAGACTGACTTTTGTATTTTGAAAATAAGCTTTCGCAAAAGTAGGAGTAGACACTTGGGATTCAACACTTTCGATGGAGGTTTAGCGAGTATTGTGTGTACCTACTATAAAGGTAAACATAATTCTTCAATAGTTTAAGCTCAAATTGATTATTGACATCAAACATTGTAATGTTAAGTGGCTCATTCTCTAGGTCTTTTAAAATTACTATATTACTAATATTGAAGCTTTTAATAGTTAGCTTTTAAAGATCACTTGCTTATTAACTACTAGTCATGCACTTTTCAGTAATTTCTTTTTTAATCTTTGATGTTATTTTTTCTTAGAACCCCATTTCCCCTTTTTGTTTTTGTCTTTTAGGGCTCCAATCCTAACATTTTTAGGATAATAATAATGGAAATACCAGAACATCATCGTTGGATGTACATTAGAAAAGATCCACAACAAAATAAGTTGTTACATGACTTCATACTGGGGTGGAGGAATTTATAAGTAAAACAAGTGAACTCGATGTCTTTAAACAATAAGAAAGATTTAGATGTCCATGCTCAAAATATAAGTGCTTGAGGTTTTATGATCCAGACTTGATAAGACAACACTTATATAACAAAGGTTTTCAACCACACTACTATCATTGGCATAATCATGGAGAAACTCCACCATCTACATCGATAACTATTTTGATGTTGATGTTGATGCTAATGATTTGGATTTATATGAGAGAATGGTTATTGATGCTGAGGGGCATAGTTTCTAAAATAATCCTCATCCAAAAGAACCTAATCCTAGCTATACATATTTCTACGACTTATTATGTGTTGCACAGTCTCCATTATGGGATGGTTGTGAAGAACATTCGGTGTTATCAATCGCAGTCAGACTTTTAAATATAAAGTCTGATTACCACATTCAAGCTGTGTGCATTGATGAAATTATTACATTGATAAGGGAGGTATTGCCAGTTGGTAATAGAACGCTTGAGAACTTTTATCAAACAAAAAAAATGGTAACCCAACTTGGATGTGGGTACAAGAAGATCGATTGTTGTCCACATGGTTGTATGTTGTATTTTAGAGATGATATAGGTGAGACACGTTATAAATTTTGTGGAGAGACTCATTTTAAGGAAAATGCATCAACAAAGAATCAAAAGAAGGAAATCCAAAGAAGTAGATGTGGTACTTGCCAATAATCCCTCGACTACAAAGATTGTATGCTTCTAATGCAACAGCTAAACATAACATTACATCATGATAGTCATCGTGAAGTTGGAAATTTTTCACACCCATCCGATGTAGAAACATAGAAGCACTTTAACCTGAGGCACCCATTATTTGCTTCAGAACCAAGAAATATAAGATTGGGATTGTGTTTAGATGGGTTTAGCCCATTCAATATGAACTCCAATGTATATTCTTATTGGCCTGTGATCTTAACCCCATATAATCTTCCTCTTGGTATGTGTATGAAGAGGGAATATATGTTTTTGACAATAATTATCCCTGGTCCTAGTAATCCCAAAAGTAAAATTGATGTATATCTGCAGCCTTTGATTGATGATTTAAAAAGATTGTGGGATGAAAGAGTTTTGACGTATGATATTTCAAGAAAGCAAAATTTTTATTTAAAAGCTGCATTATGTTGGACTATCACTGACTTCTCTGCATATGGAATGTTGTCTGGTTGGTCGATGGAGGGTAGATTGGATTGTCATGTCACAAATGGGAGGAAGATGTGTTACTTTGACTATCACAGACAATTTCTAGCAAGGAACCATCCATTTCACAAGAATAAGAAGAACTTCTTAAAAGGCAAAGTAGAAATGAGTATGCCTCCAAGACGGTATTCAGGAGTTGAGCTATTTGTGAAGATAAGTGAACTTTCAAAAATCACTGATTCAGGTGGTAGTCATAGAAGGCTTGGCTATGGAGATAATCATGCACACTAAAAGCAATGTTTTTTAGAATGTGTTCAACACAGTTATGTATGTTAAAGGTAAGACAAAGGATAACATCAAGGTAAGGATGAATCTCCCTTTGTATTGTAATCACCCGACTCTGGAGATAGAAAAAAGTGGTTGTGGAAAAAGAGTGAAACCAAAAACACAATACACTTTGAATATCCATCAAAAAATGGGAATATGTGAATGGGTACAGGGCCTAAAGCTTCCAGATGGATATGCATCTATCTTATCAAGAAATGTTGATTTGAGATCTTGCATATTATAACATATGAAATCTCACGATTGTCATGTCTTTATGGAAAGATTATCTCAATTGCATTTAGTTGTTTGCCAACTCCAATTTGGGAATCTTTAACAGAGTTGACCTATTTTTTTTCGAGATTTATGTTGTCCTATGTTAGAAACACATAGACTTGAAGTGATGGACAAGAATATTCAAATCAACTTATGTAAGTTAGAGAAGATCTTCCCTCCAGCCTTTTTCGACGTAATGGAACATTTACTCATACACTTAGTTTATGAAGCTAAAGTTGGTGGCCCTGTACAATTTCAATGGATGTATCCATTTGAGAGGTATTATTTTTATATTAGAGTTATTTTTATATCAATGTTCACTTAAATATCAATATACATGCTCAATATCATTATTTTCTTAGATTTTTACACGGTCTTAAGAAGAAAGTTAAGAATAAAATGCTTGTGTGGAAAGTTCCATTTGTGAGGCTTACATGCTTGAGGAGACTTCTACATTTTGTTTGCATTATTTTGAGTCTCATGTCCAAACAAAAAATAGAAGAATTCCTCGAAATGATGATGGTGGAGTGTCATTTGAAAATCCACCGATTTCTATTTTCAATCATCCTGGCCGACATGAGGGTGCATCTAAGTGTCGTTATCTAAATGATGAAGAAATTGCAGTAATGTTTTTGTACATTCTCTTAAATTGTCCAGAAGTTGAGCCATTTTATAAGTAAGTTACATTTCAAATTTAGAATTACTCTCATATTTGAACCTTTAAAATTACTTATATTTGATATATACCTTAACTATTTTAGCATATATGTGGAATCTTTGCATGCACATCACCCAAATCTTAGCAGTGTTGAAGTTAATAGACAAATAGAATTGCACTTTGTAGATTGGTTCAGGAGATATGTAAGTTTTTTTTTACTTACACAAATATTATATATATGTAACTACTTATTCACTTATTACTATTTGTGATCTAGTACGTCTTTACTATGTATTTCATTAGGCACATGATCCTGACAATGGTGTTGAAGATCAATTTTTGTATAACTTGGCGTGGGGTCCAATACATCGGGTGTGAAATTTTCTTATATATTTTGTGAATGGTTATTGTTTTCACATATCCACTCGGGCGCAAAATAGGAAAACAAATAATTCAGGAATTGCTCTTATTGGAGAAGAAACGATATATCATGGAATTATTACAAAAATGATTGAGATAGAGTATCCCGGAGAACAAATCAAAATGTTAACACTCTTCAACTGTAAATAGTTTGATCCTTCGTCCATGGGCACAAGGACTTGCTCCAAATATGGAGTTGTTGAAGTAAAATCAAATAGGAGATACAGGGGTAAAGATACATTTATATTTGCTCAACAAGCTCAGCAAGTATATTTTACACCTTACCCCAACCCTACTCCAAATAGAAAAGAGTGGTTTGTGGTGATTAAAACTAAGGCAAGACAAATGATTCAATCACTAAATACTCCATATCAAGATGATATTGGTTTTCACCTTAATGAAGTATCTGGTCTAAGAGATCATTTGAGAGAGCTCCTACTCCATTTGAGAGAGCATCGGAGAGAGCTCATTCTATGTGTGAGAGAGGTCCTGAGAGAGCATTTGAGAGATCCCCTACAAATAACTCATCGCAGCCGAATCGTCCACCTTCTGCTGGTAGTTCTTTATCTACATCTGCAAGTGTATCATCAGGGTGTAGAACGACCGTCAGCAAGTTGTTGATACGACCAAATGGAGATGAGTATGACTTTCTAACTATTTACATTTTAATCTAAGTTGATTCTAAATGCGTTTTTTATTTTTTTATTCAAATTTAAATATTAGTTCTAAATTAATTATTACGAACAGGTATCACCACAGTTATCAAGTCTAAATACGAACAACCATGGTTTGGGTGGAGCAAGATCCCTAAGAATGTGAAGAACATGTGGTTTATACAATTTCAAGTGATATCATTAGCTTACGATAAGATTAAATTGCAAAAGTTTGTTCTATTATTTTTTAATCTAAAAGGATATTTGTTTTTTAGTAGAATTATTGTAGATGGGATCCTGAACATGAAAATGATATTAAGCATTCAAGCTTGGCAGATATTCGTAGAAAAAAGTCAAAAGGAAAATGGTTGTCTATTTCAGTCCTTGAGGCACTTCGAACCAAATGGGACACAGACCCCAACTTCATCGGCATGGCCGAGTAAAATAAGAAGAATATATCAGTTAATAATGATGGTTGTCTGAATTGAGGTGGTGCTATTTCTATTTCTGAGCATATTAGAAGATTGGTAAGTGTTGTTTTTTTAATTAAGTTTATTTGTGATCAAAATTTAGTTTAAATAGATATTAATTGTGTAAATAATTTAGGGAATTAAGTTAGGTAGAGATGCTACTGTCCCTGAGGTTTTCCTGAGGCTCAATTATGATGAGGAAACTGGTAAATAGTGAAATTCTAGAGTTGAGGGAGTTTATGTAAGTATTTCTTTAAAATAATAATTAAATTGTTGGAAATGAATATTAGTATAATACATGTGTGTGTACATATCTTATTTGGTTTTCTATGCTTACAAAATCTTATCTTTGTACATATTTCAAACTATATGTAGGATAAATTCAAGACGTTGAAGGCTAGTAGACTATCTGAAGGTGTAGATGAAGATGACATAGATGATTCTACTGTTTTTTACGAGGCTAATGGAAGGAAGAACAAGAGAGACAGGTCTTATGGATTTAAATCGGAAGCAACTTTCTATACGTCCTCGATTTCAAGATTCAACGCAAAGAGTAAGACCACTCATCCCACTAATGTTGAAGTTGAAGTGTTACAATCACATTTGGCTGCTGTTGAGAGTGAATTGGCTTTCTTTCGAAGCCTTTTTGAGAAGTTGAACAATGGATCACTCACTCCTAGTGCCTATTCTTTAGACGTGGTTCCCTTTTCTGATGGTGAGAACATAGCTAATGTTGTTGATGAAGTTGCAGGTGATGACAATGAGGAGGATGGAGATATGGGTATTAATGATGATTATGGTTTTTAAAATATATTGTTTATACTATGAACTTAAGTCATTTTCTTTTGTTGATGATGAGAATGGTAAATGATGATTAGTATTGACGATGATGATGTTTAGAACTTATTGTTTATATTGTGACATCATTTTGGATGTGTTCTTAAATTTGATGTTTGGAGGATTTTATATTGTATTTTTTATTTGTCTTACAAGATTTCTTTATATAGGTATGAAAGCAATTTATAAAAATTTTCAATAGAATATTTCAATGGTAATATTGCCATTGGAATTATGGTTGGACAAATTCCAACGAAAATTATCCATTGGAACTCTTAAATTGAAATTCCAACGAAAAATTACAACGGTAAAATTATCATTGGAATTAATATTGGCCCAATTCCAACGGATCATATCCGTTGGAATTCTTAAAATATCATCAAAATTTCAATCGAAGTAGGCCATTGAAAATACCATTAGAATTGATTTGGCGAGAAAAGACTGCACTGCTTTGGGCCCAGGAAGCGAAGGGAATGAGCTCGGCTGCTTCTCCTCCACACTTCTTTTTCTCCGTGCCCGTTCCGCATGTACTTTGCGCGCAATTGGCGCTTTGCTCTCCTCTTATTCTTCATTGGACGGTTCGGATGGACTTCGTCGTTCTTTCCGAATTTTAAATTTCAACTAAACCTTCCAATGGATAACCATCATTGGAAATGCCGTTGGAATAATTCCAACGGTCATTAGCCGTTAGAAAAGGCATTGGAAATAGCGTTGAAACTTTTTCCACCAATAAAGATTTCCAACAGTACTATTCCGTTGGAATTACCGTTGGAATAAATGTTCTGTTGGAAATTCCTTTGAAATTTTGAAATTCCAATGCCAACTTTTCCAACGGCCTAAATTTTGATGGAATTACCGTTGAAATCAAAAATTCCAATGGAAAAACTCAGAATTCCAACGGAAATTGTGTCATTGAAATTTTGCTATTATCTTGTTGTGCATGTTAATTTTAATAAATTATGTTATATAGATGATCCTTTTATTTTGGCATCACAAGTTTAGCAAATCTTTTATGTAGAAGACCCTGTTGAAAAAGGTTGGAATTATGTAATGAAAAAGTTTTTAAAAGAGTTCTTTACTTTTGAGGAGCAAATGGATGATACATATTTGACTGGACCTATTGATTCTATTGAGGATAGGATAGTGAATATGGATGATGATGATGATGTTATCAAGTGGTGTAGAGAAGGTGTAGCTGACAGTATTCTAGAGATGCATCATAATGAATATCACAATGAAACACCTATTGAGAGTCATGAAAATAATTCAGATTTGGAATTGACAGATCTTTAGAGTTACATCCTTTGTGCTTCTTAAGAATTTGATTACATGTCATTACTTGAACCGCATGGGACTTAGATCATATGTCTTGATTACATGTCATTACTTGAATCATATAGAACTTGGATCCATATTTCGTCTATCTTGAGGTAACATTGTCAGATCAACAAATAATTTCTTTAGTTTAACATCTTAAAAGTTTTGTTTGAATTATTTTTATTATAGTTTGTATGTAGGATTTCAGAAGACTCGTCTCTTTCAAAAATTGGATCCATATAGGGGATTTGAATACATGGGTGGTCTTTGTTGAGGTAACATTTTAACATCCAACAATTAGTTATTTTGTTTTAGTCTATTTAAAGTTTGATGTACTGATTATTCTCTATTACTTTTTTTGCAGGATTTCTAAGATTGATTGTTCTTTAATCTATGGAAATACCATCTTCCATTCAGTCTAGGTGGTAACCTCTCAGTCAGGATTTATAGAGCTTTTTCAATATCCAGGGTCATGATGGCTGATAAGTACCAATTTTCACCTATTTTCGCGTATGTTTATGTATTCATTTGAATGTGTTGGCTACGTTTTTATGGTGATTATTGAGATTATTCGTATATAAGATGCTTTTGATGAGTTTGTGCTTAGTTTCATGATTTTAACGAAGAAAAGTGCGAGTTTCGAGTGAAATGGTCACACAGAAGAGCATGGTCGTGCTGAATAGCATGGCCAGACCGTGCTTGATGAAAGATCGAGGCTGGAGGATGGGGCACAGTCGACCGTGTAGTATAACACGACTGTGCCAGAACGCGCAATCGAAACTAAAGAATGGGGCACGACCGTGCCGTGTAGCACAGTCGTGCCCGGGCGTGCCGCAAATTCGATTGTGTTTGCGTATTTTCACTCTCTAATTGATATAAAAGACTTCAAAAAAGCGAAAAGAGGGATTGGCGAAAAGAGGCAGAGAGAAGAAGCACGGAGTGAGAAGAACAAGAATTAAAGGGTCAAAGGAAGCACGAGATCAACTTCAACAAGAGTTTTTAATCTTTCCTCTCGTATTAGTTTCTAGTAGATATGATATTGTCAATCTTGTCTATAAGTTTGTGGATAATCATGTCTAGCTAATTTTCTAGGGTTTCTAGGGTTTGTTAGTAGTCTAATTTGAATCTTGATGGATCTTTAATTTAATTCAATGTTCATAATCATTCATCTTATTTGTGTGTTTATGTGTTGACTGTGTGTTTGATTATTTGGCTAATAATTGAGCAGGTTTTAATAATTGAATCAAAATTCGGGAGATGAGATTTAATTATGGAAGAATAAACACATGACACATAAACATACTTAGATCGGGAGATTAAGGAATTTATGTGATGAGAAATCAATCTTGAGTACTTTTGGGAGTTGTTATGTTTCTATCAGATTGAGTAGGGATACCTCTGATGGCATAGTGATCAACTGATTAATTGATTCGGGAGAGCTATTAATTGATATGTGTGTGATTGCTCATATATGATGATTGATTAATGAACTTGGATTGGTTAAAGTAATATCTTGATGAGAATTAGATGAAAGCATGTCCTAGAACCTGTTTCAGATTTCTGTTATCTTCAAGCTAACCTATTTACGTTACCATTGTTTCTGTTGAATTAATCTGAAATTGATAAAATTTGATTTACCTAGATAAAATTGAGAACCGGATTTGAGTAGTTAATTAGTGTCTAGATAGATAGTCTTTGTGGGATCGACCTTGCTCACCACTCCTACAATTTACAACGTACACTTACGGGCGTAGCTAAAAGAAAATAGTGAACAATGGCAAAAAACCACTTTATCTTTGTCACAAATCTTTCACCTTGTTCTAGTGTGTAACTTCATCTTTGGCAAGAGAAAGGAACTTCAGCTTCAAAATTTTCATCAAGCAAACGGGTTGTGGAAGTCACGTCAAAAATGATGCACATTCCATCTGCACCAGCTCCAAGGCAGGTATTATGTTAAATCTTATTCTGGCCAAAGGGTTGGTGTGTGTGTTTAAGGCCCAGATTATATACCCTTCTTTTTTTGAACATGTCCTTTTATTCTGTAAGATTAAGTTAGGTGCTCAAACTGAGCAAGCTCTTCCATCCGCTATATTTTGGTTGGGTCTCAAGATATGAATGCCTTCCGCCTTTTGACAATCTTTGTAGCACCTTATCCGGTACATCTTCTAAAAGTTCAATTCTTTGTATTTGTAATTTAAGAGTGCAAAATTAAACAATTCTAATGAAAGGCTCTGCTTGTTGTAATATCTAAAGGATTTCATCTAGGAAACAGGTAACTATTATTGTGTTTGTGAACAATAATTTTAGTATAAAAAGGGCTTATGTTGATTACGGAGTAAATTGAAGATCCCTAGAGATAGTCATTCCAAAGTGAATGAATTTGAATTAGTTTATGAGTGAGTTTGCATGTTATTTTATATTGATGTCACATTATTTCCTTTTGTGTTATCAATATCCTCTAGTAACTTTTCATTTTATTCTGATGAAGTTTTATTGTCTGATTTGTTTTAATCTGAAAGTATAATTGACAGAATTAGTTGTGCTAGAAACACCTTATACTTAGAAAATACTTTTATCTTCCTTATCTTTACTATTTTATGGCACCTATAAATATGATAAGCAATTAACCTCTCCCCAAACCAAATATACCTAATTTTTAGTTGCATTAAGCTGCATTGAGAGATTTTCTGTTCTCAGACTGTTCCTGGGAGACCTCCACCAGCGGTTTCCATGGGAGTCGGACAATTTTCAATCCAAAGGATGGAGAACAAAAATTCTCTTCTCATGAGTTGATTCGTTCATTATATTATGAAAAGGTTAAGATCTTTGAGATACAGCTTGGTAACTGTGAACTTAAGCACTATCTTGGCTAATAATTTCTTATTGTTGTATTGACTTGGTTGTTAGCAAGATATGATTTTGAAGGAAGACCATCCTCTTGCTCTCAGTCTTACATTTCCTGTTAGCTTAGGCCTTCTTCCCGTTTCATTATCCCTCACAACAACTGGATGTGGAATTAAAAAATTTGAATTTTCTATTAAAGAGTCTGGAGATGAGAAAACTAGTAGTAAGTGTTCTGTCATCAATACTACTATATCACAAGTTTCATTAATTATTCTTGATCATTTTCCTGTACTCTTTTGAGTTGTTCCTATATAAACTCTTTGATTCCAAATAAATGGATCATGTGCATACTACTCATTCATTTGAACCTATAAAGATCTTCTTATAGGTTGTGTTGTTTTGTAAAATGGGTTATTGAATGATTCCCTAAATACATGACTTTCTCTATGAACATTGGATGTTCATGATAGTTTTTTGTTGGTGGTTAAAAATTAAAGATTTCTTATATTTGTTTTGTACAATGGTTTAAATTTTCAAACTTATAATATTTCTTTTATTTTTCATTTCAACTTTACTTCGTGTTTGTATTGTGATGGATTAGATAAATGTTAGTTTGTCAATTAAATATTTTATTAGTATTTTTATCAATTTAGTGATACTTTTAGAAATAATATGATCAAACATATAAATCGATGATCAATATATTTGTTAAAAATATAAGAATAATTCTTTAAAATAATAGTACATGGCAAAATATAATAGTACATGAGTTTTCATTAATATAATAGTACATGGAAAAACCGATGGTTTAAATTATTTTTAAAGAATATTTCTTTGAAAAATATATTTCTTATATTTTATTTCTTAAAAAATTGATAGTTAAAAATTAAAGATTTATTAAATATCTTCTATATTTCAAATTTATCTAATTATGTCATAATTTGTAATTAAATTCTAGATTAATTTTATTGTTATACGCACATGACTATCTATCCTAAAATTCTATCAACCCTTTAAATAACATTACCGATTATTAGATAAAATGGTGTTATTTAATCAATATGTTACATATTATGTCGTAAAAATTAATCCAAAACATTTTCTTATCCAAAAAGTGTTAATAATTTAAAAGTGTTACATGTAGGTGTTACATATTAATAAAATGTTACGTGTTGGTGTTACATATTAATAAAATGTTACATATGAATGTTACAATTTAATAGATTATTATATACGAGTGTTACATATTAATAAAGTGTTATAAAAATGTTACATAAATATTATAAAAATAAAAGTGTTACAAAAATATGTTACGTTAAAGTATGTCATGTACAATGTGTTGCTAATGTATGTTACATAAGACCACTTATGTTGTAGTTGTAGCATAATGACTTCATAACCGTCATTTCGAAGATCCATAGCTCTCTAAATACTCAGAATCTGAAATGTCAGAGATCATAATATATTTCTAATGCTGCAAACCACACACAATCTTGAGTTTTCTGTTGAAAGTTATGACTTAATTACAAAACACTGGCCGAATAGCAAAAATGCAATGCATTAATAGCTCGTGGGCTAGTTCGATGCAGGAAAATTGTAAATTTAGGATAATAACTTATGGTCATTCACCATTTAGAGACACTGTCTTTTCAGGCGTTCATTTAGACAATATCGTTAAAAATGGACAAATTTAGGATAAATCAACCCGAATCAACAGATTTCGGGCTATTTGACTTGCTTTAATCGCGTGCCTCTGCTAATTCGGGCTTCTTGTTGATGTGGGTTTTTTTTTAATAAATTAAGTCAATTTTTAAATGCCACCTCACTAATATATTAATAATTAAATTAATAAATAAAAATAATTATAATAAATATTAAATATTTATAAATTCTTTTTTGAAAATTTGAAAATTCTTTCGCGAAGGTGAACGGATCTGCAGCAGCCGGATTCGCGCCCGTGGTGGTGCGACGGTCTTGCGGTGACTGGTAACCAGAGGCGGCACTACTGTGCGAATACTTTAGCGGATCTCGCTGGAGAGCAGTTGCGCGGCGGTGCTGTGCAGATCCGGCTCTGATTGAGCGATTCAGGTGGAGAGCCGCGCGGAAAAACTACGATGGTGGAGATGCGCGCTTAAGATGGAGGCGTCGAACTAAAGATGAGACAAAGGTTGAGCGAAGGCTACGGAAGAGCGATGGTGATGGATTGAAGATTGGTGGTGCGCCGGAGGATAGAGTGGCGGGGCTTGGAGATCCAGTGGTTCACCGGCGTCGGGGAAGATGAAGATGGTGGCGTCTCGCGGGTCTGTGCCTATTGTGGATGAGCGGAGCAGACACTCGGCTTTGAGCGCGATGGAAAAGAAGAAGGATGGTTGACGGCGACTGTTGGAATAGAAGATATGTAAATATTCTATAATTTTTGTATTTTATCTTCATTCCTTATTTTGTGCTGATTTGTTGTAATATGTATCTATATTTTGCAACTGTGAATATACGCTACCTTAATTGAGGTTTTCCAATCCTATCACATAGTATCAGCCTAACTCCAGAAACCCTTGCCCAATTCCGCCGTCGCTGCTGTTCTTCCTCCATGGCTGCATCGGCTGATTCTTCACTCTCTCTTTCTACGATGGTGCATATGGTCACCATCAAGTTGCATCTTCGAACTATCTCCTTTGGCATGCGCAAGTTTTGCCATTATTGGAGAGTCAAGATCTGATTGGTCTTGTTGATGGCTCCTCTAAGCCGCCGCCTGCTCTTACTACCAGTGTTGATGGCCGTTCCTCGCCCAACGCCGATTACACTAAATGGAAGGCTCATGATCAGTTACTCAAGGCTTTTCTTGTTTCCACTCTTACTGAGGAAACAATGTCTCAGGTTGTTGGGTGTTCCACATCGCATGATGTCTGGTCCTCTCATTCCCATGCATACAGCCACTCTTCGAAAGCTCGGGAACTCAGCCTTAAAGACAATCTGCTTTCTACCAAGCACGGTACACAGACCGTGGCCGAATATGGCCGTCATTTTAAAGCTTTATGCGACCAATTATCTGCGATTGGTGGTCTGATCAATGAAGTTGATAAATCCCACTGGTTTTTGCGAGAGCTTGGACCATCCTTCTCCAACTTTGTGGCAGCGCAGATGGCACAGGAACCCTTACCAACTTTTGCTAATTTGCTATCTCATGCATCCAGTCACGAGTTTTTCCAGAAAGGACTTGACGATTCTACTTCCACTCAGGCCGCTTTTGTTGTAACAAATAGAGGTCACAGTTGTTATTTGTCATCCCGAGGCCGTGGTGATCAGGCCTCTCGTGGTCGTGGTAGAGGACGGAGAAATTTTATCCGTCGCTGTTTTTTCTGCCGAGAAGATAGCCATGATGTATTTGATTGTCCTCGCCGTTTCGATCGCTCCTTTGATCACAATGCTCGTAACAACCTCACCGTCAATCTTGCAGAAGCCTTTTCTACAAATTGCAATATTTCTAATGCAAATGCTTCTGATTAGTTTCTTAATACGGGTGCGCCCGCTCACATGACGCCTGATGCTTCAAATCCGGACACCTCTTCTTCTTACAATGGCTCCGACAATGTTGTCGTCGGTAATGGTGCTCCTCTTTCCATTACTCGTACTGGCACCCTATCTATTTCCTCTTCCTTGCAATTAAATGGTGTGCTTGTTGTTCCCGCTTTAACTAAGAATTTATTATCGGTCAGCAAGTTAACCATTGATTTTCTTATCACTGTCATATTTTTCGATGCTTGTTTTCACATACAGACTCGGGACACAAATCAGGTTATCGCCAGCGGAATTCGTGAGCGTGGCCTTTACCGTCTCACCTTGAGCAACTCGGTGTTTTCTGTTATTTCCAGATCTTGCATTCCCAGTGGCTCATTTGGTCTATGGCACTCCCGTCTCGGGCATGTTCATCATTCTATTATTTCTGTGTTATGTATTGTTGGTTGTTTAAATACTAGTTCTATTTTGCCTTCGCCAACTTTGTGTTCATCATGCCAATTGGCGAAGAGCTCTCGTTTGCCATTTTGCTCTAATGATAAACGCTTTTTGCGAATTTTAGATTTGATACATTGTGACTTATGGGGCCCTGCGCCAGTTCAGTTTATTTTTGGTTTTAAATATTATGCTGTATTCATCGATGATTATTCCCGTTTTGTTTGGCTTTATCCTATGGCTGCAAAGAGTGATTTTTATGATGTGTTTGTTTGCTTTCAACGCTTTGTGGAAAATCAATTCTCAACAAAAATAAAAGTTTTTCAGTCAAATGGGGAGACTGAATTTACAAATAAAAATTTGCAATCCTTATTTGCATCTAGTGGCATTCGACATCTTATGTCTTGTCCATCTACACCGGTGCAGAACAAAAATGTTGAACGAAAACACCGACACATCACTGAAACTGGACTTGCTATATTATTTCACTTCTCGGTTCCATTATCTTATTGGGTCGAAGCTTTCAGTGCTGCTGTCTTTATTATTAATCGCTTGCCATCGATCATTTTGGACCATAAATGTAGCACCCCAACCCATCTTTGTAGGATTGAGACACCACTAAAACTTTAATTGCTTAAAATATTCATAAAGTAAATAATAGTTTTTCATTTTAAATAATTTTCGTAAATAATCTCAGCGGAAGACTTCACTAAACACGAGTATTTTTTTTTCTTTCTATTGTAAAACGAAAAGTTTAGCATGCAGGAACTTAACTCGTGTTCTACCCACATATGTAAATCAAAACATTGATATTTTTTTTTAAAACGTTTTAAAAGTTACTTAAACTAACATCGTAAGTTCAAAAGAGGCATTAAGCATATTAACTTCATACATATTAACATATATTAAAAATATATAATAAATAGGCTTCTAAAGAGGGGTCAGTACAACTGGCTACCCATCCGCTTCGTTGTAAAGGGGTCCTGAAAATATTTAAAACATAACAACTTAAGATTTGAGAAATCTTAGTGGATAACGTTTATAAACTATTACATTAAAGAGATTAACCAATATATTGATACATCATCTTCCAAGGTCCGAAAACCTGGCATAAACATCCAAGGTCCGAAGACCTGGCATCCAAGGTTCGTCAACCTGGTACTTCACCCGAAGGTGGCATTTCATTCATCATACTAAACATAGGAGTTATTCTAATCAATGTAAATGTAAATAAATGTTACCCACTTTTGACGTTGATTCGAAAGCTGGGATAGCTCCTGAAGAATCCGGTCGCTCGAACTGCACTCGGCACGTTCATAATTTCTTAGCCTTTAAATTGCATATCAATTGTATCATACTTAACTAACCTAACATGCTTATCGTACATATAATATATGTATATCACAATAATTTTTCATAATTTAATCGATCATCCAAAATTCATGAAAATAAGCACACATTTACATAACAACCCTTAGTTATTCATGCTAAAATATTAGGAATAAATTCGAATCACAAAAGTTTTAATAAATCATTAACTATAATCAAAATTTTGTTCGAAAATGCTCTATAACCAGTTTGTATTATAAAATTCACCGTAAATTGTATATTTACTGAAACCTTCTGAATTTAATAGTTTAAACTTCTAACATCATGTACTTACACATAGTAAAACATTTTTGAAAAATTATAATGGACCGATTTTATATAATTAATTTTCTAAGGTCCAAAACTGCGGAATCTCAAATTCGAAACTGGACTTATTTTGAAATATCATTATAATTCATAAACTACTCCAAATATTACCAAATTTTAATCATAGACTCAAGACTTCATGTAGTATAACATACTATAACATTTTTTAAAAATTATAATTGAATAAAGTTATAAAATTATATTTCTGAGGTCTGAAACTGGATAATTTCAACTTGAACTAGACTATCTTTGAAACATTATAATAATTCATAAACTACTCCAAATATTACCAAATTTTAACCATAGACTAAAGACATCATGTACTATAACATACCAAAACGGTTTTGAAAAATTGTAATCGGCTAAATTTATAAAATTATTTTTCTAGGGTCCGAAACTGGATAATTTCAACTTGGACTGGTCTATCTTTGAAAACTCATAATAAATTCGTAAACTACTCCAAATATTACCAAACTTTAACCATAAACTCAAAACTTCATGTAGTAACACATACTAAAACAGTTTTGAAAAACTCCAAGTATATATTTTTATAAAAATCGACAAAGTGGACTGACATTTCTGAAAATTTTCACAACTTGATTAACCCACCTATCTTCATAATTAAAATGAAGGTTTAGCTTTTATAACTCTATCAACATCAAATAAACCATCTTGACTCAATTTATCACACATGCAATGAGTTTAGATAAGGTAATCAAACATGCAAGGACTAAATCAACATGCAATTGTACAATCAACACCCAAACATAACATATTCTAAAGATCAACCATATAAAACAAGACTTTCAACAAATGTCTTCACATTAGAAGAATATCACTCTTAGATCATACATACAATGTGTTTGGGTAGAGAAATCAAACATGCAATGACTAAATCAACATGCATTTGCTCAATCAACACCAAAATGTAACATATTTTAAGGATCAACCATATAAAATCAAGACTTTGAACAAATATCTTCACATTAGTAGAAAATCTCTTTTAGATCATACATGCAATGTGTTTGGGGTAAAGAAATCAAACATGCAACTCAAAGTTATGCCCTACTCATGCTCCTAAGGAAGAAGATGGGTAAGGAAAAAGGCAAAATACCTTTGGAGTTGTACACTAAAGAGTCCTTGAACTCTACCTAGCTCCTTGTCTTGAGGGATTTCTTATCCTTTCTTCACTCTTGAATTTCCAGCTTTGTTGAAGATGGATATGAGGGCTTTTAGGTGAGGAGGGTTGTAGAGAGAAGATGGAGATGCTAGAGAGAGAGAGGGAGAGCTTCCAAATATAGAGGAAGAGGAAGAAGAAAGGTATATATACTATGGCATTTGCAAAGTGAGGAGCAACTTATATGATATAATACACTACTAATTATATGTATATATATTTGTATAATTCTAATATGATACATAACATATATATAGATCACAATATAATACACAATGATACATGTAATTAAATCATAATTTGTAGTGTTTAGCAATTTGATATGTAATGATTAGCAACATTGAGATTTGTGGTGGATTTGATGGAGGCATGGGGATTGAGTGTAGTCCTATCTAAAGTAGCATGCACAAGAGACTTTTAATCATGACAATTTTGCATGAAAATGTGATTAAATTAGCACATCACTTAAGTCACATAAATGTTTGAAAAAAATATATATTTAATCTAACATATCATAATGGTTACATACCTTATTGCACATAAACTATATAATAAAAATCTACCTAATTATAATTAAACACATAAGTCATATTAATTATTAAAATTATTTTATGTATAACTTATCTCCCCTTTTTTCGATTGTTTCATTACTCGTGCATCTTGAGTGCATTACGATCGAACTCAATCTCTTCGGAGAGCTATCCTGCAAGACTTTTAAACTTAAAGAAACATTAGATCATACATTCTTGATAAATAATAAAATTCTTCTTAATTGAAAATATCATACATTATAAATTATTTTATGAAAAAAGTAAATTTTTATATAAGAATATATGTTATGCAAGTTTTATGAAAATGAGGTGTTACAATAAATCTCCCTATGAACTGCTCTATGGTATATTGCTGGAATATGATTGCTTTCGGGTATTTGGTTGCCGTGTTTACCCTTGTTTAAGAGATTATGCGCCAAATAAACTGTACCACGCAGCTTGCCATGTGTTTTCATGGGGTACAGTTCGCAACACAAGGGATTTCGGTGTTTTGATCCCTCCACAGGTCGTACCTTCATTACCCGTCATGCTTGCTTTGATGAACTTTGCTTTCCATATGCTGCTGCTCACACTTCATGGTCCATCACTGACCTTGACATAAGCTCTTTTAGTGATCCCTACATACATGCCAAGCCGGTATAATCTTCACCGTCTTCGGATTCCATCACTACTCCCTTGCTTATTGGATCCCCTCCATGCACGATACGTGACACACCTGTTACTGCTGCTCCGCCCATTCCGGAGATTCCACTGCCAACTCCGGCTGACAATCCTGTTCTGTCTCCTCCTGACCAGGTTGCGCGTCCTCAGGTCCCAGATCGTATCCACTCTATGCGCACCAGGTTGCAATCGGGCATTTTAAGCCGCGTTACCCGGCTGATGTTGCACTCGCCCGTACTTTCTCTCTCTATAATGCTCTTGTTGCTGCTTCCGAACCTAAAGGTGTTAAGACAACGATGAAGTTTCCTCATTGGGTACAATCCATGGATGAAGAGATAGATGCACTACATCAAAATAGCACATGGGAACTCGTACCTCGTCCGTCTGGTGTCAACATTGTTGGCTCGAAATGGGTTTTCAGAACCAATTTTTTTGCTAATGGTTCCTTGGATCTTCACAAAGCTCGTTTAGTGGCTCAGGATTTCTCTCAACTTCCTGGGTTTGACTTCACACACACGTTCAGTCCGGTTGTGAAAGCTTCGACAGTTCGCGTTGTTCTTGCTCTTGTTGTCACGAGATCTTAGCCCCTGCATCAATTAGATGTAAAAAATGCATTCTTGAATGGTTTTTTATCGAAGCCCGTCTATATGGAGCAGCCTCCAGGTTATGTCAATCCTTCCCGACCGAATCATGTCTGCTGCCTAAAGAAGGCTCTCTACGGTCTACGCTAGGCTCCTCTCGCTTGGCATCAACGGTTTCGCACATTTTTGTTGAAGGCTGGTTTCACTTGCAGTTCTGCAGACACTTCATTATTTGTTTTTAACAAGGATTCGGTCTTGCTATATTTACTCGTCTACGTAGATGATATTGTCCGTATTGGAAACAATTTCGCTGCTATTTTCTCACTTCTTGCACGCTTCAAGATGGAGTTTTCAATCAAGGATATGGGCTGTTTGGGTTATTTCCTTGGCTTAGAAGTGTCATACCCATCTACTGGATTCTTTCTAAGTCAGTCAAAGTATGCCAGGGATATTCTTAGCCGCGTTGATCTTTTGGAATCCAAGCCTGTCTCAACTCCTCTTGATGCTCATGCCGATGGCACGCACTTCTCGGATCCTACATTGTATCGGTCACTCGTCGGCGCTTTGTAATACTTCACTATCACTCGTTCGGATCTGGCATTTGCTGTTAACATTGTCAGTCAGTTTCAGCAACGTCCCACTGACGATCATTTCCAGGCAGTCAAGAGGATACTCAGTTATGTCAAAGAGACTCTCGACTATGGTCTTTCTTTCACTCCAGGTTCGACTGATTTGCTCGGGTACTCCGATACCGACTGGGCTAAATGTTTGGATACTCATCGTTCTATTTATGGGTATACTATTTTCCTTGGCAACATTCTAGTATCTTGGAGCGTGAAAAAGCAACTCACTGTGGCTCGCTCAAGCTATGAATCTGAGTACTATGCTATGGCGAACATTGCCTCAGAAATCATGTAGGTTACTCATCTTCTCCGTGAGCTTCATGTTTCTCCTTCGCAGGCTCCTCTCCTTTTATGTGATAATCGCAGTGCCTTATTTCTCACGCAAAATCCCATCTCGCACAAGAGAGCGAAGCACATTAATAGTGATTACCATTTTGTTCGGGAATTGGTTGAGAGTGGACATTTGAAGACTCAGTTTGTTCCTTCTTCTATGCAGTTGGAGGACATCTTCATCAAGAGTTTGCCACGTCCGGCATTCGAGATCATTCACACCAAGCTCCGCATTGGTGCATTGGTCGCAATCCCACGCTTCGCTTGCGGGGGATGTTAGAATAGAAGATATGTAAATATTCTGTAATTTTTGTATTTTATCTTCTTTCCTTATTTTGTGCTGATTTGTTGTAATCTGTATCTATATTTTGCAGCTGTGAATATACGCTACCTCAATTAAGGCTTTCCAATCCTATCACAGCGACAAACGGTGGTGGCGGTGTTGCACTCGACGGTGGTTGGTTGGACAAGATGATCGGCGGACGAGTTGCAGCTGAGCGGCACACGTGGGTATTCCAATATTTTTTTTCTCAATGATTTTTGATTTATTTTGTTTGTAAACACAATTACAAAACAATTTTCAGATTTTAAAAATAAATTTACGAAGCTTTTAATATTTATTATAATATTGTAATTATTGAATAATAATATCTCCAAGCATTATTTTATGATGTTAGAAATAATTTTTGATTTATAAAAAAATACAATTATAAGACAGTTTTTCAGATTTTAAAAAATATATTTATTAATTTTTTAAAAATTTATTATAAATATTAGAATTAATATAAATATTATTATTCAATAATAATAATTCAAAACTATTATTATAAGATTTTAAAAATAATATTTTTGAGTCTGTAAAAAATAATAACATCACAATTTTTCAAACTTTTCAAATTAAATAATGATTTTTAATATTATTATAATTATTTTAATTACATGATGTGACATTTTATTTAGTGATGTCGAATTTTGAAATCAAATTACTTTATTCAAAGCACGTCACATCAACAAAAAGTCAAACCTAAATGAGGCACGTGACTTAGACGTGTTAATTAGCCCGAAATTTGTCGATTAAGACTAATTTGTCTTAAATTCACCCATTTTTTCAATATAGTATTTTAATTTCAAAATCTAAAAACATAATATCCCAATGAGTGACCATAAATTATTATTCTAAATTTATAATTTTCTCATTTAATGCCAATTAATACAGATTTACATACAAAGTTAACCTATTTAGTGTATTAAGATCCAAAGTTACAAAATCCTCAAATCTTCATACATTCGAACTTACAAAATTCACCAATAAAGTCCAAAACAAATATACCAAATTCATTTCCGATATGGTATGCACAGGAGACTATGTCAAACGTGAAGAACAAACATTTGTACGTGTGTACACGGATTTGTTTAATTTTATTTTCTAAGGAGATTGTGTGAGATATTCATTCAATCTTTTTTTCTTTTTTCTTCAATTATCCTCATTGAACAGTCATATCTACATCCTAGACAATTACAAATGAGCTAGGCACGACATGGAATGCCCATGGTTAAATCGTCTCTTCTAAATTCTAGAACTTGCTTTTCGTAATAAAACATCTCTTTTTAGTTAATTAAATACTAAATCAAAACAATAGTAAATGTAAATCAACAAACACAAGAACACACGCAAAAATGATTGTACTAATTCTCCTTCCATTCATCATCTTCCCTTGCTTGATCGTATTCCTCTTCCACAAACACAGAACAACACATAAATCTCCTCCGGGTCCACCCGGCCTTCCGTTCATCGGAAACCTGCACCAATTCGAGTCGGCCGCTCCTCACATCTATCTATGGCAGCTATCAAAGAAGTATGGACCTCTCATGTACATGAAGCTCGGATCCGTTCCATTGCTCATCGTTTCTTCACCAGATTTGGCGAAACAAGTATTCAAAACACACGACCTATCGTTTAGCAGTAGGCCCAAGGTTCTTGGACAGCATAAGTTATCTTACAATGGCCTGGACGTGGCCTTCGCCCCATACAGCGATTCATGGAGGGAACTTAGAAAGATCTGTGTTGTTCATCTCTTAAGCAACAAGCAAGTGCAGTCTTTTCGGTCTATACGAGAAGAGGAAGTGTTTGCTATGATTAGGGACTTGTCTGTCAGTGCAAGTTTGGGTGAAGTTACTAATCTGAGTTCTATGATGTTGTCTCTAACGAGCACGTTGATCTGTCGGATCGCGTTTGGTAAGATTCTTGATGAAGATGGAAGCAGAAGAATGAGGTTTGATGAACTTATGATTGAATCTCAAGTCGTACAGGGTGGATTCTTTGTCTCAGATTATATGCCTTGGTTTGGTTGGGTTGATAAACTGTCTGGAATGATTGGAAAGCTTGAAAAGGTCTGTAAAGCTTTGGATGAATTCTTCATACAACTCATTGATGAGCACTCGGATCCTAGTTGGGTGATACCAACGAATCCGAATATCCTCGACATTTTGATTAGGCTCAAGCAAGAAAAGTCATGCTCGATTGATCTAACATGGGATCATGTGAAAGCATTACTCATGGTCAGCAACCATCTTCTATTTTTTAGTTTATAGTACCATCATTAGTTCTTGACTTATGATTCATATGTTTGTTTAATTGTTAGTCGGGGAAAATTGCAAAAATTGCTACACTAATTATTGGGTTTTGACAATTTCGATCTGAATCAGTTTTTGCAATTTATAAGTTCAAAAACTTAAATTTTTGCAATTTTAGTTCTTATAAGATGGCGGTTTTGTTTGAATGAGAAAACTGTAAAAATAGTCCTACAAATACTGTTAGGTCTTGGAAATTTATGCCTCATACTGATTGATTTTGCAATTAAATCCCAGAATTTTTAATGTGTTTTGCGATTATATATAGTCCTGAATTGATGGTTTTGAAGAAGTTTTGCTGGTGTCATTCATATGAGTGTTCAAAATTCAACACCCGATATTATTTTAATGGTGTGAGCTCCATGTGGCGAGTGGACCCCAAGTAACTATATGTAACTATGTATATATTGGGAGTCCATCCTTTTACATGGAGCACCACGTCATTAATATAGTTTTAGAAACTAAATCTCGGATGCTCACATGAGCGCATGAAAAAATTTCTGCCAATTAAAACAACCCCTTAGAACTAGAATTGCAACATACTAAATATTATGGGACTTAATTGCAAAACTGATTTATGTGAGATTGAAATTCCAACAAAACTTGCAAAATACTATAAAAGTTGCCTGACGTCGTTACAAAAACTGATTCATGCGAGACCATTTTTACAATTTTCTCATTATCAGTTTATTATTCACAAGCAAAGTTAATTAGTTGTTGACGAACACCATATGTTCGTTAATTACAGGATATATTCATTGCTGGAACTGACACAGGAGCAGCAAATATAATCTGGGCAATGACAGCCCTCATTAAAAATCCAAAAGCAATGGAGAAACTACAAACTGAAATCAGAGAGTTGGTTGGTGAAAAAGGTGAAGTAAATGAAGATGATCTGCCAAAACTACCTTATCTAAAAGCAGTGATTAAGGAGGTATTAAGATTATATCCTCCAGCTCCACTTCTATTGCCAAGAGAAACTCTGGACACTTGCAAGCTACAAGGGTATACTATACCAGCAAAAACTTCAGTATACATAAATGCATGGGCAATTGCAAGAGATCCCGATTTTTGGGAATGCCCGCACGAGTTTAAGCCCGAGAGATTCTTGAATACTAGTATTGATATTGTAGGAAATGATTTTGAGGTGATTCCATTCGGAGCTGGGAGAAGAGGATGCCCCGGGATATCAATGGGGCTTGCTACGGTGGAGCTAGCCCTGGCTAACCTTCTTTACTCGTTCGACTGGCAATTGCCAGCTGGAATGAGTAAAGAAGATATTGATACTCAGGTTTTGCCCGGACTTACGATGCATAAGAAGAATCCACTTTGCCTTGTGCCTATAAGTAAGAACTCTTGATAGGGTTGTGCATGAGCCAAGCAGCAACACGAGTTATTCCAAGCTTGGTTTGATAAAATCTCGCTCATTGAGCTCCATTAGAATAAGCGAATTATAAGTTTAAACTTGAAGATATTAAGCATGTTAGCTAGGTTGTGAGTTGTCTTCCAATACAAATTTAGCTATCTTGTAAAAATATATACTGATGTTATGATCGATAGTTTAATTTATGGCTTTTAGATCTATTCTTCTTATAAGAAATTAAGGAATATCTAATTAAAGTTATTTGTTGATTGAATTCATAAATACTAGTTTAATTAAGCTCATGCTCGAGTTTCGACTTGATAATATATGAGTCAAACTCTATTAAAAACTTGACTTGGTGGTGTATAACAACAAGAGTTTATTAACTTTTTTGCCCCGTAACTTAGGGGGTCTGGCAATTTCGGACCATAATTTATCGGAAAATTTTCATTTTTGGCCCTGTAGGAATGGGCTCGGGCCGATTTTGACCCTGAGGTACGAAAGTGGCCCAAATTTAATCAAAGTTAGCCCTGTCCGTTAGTTTAGTTGATCAAAGTTAGCCCTGTCCGTCAGATTTCATTTTTAGCGCGAAAACCAGTTTGATTACAATTTTCCCGATTTTTTTCGAAACAACAGCTAGTTTACAGCCTTTAAAACAACTGAAAAAGCATTTCCATACATATCTACATAAATCTAGAGCACATATTAATTACACAATTACAAAAAGATGACTCATAACCCCACCTCATGTGCAAAAAGCCAAAACAGAGAATGGCTGGAACTTCAATGTTCAGAAACGAAAGCAAAATATCAGTGTATGTTCAATACAGAAGCTAAACATCAATGTATGTTCAATAAAGAAGCTAATTATCCTTAGCTTTGCCCTTAGCCTTATCCTTACTCTTGCTAGTCAACAAATTATCTAAACTTGATAGATTGATGAACTTCATACCTCATTGCTTAATAACTGGAATAGCATCTTTTGAGGATGAAGGCCTAGGTAACATCATTCTTGGTGGAACCTGATTGAAATGATTGAACTGAACTATTGGTGGTGGTTCTCTGATATTCACTCTTCCAGGGAGATTAGGTGGTGGAACCTAAGAAACAGGATGTATTAACTTGAAGAACTTTTATGTATTTTACCATGCACAAGTTACATAAACACAGATATTTACCCTAGCACAAGTTTGTTGCATTAGGGACTTTGATGCATGGACTATATTAACTGTCTCCACATGTGTGTCCTTCTGCATAAAAATTACTTATTAATAATCTTGATATTATGTTAAAGAGTAAAAATTGGAAATCTTACATGAACATTCAATTCATCATCTTAAGTGTGTGGTGGTGGGCTGGGATAACCACTTCCTTAAGTTAACTCATCTGACATTGGACACATTGGGCTATGTCCATGTTCATTTACCTAATTGACAGAAACAGATTATTAGCTAAAACATCAATGATTGCTGACAAGGATTTCAAATAAACAAACAAAGTTTACTACCTCAACAGCTATTTTACAGCCTTTAAAACAACTATTTTCCCTGTTTTCTATCACTCTAAAAACTGAAGATTTAATACAAGAATGAGCTTATTACAATCAAAATCATCATTAATTAGCTTCAAACATGACTAGTGCATCAGTGATGCACACTAAATCCATAATATACACTCTACAACAATGTGATTTGAATCGAAGCAAGATACACTTACTCGTACGAGCATTTCTTATTACCAAATTAGACACACATACTACCTCGCAATTGCCAGCTCCCCAATCTCATCATCTTCAGAAACCATGTCTGAGCTCTCTCTCACCGATGCATTTGGCCTTAATTTAGACACTACCACCACCAAGAACCATGGTACGTACATTAGGCCTATGACTATCACCTAATCAAAGAATCTCTAATCTTAAACTAGACACCCTTTTTGCTGATTCCATCTTTGTTTCCAAACCATCATTAGCCTCACAATCAGGGCTGCCCATCAACTCCATCAAATTACACCGAACCCCCAAATTCGAGTACAATCGTCCCGTTTTTCTCTATGCTCTCCCAACTTTAGCATCACCATCATCAAGGCTCCTAGTTTCACCAACTTTAGCCATTGATTGAACAGGTCTACCCACATTCTCCACCATCAAACAAGGATTAGCTAAGCCATTCCAAGAATGAAGAGGAACCAGTTTACTCAACTCACTCAAACACTCGACCACCTTCTTCATAGATGGTCTTCTCTCCCTACAATTCCTCACGCATTTCGCCGCCACCACCACCAACATCTTCTTCACCATTGCATCCTTAGGAGGTGCAATTCTTGGATCATAAACAGCCAACAGTTTCCCTCTCCTTATCAAGGAAATAGCCCAATTAACAATCGAAGGTGGCGAATTCCCCAATCACAAAGAATAAGAAAAAACCCGACCCCAAATGCAAAAAAATTGAATTCCTAACTAACCATTCATATCTGTCCAACCATCGATTTCCACAGGGGAGCATTCACTTGCGATTTCCGCCTCACCATAGTTCTTCTCAATGATTTCAGCTTGGGAAATAGGCTTTGAGATTTGGAGAAGATTTGGGGAAGATTTGGGGGATGATTTGGGGATTAGGTTAGCAATTAACCTAATTTGGGAATTAGGGCTTGTTGTAATAGGGAGAAGACATTGTGTTCCCGCAACAAATTCAAAGACTTAACGGGCACGTGCCTTCCACGTGGTATCTTTGTTAAATTTTTGACGGAAATTTGTGGAGGGTAAAAAAAGAGTGAATTTGAACCAAAATCGGCCCGAGCCCATTCCTACAGGGCCAAAAATGAAATTTTCCCTAATTTATCGGGCTGGCAATTTAGGACTTCAAGTTTCCGGGCTTCGTGAATTTTGCCCAAATTGAGCCCGAATTGCTTAATTGGGCTCAAATCGCACGTGAAACGCACGTGATGTCGCGAATTCGGGCTATTTTGCTGATGTGTCTTTTTTTTTCACCCGTGGCAATTCTATTTTGTCCAAAGCTGCCCTCCACGTGTATAATGAAGCCCTAAAAACTCAAATCCCCAATTCCCTTAACCCTAATTCGCGAATTTGGGAGACAAAAACGATTGCAACCAACCTCAAGTTCAAGAACCTATAAGTTTCGAAAATGTCGCACATAATAGGCGATATGGAATGCAATTGTGGAAAAAGGGCCGCAATTCACACCTCTTGGAGCAATGAAAACCCAGGAAGAAGGTTCAATTCGTGTCTCCATTATAATGTACGTAAATATGTAGTTGTAGTTGTCTACATTTCGAAATGCTTTACATTATTACAGACCTCTCAATTTTAACCCTTGTGACAGAGTATCTTTGCTGAGCATGTTAAATGTTTGTGGTTTGGTTGGTGAGTTTTACCCTTGAATTTTGCAGAGAGTTAGAGTTGTAGTTGGTTGTAGTGGGTTGATTTTGTTAAATGAATTACATGGAAACAAAATGTCATTCTGAATGCCTCGGCTTATTTTGGTCAATTTTTTCTTAGAATTTTGTTGGTAGATTTTGTTAAATGTTTTACATGTAAACAGAGTGTGAACAAACAAATTTTGTTCTTCCAATTTTGCAAAGAGGTGGCTGTCGTTTTTTTGCTTGGGAGGACCCTCCTATGTGCCGTAGAGCAACAATTTTGATTCCTGGACTCTTGAGGAAGATTAATGCAAAAGATGTAGAGAATGCAAGGTTGATTGACACTATTAATACAATGGTCCAAGACATTGATAAGCTCAAAGCAAACAATAGAAAGCTGATGACAATGTTGTTTTTCATTCCAGTAGTTTGTAGTTTGTGTTGTTGGGCTTGGTTGAATATAGTGTAATGATTGTTTGTTTGTAAGTTTGGTGTAAGATTGTTAGTTTGGTGACTGTTAGTTTACTTTTGTTGTTTATGGAATGGATTCCCAATGGTTGTATTACATTATCCTACTTTGGGGATTGTTGGTGAATGAATTTCTGTTTTCAAATTAATGCAGTTTAAGGAATGATTGAGAGATTGAATCTTGCACTGCTTACATGATAAACAAGTATAACACTAATAATGTACAATTAAACTGCAACAAAATAGTGGATTTCATAACAAGTATAACACTTATAACAAGTATAACACTTATAAATGAGACTTTTAAAATAGTGGATTTCATAACATAAACTGTCACCAAAAGTCAAACAAAGCATTATGTACAACTAGTGGTTCCATCAGAATTCATTTTTACAAAAATCAAGTGTAGCAATAGATGAGATGCCAAAAAAGTGAAGCTGATGACATTGTGGTTTTGTTAAGCTATTGTTTAGCCCTTTCTTGTTTGCCTTTGAAGTTGTGAAAGTAAGACAAATTTTTTTCCTTTAGTAGTTGGTCCTTTTGGCCTTGCAGTTTGTTGGGGTTGTCCTTCTTGTAATTGAGAGTACATTGAAGGGCCTGGATCAATAGAGTCTTGTGTGGATGGCAATTCAATCTGCTGCAAAAGGTAAAGACACAAGAAAATTCAATTTAAGATATTTAACTTATAAGATGAGAATAATGTATTATACATGACACTTACTATAATATCTTGCTGTGTGGATTCCATTGCCTCAGGTATGTCCTCTGTGACTTGACCAAAAACATTTACCTCCTATAAACAGAAAAAGTCAAACAACAAAGAAACATGCATTTTGAATCAATGTTTACAGCATCCCATCACTTAGTATTCAACATGCATTTTGAATCAATTTTTACAGCATCCCATCACTTAGTATTCAACTGCATTTTCAATCAATTTTTTCAACATCCCATCACTCCATCACTTTATGTACATAACTACATTTATGCATTCAGAATTCCAGTTATCCATCAAATGCTTGCAGATTATCAGAATTTTCAATCAAATTTTTCAGCATCCCATCACTCCATCACTTGGAGTACACAACTACATTTATGCATTCAGAATTTTGTAATACATTTAAGACTTACATCATCAAATGCTTGCAGATTCTCATTACTCTCTTCAGCTTGTACTCTTGGAGTATCACTTCTACCCCTCTGCAAAAAAAAAAAAAAAAAAAAACAAATTACATAAATTGCAATTAAAAGTGAAAAGTGTAGCAAAACTGAATTCTACCTTCGATGCTCTGTTAGAACACTCAGCCTCGTTGCTTGGTTTTAGTGGACATGTTTTTTTGTTGTGCCCTTTCTGCCCACAATGTCCACATTTGACATGCACTTGTTGTCTCTTCAATGTGGTATTGTTCTTGGTTTTCTTCACCTTTTGAGGCTCCTTTCTCCTATTCTTTGGAGGTCTTCCAACTCCTCAAGCCACAACTGGTGGAAGAGGTGGTGCAAAATGAGTCTCCTCCCACAAAGATTGTCCATTTATCCCTTTGATTGAAGATGTATATACCAGCTTGAACACATCCACTGTGTAGTGCAAGTCAACATAGTCTTCTGGATTTTCCTTTTCATTGTAGATTGCACACAATGCATGCTTGCATGGAATCCCACTCAAAGTCCACTTCCTACAGCTGCACTCCTTCACATCTAAATTCACTATGTACTGACTTCCATCACAACATCCAATCTGGTAATGCTTGCTATCTCCCTTGATTGGAATACAATCATTCACTCTTTCAGCTGTGCTCTGCAAAATTTTGGAGATTCTTGGGCATAAATGACCATTCCACTTCTTGGATGCCTTTTCTCTATGAGCTTGAAGCCTCTTCATGAGCCATTCTCTGATCCACTCAAGCATACTTAGGATAGGCAGCTCCCTAGCTTCAAGAATACAGGCATTGAAAACCTCACAGACATTGTTGAGCAGCATATCACACTTGGGATATTCAGAAAAGTGTGATCTTGTCCACTGCTCAGCAGGCTTCTCATTCAACCACTGCCAAGCATCCTCATTCATAACTTTCAGAGCATTCATAGCCACCTTGAAATCACCCACAATAGTGGCACTTGCAGCATTCCACAAAGCATTTTTCAATGCCAATCCTCTATACCCTGCAGCCTTAAAATTGGCATGCAAATGCCTTACACAAAACCTATGTGAAGAACCTGGAAATACCTCTCCAAATGCCTGTACAAGCCCCTTCTGCTTGTCATTAATAAATGTCATCTCATGGTCCTTGTAGATGCCTAAGTCTACTTTCAAAATTCTCAAAAACCACTCCCAAATTTCTGTGTTTTCCTTACTTACTACAGCATAAGCTAAGGGATATATACTGTTATTGCCATCCACTGCTACAGCTGTCAACAACATCCCTTTATACTTTGTTTTTAAAAAACAGCCATCCACCCCAATGATTAGCCTACACCCTGCTCTAAACCCAAGTTTGCAAGCACTAAGACAAACATAAAATCTGTCAAACCTGCAGCATCCATCATCATCAGTTTCAGTCCCTAAAATGACTGTGGACCCAGGGTTAATTCTTCGTAACTCTTGTCCGTAATCCCAAAGCTTACCATATTGGGCATCCGAATTACCCTCTATCATCTTTAAAGCCCTTCTTTTAGCTCTATAAGCTACATCCTTAGACACACTACACCCAATCTCCTCAATTATATCTTGCCTAAACCCTTGCACTCTTCGTTTTGGATCACTTATAAATTTTTTCATGTATCTCTCACTCAACCATCTTGTTTTCACATTTTTTACATTCCTAGTGGTGGCACAAGTATGTTTATCATTGTACAATTTGACCCTAAAGGTATCCTCACCTACAACTTTCCTCAAATTGACCCTCCACTTACATGTATTATCAGCACAGATTGCATAACATCTACAAGGATCACTTTTAGTAAATTTGATAGACCTATGTGTCTTGACAGCATGAGAATTAATAGCCCTTTTAAATTCTTCCCTATTACTAAAAGTTAAGCCAATAGAGAAAACAGGGTCATACACACATTCATTATTGAAAATTGGGAAATTAGGTTGTCTATCCTCTCCATCGGAGTCCTTGTATTCATCAAAGTTCACCCCATCTACATTCACATCAGATTCATCAGACTCCTCATCTGCCTCTCCAATTCCAGTTTCAGTCCCTGTCTCCCCCCCAATTTCATTCCCCATCTCCATCTCCCCCTCTACCCTACCCATATCCACACACTCATTTTCTTCATTTTCATCAAAAGTAGACATATTATAATAACTATCAGACAATCCAAAAGATAATCCATCAGAATTAGCATTTACATCACCACATTTAGCATTCATTAAGTCAGGAAATTCATTAGCAAACACCTCATCATCATCATCAGTTTTGTCAAGTTTTTCAGCAAATACATGAAATACCTTAACTGGTACATGCAATACTGCCCATTCTCTAAATAATTCATCGCTATACAACAATCTAAACCCATTATTTTGCTTAAAGTAGAACCTCCTATTAAAATCACCTAACTCAGTTTCAGTAAACCTTTGCAAATCTTCAAGGGTAACCAATGTAGGTTCTACAAAATCATATACAACTAGAGACCCACCCTTATATTCAACCGAAGGGTAAGTTATGAACTCACCTCCATAATGAATCACAACTGAAATAAATGTGGTTTTTGAATCTGTCAACAACAAGAGAAAAAGACACAAAAAAATTAATAAAAAAACACTCATTTCCTGCAAGCTGGCAACTACATAAAGTATTAACTCAGGACCACAAACCTACCATAATAAAGAACAATATACCCCACATGTCTGCCTCAACTACAACATAAATGCAACCCCCCAAATTTCAGTTTTCAACAACAATTATGAAAGGACATATAAAAAATAGATAAAAAAAGCCACAACAATTATAAATATTGGACAAAAATGACAGGGTGGACCACAAAATCGATTATAAAAGCCCTCATTTCACTGCTCGCCCATTTGAGAACACAAAAAAAAAATAAGGAAGATAAAGAACAAGAGCTTACCATATCGGGGTGGTGGGAAGTTGTTTAATTTTCGATCGCGTTTTTTCACCATCTTCTGTAAATTTTCGCCCGAACAATTTGGGGCTTAAAGGTAGGGTTTTTAGTTTGGATGATTCAAATGGGCGTTACGGTTGCATATTGAAGATGGAATGATTAGAAGATAGATTACTCTTGCAGATTAGGTGGGTTAACGATTTTAGGGTTCTAGCGGGAATTGGGAATTTTGGTCGATTTGGGGGGAAAATTTTAGGGTTTTGTTCATTTAGGGCATTTGGGGATTCATTATACACGTGGAGGGCAGCTTTGGACAAAATAGAATTGCCACGGGTGAAAAAAAAAGACACATCAGCAAAATAGCCCGAATTCACGACATCACGTGCGTTTCACGTGCGATTTGAGCCCAATTAAGCAATTCGGGCTCAATTTGGGCAAAATTCGCGAAGCCCGGAAACTTAAAGTCCTAAATTGCCAGCCCGATAAATTATGGTCCGAAATTGCCAGATCCCCTAAGTTACGGGGCAAAAAAGTTAATAAACTCTAACAAGAATTATATATAATGATTGATCACTTGCATTACTCAAAATTTTGAGTTGCTGCATGCCCAAAAGTCATATAGTATATATCTTATATTGCTGATGAATATAAATCGTGTAAGCCGCCAACATAGAGCATGTGTCTTCACTTTCACTAAAGGGTATTGCTTGTCTTTTTGCTTAAATTCAAATATGTAGATGATCAAGTCTGTGGCTGTGGTTGTATCGCGTGGCTGTTTGAGATAAGGTTCGGTTTGTACTTGGTACATGACATATTTTTTAATATTATTGATTTCATTTCAAATTTTAAAATAATCACAGCATATTATTGAATATACCTTTTAAGAGACTATTTCAAAAAGCTAATTTTGTGAGATAAATCAATTTATAATAATTTATACGCCACATATATGTATTAGGTAAACATGGAAATACAAAAATAGATGAATGTGTGCTCTCAATTTCTTATCATGTATGGAGTTTTGGACATCACACATTTTTAGGGATGGAAATCGAGTGGCCAACAAGTTGTACAATCTGGACTTTGATTATTACTGGGGGGACATGGCTCAGCCTTTTCTTCATCACATCATAACTTTGGATATTTTAGGGTAAAAACATTTTCGTTTGCTAGCTTCTCCTACGACATTCTTTTTTCTCAATATATGTTTTTTTCACTAAGCTTTTCTGTATTGAGGTTTTAATGATACCTGCATTTCAGGATGATTAGTCAATATATAGCTAACTCCCTAACGTTGTATATCTCTTTTCTTTTCGTTTTTTAATAAAATTGGCATTTATTAAAAAGAAAGTGAAATATTAAATATAATAAAAAATTATAATCGATGAATTAAAAACAAAATTTAAGAAGATAAAAAAAATATATCTTTATAAGTGAAGGATACATGAAATACACCTCACAAGTTCCACACAAATAAGTTATGCAGAAAAATAAAAATAGAGGTAGATGGAAAAAGAGAAATATTATTGCTTAAAAGAGTATTTGAATATTCTTTGAAGAAAAGGGAAACATACACCTCCTTTCTAAATTGATATAAAGATGAAAAAAAAGGGTGCAAACAACTTTTATTAACTAGAAAATGCCCTAATTAACTCTATATCTATTTTCTATTACCTATATAAAAGTGTATATGATTCTTATAAAATATGAATTACCAAATATATTCCTGTTAAAGATTATTATTTAAGGTTATAATAGTAATTTATGATTTTCATACTTAAATAATTTTATATTAAAATTCTAGTTAATTTAAAATCTTGTAGAATTTCATTATATTAAGAACTCTAACATAAAAGCATCATACAAGATATATAGTTGTATCATTTCTATCCATAATTTGAATTGATTTTCACTTGCAACACACGTAATTTAAAAACTAATTTAAAAACTCGTATATATATGGGCCCACTTGAGCGCTGAGGTCTTCGAGCAAGTCCTCCGAAACTAGATATCCTGTCGTTCATCAGCAAGACCACCAAGATCTTCTTCTGGATTCAGGAAATAATAGGTTGTAGACCCATTTTATGCAGTTTGAATTCTCTTGTATAATATTAGAATACAATTATTAAGCAGTTGGTTATACAATTTTTTTTTTGTCCTTCCTCATATTTTTTTATTATAATAATATATTCCAATTATTTTAATAATAACAAATCAAGTTTTACATTTTGGAAATATTTTTCGTATCAAAATTTTGTTTTTCTATCGAATATATATAAGGGTTAGTTGCATTATAAATCATAATATCTAGTTTTTTTAACATGATCTTTCAATCCTATCACCATCGTTAAATTTGTTATAATTTGATACATGATCAACAGCTTCAATTATTATTGTGGAGGCTTGAATTTTGAAAAATATTTTCTGACATCAATTAATGTAATTAATGTGTCTTCAAATTGTTCACAAAATGAAATATCCCTACATGTCAAAATAAAATGATGGTGTTGGTCCCAAGTTGTATAAAGTTAAGAGGGGTGAATTAACTTTATCAAATTTTACAAACTTTTCTAAAAAATAATATAAGTCCTTGATTGGCAGGTAGATTAAAGAGCTTACTGCACAGATGAGGTTACTGCTTGAGCAGTGACTTTAGAACTTTAAACAGAGTTTTAAAACACAGTGGAAATTACAACTTTTCTGAAATAAATATGAATACAGAATGCAATGCCTTGACAAGTATATGAACAGATAGCAATCAAAAACTGTAAACATACAAACAAATATATAGAGATTCAAGGATGGAGTAATCCCTCTACGTCCTCTCTACTCCTTCTCGAAGAAGGAACTTTGTTAAAGTAAGCATGATTTACAAATACCCCGCTAACACAAACTCTACTTCTAACAAAAACTGTCAGCTCTATCCACACAGGTAGCTGCATAGTGATCAAACACGACGACCCACACAGGATCTCCACACAGGTTTCCGACCCACACATGATCATTTCTCTTTTAACAGAAAGAACTAATACTTAGAAGGAACAACCCCTGCTAAGCAACTCTTAAAACAATCTATGTAAAAAGCTAAAGATTTCTTCAATGATTGAGGGCAGCAAGCTCCTTGATCTTTAGAGAACAGAAAGGTAGCTGGCTTGTTGCTTAATAGATTGAGTGACTGAAACGCGTAGGCTTGAAAGATATTGGAAACTTGAGAGTCAGCTCATGAGATGATAGTTTCAGTAGTTGTTTCAGGTGCACTCAACTTCTATTTTTAGACTTTGAGAAATATGCCCGTTGAAAAAACAGTTTCTTCATGGTGAGGTGTCATGCACTGATGTTAGTATGGGATTTTCTGACACCTTTACTGTTGCGCCTCCTTACCCTGCTATGCGCCTGCCTCACCCTGCAATGCCTTGTACTTTGTCTTTGACTTTTCCAAATGGCACTTTCTGATTGGTTTAAACTTGAGTGTTTCTACTAGCTCTTCAGTGTGCACTAATTTTGATGTATTTGCTAGTTGACTTCTAGTTGCTGCATTATCGTCTGATGAGGAGGCTAGCTTCCTTTGGCTTAGGATGCTTTGAACTAGCTTTCAGTAACCTTTCATATTTAAACAAATTTTTCACTTGAAAATGCAGTGACTTGACTTATGCAGAGAGCAGTGATTAGCGCAGATTCCTTCCGGTATGCAGTATCTTCTCTGACCTCTTCCAGCATCTTTGTCTTAGCTAGAGCATTTACATAATAAAGCCTAAACAGATTATTAAGACTTAACTATTACATGTTTTGTCTCATCAAAATCTAATACAAATTTATCTTGTCAGATGTCATTTTCGTACTTATGTAAAACATTACACATCACTGTAAAATGACGTTTCTCACTTAGTTTTTTTTAAGAAGTTTTAATATATTAGAGATGTGAACTTAGAGATGGGTCTACAGCCTTGGACATGTGAACCTACATGCATATATCCTGTCTTTCACAAAATCCTTGGACATGTGAACTTTAGATTCCTAAATCAAAATCGGATTCTACATCATTAATTAGAGTTTGAACGGTCCTATCGCGTATTCAATTGTAACAAATTGAAAGATGGTGATATATGTTGTTAATATCAAATAATTATGTTGTAGTTGAAAAATGAGTAAACGTGTTGATTTATTATGTAATTAATCCCATAATTAATATTTTAAATTTTTATTTAATAATTACATTGAAAAATCCTATTTTCTAAATCTACCACAAATATAACTCAAACACTTTGTCATATTCATATTACTTACAATTGTTGAATCTAAATTAAAAAATCATGCAAATACCTACCAAAAATACATTTCAATTTTTTTTTTTATATATGCATATAGGTATCAAACCAAAGAATACAAAATGATTAATTTAATAAATTATATGTTAAACGAATTTACCATGAAATAATTATTGTAACTTGAAATTTTAATTAGTAAAATATACTATATATTCCCGATTGTGTTGTGATTACAAGATCAAACAATCAAATGACTTCAAAACCTACCTTGAGCAGTCGAGATGTTATTCAAATATTCAAAATTTAAGTATCTTCAAATCACTAAAAAGGTAATATATTCATAAGAAACATCTAAATAATAAATTATATAAAAAGTATTAGATGTGTAATGAGTTACGAAGTTAGAAATTTCATTGAATGAAGCTCACTATTGAACTATTCCTACACAATTGGAAAAACTCATATTTATTTCGATAATTTTCTAGAAAGACTAATTTCTAGAATCTATGTACCTGTAAAGTTAGACATCCTTAAACAAATTATAAGAGTTTAAAACATTTCCTACAAGATTTTTAGATCTATTGAAATGAGAAGTGATAGTTAGAAGATGCATTCAATGGTTCTATTGAATTTTATAAATATATGTGTTTTAGAACGTTTTGAGCATTAAACAAATTAAAGAATACCTAAACAATAAATTGAGAGCATTAGTCCAAGTGAATTGCAATGTGTAAAATCAATGACAACACCTAAAAAATAAAGTCATGCCTCCTAATTATTTATATAATATAACTACTGATAATTAAAATCTTTAACTCAAACCTAACATAATAAAAAAAAAAATTAAACATTAAATATTTATCTCAAACTTGGCAAATGTTAAGAATTTGGGCAAAATTTAAATCCCTCTAGCTGGACAAGAAGAGAATGTTTCTTTAAATTTTTTAATAATAAGCAACATTGGTACAATTATTTCATGGGTAAAAATTTAAACATATCCGAAATCGTTGAGGAATTTAAGGAGGGAGTCAGGGATGTTTCTTTAAAATTTTGAATGGTATATTTATTTCATGGGTAAAATTGTTTACAAACCCTAAATCGTTAAATAATTTAAGGAGGGTGTAGGATGAATGAGATTGTGGATGAGATCAAAGAATATAAGGAGTGAGTATCAAATGAATGAGATTATGGATGAGATCTAATATGCGATTGCTCCATATTTATGTGTTTTTTACCTAGTATATACAAAATACTATTTTACCTTTGAAATTTTGAGTGTATGTGATTGTTGATAAAGCAAGCAAGTTACATTGACTTCTCCTTTTAACCTTTCATTCTTACACCCCATAACTTGTAAAATTAAAACTACCTTAAACTAATGAAACAAGTTACAATTTTGTTCAAAAAAAGGTCACTCATTGTGAGCTTGTACCTAATGCTTACCTTATATTTCTTATTACTTTCAAGCATGCATTATCTGTTAGATAAGCTCTTATTTTGATACTTGACTCTATGTGATTTGCATGGTAATTCTATGATGTACAAACAGAGGTTTGATACATACTCATGCATCTATGATTTCTTAATTCCTTATTAAATCCTTCTTATAATAGTTAAGCTCTAAATAAATCACAAAATCAGCATGCATTCGGACTTGTAATGTAAATAAGGGGTCTCGCTCGTTGTAGGGGTAATAAATAGTTCTAGTCAGTGTATTTCCTTCCTTACTGACTTATGATTCTCATTTCCCACCAGAGAAAGAAAGATCCCTAGTCAACCTTCTATAAATTTCGACAAATATAACTAACAGTTGAACAAATTTCAACTTATATAATTAAACTAAAATAACATTATACATAAAATAACATTAATTAACATGGAATTAACCTAGACTGACATATATATATATATAAAATCAACCTAAAGTAACATTACATTGTACATAAATTAGCATACATTAACTTAACTAAAATAACATTAGCTAAAAAATGTTGGTTTATAGTGCACCAAACAATGTCAATTATAATGGAAAAACATAAAATAAACTTGTTATAAAATACGATTGTTGTTGAAAATGATGGAACACTGCACACAACAGATTTTGGAATCATATGTTGTCGATGATGTTGGCAACACTACAGATAACACTGTTACAATAGCAACTTTCTAGAAACTCGAAATGCCTTCAAATTTCAAATTCCAGTAGGATCTTCAAGCTTTAGCTACATACAAGATCCAGAGAGTAGCAGTAACAACCCTATAATGAAGAACTATGGAAATGCACCAAAAGAATATTAGAAAGTCGAGTCAAGGAGATTTTTTCCCTAAAAATGAATACGTCTCGGCAGTGCTCAGGTACGACGTGACGTTCTCAAAGGTAAAATAACTTATGTCTTCTAGTAGCACCACAAAATTAGAAGTACCAACGAACTAAATAGTGGAAGGACTAGATCGTACTTCTATATGCTAAAAAATGCAAGATTGTTTTTGTAAGAATGTTATGAGAATGATGAACTTTGCAACAAGAATTTCGTGCTCTCAATGATTACGCAAAGATGTGAAAATCATGCCCTATTTATAGGCATATCCACCAAATGAAGGGATATATTAATGAGCATTTAAGGCATTTAAGCCCACTAAATGGAGCTCTCCACTACTTTACACAATCAGTTATTGAGGATTTGGAAGGCCATTAGCTACAAGATCTTCGAAATTGACCTCCCCAAATGGGCTACCCAATGGACTTTTGTATTTTGGGTTTCGCAAATGAGTGATGTTGTCTGTCATGTTAGCTAACATGTACGCAATATCTGACCACCAGATAAGTTTTAATCATTAACTTCGTGCAAAAATTTGCACTCACCAAAAATTTATTTTGAGAATGTAAATGTATTACGATCATCTACTTGAGACGTAGAATGACCTTTTACCCTTTACTTCCACATTTTCCCATCTTTAATTCTTCAAAATAATGATCAAATACATATGGTCAAGACATCCTACAAAGTCAGCATTGACTCACACTTCTAATTGGATCAAAACCAATTTTCTCAAAAAAAAAGAAAAAAAAGTAATAAAGGGACTGACCTTGTAGCGAGGGCAGCGGGGGAGGGGGCTGGCCTCCTAAAGTGGCAGTGGTGGTGGTCAGAAGGATCGTGGCTGCGGTGGTGATGGTGGTCGGACGGTAGAGGGTAGGGAGATCACTACTATTTGACGTTAATGATTTGATTTTTTTTAAATTATCTTTTTTAAATTACATATTGGCAACAGAAGATGGTGTCCACCCATTCAAACACATCACGACTCAAAAGTCATAATCTACTTGCTAGTTCCAATGGAAATTAGCAGTTTTGCTACCTTACTCATCATGGGTACATTATATGTGTCTACTACTGATGTGTTAAAAATCCAATATATCTATTAATTTCAGTTTTTATATGACGAGAGGATGTGATCATTACATATCATCGATGGGTATGTTAAAAATTGCACATGATGGGTATTTTAACATTTTCCTCGAAACTAAATATTCAAGGCCATATTACATGTGATAATATTCAATGGCTAGGTTAGTTAAAATTACAAATTAAGTAAAATTCATGATTTATTTAGAAAAATTAGCTCTTGCATATTTATTTATTTATTTTATTTTATTATTTTATTTTAGGGTTAATTGCGCGAAACCCCCTCGTGGTTTGACAATTCGGCATGAAATCCCTTTGTGCTTTAAAAATTGCGCGAAACCCCCTTGTGGTTTGTTAAATGTAGCCCGAAATCCCCAACTCTGTTAATGTTAACGAAAGTGTTAGACATGCGCCTTTCATGAAATTTTTGGTGTTTTTTTTCACTTTTGAGGGTGAATAAAGACCCATTTACCCTTCATTGCCTATATAAAAAGCTCATTCTATTGTGAATGTTTTTTACAATTGCACTCAAACTTATTTTCTACACTAATAGGTATGTTTCTTTCTTTAACATGCTGTGAAAATAAAATAGAAGCACAAAATATAATATCAACAAAATATATTTATCATTGTAATCACCCTGTGTTTATCATAAACCAACAAAATATAACTATCACTGCAATCACTCTGTATTTATCATGAGCCAACAAATAAATTGTTAATTTGACCACTTTACAAAAATCTTTCCAAATCATCAAATCATAAGATTAACTGTTGATACCACCAACACAAAATAACTAATGAAATTCTATATATTTAGTGTCTTGGTACCACCAACATGCAAAAAAAATTCAAAAATAAAAAACACAGCTACTTCAGTTTTTTTTCTTACATTTGGGTGCATTTGGATGCATTTGGATTTGATTGAGAATCTTTTGTTCTTCTTTTGGTTGAGCTTGCTTTCTTGAAGCTTTCGCCTTTATGATCCTGGGAGGATTCTTATCATTTGATCTTGGAGATTGTGATTGAGGCATCTACATAAATTAAGAACAAATTACTTATAAGATAGTTTATTGCTTTCAAGATATTAAGGATACATACCTTATCATAATTAAATATTCAACCAAAAGTTTCTAAACTAACACCAAATATTGCTGACAATGATAATTAAAATAATAAATACTTTAAAAATATTTATTCAAAAATAATAAACTATATCCTCAAATCTACCAGTATATTGATAAATATTGGGAATATAAAACCTATACCAGATGTGGAAGATACAAAATATAAATTTTATACAAACGTGGAAGACACAGAAAATAAAAATTCTCACAACATAAAAGTGAAATCAGAGAACAAAAATCATGTACCAAATAACCTAGACAAGAAGAATATAAATCAACCTAATAAGTTAACTAAACCCTATTAACAAATGATTAACATACTAAATTTGTAAGATCCAAACATACCTTATACCCGAGTTCTCTTTATAACAGAAATCACGATTTCAGCAAATTTATACTTGTTTACTTCTTTAATCGTCCACTTCAAACAAATTTCTCAAAGAAATCGATCGATTTTAACATTTTTATTTTGGGGAAAAAACCCTTGTTTCACTTACGCGCGCTCTATCTCGAACTGTTCGAACTGTTTTTTTTTTTAAATAAAGTCAAGAGTCCAACTATATGTATGAAGGGTATAACGGGAAATAAAGGTGAAAAATTAATATAATTATCTTTCTTTAGAAAAATGGGAGCATCAGCTACATTTAACAAACCACAAAAGGATTTCGCACAATTTCTAAAGCACATGGGAATTTCATACCGAATTTTCAAACCACGAGAGGGTTTCGCGCAATTATCCCTTTTATTTTACTTTTCTTTTGCATTTTTTCCACGAAAGCAACTTTATATTATTGAAAAGTAAAGTTGGTGATTGAAAGAAGAAGAAATCACATGTTAATTGGATAAGTAATCTTCCATTAAGATTGCTGTGTTGTCCACTTCGATACGATATATAGTGATTGTTACTCTCAACTCGTGATTATTGCAGCTTGCACTGCACCTCTTGGGTTTCATTTTTTTATTTTGTTTTTCAGATTTTGCAATATTGTGGAACTTAAGCACTTCTCTAGATGTTCTTCGAGTCGGTTAATCTCTTTACTAATTTTAACAAAGGGTCATAATAATCTCTTCAAATGTACTTTCTAATATTCCCTTTCCTCACCCAATAATATTGATGGGATATACAAAATTTATATAAAATCATCATTCACAATGGCTGGGATTGAATGACTGGGATAGAAAGAGACTGCAGAAAGGAGAGGGAGGAAGAATGAGGCTTGTGCCTTAATTTAATCCAATGGAACTACCGAAAGAATTTCCTTCGGTAGTTCTATCATAAACGACTTTGTTGGTTTTTCTTCAAAATTTTTGGGAATAGAAAACGACTTCGTTTTATTTGAAATTTATCAACCGAATATCCCTCAATAATTTCACATTAAATAGTTAAAAATAAAATTAATAAACATGAAAAAAGTTATCCACGGAATCTCCATCAGTAAAACTTAATACGACGTCGTTTTACATGGTTACTAATGGAAATCCCATTGATTTTTTCCATCGGTAAACGTCTTGTTTGATTTTTCACTTTTTTTGTGATTTTTGATGTGCGAATTTTGTTCCAATAACACATGTTAAGTTCTATTTATAATATTATATGAACCATTACATTTTATAAATAAGCCAAATTCAATTAATACAATGAACTTACTAAACCCAAAAATTAAAAACAAATATGTAAAATTGTTTGAGTCACATAAATTTAAGTCGATAACAGTTTCATCTATTAATCCTTGAACTATCTAAACTTTCTCTCTAAATTCAATTTTTTTTTTTAAATTTAATCAGTTTACAGACAAATATCCATCGATAATGTGTCTGTCAGTAATTTCCATCGGTATATTGCACAATTTTGTAATGCCAAATTTATATGTTTAATAAAATTGCTGTTGATTTTTGTATTTTAACATATTAGTAAGTTTGGAATACTTTATCGAAGTTTTCTCCAAAGGTCTGTAGGAACATGCTTCATATTTTAAAAATATTATTTTTAGTAACAATTAATTATAATTTACTAATAAATCCATAAATTTAATTTAATTATAGATAAATAATTTAATATAGATAAAAGATTTACCATTCATTATCTTTTCAAATTAAAACATGTCAGCACATGCGAATAAGATATTGATGGATATAAACTGGCAAAAATATTTGTATTGAAATCCCTCATATTTTAAATAGAAAAAGATCTTGCAACATCTCATAACAATTCAATGATTAAATAACATAAAATAAAGTAAAAATATGATATGATTAAAAAAACACACACAAACAAAGTAAATTAAAATTCTTACTGTTAAAGAAAATTATTACCTTAATTGTTTTGGTTTTTTCATAGATATAACAAACATTTTTCGAAAATTTTTAATCACCATCATAATAGAATATCAAATAACATTCATTCTCCTAATTACGTTATTATAAATATTAAACCCCCAAACACCATAGAATTATCATATGACGCCATTTCGAATGAAATAATAATTTGAAATAAGTTATGATTTTTTAATAAATTTTTGTAATTTATTATATTTAATAAATAAGTATTATGAAATTTATTTGTTAAGTTTAAATTTTGAAAATTAATTTTCATAATATAATAATAATGATTATTATTATTATTTTTAAATAGTTTCCTAAATTTTATATGTTTATTTAGATATTATAAAATATTTTAATCATTTTTTAAATAAATTTTTCAGATTTGTATTTTTATGTTAATTACTATTTTTAATTTTATTCGTTACTTTAAATTTTCAAACATAATTTTGATAATATTAATATTATTTCTTTATTTTTAATGAAATTTGTTGCTTGTCTTTTTTTCGAGTGACACAGATTTAGAAAGAAAAATTTATGAAAAATTCAATTCTGCATGTGTAATAATAGGTCATGTCAACATATCACTTGCTATAAATAATAAATAGATATTTTCCACGACCAACATTAATATACGGTGGATTCTTTCAAATTCAAAAAATTAAAAAGGGCAATGTTATAATTAGGGGTATTATAAGTGGTATTTTCACCAATTTTCCCCTATTATATATATATAAAGATATCCTATTGTATATATGTAAAAATATAATAAAAAGTTTCAGCATAATACAGCATTATATTTTTACAGAAAGTAATGCAACAATTAAACTAAAAAAATCATATAATAATAATGTATGCATATGAAAACTAAACAAAAATTGACAACATATATTTAAATTATATTGTAAAATAATGTTTCATTATTTATATGAGTATTGCAGTATTAAAAAATCCAATATTAAATTATGTAGTTATAAAAAATCTCGAATTACAAGTTATATAATCAAGTCAACTAATACTCTTTGAGGACCTGCAGTATGCTTAGGAGCAGAATTCAAATACACATTTTATCAATATATATTGTGTGTGTATCCATGAATTTTGGCATCGTACCAACATAATATTAGTCATTTGTTTATCTAGATCACTTCACCAAACATAATTTAATTTGTCTAATTAATTTAAATTAATGGAATACATATTTCAGTTTGATTTGGTCGATCACTACAATAAAAAAACGAAATCAGTAATTGAAAACATGTTTCGAAATGTGAATTTCTTAATATACATGAATTATAATTTTTTTGTCAATTTTATTTATTAATTAAAAAAAACTAAAATATAATATTGAAAGTTTTACTTTTAACGGAATTTCACTATTTTGAGAATAAAATAAGCGATGATTTTCTGTAAACATATAGATTTTTATTAATATGTTTCACATTTGTAGCACTTTTAAATAAGGTGACATTTTGTAACATTAAATTATTCTGTGGAAGAGAACAGGTTTATAGTTTTAAGGGAAAATCAATTTTGACCTTGTAGGAAGACTTTGATGCAATTTTGGTCCTTTATTAGGCCTTTTTGGTCCATTGATTTTCATCAAATATTAACGTCTCAACATGTGCATAACAACTCATTTTAAAGGGTTAATAGTGAATACAATTCATTTCTAAGGTGAAAATGGAAATTTTTCCTCATAAAAATTATAAATGTACTAAAATTATATTTAATTAATGAAATCTTTTTAAACCTCTCTAATAACTTATAAAATATATTTAAAAAACAACTAATAATTAAAAATAAAATCATTGAGATATTATGAAATTGTGAATTATTTTTACCAAAAGTAATATATATATATATATATATATATGTGTGTGAAGGAATTATAAAATATAAAGAAAAATAATAGTTATGAAATATAAATAAATTTTAAATATTATGCAATTTTGAAAATAATTTTTCAGTATGTTTACGAATTACGAAAAATAAAATTAAAAAATTACAGAAAATAAATTTAATATATATGTATATGTATAGAGTAATGATAAGTAACTCGGTTTTGGTTCCTTATGGAGCTAATCTGACTGATATGACAATACAAATGAATATTTTAAGTTTGTATTTTGTTTTTATGACCCCGATATTGTCTTCTTGTTACGTAATTTTTTTTATTTTTTCTTTTCTACAAAATTTAATGTACTACTAATCATACTTTTTTATTTTATTCTATTTTTAAATAAATCTTTTTGCTTACTCATGTTAATTTCTTTCTTATTTTATATCATTCTTTCTTATTATATCCCATTTTTAAATAATTACTTTTCTTATTTTATATCATTCTTTCTTATTTTATCTTATTTTTAAATAATTATTTTTTTATTCATGTCAATTAATTTCTTATTCTATATCATTCTTTTTTATTTTATCCTATTTTTAAATAATTTTTTTATTCATGTCAATTTCTTTTTTATTATATATCCACACGTTTTTTTTTTCAAACTCATCTAATTCTAAATCTATTTTTAAGTAAATTGGCAATTTTTTTTCTTTCTCTATTTCCATTTTTCGGAAAAATATTTTTCGAACTCATCTCATTCTATCTCCATTAAATTGTCAAATTTTTATCTTCTATATCTCCATTATTCATTAAATAGTCAATTTCTTTTCTTCTATATTAGCTGTCAGTAATATCACCAGTACTTAAAAAATAATTTTCAAACTCTTCTCATTCTATCTCTATTTTTTAGTAAATTGTCAATTTCTTATCTTCTCTATCTCTCTTTTAAGTAAATTATCAATTTCTTTTCTTCTCTTTTATAGAACTTCAAAAATATTTGTTAAGACATATTTTTCTTTAATTGTATATAAATTTAGAAATTGTTTAAAATTTAAAAACTTAATAAAGTAAAAAAGAAATATACCGAAATTATTTGTGATATGTTGTGCACATGTGGCTATATCAAACGTGAAGAACATTAATATGATGTGTTGCATGATTGTATTTTCGAGCGAGATATGAGATATCAATTATATCCTCATTTTCTTTTCTTTTTTAATTATCGTCCTTGAAAAATTAGTTTCCACAACAATTTCAAGCATTACAAGAACTTCGACCACAAAACTACATATGAAGAGTCGAACAGTGATATTACATTCTGGACCTTTCCGATCGAGACTGAGTGTACGACATAGGATTCCCATGCTTAAAACGTTTACTACCCTCTCATTTCTTTTCAATTCATCAAACACTCATAAATGTAAGTAAATCAACAAACAGAGAAACACAAGCAAAAATGATTCTACTCTTTCTCCTTCAACTCATCATCTTCCCTTGCTCATTGATCCTAATATTCCTCCTCCACAAACACACAACACCCCATAAATCTCTACATCCACCAGGCCCACCACGCCTTCCGTTCATTGGAAACCTTCACCAATTCGAGACGGCCAGTCCTCACATCCATCTATGGCAGCTAGCAAAGAAGTATGGCCCTCTCATGTGCATGAAGCTCGGAGCCGTTCCATTGCTCATCGTTTCTTCACCAGATATGGCGAAAGAAGTATTCAAAACACACGACCTTTCATTTAGCAGTAGGCCCAAGGGTCTTGGACGGCATAAGTTATCCTACAATGGCTTGGACGTGGCCTTCGCCCCTTACAGCGACTCATGGAGGGAACTTAGAAAGATCTGTGTTGTTCATCTCTTAAGCAACAAGCAAGTGCTGTCTTTTCAACCTATACGAGAAGAAGAAGTGTTTTATATGATTAGGAACTTGTCTGTCAGTGCAAGTTTGGGCGAAGTTATTAATCTTAATTCGATGATGTTCTCTCTAATGAGCACGTTGATCTGTCGGATGGCGTTTGGTAGGATTCATGATGAAGATGGACATAGAAGAGTGAGGTTTGATGAACTTATGATTGAATCTCAGGCCATGCTGGGTGGATTCTTTGTCTCGGATTATATGCCTTGGTTTGGTTGGCTTGATAGACTGTCTGGAATGATTGGGAGTCTTGAAAAGGTGTCTAAAGCTTTGGATGAATTCTTCATACAACTCATTGATGAGCACTTGGATCCTAGTTGGGTGATACCAACGAATCCGAACATCCTCGACATTTTGATTAAGCTCAAGGAAGAAAAGTCATGCTTGATTGATCTAACATGGGATCATGTGAAAGCAATACTCATGGTAAGCAATCATCTTATATTTTTCTGTTTATAGTACCATCATGAGTTCTTGACTTATGATTCATATGTTTGTTTAATTGTTAGTCCCAAAAATTGCAAAAACTATAATTATTGGGTTTTGACAATTCAATCCTATATGAAAAATTATTGCATAATTCTGCAAAAACCACCCATTAAGAGCACTAGAATTGCAACATAATAAATATTATGTGACTTAATTGCAAAACTGATTCATGCGAGACTACTTTTACAATTTTCTCATTCTTAGTTTATTGTTCATGAACATCATATGTATTCGTTAATTTACAGGATATATTCATTGCCGGAACAGACACAACAGCAGCAGCAATAACCTGGGCAATGACAGCTCTCATGAAAAATCCAGCAGCAATGGAGAAACTGCAAAATGAAATCAGAGAAGCTGTTGGTGAAAAAGGAGAAGTAAATGAAGATGATTTGCCAAAACTATCCTATCTTAAAGCAGTTATTAAGGAGGTATTACGATTATACCCTCCAGCTCCACTTCTAGGGCCAAGGGAAACACTGAAAACTTGCAAGCTACAAGGGTATACTATACCAGCAAAAACTTTCGTATTCATGAATGCATGGGCGATTGCAAGAGATCCCGATTATTGGGAAAGCCCGAATGAGTTTAAGCCCGAGAGATTCTTGAATGCTAGTATTGACATTGTTGGAAAAGATTTTGAGGTGATTCCATTCGGATCTGGGCGAAGAGGATGCCCCGGGATGTCAATGGGGCTTGCTATGGTGGAGCTGGCCCTGGCTAACCTTCTTTACTCGTTCGACTGGCAATTGCCAGCCGGAACGAGTAAAGAAGATATTGATACTCAGGTTTTGCCTGGACTTACTATGCATAAGAAGAATCCACTTTACCTTGTGCCTATGGCTAAAATATAATAAGCTGATTATAAGCTGATACCATAAAAGATATTGATTGGTGAATGGAGATTTCAGTAATTTATAGATCTGTAGAACAATGTGTACAAGGAAAATAAATCAAGAAGATTACAATGTGATTTACGTAATATATAAAAGAACAGTCTAATTATTCTTCTTATCAATATTCGTGAGCTATCTTGTAAAATATAATTCTAATGGTATAATATTTTAATGAGTTTATTACCTTTTTTGCGAGGGGTCTCGCAATTTAGGACTTTAATTTTCCGGGCTTTGTGAATTTTGCCAAAATTGAGCCTAAATTGCTTAATTGGGCTCAAATCGCACGTGAAACGTACGTGATGTCCCGAAATTGAGCCATTTGGGCCAATTTTGCTAGCTGTCTCTTTTTTTCCCCCTGTGGCAATTCCAATTTATTTTCGACGTCCCTCCATGTGGATAAATCAAGGCCCAAATATGAAATCCAAATCATATCAAGATCAAAATCAAAAAATCCAAATCAAAAAGATCAAGATCAAGATCAAAACCAAATATGCCAATTGGGCTCAAATTAAGCAATTCGGGCTTAATTTGGGCAAAATTCGCGAAGCCCGATAAGTTACGATCCTAAATTGCCAGCCCGAAAACTTACAGTCCGAAATTGCCAGACCCCCTAAGTTACTGGGCAAATTTGATAATAAACTCTATTTTAATTTATAGCTTATAGAGCAGTTCTTTTTGTAATAAAATAGAAATAACTAATTAGAGTTATTTTTGTTAATTGAATATGTCATAAATAGTTTAACTAAGCCTATGCTCGAGTTTCGACTTGATAGTAAATGAGTCAAACTCTACCAAAAACATGACTTGTAAATGTAAAAAGCCTCGAGGACTCCTATTAGAGGTCAGAATATGTAGCGGCTTAGTTCACTTCATTCAGAATATTAGCTCAGCACTATTCTTTCACCTTTCTTCTATTAAATTTCCTGCATCACAAACAGAAATGAAAATTCAATTACACAATATTTACCAAGAATGCAGTGAAAATTGGGAGAAATTACTTGAAGAGTTTCCCACCTCATACCATACCATTGGAATTGCAAGAGTAAGAGACTACTAATATCCTAGGTGGCAAAGTTTAAAGGGCTGACAGCTTAGTTAGCGAAGTTTGAGATTACACATGGTAGAAAAGGAAATTCATTTTAAAGGCTATCGCAACTTGAAGAATTGCAACTCTTCTTTTATATATATAGATTTCATCTAATTTTTTAAATTGAATTGAGATATAGATACCTCTGTTGCAGTGAAGTAAAACTTTAAAATAAGTATTATGTTGGGCACGTCATCATGATCCATATGAGATGTACTTTATAATATTTATTTCATTTTATATTTCAAGATAATCACAAGAAGTCATTTAGGGTAAAACTAGTTTTATGAGACTATCTCACACATCTAATTACATGATACAAGAGTCAAACCACAATTCACACTTCACAATTCTCATATAAGGTTTTGTGTGTCACATATGGATTCAACTCGAAAATAAATTACTAATTACAGAACCAGGTCTAAGAAGCTCAGAACGGGCCGAAAAAGGGTCGAACCGGATGTGTCAAGATCAGTGTCCGAACCGGATCTTAACAGTTTTTTCGATTATGCTCATTTGAGTAGTTTAAAGTTTCGGCGCAGAACTGTTTTTGTAACCAAAATTCATGTTTATCCATCAACCGATGCTTGAAATTACCTTGGAACTTCTGTTCTATATATAGAGATGTATACTCAGTTGTAATCTAATGTTTAGATCTTGAGATATCAGAAAAATATGAGAGTTTAAAGTGCTAGGTGTAGCTAGTGAAAATTCTAATCTGCGTCTCATCTTTGTAGCTCGATTTCTCTCCCGATTCTTAATGAAATGCATTGATTCTTTGTTTGGTGCATGTAGGCTGATATGGCAAGCCGAACCACCATAAATTCTTGCGTGTTGTTTTACATTTTATGCTTCGATTTACTTAAGTTTTGCAAGTTGTTCACCACAAGTGCAATAACCATTTTCTTGGTGTGTATTTGAGTGGATTTCTTGGTTAAATCCTAACAAATTGGCACCGTCTATGGGAATATTCAACATCAAGATGAGTGTTATGAGATTGGACGTATAAAAATTCTCTAGAGTAGAAGAGTTCAACCTATGAAACGTTCACATAGAGGCATTACAGATCAAGTATGACTTGGAAGATGCATTACTTGCAGAATCTTCATTTGGAAATGTAGAGAAGAAGAAGGAGATGGACAAGAAAACAAGAAGTGTCATACTACTGTGCTTATGTGAAAAAGCATTGAGGGAAGTCTGCAAGGAGACAACTGCAAGTACTGCTTGACAGAAGTTTAACTCTCTCTACATGACAAAGACCTTAGCAAATAGGTTGTTCTTGAAGCAAAAACTGATCACTTTCAAGATCCATGATGATAAGAAGATCCTTGAGAAATTGGATGAGTTCAATAAAATTGGGGATGATCTTGAAAATATAGATGAAAAATGGAAGGATGAGGACAAGGCACTACTGCTATTGAATGCTTTGCAAAATCATATCAGTCATTCAAAGATGCATTGGTATATAGAAGAGTGATTCCACTGACCTTACAAGAAGTCCAAATATCCATCAAGACTAGAGCATTATCAGCAAGATCAGAGATGAAGAATTCAAATTGGTAAAGGGCTAAATGTCAAGTTCAAGAACTATAAGAACCAAAATCAGAACAACAAGCAAAGTCGCCATAAATCTGATGCTACTGTGAATAGAGGCAATGTTGATGGACCTGAAACAAGGAAATGTTTCTTTTGTCATAAACTTGGTCATATTAAGAAGAATTGTCCAGAAAGAAAGAAGAAAAATGAAAATAATTAATAAGCTGCTTATGAAAGAGATCCTTGAAACAAAGAATGATCAACTGGTTATGAAAGAGAGAAAATTAAATGGGCTCTACACCTTAGTTGGCTCCACTGTAACAGGTGAAGCTGAGGTTGTGATGAGCAAAGAACAAACTGATATCTGGTATAAGAGATTTGGTCATATTGAAGAAAAATATTGAATGAACTTTCAAAGAAAAAGTTGTTTGGAGAAGATCAAGTTGTAAAGCTGGAAAAATGTGAACAAAACATATTAGGAAAATCAACTAAAACCAAATTTCCAGCAGGTAAACACACCACACAAGACACTCTGGACTATGTCCATTCTGACATATAGGGGCCTGCAAGAACTGAGACTCATGGTGGAGGTAAATATTATGTAACTTTCATTGATGATTACTTTAGAAAAGTGTGGATTTATATTCTTAAATACAAGAATGATGTTTTTAATAAATTCAAAGAATGGATAACTCTCCAAGAAAATCGAACTGGAAAGAATCTAAAATATTTGAGAACTGATAATGGGCTTGAGTATTTGTCAGAGGAGTTCCAAGAATTTTGTAGGTCAAAAGCATATCGAGGCATAGGACTGTTGTTGCCACACTTTAGCAAAATGGATTAGTAGAAAGAATGAATAGAACATTGTTGGAAAGGGTGAGGTGTCTCCTACTAGAAGTTGGTCTACCTAAGTTTTTTTTTTGAGAAGCAACATCAGCTGCAGCATTCCTGATCAATAGAAGTCCATCATCAACAATTAACTTCAAATCTCCAAATGAGGTATGGTATGGAAAGCCTTTCGATTATTCTTACCTAAAGGTATTTGGTTGTCTTACATATGAACACACTAGACAAGATAAATTGGATGCTAGAGCTATAAAGTGCATTTTCAATGGATATCCAAATAGAGTGGAATGCTACAAAATGTGAAGCTTGGAGTCTGGAACTTAAAGATACTTTATCAGCAGAGATGTGTGTTTAAAGAAACTGTAATGGGATATAAGTCACAGCTAAACTCTCAATTAATCTCTGAGATAACAGATCACGTCCAAGAAGAATCAGACTCACAAGATGAAACTAAGGTTCAGGTGGAGCACACTGATATTGAGGAGGAAGACAACTGAAGAGTTTATGGAGATGATCAAGATGATGATGATGATATCAGTGGTATATCTCAGAATCTAAGGAACTATAACCTAGCCAGGGATAGGGAAAGAAGAACCATATAATCTCCAACATGGTATGTACAAGCAGATATGGTTCATTATGCTTTGAATGTGGCTGAAGACATTGAATATGAGGTGGCAAAAAACTTCAAAGATGACATGCTATCCAGAGATAAAGACAAGTGGATACATGCCATGAAAGAAGTTCTTTTTTTTGGAGAATAATCAAACCTGGGAGTTAGTTAAGAGGCCAAGTAAACACAAGATAATTGGCAGCAAGTGGATTTACAAGAGGAAAATTGAAGTTGCTGGAAATGAGCAAATCGGATTTAAAGTTAGGCTAGTAGCAAAGGGATTCACTCAAAGGGAAGACATTGATTATAATGAAATCTCTCCAGTAGTTAAACATGTCTCAATAAAGGATCCTACTAGCAATATGGCTCAGGAAAACATGTAATTATAGCAATTGGATGTTAAAACTGTCTTTCTTCGTGGAAATTTAAATAAAATTCTCTATATGCAGCAACCTGAAGGATTTGTACAACCAGGAGATGAAGGGAAATTATGCTTACTTAAGAGATCCCTTTATGATTTGAAGCAAAGTCCAAGGTAATAATATAAGAGATTTGACAGTTGCATGCTAAGTATTGGCTTATCAAGATGCAACTATGATAGTTGTGTATATCTTGAGAAAGAAGGTAAGATCATCCATACTATATTGCTATTATATATTGATGATATGCTCATTGCAAGAAAAACATGATTAAAATACAGAATTTGAAAGAGAAACTCAAATCCCAATTTGAGATGAAGGGTTTAGGAGAAGCAAGAAGAATTTTGGGTATGGATATTAAAAGGAATAGGAATGAGGAGAAAATATTCCTACATCAAACTGATTATATACACACAGCACTTAAGAGATTCTTCATGCACACTGCAAAGTCAGCCTCTACACCATTGGGAGTTCAATTCAAGCTATCAACAGAGAAAAATCTAAACCAGATAAAGATAGAAAATATATGCTTAGAGTGTCATATAGTAGTATTGTTGGTAGCATGATGTATGTTATGGTTTGCAGCAGACTAATATAGCATATGCCATGAGCATAGTAAACAGATATATGACAGAATGACCGTGTTGTCGTGACACAATAAAATTAATTAATTTCCTTCCTAACCCTACTAACTAATAGCTAGGGTAAGTCGGAGTCGATCCCATGAGGAGTGTATGTTAGGATATCAATGTTTAGATTTTGATGAGACAAATCAACCTTGAAATAGGAATTTAGAGTAACCCATTTTTCAAAATGTTTAAGTGAAAAATAGACTAGTATTGAGTCTGTAAGTTAAGGTGTTGAAGAATGGAGGATCCCAAAAAAGGACTGACTACATCGAATAAAACAGAAATAAAGAAAACTGTAAGAAAAGCCTGTAGCAATGCAGCTGTAAGAAAAACAAATAAAGTAGTTGCAACCAAGAAGAGGTTATAGCGGTACTGCAAGTTTAAGTTACAGCAACTAGGATCCAGGATACAGTACAATGCCAAGACCAGTATTCTCCAACAAGGCATTCAATACAACAACAGAGTCAATCCAATTTGCAATACAAGAAAGAATAAATGAAGTATGAGAAACGTTAATCGAAGTAAATCAAAATAGAACCAGTTGAAACAATCCAAAGTTGCAGGTGCAGAACCAATATGAGGATGGCACGTGGCCTGACAGGTTGCAGAAAGTTGCGAGCCACAATCACCGTATTAAATGAGCTGAGAAGATAAGTCAAGATGTATTAAATGCAAGTCATGTCTTTAATCAGAACCTTAATTTCAAATGAGAGAGGATATCTTTCTACAAGTATAAATAGAGGACGAATAACACTGAGACTGGTGACTGAAACATTTACCCAGAAAGATCAAAGCAATATCAAAACTATACTCTCAAGCATTCAAACAAGTTTCAGTCACTCGACCTGGTTAAGTGATCAAGCTCAACTTCAAATTATGAAGTTAAAGAAGATCACTTCACCGCACCAGTTGAAGAAACAACACATATATACTTTTACTTATTTGATATGTGCTAGGTTATTTTAAGGTGTCATCATTTCACAGGATTTCATCTTTACTGATTGTTTATAGTTGTCTAGGAGAAAGACAATTACCCTTTGTGGAAATTTAGAAACTCTTTATGAGTTTGCCTTTATAACTTGCAGCAGCTATGTGTAAGCTGAGTTCTAGTAGGTGATAACTTGTTAGGTTGATAGATTGTTAGGCTGTAACCTGTAAAGCAATCCTACTTAACGAAGTTCCTGCTCAGGAAGCAGTAGAGTGGACGTACAAAAATTACACCACCTTCGAACCACTATATGACCTTAAGTGATTTCTAATCGCTTTATATATTTGTTCTATGCTACATCTTTATCTGAGTTCTCTTTAAGCATTAAATGCTCTTCACAAGAAGAATATTTGAGAAAACAAACCATCTGTTTAAATCTATTTCCATTGCAAGAACTCTACAATACAGCAGTCAGTACTACTTCATAGTGCTGTAAGTTGATTCGATCTCTGCTGTAAGTTCAGATAACTTACAGTGTAACTAGTTCGAAATATTTTTCCAAAATCTATGAAGGTTCATTCATCTCTCTCTGAACCTCCGAGACCATTTGGGACAACAGTGTAGAATAAACTATATCACTTATGTTCGATTCAATAAAATAATAAACGATGAGGGGTTTAAGATTGAATAATTATAACTATATCAACTAGCAACCTAAAAAAAATTAAATAACAAGAAATCAGTATGAGAAAATATTCCAGTTAATAGTTCATTTATTCCCTATTATCAATTATTCCCTAATTAATGTAACATCCTTCTCTCAAATTATCATGGAATTATCCCTAGTCTAACAATATGCTCTGTTAAACCGAATCGTCTCTTAAGATTAGTTAAATTAGGATAAGATCACTAATTAACTCTATTCCATTGAATAGCCTAGAATAAACTCTCTAAATTTAATTCATCAAATACATTTATCGCTAAGACAATAGGATGAACTAGACTCCAACTACATAAGCTCGATTCAATAATCTAGGATTATGCTACCCTAGAGATGCACGACCTCTGGTTTACTACCAATGAAAACTAAATCACAACAATTATGATTCATGATCTAGAATTCTATCAATCAATTATCAACACTTAACCTAGGCGATCAATCTAAATCAAGTAATAAAAATCAAAAATGATATTCACAAATTGCATAATCAATTCTGATCAAACATCCAAAGAAAGTTACGAGATTAATTAGAAAATAAAAGATAAATGGGTTCAAACATCCCTGCTAACCGAAATTATGAAATTAGCCGAGCATTCTCGAAATCGAATTCATAGAAGTAATTAAAGAATTCATTCTAAAAGCTAATCTTCAAAAATAATATTCCAATTCTCTCTAAAATCTATCTCTCGTAATCTCTCTCGCTTTCTTGCCTTAATAGTGTAAATGTAACTTGGAGGCTAATTTTGAATTGGAGACCAATTAAATAATCAAGTCCTTGGTAGAGTTTGGGTTTTTCTCCATATCCATTTAATTTCCCAAGCCCAATTGTTGTTTTAACTCATCTCTTTGAGTAGTGGGCTTCTTGTCTTCTTCTGTCCAAGTCTTTTCTCGAGCCCAACAAAATATGAATGACCCATACCTTCTCTTCAAGTGGGAGATGGGCCTTGAAAATACTTCAAATTAAAAATCCCTAAATAATCAAGAAAATAAATTGTGAAGCACTTGGAGTTCAAAAACACGTATATGTAAGAAAATAGTGCATTCAATCATATCAAAAAATATAGAATCCCAAATTAATACACAATAAAATGCACCTATTTCCTTCCTATCACAGAACCAGGGAAGCTACACTAGGAAGCTGTTAAGTGGCTGCTCAGATATCTAAGTGGTTCATCACGGTTGGGCTAATATTTCTAAAACATACTAATTGTACTAATACTCTTGAAGGCGTTATTGATGCAGATTTTGCAGGTAACTTGGATAATAGAAAGTTCATAACCGGCTACATCCACAAACTTTTTGGTACTGCAACCAGCTGGAAAGCAATTTAGTAATCAGTGGTGGTCTTATCAACAACTGAAGCCGAATTCATTGTTATGGTTGAAATAGTGAAAGAGTCGGTATGGCTAAAGGGGATTCCGAAGGAATTAGGGATAAAGCAAGGAAGAGTGACCATATTCTTTGACAATCAAAGTGCCTTACATCTATCCAAATACCAAATGTTTCATAAAAGGTGCAAACATATAGACATCAAATTACACTTTATCAGGGATATGATTGAGAAAGGGAAGATAGAGGTAAGCAAGGTTGGAACAGAGGATAATCCAGCTGATATGTTGACTAAAGTACTTCCTGGAACCAAGTTCAACTACTGCAGGAGCTTAATCATGTTGCTGCTTCAAAGCCAATGTAGTGCTCCAGCAATGAACACTAAACCGAAAGCGGCCGGGAATGAGTACATATCCTAACTAAAGTGGTTTCTATGTTTTCTCCCCTTGCGGAAAGAGCGGTTTGCCGCTGAAAACTGTAGGTCGGTTAGTCGTTATGTTCTTTGGAATTGCGTGTGTGAAGCGTGGAAGCTTTTTAATATGAAAAGATGGGAAGATTATGGATAACATACATAAAGCTTAAAGAGAACTGGAGTTAGTGCATTTCAGAGTTGAGGTGGAGATTTGTGGATTCAATTCGGAAATAAATCACTAATCACGGAACCGGGTCTAGGGAGCTCAGAACCGACCGAAAAAGGGTCGAACCGGACGTGTCAAGATCGGTGTCCGAACCGAATCTTAACAGTTTTTTCGGTTATGCTCATTTAAGTAGTTTAGGATTTTGACGCAAAAACTATTTTTGTAATCGAAATTCATGCTTATCCGTCAACCGATTCTTGAAATTACCTTAGGCTTTTGTTCTATATATAGTGATGTATATATACTCAGTTGTAATCTAATGTTTAGATCTTGAGAAATCAGAAGATAGGAGAGTTTAGAGTGCTAGGTGTAGCTAGTGAAAACGCAAATTTACATTTCATCTTTGTAGCTCGATTTCTCTCTCAATTCTTAGTGAAATGCGCTGATTTTTTGTCTGGTGGATGTAGGCCGATGTGGCGAGTCGAACCACCATAAATTCTTATGTGTTGTTTTACATTTTATGCTTAGATTTACTTTAATTTTGCAAGTTGTTTATCACAAGTTCAATAGCCATGTTTTTTGTGTGTATTTGAGTGGATTTCTTGATTAAATCAAACACCACATATATGTATTAGGTGAAACATCAAATATAATAAAGTATCATAATCTATAAATAAGAAAGATAGTTCAAGACGACAAGAATATTAGAAAGAGGGATACATGAAATACTCCTCACAAGTCCCACACAAATAAGGCATGCAGAAAAACATGAAATACTCCTCACAAGTTCCACACAAATAAGGCATGCAGAAAAAGTGGGATGGATATTGATTGAATAAAAGTATAGAGGTAGATGGAAAAGGTGAGATATTATTGATTAAAATAGTATTAGAATATTCCCCGAGAAAAGTAAAAAAGTATGTCTCTTTTCTGGAATGAGAAAAAACTTAGACAAAAGATTACACATTTCAATATTTATATCAATTTTCTTAAGAAAGGGTACACACAAGTTTTATTTGAGTGAATTTTACCTAATACCTGTCTTCCGAATCCTATTTAATGAGATGAGGTGGATCGGATATAAAAAAATTATATAATATTTTTGTATGTATTAAATAATAATTTTCAATATATCAAATGCTTTTGTATTATATTATGTAGTGTATATATAAAATACAAAAATATTATATGTATATAAAAAAGTATTTCATAATATAAACAAAAGTATTATATGTTACACAACTCTCGTGTGAGAAAGAAGAGCGCATGGACGGCTTAGGATCCGCTCGCTTTTCCTTTACACAATTCAATCGAATTCGAATCATGTATCATCTAATATTAAATTGTATTACCTGATATACAATAAAGTATTACCTAATACACATAAAATTATTATATATTGTCTTATAATTCAACCAAACTCAAAATATATTATAACATATAAAAATATTATCTAATATATAAAAAAATATTATTTAATATATATAAAAATATTATATAATTTTTTATATTCTAACTCAATCAAATTAAGTAATACATTTAGCCCACTACAGCAAGCAAGGCCCACCGAAACTGGATCCTTTCTTTACCACCTAGATCTTCTTTTGGATTCAGGAAATAATAGGCTGTAGACCCATTTTTTGCCAGTTGAATTTTTTAGTATAATATTAGAATACAATTATTAAGTGATAGGTTATACGTTTTACTTTTCACCTTCCTCGTATCTTTTTAGTATAATAATATATTCCAATCATTTTAATAATAACAATTCAAGTTTTACGTTTTGAATTCTTTTTCGTATCTAAATTTTATTTTTATTTAGAATATGTATAAATGAGTACTAATTACATGAAAAATCATCTCATTTAATTTTTTTTGAATTAGGTTATCTTCTGATTCTAACACCATATCACCACCTTTAAATTTGTTACAATTTAGAACATGATCAAGGCTCGAGCTCCAATTATTGTTGTGGAAGCCAGAATTTTGAAAAATATTCTCGGCAATGTGGCTTCAAATTGTTCGAAAATGGAATATCCCTACACATTAGTGTAAAATGATGTTTTTTACTTAATTAAATCCTTTACACATCACCATAAAATGACGTTGTTTATCACTTTTTTTTTTCAAAAAATGTTTAATATATTAAAGATGAAATTATCTAAAATATAAAATCCTAAAAAATGTGAACTTCAGATTCCTAACTCAAAAATTGTGTTCCACATGGATGATTGGAATTCGAATGGTCCAATCATATACCAAATTGTAACAAATTGGAAGATGGTGATATATGGTGTTAAAGGTCCAAAGGTCATGTTGTAATTTTAAAAAAATGCCAAATGTGATGATCACATAATTAATCCTATAATTAATATTATAAATTTTATTAAATAATTACATTAAAAATCCAATTTTCTTAATCTTCAACAAATATAACTCGAACACGTGTCATATTTCACATTTCACACGATTGCTGAAATCCAAATAAAAAAATCATTCAAACCAACCAAAAAATTACATTTCAATATTTTTTTATATGGATTTAGGTATGAAACCAAAGTATTAAAAGAGGAATAATTTGATATATTACATGCTAAATGAATTTACCATATAATAATTACTATAATTTGAAATTTATATCAATAAATTATACTAAATATTCTCGATTGTGTTATGATTATAAGTGGTTTTGCTTAAATGTCCACCGTGAACAACTCTTAATATGCCCACCGATGACGTATAATCGTTCCTGATGAAATCGCTGGATTGCTAATCCTATGCAATTCCGATTCAGAGTTCATGCAAAATATAACAACGCGCAACGGAAAACGAGTTATGCCTTTTTTAGCAAAAAACAAAATGAATTAGTTCTAAGGTCAAAACTTAAGACAGAGCAATCGATGAAACCTTGACCTCTCGATCTTCTGTTGTATTCTTTTTCTTTTCTCAAACGTTATATAAGCAATGAGCTTTCGAGAATTCCAGCCGTCTTCTACTAAATCGTATCTAAGATTTTCATGTGTAGAAATGACTAACTTAAAACTTATTTATAGGCTACAACAAGGACCTAGAGGATGATTAGAATTAGGTCTCCTGATAGGCTTAGGAGTCCATGATCGGCACGAACACACTTCTTAAGCCCATCAATAATAACTCAGAACACTACAGACTTATTGAACTACCGCCCCAAATCTATATTAAATATAAGTTCCTACTTATTATGAGTGTGTTTATCTCCTTGTGATCAAGATATCGAATGTCGGTTAATTAAATAAGTTAATGACAACTCAATTTAATTAACATCTATATTCAAAAATAGTACTGCTCAACTTTATTATCATGCAGGAATAAATTCACCTACGGATTTACATAATAATCTTTATGAGCTACTCAAGGAGATATTATCATCCTAAATAATTAGGACACAGATTCCTTCTATAATCAACAACAGACCATATAAACAATATTGTATCCCAATTTACCGAACTTATTGATTTAATAAATAAATCTCACTCATTGGTAAATTAAAAAAAACAGAAATTGAGTATACATACGTGTTATTATATAGGGATTAAAATGACGTACATCCATAATAACAAAGGTTTTATTCTATTATGTAGTCAGTATAAATCGAACAACCTCAATTGATCCTGCTTAATACATACAAAATGTACTAATGTAATTTTATAATTAAGATAGACTAATACCAAATTATACTGAACCATTCCGATAATTTGTCCAAAATCATATTGGTTGTGAGCTACTATTCATAATCTATAAGGAACTGATAACATGATCTTGTTTATGACACCACACATCATGTTATCTACAATATAAATTAATTGGACAATTGCTATAACATATATAACAAATATGAAATGCAAACAATTGACCATAAAAAATTCTCATATCAAAATAGATGTACACAAAAAGCTAGACTTATAGTAACATTCTAACAATCTCATCTCTTTGTTATATGAAAGTAAAATTAATAAATGCTCTGAATTTTTTATATATCAACCGTGAGCACATATTAATGTGCCCACGGTATATGTCCACGGTTGGTAGGTGAACAGGACTGTGATTACAAGAGCAAACAATCAAATGACTTCAATACCTACCTTGATCAGTCGGGATGTAACAAATATTACGAAAATAATCGATAGGAAACCTTATTAAATTATTCAAAATTTATCATGAAATTAAAGGATTATCAAAAAGTACACAATAATATATGATTATCTAATTAAAATCACAAAAAAGGAATATATTCAAAACTATAAATAATAAAATGTATTATTAGATGTGTAACAAATGTTTAGCACTATATACAACTATTAACAAAATGAGGTTTGTGATGTTCAGATAGGGACAAGTACAGTGTTTATACTCATGTCAGCATTCTCACTTAAATAAAGGGGATCAGACACATAAATTGACGATTATGTAATCAAATACAGTTATACTTTAAAAGAGAGATATTAAAAAACATAAAACTTGCATATATGGTTAATCAAGTACAATACTGAAAATTTTGAAAATTACATTGATATAAATTTACAATTATGTTTAGTTTTCGTTTCAAATATGTATTACTCAATTATACAGATAATTAAACCATATATATAGATTAACATATCAGACATGAAAGACTTTCTTATCACACGTGATCCTTTATTCTCCCATATATTTCACATAGTAATCGAAAATAATCATCACATGTGACAGTCACTAATTAATACATAAAATGCGTTAAAAAATAATGAAATAGGAATTTCCAATATAACAGAAGATTCAGAACAATTGTTAGTGATCTGGCCTCTTCCCACGTCTAAACATCTTAAATAATAGGATTCATAACTAATACCATCCAATAATATCAATAATGTTGATTCTAAATTATTATTAAATTTTAAAATTACATCATTAATATGACAAAAACGATACACATGAGAATATATGATAGTAATATCCAATTGTGTGTCGTACCTATCTGCAGAATTATATTCACTAAAAGGGCAGTTGAAATTACGTTTTTCTCCTCCAAATCTACATGATGCATCTTACATGCCATCATAGAGATTGGTCCAAAGTGAAGATTGTTAAAAGAAAACCAGGCCATGAAAGGCAAGAAATGAAGGCAAAATTTCTCGAGTTTCAGGTTATAGTTTTAACAACAAATGCTGAAACAACAAAGCCAGTTGGCCAAGGTATAATAAGTAGAGAAGTACCTCGACATGGAAGATGGATATTCATGCTCTTGGAGTTTTGTATAAGGTTAAGAGAACTTTGTTACCAGGTGAAAATTGATGATCTTTGCATGAGAATGGTATGCTTAAATGTGTAAAATTTCTTAGGCACTGATCTCTGAAATTGCAGCATGAAACAAGCTGAATTTGAAGTGGGGGGTCATTTTACCATTGCAGGACCAGAGGATGAAACAAAAAGAATAAACCAGTTTCTAGAAGAAACCTTTCAAGTGCAGAGATGTGTAGTAGCAACAGGGCATAGATGGATGAAAGGATAAATGGAAAAAATTGCAGTAATTCTAAAACTTCAAACCGGAATGGATGGCAACAACTCCACCAACAAGGTTTTCATACTCAACCTTCTGAAAACCAGCCTCTGCAATCATCTTCGCAAATTTGTCCTACACTTGCAAATAACATCACACAACTTTAGGTTTGAATCAATTATCAGTTTTACTCAAATTAGCAGGCATGGACAATCACAAGACTCCATATCATCGAAATTATCATACAAAGAAAGCCTCAGTCGCAATGAGAATGTGTGTGTGTGTGAGAGAGAGAGATTAAATCCATAGGAATTAGAGTTTGGTGCAGCAATAATAAGCTCACATTTTAATTTTTCTGAAGAATAACAAAGATATGTCATACGAGTAAAAAGCACTGCATTATCATTACAATTTGCCAGATATGGAATTAGTGAAATGTTGATGTCAAGTCACTGCTGATATAACTCATGTTTCAATAACAATATGATATCGGGTTACATAAGACATACTAAAACTGGGGATATATGCATGGTGAAGAGGGGTTCTAGGGGACTAGTACAAGAATAAATCAACTTAGAATCATCATTCATGAGTTCAAAATTGGAACTCCAAAATAACTTTTAAGGTAATTCTTTACATCTTTGATATTTCGATTGTCATTCCTTGATAACTGATCCTATCCAAACACAACAATTCATTCAATGAAAACTTCCATCAATCCAAGTACTTTTAAAAACTACTCATAATTGAAATGGAAAAATATAGAAGTGTCAAGAGGAAAATACTCCTTCAGACTGCAAATTAGCTTTCAAAAGTCACAGCATATCTAAAGAAAAAAAAAATAGCTTCTCTTTCTTTCATTGATCTGACAGTTATATTTGAGTACAACCACTGACAAACCCAAATACAATAATCAAGCATTTACAATAGAAGTGCAAGCACAAACAAATTTAAGAGACGAGGTACATGCTGTTTATTTAATTTTATCCAATCACTAACATAAATCTGTAAAAGCATACATCATACCTGTGATGGAAAACGACGAATGCTCTCAACCAGATACTGATAAGATTCACGATCACCTGCAACTAGCTCGCCCAGTGCCGGAATGACTGAAAATGAGTAATAATCATACCTGAGGGATGAAATTTGGACTGTAGATATCAATGGATGATAAAACGTGGGAACACAGAATCTTTACAAGCAATTAGAACAGGTAAGCTTAAATTATATGTGTTATTAGAGATAGCTTCCAGCTTTTCTCACTAGTAATTAAGAAGTAAAGGCAGCATAATAAAGCAAAATATGATATTCGTTAAGCAATAATACTGACCAGAATAAGAATAATAATAAAAAATATATCACATTGCATACACCCAATTATTGATATATATGTATCCAGTTACAGATCCCCCGAACCATCTAATACTTATAGAAACATGTACCAGAGAATAATAGGGAAACTAATCAACTAACTGCAACCAGTACAGTGTGGAAAAATAATTGTCTGTAACAGACAGGCTTCTTGCTCCACAAGAAACATGTTTTTAGTATAATCATTAATATATATATATATATATATATATATATATATTACTATGAAATCAGAAACTTGCAAAGGTACCATCTTAGAACTAATTATGCAGTAATAGGGACATGATAGTCATGCATAGAGTATGATCAAGAAAGGCCTATCATAAGGTACATTGACAATGGTATTACTTACAACTCTTTTAAAACTGGAAGCTCTACATGGCTCAGTTCAAGGCAAATAAATCTTCCTCCCCTTTTAAGCACCCTTCAAATCACAACAAAGAGAGTCAGAAAATATAATAGTATCAAACTACAAAGAAAAAGGACTAAACAGAAAAAATGAAAAAGAAAACAGAGGGATGGAAGATGAATGATGGCAAATTAAACATGAATACAATGTGTAAAAATGTAGAAGGTGTCCGTGTCACAAAAAAAGAAACATAGGGAACGTAATTCATGTTCCTTGGAAAAAAAAAAAAAAAACAAGCTAGTGGCCATAGTTTATCTCTAGAAGCTTCTATTTGCATGTGAGCAAGCAATTACTAATTGGAGAACACATATGAGAGTTATTAGCTGTCTAGTATGTTAATGAGATCAACAGTGAAAACCCAGCAAATTTGACTGGTCTCCCAACTCCAAACTAAATATGTATATGAATAAACAAATAGTGAATACAAGAAGATAAGAAATGCAATAAAATGAAAATCAGAAAAATCAGATAAATACATTATGGTGCTCTGAGAATACCAAATTATGAAGCAAAGATTGCAACATAAAAAAAATAGAATCAGAAACTAACCTATAAGCTTCTGCAAGAGCTTTTTCTATATGTGTTACATTCCTTATTCCAAATGCAATTGTATAACCATCCATCGAATCATCTCCAAATTTGAGTGCTTCCGCATCTCCTTCTACCCAAACAAGAGATCTATCCTCTCCAAGACCTGATTGCATTGAAGGCAAATTTCTTCATTAAAAATGAGTGAACTATATTTGGAGAAATTTGTCAGAGAAATGAGATATTTTGTATAAGTTGACTACAAAAGGTAGAGCTATTACTTACCTCTCTCTTGGGCCCTCTTTTTGCCAACATTCAACATATTGGGGTTAATGTCACAGACAAAAATTTGAGTTTCATCTAGTAGATTATCATCATGAGTGTCCCTTAAGGCTCGACGACTGACACTAGTTATACTGTCTAGGATTCTGAAAGCAACATCCCCTGTAGAATTAGAGAAGCTCCTTAGTCAAGTAAATAATAAGACAACCAAACAGACTTAACTATCAAAAGAATCAAACTGCAAGAAACTAGATTTCACTTCCCTCAAAAACAATGTAGATAAAAGATAACATTTTCACCTCAATCAACAAAGGGTAAATTAGCTTTATACTCAACAGGTAATTTGATATTACATATGAAATAAACCTTACTCAGTATCTTATACATCCAGAACAAGAATGAGTATGCAACATGCACAGATAAGATCATGTTGAAAATTCTGAGGGAGATAACTATACACATAGATAACAGTTCACCACTTCTGGACCCATTTATAACTTGTTCGTATGAAGTGTATCTTCATGAATGAAAACTCAAATAATTCATTTACTACTTTTAGGCGTTATTTTGTGCCTTCTTAGAGTAATATTCTGAAAGAAATGTATTAAGTTGGAATTGAGGTTTGTATTGATCAATAGACCAATAATATTACATTATTACAGCATATTATATGGAAACTACATCTGGATAACTCTTTTGTGACTCACATGTTATGATATTCATGTCTTTCAATTAGAGTTAAGTATGATTATGATAAGGTTCATTACATACTATTTTGGATTGTTATTACAATGACTAATGTTAGCAAAACATATTCAATATATGTCATATTGTTAAGGATTTTTCTAAATATTAAACTTATCGTAATGATAGGAAGCTAAATAAAGATGAGAGGATATAGTTGTGAGAAAAATGAAAGCTCATCATGGAAGCGTACGGAAATAAAAATTTATTCCAAAAACACAAATGTATAACATTGGAAAGATGAAAATGCATTTTAGTAATTAAAACCAAACACAGTCCCCAAGAGGAAACACTTTTAACTTCACCTTCAAGCTCATAATAATCTAAGAAAATCCTACATACTCAACAAACAAGTTATTACCATACTCATAGATCACCTGTTCCACCAGCCACATCGAGATGCTTCATTCCTGGAAACGGATTCAACTTGGAAACAAGCCTACAATGTTTGCCAACTCAAATAACCTAATTAACTAACACTTAACGTAATATAAAAAATCAATTATCTCATCATACAATAACCAAAACGGAAAAGAACTAGAGAAAACAAACCTTTCTTTCCATAATCTATGCAGGCCGCCACTCATCAAATCATTCATGATATCATAATTCGATGCAACACTAGTGAACACATTGCCAACCATTCGACTCTTATCTTCCTCCCTAACCTCCTTAAATCCTAAAAACGAAAAACGCACAACCTCACATTAGCATACAGCAAATTGAAAAGCAACAGAAAATTGTGCAAATCAATTAACTAAGGATAAATGAAAACTAACCGAAACTAGTAGCATGAGAGTGCAAACTCAAGCCCGTAATTCGCAGCGGCAATAGAAAATTGTTCTTCCTCAGGCCGCGATAAATCGATCTCATCGCCATATGAAACGCCAAAAGGGGATCACAGAATTCAATCCCAAGATTTTGAAAAAATAAACTAAATCAATTATTACAGAGGGTGATGAGACACTGAGGAAGAAGGAGAGAGCTGAGAAGGAGAGATCGGATCTACGTTTTGGGCGTTGTCCATAATACGATTTGAGTCGAGGCGGTGGCTCTATGGTTTGGGCTACTTCTAAGAGCGCATCAACGGGTGTTATTAAATTTTTTGGAATCCACGTGCCACCACGTCAATATAAAAACATCCTTTTTTTTTTTCTTAATATATCCCTACATTAATGAAAGTTTTATATATACTATAAATGATATGAAATTCATGACATAACGAATAACCGGTAAATTGGTGTAAAAATATGATATCAATTATTTTTTAATTGTGTGGCATCGATTATCAAGTTTATATTCTTTTAGATATAACACGTTATTTAAATTAATCGTGTAATACTATACGTCTAATGAAATTAAGGATTTTAGGACAAGAAATACAAAGATTAAAAAGAAAGGAACTATGTTTACCACTTTTAAAAAGAAAGAAAATATCAATTTTGTACATCCATATATTTATGAAAACAATTTTGCAATTTTCCTACTAGCGTGAGAAGCGCCTTCTTCAATTTATTTTGAATTTTAATTAAAGTGGATTTATATGGTATATTGAATTCTCACTTTCAATATGGCCCTCATGATGAAATTTTCTTTTCTCAAATTATTGTTTAAACTTTGTGTGTGCTAAGATAATATATATAGCTATTAATAACAAAATATTATTTATATTGATGTCGATATAAGTAGAGATATTGTTTTAATTTGAGATAGAAAGCCTCATTAATGGTTGAGGAATTTTCAAACTCATCTTGAGTAACAACCAATCTTATATATTCTTAATTAGATGGAATAAGAGTTCTTACACCATACGTCTCTTGTTACTCATGCTAACTTGAAGTATGGAAAAAATTTGCTAATAACTTATTGGGTTTGAACCATTAACTACTCGAATTGACAATTTTATCCTTTAATTTTAAAAAATTCAGTATTTAAGCAAATTTCAGCCTGAAAGACCAAATTGAACTCAAATTACACATGATTCGCAAATGATCCCTTAATTACAGACTATTTGGCAAATTGACATAAAACTTAACACCTCATCATTCGACAAATGAGATCTTCACGTGTACAAGTAATCCTCACGTAAGTATAAAATAGATTCCAAATAAACTATTTGGAGATCATGTGAGAATATTGTGCGAATCATGTGTGAATTATGTGCAATTTTAGCTCAATTTGGTTATTCAGGTTAAAATTGGCTTACATTTCCAAATTTTTGAAAGTTGGATGAAATTGCCAACCGAAAATTTTATAAACAAAACTGTCAGATCCGATAAGTTACTTGCTAAAAAGAATAATAAACTTGTAAAGAAAATAGAAAGTCGTGATGAAGATATTTAGGTACAAGGCTACAGTGCTATCTATGAATTGTGTTATATGTGTATATATGTATACAAGTTTGAATAGGTATGAGGATGCTTAATTATTTTTCAAAAATAATTTAGCCACATGATACGTTTGTTTGTGTTGTGTTTTTTAAATTATTTATTTTTATTCATTTGTAATTAAAAAGATCAATCATTATTTCTAAACCGATCAACACATTTAGAGGCATCAGATTAGGGATTTTACAACAACTTACTAATATAAAATTTCGGAAAATGACAATATTTCCCAACATAACTAGTATATCTTAAAACAATATAATATTTCAAACATCAACATTTTTCAATATTTATTTTATATTGAAAGTAAAATCCTACCTTATTTAATACAAAAACAAATATACTATTTTACTACTTATATGAATTTTATTATTCAATGATTGGAAAGTTAGGATTTCCTCGATCCACTTTGGTCAAATAATTCCTATGATCTTATATATTTAATAAATATGATATATAATATAATGAAATATATTATTTATATAGTCATAATTTCTTGTACATAAAAATCAAAGTATGAAAAAAATGGTAAACTTAATATATATATATATATATGAATGTCTATGAATAGATATAGAAATATTGGTCCTACTACCCTACCCATTATGAGTATATTAATATGTGTCTACTGCTGATGTATCAGATATCCAACATACATATAAATTTCACTTTTCATATAATCAAAAATTGTGATCATTACACGTCAATGATGGACATATTAAAAGTTGCCAACGTATAACACCCCCTCTTCTTAGTGTAGTTATTTTTATTGAATCAGCATAACTTTCTAAACTTATAAAAATTTTCGTACGGATTCATTTTTTTTGTAAGAAAACAACGGAGTCAAATTTTGTAGGAAACATGCTAGAGTTTTAAAACGATCTAAAGCATCACAAAAGAATTAAATCGTTTGAGTAAAATTTTCATCAAAAGAAATCAGAAACAAAAGTTTTCTTAGCATGAATACTTAAGAAAAATAAAATAATGTTAAAACTAATTCCGAGGCCGTCACCACCAGCTACGCTTCATCGCTGCTACCTCCTTGTATCACATCTTACATTTGCCCTTATCTGCAATATGAGGTAAATACTATAAGCAAAAACTTAGCAAGTACATCGCTTAATCTCACAAAAATATTTTCTTTGCAACTTTAGAAAAAAACAAGCCATCAGCTAATAAAAAAATATAAATTCTCTTATACTTGAAAATAATATACTATGGGCCCAAACATAATACCAATGCTCGTAACTCCGAAGAATCCGGGCTAGCTAGCAACCGAATTCAAATGGAGCAACTCAATACTCATAGGTCGGTCTTGGAGCCCTTAAATTCTTTTAGTGGGCGATCTCGATGTCCGATATCAATCTCTAAAATATAAAATATAAAATAAAACTATAAATATACACATTCTAAAAAATTATACTTTTCTCATTTTACATCACTTAACAAATCATCATCTTATATCCATAGAGAAACATAAATAAAACTCACAAAATACATAATTTAGCAAATCATATATTAAAGCATATTCACAGATAACAAAATGAGCATTCACGTAAATTTTACATTAACATTAAACAGGTAAAACAAAACTACTCATACCACAAGTGAGAGATATACTTATCTGGTGCTCCAAAACTCACAATACTTCAAGACCCCTTAAAACGCTATACTCTTATATCTTACCCCAATCAAATCTAAATTATAAACAATTCATAAAATATATAATCAAAACATATCTATTTTATCTTGATATATTATATTCTTAATGATTAACATGCTTAACTAAGTAATTGCTCCCTAATAATAATAAAAATGGTCTAATCAAATTATTTATCAATTAATTCCTAATTAATTAGGAAAGTGGAAACATACACAGTTGACATCATAGTAAATCTAAAAAATTTTTAAATTTAATTTAATATTAACCTAGCTATTCAACAGAAAACAAATACTTAAAACTAAATAAATAAATTAACCATTAATTAATCATAATCACTATATCAACACTAACTTCCTCGGAGGACTCGAACCCAACATAGCTATTACACTACAAGAAAATTCATCGACAGTGGCGGAAAAATCCGTCACTAAAACCAAAAATTCTGTCACTAATCAGGATTTGTGACGGAAAAATTCTGTCAAAAAGAATAATATCCGTCACTAAAACCATAGTATTAACATTCTTACTTGTTGGTTGAGTAGTGACGGAAATTATCCGTCACTAGTTTTGAAATTCTGTCACTAATCAGGATTTGTGACGGAAAAATTCTGTCAAAAAAAATAATATCCGTCACTAAAACCATAGTATTAACATTCTTACTTGTTGGTTGAGTAGTGACGGAAATTATCCGTCACTAGTTTTGTGAGCATACTTGTTGGTTGAGTAGTGACGGAAATTATCCGTCACTAGTTTTGTGAGCATGACACGTCATCATACCCGCCACGTCAGTATGCCACGTGTCAACACCCAATATTATGCATTGTCTGGAATTCGAACCCAAGACCTATTGTGGTAGGTTAACCACTAGACCATTAGTACTTTATGTAATAATATTCTACATGTATTTCTTTTATAAGTATTTTTAATATTTTTAATATTTCTTTTATAGTGACGGAATAATCCGTCACTACATAATTGTGACGGAAAATTCCATCACAAAAACAAATATCCGAATTTATAATTTTTTTTAAATAGAAATTCATGTAGTGACGAATTATTCCGTCACAAAATAGTGACGGATTTAAATCTATCTTCGTCACTATTATGTGACGGAATAATCCGTCACTACATAATTGTGACGGAAAATTCCATCACAAAGACAAATATCCGAATTTATAATTTTTTTAAATAGGAATTTATGTAGTGACGGATTATTCCGTCACAAAGATAAATATCCGAATTTATAATTTTTTTAAATAGAAATTTATGTAGTGACGGATTATTCCGTCACAAAGATAAATATCCAAATTTATAATTTTTTTTAAATAGGAATTCATGTAGTGACGGATTATTCCGTCACAAGTCCGTCACAAAATCTTTTCTGTCACTATTTTGTCACTATTTCGTAACAAATTTGTGACGGAATTTTTCCATCACTAAATTCTGTCACTATCGGGCAATTTTCTTGTAGTGTTATATATTATGTGATTTCTTCATTTACTAGTTTACATATAACAGTCAAATAAGACTAAATAAATAAGTCACTAAAAGATAAGGCATCCTAAAATACGAGTTGCAATATCTTTTATATTGTTGTCAACTCAAAACAACATGATTAAAAGCATCAACATTATCATTCTTCTCCAATAATCATGAATGTACATATCGTATTAAAAAAATTAAGAATGTCTATTAAGGCATACGATAAGAGATGCACCGCTTCTAAGCTCTATTTCTTGTACATCTTGTTCTCAATTTTTTACTAGGTAGCAACTATCGATACGAGAATATATATATGTTTAGGGTTTAGGTCATGCCTTGGTTGGAACCGATGGATCGCTAATCCATGCAATTCCAATTCAGGGTCCATGCAAAATATGACAATGTGTAGCGGAAAACGAGTCATACTTTTTGCAACGAAATTAGTTCTAAGGTCAGAACTGTAGACAAAACAATAAATGAAGCCTCGACCTCTTGATCTGTTGCTGTATTCTTCACATTTTCTCGAACGTTGTGTGGACAACGAGCTTTCGAGAATTCCAGCTGCTTCTATTAAATCGAATCTAAAATTATCATGTGTTTAGAAGCGCCTGACTTAAGGCTTATTTATAGGCTACTATAGGCTACAACAGAGACCTAGAGGAGGGTTTGGATTAGGTCTCCTGATAGGCTTAGGAGTCCTAGTTCGACCTGAACACACTTCTTAAGCCCATCAAATCCATATTAAATATGAGCTTTTATTTATTATGTGCACGTTTATCTCACCGTATTTAAGATATCGAAAGTTCATTAATTAAATGAATTACTGACAACTCAATTAATTAACATCTAATTCCAAGAGTAGTACCACTCAACTTTATTATCATGCCGAAATAATTGCACCTACAGAGTTTACATGATAATCCTTATGAGCTTCTCAAGGAGACATCATCATTCTAAATAATTAGGACACAGTTTCATTCTATAATCAACAGCACACCATATGAACAACATTGTATCCCAATTTACTGAGTTTATTGATTTAATGAATAAATCTCACCTATTGGTAAATTAAAGAAACATATATCGAGTATACGTGCCCGTTATTATATAATGATTAAGAGGATACACATCCATAATAACAGAGGTCTGGTTCTATTATATAGTCAGTATAATTCGAACAATCTCAATTGGTCCTGCTCAATACATACAAAATGTACTAGTGTGATTTTATAATCAAGATAGATTAATACCAAATTACACTACAACCATTCCAATAATTCACATACCATGAGATCTACAATATAAATTAATTGGACAATTGCAATAACATATATAACAAATATAAAATGCAAACATTTGATCATAAAAGATTCTCATATCACAAATAAATATTCATACAAAAGTTAAACTTATAGTATACATCCTAACAGCCTCCCTTTTAAAATAGATGATAGTGGACTCCTAATTTATCTCAACTACTTAATATATTTCAATTTTCCATATCTTCATCTATTAATTTAAAAATTTTAAAGATTTATTGCTAACCCACTAAATCTTAAAGTTCTAATCACATTATACATAGTATTTCAAATAACACATAATTAATTTCTCTATAAGATACTATTACATCATGATAATTAATAAAAGTTTAATATTCATTGAAGAGATTTTAATTAGAAATTTGGGGTATTACAATCCCCTATACCTTATAAAAGTTTCATCCTCGAAACTTAAAATAACTCGGGATATTTTTGTCTCATATCCTCTTCAGCTCCCAAGTTGCTTCTTTAAAATGGTGATTTTGCCAAATGGTAGTATTTTTTTATTTCTCAACTTCTTGATCTTTCGAGCAACTATCTCTACAGGTTTATTTTCGTAACTCAAGTCTTCTCGAATTTGCACTGTCTGGGTTGGATTATATGACTCGAGTCCGGAACATAGTTCTTCAACATCGAGACATGAAAAATATTGTGAATAGCTGACATCACTTCAGGTAGATCTAGCTTGTAAGCTACTTTACCAATTCTCTTCGTGATTACATAAGGTCCAACATATTGAGGACTAAGCTTCCCTTTCTTACCAAATCTTATCACTCCTTTCATAGGAGCTACTTTAATAAACACTGCATCTCCAACTTCAAACTCGAGTGGCCTCTCACGGATATTTGCATAACTTTTCTATTGACTTTGAGCTGTTTCAATCATTTGATAAATGGTTCTGATAACCTCAGTTGTCTCATCAATGATAGCAGTTCATTATCCTATTCCCGACTTTAATTCTTTCTTCTCTCCTAGCTCATGCCAACATATAGGTAATCTACATTTTCTCCCATACAAAGCCTCGTAAGGTGTCATTGCAATTGTAGACGGATAGCTATTGGTGTATGCAAACTTTGCCAAACACAAGTACTTGCACCAACTTCCTTTAAAATCCAATGCACAAGCCTGTAGCATATCTTCCAAAATTTGATTTGTTCCCATTATTTGTTCATTTGTTTGAGGATGAAAGTTGTACTAAATCATAACTTAGTTCCAAGAACCATTTGGATGCACTCCTAAAAATGTAAAGTAAATTGACTATCTCGATCAGAAATAATTGTCTTGGGAACTCCGTAAAGCCTGACAATCTCTTTAATATAAAGTTGAGCTAATTGTTCCATTGAGTATGTCATCTTGATCGCCAAGAAATGCGTAGATTTCATCAATCTATCAACAATCACCCAAATCGCATCATAGCCGTTTGTCATCCTCGATAACCAAATTATGAAATCCATGGCAATATCTTCCCATTTCCATTCTGGTATTTGAATGAGTTGCAAAACTCCTCCAGGTCTTTGGTGTTCTACTCTAACTCTTTGACATGTAAGATATGCACTAATATATTTTCACTACATCTCTCTTCATTCCAAACCATCAAAAGTTCAGATCGTGGTACATCTTAGTAGAACCAGGATGCATTGAGTATGGTACACTATGAGCTTCTTCAAGTATTTTCTTCTTTAAGTCATCATCATTTGGAACACATAACCGATCCCCGAAGTATAGTACCCCACCGTCAAATATTGTAAAATCTTCATTTTTCCCTTCTTCTACTTCATGTTTGATCCTTTGAATACTCGAGTCTTCCTCTTGTTTCTTTCGGATGCCATCAAACAATATCGGCACCAACGTCAAGGTAGAGAGTTATTCAAAGATTATCTCGATCCCAAATTCTAACACTTCTTTTTGTAATGGTCATGATAGTTCCGATAAAGACATCAATATGGCACAAAGCTTCCTACTCAAAACATCAACTACTTTATTTGCTTTCCCCGGATGGTAAAGGATCTCACAATCATAATCCTTAACTAGCTCGAGTCATCTACGTTGCCTTATATTCAAATCTTTTTGGGTAAAAACGTACTTCAAGCTTTTGTGATCTGTGTAAATCTTACATTAAACTCCATATAAATAATGCTTCCAAATCTTTAGTACAAAGACAACCGCTGGCAGCTCTAGGTCATGAGTAGGGTAGTTCTTTTCATAATTCTTGAGTTGTATCGAAGCATACACGATCACCTTTTCCTTTTGCATAAGTACAACTCCAAGACTCATCTTTGATGCATCACTATAAATATCAAAACCCTCATCTCCTTCCGGAATAGTCAGAATTGGTGCACTTGTCAATCTTCTCTTAAGTTTGACAAAACTATTTTCACAATCATCAGACTACTCATATTTCTTATCTTTTCTAGTAAGTACTGTCAAAGGTGAGGTGATTTTTGAAAAATCCTTCACGAACCTCCTATAGTACTCTGCTAATCCTAGAAAACTTCGAATTTCACCAACATTTTGTGGTCGCTTCCAATTGCTAACCGCTTCACTCTCCTTGTGAGGCGATTTCTCTTTTCTTTTTTTTTTACTTTCTATTTGTGCAATTTTTTTTATTGTTTTCTCCTAAAATTTAATTTCCAAAAATACCCTTGTCATTTGTGCTGGAAAAAAACACTTTTATAAATTCTTCCAAAGATTCTATTGTTATATATATATATATATTAGGTGCACAAGGAAGTTTTCTGGTGGTTTTGATATTAATGCATTGGAGAAAATTCCAGAATAATAGTATTACTGTCAATTGTAATCTTATTTTTGTCCACTAAATTTGTGTCACTTCTTCATAGGTAGATGAATCGATATTCACCTGGTTTAATATGTTTATTATGATTTTGTTCAACTATTAGAATCCCTTAATTAACAGTGTATTACTTTAATGTTCTTGCATTCGCCACATTTGTAGTAATTATTTTGTTTTTGAAAAATTACTATATGGATTTTGCGGTAAGAATCCTTGATTTCGAGTAGGTTTTCAGGATCTTAGATACTTGATGAGAGTGAGTTACATATGGTGTTATTTATAACTGCTTCATGGATTGTAAAAACTAAATTACTGAATTGTATCTACATATGGTTTCACACTTCTGCAGTCTCTCTCTAATCTTTAAATTTTAAATTTTTACGAGTGTTGTGAAGGCTTGCGAGCATGGATAAATAATAATGTGTTGTGAATTGCACATTAGATTTTTAGTCCTCTATTTTTCACTTTTTGATTTTTAGTCTTTTATTTAAAAAATATTAATTTTCAGTCCTTTTACTTGCAGTATTAGGTAACTTTTTGTTTTTTAATTACAATTTAATTATAACACCAAAAAAAGTTTTTTTTTCATTTAACATGTCTAAATTAATATTAATAGTTTTTAGCATCAAATTTTCTATTAAGTAATTAATAAATAAGACTTTATATACATTTCATGTTATCAGAATATGATTAATGTCATTGTTTAGTTTTATACTAATAGTATACCCGTCCAGTTCTGTAGTAAAGATGGAATTCCAAAATAACCATCAACTATAATCTTGCACGGTTTGTCATATAAGATCTAATAGTTTTAAAATTATAATAACGTAATATTATTATATAAAATAAAAAAGTATAAATAAGTTAAACAAACAAATTGAAAAATCTATATTAGAAATAAGAATGAGAAAAAAAAGTAATTCTATTCACAACCACAATATTTCTTTCTACAACTATGGTAAATTTAATTTTTCTATTTTGCCCTTAATTTTTTTTTCACAGTCATCATATTACTCATATTTCCACTTCTTTCATCACCCCATCTATTGAACTCTCTACCAACCAAAAAAATATATATCTTTCAACTTTTCATTCTTCCATATATTATGAATTTCGACGATTTACCGCTCAATATTTAGGTTGAATGCATAAATATTTTATTAGTCTTCATACATTTTATTTCAAGTTATTTTGAATTTAGATTTTTTCCAAAAAAAAAAAAATCTCTCTACAATCATGATTGTTTTTTTTCTTTACATTTCAATGTTCATTAAATTGTATTGTATAAATATATAAAATTTTCTAAATGTGAGAATGGTTTTCTTGATGTCAATCAAGATAGAAAATTTATTTTTAAACAAATTATGTTTTTATGATGTTAATTATTTTAGTGAAATGTCCCGAGATATTTTTTAATTTTTTTTAAAGAGGAATTGAATGAGTGATCCTATAGTTTTGAATAATTTTTTAGAAATAGGATTTGAAGTTTCGATGATAATATATAAAATTTATGTATGTACGTGTTTAAGGCGGAGTAAAAAGGGTGGTGGCTGTGGTCTATAAAAAGAAAAGCAAAAAAAAAAAAAAAATTAAGGTCAAAACATGGAGAATTTTAATACATAATAGATAGTGCAAAGAAATATTGTGACTGTGAATAGAATTACCAAAAAAAAGTGTTAGTTTTGACCAAATTTCTAGATGCAAATTGTGATATTAGAGTCAAATCTAAATCACCCAAATTTTCTAATCTTTATTGTCTCTCTTCCTTCTCTCCCTAAGTTATTAAAAGTAATATTTAAAAATCACATAAATTAAATTTAATACCGAAAAATAGAAAACCTTCCAGTGTCTTATTATTACATTGTAATTGAAAATTTAAAAAATATATTTAATCTCTACATATATGATATATGTATTGGAAACGCTATAAATTTAAGAATTGTAAATATTAGTATCTTTTATTAGTGTTCATAAATATAAATAGATATATGTTTTAATAAAAATTTTGGATCCATCAGTAAAATTAATTCAATTATTTTACTATTTTCGTGTCTTACCTTCATGTTAACTCTGCATGGTAAGGATCGTGAAGAGGTTTGCAGCTCCGAGCTACATTGAAGAAGGGAACGAGCTCCAATGGGTGAATAGTATGTTCTATATCTTTTCTGTTTGGATCGTGCCATGCCCAAGTCATGGGGTAAGGAATGTGAGACTCATGTCGTGCACGGGCCATAAAGATGGGATGTTGGACTCGTGTCATGCATGGACCATGGGAAGGGGTTGTTGGGCTCGTGCCAGGAGCCGGAGATGGTGTTTGTCTTGTACTGTGCACGGACCATGGGATGGGGCACGAGCCATATACGATTGTTTTGTTGTTTGCCAATTTAGAAAAAATATACATCAATTGTGTCTGTTGTTTTGCTAGTTAATCTATATCTATATCTATCTATATATATAGTAACAGAAGTCACTCTATCATCTTTTCTTTTTTTTTTAAACAAATTTAAAAAACTACCATCAACTTTCTTCCACAACTATTGAATAAAAAGTAACTGCTAATCACATCTATCATCAACTTCCTTCCACCAATATTTAATAAAATTGCAGAAATTAATATACCATCAACGTATAACTACTAAATATAACAACTCAATACATAAATTAACATAAAACAACTGCTCACATCCACTATCATCCACTATCATCAACTACCTATACAATATAACCATTGAATATAACATAAACGTATAAAACTATAAAACAATTATACACAAAATCATATTCATATTATTTGTTTCTAGGTTGGTGAAATAGAAATCACCTACTTATTTATACTTATCCATCTGAATTAATATCAAGTTAGATATTGATGGAGATAAGTTCATCTGTTCAAAATGTCAAAAACATGATGTCATAGGAAAATATAGGTAAATAATGTTACAAATGATTTAGCTCAAGTTATGTAGTTTGTTTTAAATTTTAATTTAATGTATTGTTTTTCATTAAGGTACAAGATTCGAGTTTGTGTCCTTGATTCGACTGGGAATGCAAGATTCTTGCTATGGGATAGGGAATGCACTGATGTAATACCCGAATTTCTAATTATATCTATCTTTATGAATAATAATTTTTTAGTAATTATCATGAGTTAATAGTATCTTATAGAGAATTAATTAGGTGTTATTTGAAGTACTACGTTTAATGTGATTAGGACTCTCAATTGATGTCGATAATATCGACAAATCTAGATAAATTAAACATTGATATATAAATATTTCTATTGATATGATTGATGTCGATAATATCGACAAGTTTTATATAAATAGAGATGTCGATAATATCGACAAGTTTTATGGTTCATAATTGTTCATAATTACATTTAACTAGATATCGATCGCATTAGTTACTATATGCATAAATCAATTGATGAAAGATTTAGTGGGTTAGCAATAAATCTTTAGAATTTTTAAAGTGATAACATGGAGATATGGAAGTAGATATATAAGTTAATTAGTTGAAATATTTTAGGGATCTTTTTTTTTAAATCCCTAAAGGATGAGAAATTCAAAGCTAGATACATAAATATTGGGTAAAACTTACAAAATAGATATGAAACTAAAGAAGCGAGAAAGAGAGAAAGAAGCGAGAAAGAGAAATATTGTGTAAAACTTACCAAATAGATACGAAACTAAAGAAGCGAGAAAGAGGGAAGGGAGAAAAGAAATTTAGAAGAATTCCTTGAAGTCTAAAATTTGGAGTCATCACCATCTGGTATTATTCTTAATTCATCTACTTACCCTTATAATTATGTTTTGATTTGTAATAAACAATAATAGGAGAAAATAATTATAAATCAAAGGAAGAATAAATAAATTGAAACTGCGGCTTTGTTCTTATCGATGGAAACAAAATAAAATTTAGTATGAACTAATTTTATATATAATACTGCATTGATTAGTTTAGAATTGTGGGTTCAGTGACTCTAGAGTTGTGTGCATATGCATTATATTGTTTTATATGTTTTGAATTTCTTTTACGAATTTGAGTTATGATAGAATGATTAATGATGATAATAAGCAATTATATATTTGTGTTAATTCGAAATTAAGGATGATGATGGCACGAAGATTAATTCTAGGAATAAGAATGGTTCCCAGGATGATGTAATATCTAATGAGATTGAAATCATTATTTAACAAATATGCAGTATAATTTATGAATTTAATTTGCAACATGATTAGTTATTTTAATCACTTGATATGTGTAGGAACAGACTCTTATCAATTTTATTATTATTAAATTCATCTTTTTAAGTTAGTTGCATTATAATTCCTTGATCTATCGTTTAAAATTTAGTAACACAGACGACTTAATTAAGGTTAGAAAATTTCTTGAGAATTTGGAAATATTTAGAAATTTAGTCTCGTTAACATTATAGACTTGAGTTAGAATTTATTGAATGTATATAAATTAAATCGACCTTAATATTAGTAGTAGATTGATAGATTCTAATTATATGATTATTAATTGTTCACACCTTAGATTCAATTTTAAGGGCTTAAAACGTATTTAAGGATCTTGAAGTATTGTGAGTTTTGAAGACTTCAAGTAAGTACATCCCTCACCTGCAGTATGAGTAGTTTTGTTTTATCTGTTTAATGTTGATGTAATGAGTAGTTTTGTTTTATCTGTTTAATGTTGATGCAAAATTTACGTGAATGCTCATTTTGTTATCTGTGAATATGCTTTAATATATGATTTGCTAAATTATGTGTTTTGTGAGTTTTATGTATTGCTTCTCTATGGATATAAAATGATGATTTGTTAAGTGATGTAAGGTGAGAAAAAGCATTTTTTTGAGAAAGTATATATATATATATATATATATATTTTTTTTTTTTTTTTTTTAATTATATTTTAGAGACTGGTACCGGACACCGAGATCGCCCATTAGAAGAATTTAAGGGCTCCGAGACCGCCCTATGAGTATTGAGTTGCTCCGTTTGGATTCGGTGGCTAGGTACCCCGCGTTCTTCGGAGTTGCGCGCATTGGTACCTTGTCTGGGCCCATAGTATAATATTTTCAAGTATAAGAGAATTTATATTGTTTTTATTAGTTAATTTCTTGTTTTTTTTTTCAAAAGTTGAGAGAAAATGTTTTTGTGAGATTAGGTGATGTACTTGCTAAGAATTTTGCTTATAGTATTTACCTCATATTGTAGATAAAGACAAAGGTAAGATGTGATGCAAGGGGTAGCAGCGCTGAAGTATGATTGGTGGTGGTGACGGCCTCGAAATTTGTTTTAAGATTATTTTATTTTTCTTAAGTATCCATACTAAGAAAACTTTTATTTCTGATTTCTCTTGACGAAAATTTTACTCAAACGATTTAATTCTTTTGGGACGCTTTAGACCGTTTTAAAATTCTAGCATGTTTCTTATAAAGTTTGTTTCCGTTGTTTTCTAAAAAAAATGAATCCTTACGAAGATTTTTTATAAGTTTAGAAAGTTATGTTGATTTAGTAAAAGTAACTACCCTAAGAAAATGGGGTGTTACAACTGAACTTATTGGAAAAAATGTGGATGAACTGAAGGAACAGAATGTAGAATGCTAATTTCAATTTCAATTCATTTTCCTTATTTTCTAAATAAATTACTGATTTACAAATAATTGATAAGTACTTAAGATGTATTTTTTTGCAAATTCCTATTTTGGATTCTTCCGTACAAAAAATTGATGCATTGACAGAACGCAATGTTCTATTTATGATCATGGTGAAAATCATGGTGAAACCTGAGAAGATGACTAATGAAAAAGATGGATACGTAGTAATCAAACTTAGTCTTGATCAAAATATAATAGACAAGTATTTTGATGAAAATATCGAATGTCAGGTATCAAAAAATCACCATGATTTTAAACTATTTTATATTGAAAAAATCACCATGATATAAACTATTTAAAAAAATCACCATGATTTTAGACTTTCTAATATATTTTATCTCTTATAATATAGGAATCAGCCATGTTGTCCAAATTAGGAAATGCCAAAAAGGAAGTTCACAATTTGTTTGGAATAGTAAACCTCATAATTAATTAACTTCAAAATAATTTTTTATGTCAACTTTTACTAACTTATATTTATGTCATTCAGGTTGAATAATCTAAGGATGAAGTTAGCACGCCAAAAAAAAAATGGAAAGATGATTACTGATCCTTTGAATACGACAGAAGATAAGAAGAGTAAAAGATCAATAATGGATGAATTTTCAAATTCTGAACCTGAGAAAAAACGTGATTAAGAAGGAAAAAACTGAAAGAGGTATAAGCATGATGATAGACATGATGATTATTATAAAGCCTAAATTATAGATTTAATATCATCTATGCTTAGGATATAACAATATTTAATGTCTTTCTAAAATTTGTGTTTCTATGTTCAAAGATTGTTATTGACATTTGTGATGCATGTCTTTTTAACATATTATAGCTAATATTTGAGTGTAAACATGTCATGACAAGATTTCAGTTAAGTATCTCTCCATACAAGTTTTAGCATCTTATGAAATGATTTTAAATGACAAAAAGAGAAAAAATTATCTTATCCTAATGCCAAAGTTCTGAATGAACACTGATATTATTTAACATTTGGTATGTTTTCCCTTTTTTAGTCTGATTCTTGTGTAGGGTAGTTAGGTCAGCAAAGAAGTTTCAGTCAGACAACTATAACACTCAAACTAACTTATTAGCTTATCAAAATATTAATACCTCCATTGAGTAAATATAAATGGGATTTAAAACGCATACAATGAGAGAAGAATCTGGTTATATCTGATACTATTATAGGAAGCACAACATATGCAATAAGCTTTTGTAGTACATAAATTGATATCTTTCAATAACCACTAACTGTACATCTGGAGAAGAAAAGTAACAAACTGATAAAATTGAATAACAGGAAGATGTTATTGTAAGATGTTTATAGAAGTACTGTAACGCCCAGGACAAAAATGAATCATAATTGGTTAATTAAATAAGTAAACCTTAACTAAAATATCTTATGTGTGTTAATTCTTGAGTGTTTAATTTAATTACGTGCGTTTCAGATATGTGTTTAACGATAGGTTTTAAATGGATAAAATTCATATACGTGGAAAATAGAATATTTTTATACCATTAGATGCGTAACCGAAAAACGAGAAGATAGAAATGAACTAGAGGTCAATCGGACACCTGTAGCTCAAACGGCGAAGAAAAGGGCAAAATATCGAGTTTCGGAAAAACGAGGAACGGAATCGTGATGAACATAACCGAAATCTTATCGTGAATAGTAACCGAAGCTTATCATGAACAGTAACCTAGCCTATGTGAACAGTAACCTAGCCTATGTGAATAGTAACATTTCCAACTTCTATAAATAGGCCCTAATTCGATTTCATTTTCACCGTTTCTTCGAACGAGCCGAACGAGTCGAAAAGCGCCGAACACACGTAAGTCTCTCTTTCCTCTCTCTTTTTCTTTCCCGTCTTTATTCTGTCGCCGCCGCCGCCGCCGCGCCGCCGCCGGAGTTCGCCGGAAAATGGCGAAAAACCGCCGCTGCCGTCGCCGGAAAAAGTCAAACCCGTTCGTTTCGGCTGATTTTCATATATAACGTAGCCCTTGACGATACGAGTCTAGGACAACTTCCGGAATTCAATTCCGATACCCCGTTGGCCGAAAAATGGTGAAAAACGATCTCCAAAACCCTTAACCCTTATTTCTTGCCACCTTTTCTCTCTCCCGTTTTCTCTCTCTCTGTCTTCTTCTCGTGGTTGCAAGCACCGGAGGGCCTGCCGAGATTGTGGGCTAGCCACTGGAGGGTTGGTGCCGCCTTGGGTGGCGGTGCCGGTGCCGGAAAACGGCATGGAAAAGGGGCTGTTGCACATGGGGTTTTGTGTGTGTTGTGTATACATGCTGTTGGGGGTTGTATTGGTGGTTGCCGGCGATTAGAAGTCGCCGGCCAGTATCCTAGGTGGTCGGCGGAAGGGTCACCGGCGACTGGAAGTCGCCGGCCGGAGCTGGAAAGGCGGGGTTTGGTTATGTATTTTGTGTGCGATGAAGGGTTTTTGAGGATGTTTTTATGGCACTATTCATGCCGGAATCCGGTGAGGGATGGCCGGAGGTGGTAGCCGGCGGTGCAGGCTCGCCGGAGGACAAGGTGGTGTTGGCTTAGGGCGGCGCCGCCGCAGCCGGTGGATTCGGGAAGGTGGGTGCTGAAGCAGGATCGCGCCGGGAGCGTTGCCCTGTTTTTCTCCCGCAGGACGCATCCTGTAAATTTTAAGACGCGTCCTGCAAGCTAAACTGAATTGGACAGAATTGTAGTCTCTGTTTTTGCCCGCAGGATGTGTCTTGGAAATTCCAAGACAGGTCTTGGGAGACATTGCCCTATATTTTTCTCCCGTCGTCGGGAACGTGCGTGACGTCGTATTTTCGATCCGATTCTCATTTTCTTTTCATCATTCTTTAACATCGAGTCATCACCAACGAGACCGGGGGTCGTGGGTCCCGGTCAAAGTCAACCCTTTGACCAAATTACGAAAATACCCTTCAATCTTAAAACGTCCCGTTCGAACTCGTTTCCACTCCGATTGAGCTAATTCTTGTTTCGTTGTGATCCAAATTTCATTCTCTTTCACCTCCGATATATAAACTGATTTTTCTCTCTTGTTTCTTCAACCTCAATCGTTAGGCCTACCGTTCCGATCCGTCTCATCTCGATAGATAATATTCGATTCGATATAGGTTAAATCTTTAATTATAGATTATAAATATCTAAGAAAACATCGTAAACTATGTAGGCTACCGGTTCGATTGAAGCTTTGAGATACGTGATCTTGGATACTTGCAACTCACGTGGTAACCACCGAACAAGGTGGGGGTAATTTCTAACTCCTTATCTGTTTACAGTTTTCCCTATTTCAAGCATGATTGAGGAATACTAAATGCTGTGATTATACTTGCTGTGACATACATAAACTGTGAGGGGTGGCCCGCTGAGGCGCTCCTTCATGCATTCGTCCCTTACCTCCATTCTTCTATGAAAGGTTTGGTGGTCCTTGAAATGCACCAGCGGTATATGAGACCGTTTTACAGGATAAGACGGGCGATGCCCGCACCTTTGCGTCCCTTACCATTTCTAATGCCTGCTGTGCATATTTCGTGCTGTGTTTCGTTATGATTATACGTAATTTCTGATTCAAATATATGTGTTAAGATTTAGACGCGGATTTTATTCCCCACGAGTGTATTCAACGCACTCACCCCTTATTCTGTAATTCACGTTACAGGAGGTAATAGGCATGATGAACCCTAGAAGGAGAGAGGAGGTGCTATTCTTTTGGATCTGTAAATTATTTTAATATGATGTTTCTCAAACTTTTATCTTTATAAAACAATGTTGTAAGGAATCCAAGTTTGGTGGCTAGATGATGTGTATTCGGGATGTGAGATCCCGATGATGATGTATGTATGGGATGTGAGATCCTGATGTTTTTCCGCTGCAAATATTATGTTATTTCGGTTGAAGCCGATGGTTATTATGTAATATTTCATGTTCGTCTCCTACCTCTTTTCTTCTTCCTGCACGCCTGTGTGAAAACTCTGATAAATTCTTTATATGAAATTGGGGCGTGACAGTAATGGTATCAGAGCTTTGACATGATACCGGTTTTAAAAAAAAAAAAAAATGAAGTTTGAGAATTCGCTGTTATCGACACACTGCTTCATTTTGGCCGCCGCCACAGGGCCGTTGATTGCAACAGCGTGAGCTCGTGTGCGTAAATGGTCATTTGCAGGTGTAAGTGCAGTTAAAAAGGGTTGAGAATACCATAGGCCCTTGTCTATGATAGGGTGAGCTAATGAGTGTGTGTCACCATGGGCCCTTGTCTACGATAGGGTGTGCTAATGGGGGTGTGTCACCATGGGCCCTTGTCTATGATATGGTGAGCTAATGGGTGTGTCTCCCCTGGTTCGTGGGTATGATATGAAAGTTTAAGGTTAATATTTGAGTTCGAGCTTGCTCAACGGGTTTTATAAAGAGAATATGAGAAAAACGTGTCTTTAAAACGGGAAAATGTTTTCGAAAAGAAATAAGATAAGCACTATCCTCTCTCTATAGGTGCCTGTCCCTGATCATAAGACTTGCGTAATAGCATGCTTATCGGTTATGTGATACTGTGTTGGAATGATGTATACTGTTAAGGTTAAGAGGGGGCTTTATGGGTATACGCTGATGAAAAAAAAAATCATATAACTTGTATATGAAAGATGAATAGTGTTTACATTCACGCTAGGATGCGAGTACTGTTTGTAAAGACACGTGAGGAGAGGCTTCGACGTTATTATTAGCTTTATAATTTTAACATATACTTATATAATGTAACAGAGCTATGTCAAGAGGAAGATCACGAAGGAATCAAACCCCAACGGTTGATGAGCCAGAACGGGATGATAATGTAAACACGAGGGATCTATTATCGGTCTTGAGGGGTTTAGCACAACACTTCGAGGCAACTAGAGCTAACCCACAGCCAGTTAAGTCAGATCCAAATCTAATATACGAACAATTTCGGCGATTTAACCCGCCGACATTCGACGGGAAGGGTGAACCTTCTGAAGCGGAAGAGTGGTTGAGGTCACTTGATCGACTTTTTGGACACTTGACGTGTACGCAAGAACAGAAGGTTTCCTGTGCAATCTTCCAGCTCACAGAAGAAGCGAGTCACTGGTGGGACTCGTATGAGAGGACGATGCTACCCACCCAAAGAAATGCGCTAACGTGGGAAGAATTTAAAGAAGTGGTTTCTCATCACTTCATACCTCAGTCCTATCAGGATGAAAAAGAAACGGAATTCTTACATCTCCGACAAGGAAGCATGACGGTGGGAGAATATGAGCGGCGATTCAATCAATTGAGCCGATATGCCACACACTTGGTGGATACCGACATCAAGAAGGCTCGAAGGTTTGGAAAAGGCCTTCGTCCAGAGATTGGATCCATACTGGCTGGACAGGGGACAATTTCATACGCAAGTGTTATCGAGAGAGCACAAGAGATCGCCTCTAGCTTGCGGTTGGATGTTATAATTCCTAGGGAAGTCTTCCCAACTCCTGAAAAGAGGAAATGGACTGGCCCGAGCCAGATTTCTAACCAGAATAAATTTCCAAGGGCAAACAATGCACCACTCCTTCCCCCTCTCAGATCCGGGAACCCATGCCCTAGATGCAGAAAGATTCATGTGGGGCCGTGTCAACAAGAAACACGGAGTTGCTTCACATGTGGAGCACCGGGACATGTAGCGGCCAATTGCTGGAAGGCAAGAAACTTACCAGCTACAGCCCCGAACTCGAGGCCGGTGGCAGGCAAAGCACGAGCCTTTGCTCTTAACCGCCCGGAAGCGGCTGGGGGACCCAAGACGATGACAGGTATGTTATCAGTATGTGATATACTTACTCTCATCCTATTTGATACTGGAGCGACACACTTCTTTGTTTCTATGAATTTCTGTAAATTACTGAAGTATGAGGACGGTAGGATAGTCGCTCAAATCCTAGAAGTCAGTATTCCTTCAGGAAAGACGGTAAGGACAAAACACCAATACCGTCATCTTAAGATCTCGTTCGAAGATAAGATTCTTCTGGCTGATCTGCATGATCTGAAGATGAAGGATTTCGATATAATTTTAGAGATGGACTAAAATAAAGCATAAAATGGGAATTGGAAGACGAGATCCTGAATAAGTATCCCAACATATTTTTTTTAGGTACACGTTTAATTTCGAGGACGAAATTCTTTTAAGGGGTAAGGGATGTAACGCCCAGGACAAAAATGAATCATAATTGGTTAATTAAATAAGTAAACCTTAACTAAAATATCTTATGTGTGTTAATTCTTGAGTGTTTAATTTAATTACGTGCGTTTCAGATATGTGTTTAACGATAGGTTTTAAATGGATAAAATTCATATACGTGGAAAATAGAATATTTTTATACCATTAGATGCGTAACCGAAAAACGAGAAGATAGAAATGAACTAGAGGTCAATCGGACACCTGTAGCTCAAACGGCGAAGAAAAGGGCAAAATATCGAGTTTCGGAAAAACGAGGAACGGAATCGTGATGAACATAACCGAAATCTTATCGTGAATAGTAACCGAAGCTTATCATGAACAGTAACCTAGCCTATGTGAACAGTAACCTAGCCTATGTGAATAGTAACATTTCCAACTTCTATAAATAGGCCCTAATTCGATTTCATTTTCACCGTTTCTTCGAACGAGCCGAACGAGTCGAAAAGCGCCGAACACACGTAAGTCTCTCTTTCCTCTCTCTTTTTCTTTCCCGTCTTTATTCTGTCGCCGCCGCCGCCGCCGCGCCGCCGCCGGAGCCGCCGCCGGAGTTCGCCGGAAAATGGCGAAAAACCGCCGCTGCCGTCGCCGGAAAAAGTCAAACCCGTTCGTTTCGGCTGATTTTCATATATAACGTAGCCCTTGACGATACGAGTCTAGGACAACTTCCGGAATTCAATTCCGATACCCCGTTGGCCGAAAAATGGTGAAAAACGATCTCCAAAACCCTTAACCCTTATTTCTTGCCACCTTTTCTCTCTCCCGTTTTCTCTCTCTCTGTCTTCTTCTCGTGGTTGCAAGCACCGGAGGGCCTGCCGAGATTGTGGGCTAGCCACTGGAGGGTTGGTGCCGCCTTGGGTGGCGGTGCCGGTGCCGGAAAACGGCATGGAAAAGGGGCTGTTGCACATGGGGTTTTGTGTGTGTTGTGTATACATGCTGTTGGGGGTTGTATTGGTGGTTGCCGGCGATTAGAAGTCGCCGGCCAGTATCCTAGGTGGTCGGCGGAAGGGTCACCGGCGACTGGAAGTCGCCGGCCGGAGCTGGAAAGGCGGGGTTTGGTTATGTATTTTGTGTGCGATGAAGGGTTTTTGAGGATGTTTTTATGGCACTATTCATGCCGGAATCCGGTGAGGGATGGCCGGAGGTGGTAGCCGGCGGTGCAGGCTCGCCGGAGGACAAGGTGGTGTTGGCTTAGGGCGGCGCCGCCGCAGCCGGTGGATTCGGGAAGGTGGGTGCTGAAGCAGGATCGCGCCGGGAGCGTTGCCCTGTTTTTCTCCCGCAGGACGCATCCTGTAAATTTTAAGACGCGTCCTGCAAGCTAAACTGAATTGGACAGAATTGTAGTCTCTGTTTTTGCCCGCAGGATGTGTCTTGGAAATTCCAAGACAGGTCTTGGGAGACATTGCCCTATATTTTTCTCCCGTCGTCGGGAACGTGCGTGACGTCGTATTTTCGATCCGATTCTCATTTTCTTTTCATCATTCTTTAACATCGAGTCATCACCAACGAGACCGGGGGTCGTGGGTCCCGGTCAAAGTCAACCCTTTGACCAAATTACGAAAATACCCTTCAATCTTAAAACGTCCCGTTCGAACTCGTTTCCACTCCGATTGAGCTAATTCTTGTTTCGTTGTGATCCAAATTTCATTCTCTTTCACCTCCGATATATAAACTGATTTTTCTCTCTTGTTTCTTCAACCTCAATCGTTAGGCCTACCGTTCCGATCCGTCTCATCTCGATAGATAATATTCGATTCGATATAGGTTAAATCTTTAATTATAGATTATAAATATCTAAGAAAACATCGTAAACTATGTAGGCTACCGGTTCGATTGAAGCTTTGAGATACGTGATCTTGGATACTTGCAACTCACGTGGTAACCACCGAACAAGGTGGGGGTAATTTCTAACTCCTTATCTGTTTACAGTTTTCCCTATTTCAAGCATGATTGAGGAATACTAAATGCTGTGATTATACTTGCTGTGACATACATAAACTGTGAGGGGTGGCCCGCTGAGGCGCTCCTTCATGCATTCGTCCCTTACCTCCATTCTTCTATGAAAGGTTTGGTGGTCCTTGAAATGCACCAGCGGTATATGAGACCGTTTTACAGGATAAGACGGGCGATGCCCGCACCTTTGCGTCCCTTACCATTTCTAATGCCTGCTGTGCATATTTCGTGCTGTGTTTCGTTATGATTATACGTAATTTCTGATTCAAATATATGTGTTAAGATTTAGACGCGGATTTTATTCCCCACGAGTGTATTCAACGCACTCACCCCTTATTCTGTAATTCACGTTACAGGAGGTAATAGGCATGATGAACCCTAGAAGGAGAGAGGAGGTGCTATTCTTTTGGATCTGTAAATTATTTTAATATGATGTTTCTCAAACTTTTATCTTTATAAAACAATGTTGTAAGGAATCCAAGTTTGGTGGCTAGATGATGTGTATTCGGGATGTGAGATCCCGATGATGATGTATGTATGGGATGTGAGATCCTGATGTTTTTCCGCTGCAAATATTATGTTATTTCGGTTGAAGCCGATGGTTATTATGTAATATTTCATGTTCGTCTCCTACCTCTTTTCTTCTTCCTGCACGCCTGTGTGAAAACTCTGATAAATTCTTTATATGAAATTGGGGCGTGACAAGTACATTACATGTTTCATCTACTCAAACATGGAACATAACCATTATTGAATTTTCAAGATCAATAAATAACAATTTTTAAGGGGTTTAAATTCAACACCAAATCAGCCCTTTTTTCATTTTATGTTGTTGGTTTAGATAATAATCTATGTTGGGATTTCAATGTTTAGATTTTGATGAGACAAACCATCTATGTTATAGGAAGTTTGAGTATCCCATTTTTCACAGTGTTTAAGTGAAATCATAGACTAGGATTGAGTCTATAAATTTAGGTTCTAAAAGATGAAGGATTTCAACAAAGTCGTGCTGCATCAAGACACTACAAGAAAAATGCTAAACAACAACACCAATTTTACAACGGTTTTTCGAAAAACCGTTGTCGTAGACATCTTTTACAACGGTTTTTCGAAAAACCGTTGTCGTTGTGCGAAAAAAATGCACAACGACAACGGTTTTTTTGTACCGTTGTCGTAGATGTCTACGACAACGGTTGGGACAACGGTTTTTTTTGTACCGTTGTCGTTGTGCGAATTTACAATGGTTGGCACAACGGTTTTTTTTGTACCGTTGTCGTAGATGTTTACGACAACGGTTTTTTTGCACCGTTGTCGTTGTGCGAAAAAATTTCGCACAACGACAACGGTTTTTTACAACGGTTATTAACCGTTGTCGTAGACAACTACGACAACGGTTGGCACAACGGTTTTTTTGTACCGTTGTAAAAAATGAGAATTTTTGAAATTAGTTAATAAAATAAATGCATGTAGAATATAAGCACATAAAAATTAGTGGCCAAGTGGTTTCAGCTCGAACAAGGGGTCGCGAGTTCAAACCTCAGACAACGTAAATTTATTCGTGCTGACGTGGCAGGGTGATGTGGCATTGACCCGATGGTGTGGCAGGTGATGTGGCGTTGACCCGATGACGTGGCAAATGATGTGGCGTTGACCCGATGACGTGGCGGGTGATGTGGTGCTGACCCGGTGACATGGTGGGTGACGCGGCGCTGACGTGGCAGATGGTGATGTGGTGTTGACTCGATGACGTGGCAGGTGACGTGGTGTTGACCCGGTGACATGGCGGGTGACGTGGCACTGACGTAGCAGATGGCTTGAAGGCATTTCATCAAGATGCAGGAAAGAATAAGTTACAATGGTACTGTAAGTAAAAAGATGTTGCAAGAAGATCGAGGATACAGAGAGGATACAAGTTTAAATAGAGCAGATTGAGACAAGATCAAAATTGTAGATCGAGGATACAGAGAGGATACAAGTTTAAATAGAGCAGATTGAGACAAGATCAAAATTGTAGGCACAGAGCCTATACATTGATGATACGTGGCCTAACAGGTTGTAGAAAGCTACGAGCCACAAGATCGAGGATACAGAGCAGAAGACAAGTCAACAAAAGGAAACAACGTCCTGCAATTCGAGGAAGTGCCTTTGATCAGAACCCTTATTTCAAATGAGAGATATCTCCTTTAACGGATATCTTTCTACAAGTATATATAGAGGTCGAGCTACACTGAAGCTGGTTACTGAAACATTTGCGCTCAATAAGTCTAAGCATTCTCAAGGTAAACTCTCAAGCATCTTTACAAGTTTCAGTCACTCGACCTAAGTGAAGTGAACAATTTTCAACCTGAAAAATCCAAAGAAAGATTCAGCAGCTCACTTCACTGCACCAGTTGAAGAAACAACATATATATTTTAACCTATTTTCTATGTGCTCGGTTGTTTTAGGTGTCGTCAGTTGATAGGATTTATCCTTGCTGATTGTATTTAGTTATCTAAGAGATAGATAACTTCCCTGTGTGGGAGTTTTAAAAATCCTTAGTGGGTTTGCATTTAGAACTTGCAGTTGTTGTGTGTATACTGGGTTCTAGTAGGTGTTAACTTATTAGGTTGATAGATTATTAGGTGGTACCCTGTAATTCAATCTTGCCTAATAAATTACTTATTCAGGGAAGCAGTAGAGTGGACGTAGAAGAATTACACCACCTTCGAACCACTATAAACCATAACTGTTTATTCACTTTATTTTATCTGTGCCGCATCATGTGTTTATCTTGTCATAATTATAAAAAGAATCTTCATAAGATAACATTTTGGAGAAAACAAGCCTTCTGTCAAAACATATTTTCCGCTGCCAAGAACTCTAAGTTACAGCATACAACACTGTATCATAATACTGTAAACAGTACTGACCTGTGCTGTAAGTTCAAGTAACTTATAGTATAGTAAGTTCGAAAAGATTTTCAAAATCGATGAAGGTTTATTCACTCCCTCTGAACCTCCGAGACCACTTGGGACCAACAAACGGTATCAGAGCAAGTTGGGTTAAAAACCAACTTATCTGGTCACCTACCCAGATCCAACCGTTGCCCGTTGTTTTCTGTGCATCTTTAAAAATCTCATATTTTTAGCATATCATAGATTCTTTAAATCATAAATTGCCTATGTTTTCCATAGAAGAATATAATGACTGAAAGATAAGAATGCAGGCACATCTTTCAGCAATGAACGATGAAATGTGGACGGTCATCACTTAAGGACCAATCATTCCTACAAAGGTGAATCCCATACTGGGAAGAGACATAGAGGCAGGAGCACCTCCATCACCTAACTTCCTGATAAAGCCCAGACATAAATGGAACAATAAGGATAGGAAGAGAGCCAACTTGGACAATGTGGCAAAGAATGCCCTATTCATAACCTTGAATAAGGGAACCTTCAGTAAGGTCAAGACATGCAAGACATCCAAGGAGATTTGGGAAAAATTGGAGCAAATATGTAAGGGTGCAGAACTTACCAAAGATAATAAGATCTTCAACGCCACCCAACTATTCGTGTTCTTCAAAATGAAGAATGAAGAGATTCTGGAACAACTGAACTTGAGGTCCACTTCAATAGTGAATGAACTCAAAGCTCTAAGCAAACACTACACTTAGAAGGAGAAGAATATGAAAGTGCTAAGAACCCTTCCAGCTGAATGAGATAGCAAGACAACTGCTATGAGAGTTTTAATGCATCTGAAATCTATGATCTCATTCGACCTCTTCTCTGACCTTAAAGCTTTTGAGTATGATATCAATAAAAGGAAGAAGAAGGTAGAAGAGTCAAGCTCCAAGGTCACTGCACTAACATTAAGAAGTATAAAGGATACAACAACGGTAAGTTGCAGTAAGCAGTCAAAGCTATTTACTGAGGATGCAGAAGAAGATATGACTTTTCTCCTGAAGAAATTTAAAAGATTTATGAAGAACAACAATAGGAGTGACTTTAGAAGAAACCATCCACCACCTCAGGTATCTCATTCCCCTCAATCAAATTCAAATAATCCTGACTTGTGTTACAATTGCAGGAAACCTGGATACTATGCAAGAAGTTGCCCCACATCCAATAGTCCACAAGTACCCTGAAGGAGAGAGAGACCAGATGAGACAAAAAAGAAGAATTGATAGACAAAAGCTAAGAGTACTCATGGAGAAATGGAGAAAGCTAAAGATACAGCAGTCTATAAGGAAATGCTGAAAGCTGTAGAATCTTTTGATAGTGACATGAAACCTCATCCTCAGGTGAAGAAACACTGATTTACCTAATGACAAAGGATTGTGAGAACAGTGAAGATGATGAGGTAACCCATCAACCTCTATCCATACTTGAAAAAGAGGAGCTGAATATGATCCATTCCCTTAAGAGGATTATGAGTGGCTTTGAGCAGATAAACTCAACTCATGAGGAGTTGAAGGTTGGAAATAAGAACCTAAGAAGCAAAAATATTGATCTTGCGAAGATGCTATCAGCATATAAGTTTGATAACTCAAGATGCAGCAAGCTTCAGAAAGAGGTCTCAAGGCTTAATCTGCTAATCACTAAGCTAGAGAATAAGAAGGAAAACTTACAGTCAATGATTAGAATATTCAACAAATCTATTAAGGACGCAAGAGAGTGTCTGATTATGGTCAGAAGTCATTTTGAGAAATCTGGCTTAGGATACAACACTCACACTTCTCAGGATACAACAAGCTCATCCAAAGCTGTGCTGTTTGTTCAAACTGAAACTTCAATGGAGAATGAGTTGCTTAGTAACTCTGAAGAGATCTTGAACAAACCTATGCAAATGGACAAGGGAAAGAAACCCCTGTGCTCAACTACAGAAAATAAGCCTGTATATAAGAGTTGGTTGCAGCAGAAGCAATCTGCTGTAAGCAGCAAGAAAATACAACAACCTATAAAGTTGCAGCATAAAAATTCTTACCCCACTAATACTAAGACTTTTATGTGTAAACCTCAAAGAGGACATACTCTAGGAAAGTATGGTGGAAGGCCACACTATAGAGGTGTTGGTATCACACATATAGTTTTTGCATACACATAACAAGCAGTTTGCAAACAAAACTGCTTACATAAAGAAAATAAACAATACTTACAGAAAAGTCATTTTTGTTAAAAAAGTTTGGGTTCCAAAAGAAACTAACCCCAAAGAACCCGTACAGATATGGGTACCTAAATCTGTTTGAATTTGTTGCAGGTTCTAGTGCCAGAATACAGCAGTGAAGTGTGGTACATTGACAGTGGATGCTCAAGGCATATGACTGACAACAAAGAAGCCTTAAAAGATTTCTTACCATGCAAAGGATCGAAGGTCATTTTTGGAGATGATTCCAAATGAAACACAAAAGGAAGTGGAAATCTGATCAAAGGAAATATTAAGATTAAAGATGTATCCTATGTAAAAGGTCTCAGATATAACTTACTGAGCATCGGTTAATTTTGTGACAAGGGATACACTGTGGAGTTCAACCTCAACAAGTGCCTAATCAAGGACATCAAATCAGATGAAGTCAATCTTATAGGAACAAAAAGAGAAAACATATATCTTGCAGATTGGAGCTCTTCTATTCAACCTATATGCTTCATTGTAAAAAGTCCACTAGAACTAAGCTGGCTATGACACAAGAGACTTAGTCATTTAAACTTCAAAACCATAAACAAGCTAGCAAGAAAAGGACTTGTAAGAGGACTGTCAGATTTAGCATTCAAGAAAGAGAACATTTGTGGAGCTTGTCAGAAAGTCAAACAAGTAAGAAGCTCCTTCAAAGATAAGTTACAGAAGTCATCTCACAGGATTCTAGACCTTCTACACATGGACCTTTTTCGGACCAATAGAACCGGTAAGCATAAGTGGGAAGAAGTACTCACTTGTGGTAGTAGATGACTACTCCAGATACACCTGGACTATCTTTCTTGCTAAGAAGTCAGAAACCCAGAACAAGCTACCTGACCTCATGAAGAAGATTTAGAACAAGAAAAACTTGAGCATTGTAAAGATAAGATCTGATAGAGGAACTGAGTTCACTAATAAATTCATAGAGAAATTATGTTATGACAATGGTATTCGTCATGAATACTCTACTGCAAGAACACCTCAACAGAATGGTGTTGTTGAAAGAAGGAATAGAACTCTTAAGGACGCAGCAAGAACAATGATAGCAGAGGTAGAGATACCCAAAAGATTTTGGGCTGAAGTTACAAACACTGTATGCTACACTCAGAACAGATGTCTGATTAACAAAGATCTAGACAAGACTCCATATGAAGTATGAAATGGATACACACCAAATATCTCCTATTTGCATATATTTGGATGCAGGTGTTATATCCTCAACAATGGGAAAGAGCATCTAAAGACCTTTGATGCAAAATCAGATAAAATAGTATTTCTTGGATACTCAACTGTAAGTAAGACATTCAGAATCTTCAACAAAAGAACCTTGGTGGTTGAAGAATCAATTCATGTGGTATTTGATGAACCACATTATGACATAAGCAAGCTGAATGAATCGGTTGAAGGAATAACCCCCTTGAAAGTAAATGATGTTCCTTACACTGAAGGAGTTCTACTTCCAGCAGAAGATAGAGAGAAAGAGCCTACACCACTGGATGCAGCAGATAATCTTACAGCAAATCCTACCATCTTACAACATGATGAGGAACAACCAAAACTTGTGCATATATTTGAGTCTGACAGAACCTAGCTAAGAAATCACCCTAGAGATCTCATTATTGGAGATTTATCTATAAGAGTAAGGACAAGAAGGTTTATTCCTCATGAAGCAATGTTTGCTTGTTTCATTTCTCAAACAAAATCAAAAAACATAGAAGAAGCCCTTTAAGACGGCAACTGGGTTCAAGCCATGCAAGAAGAGCTAAATGGATTTGAAAAAAATCAAGTATGACACACAGTTGCAACCCCAACTCATCAAGGAATTATTGGAACAAAATGGGTTTTCAAGAACAACCTGGATGAATCAGGGCTTGTTGTAAGAAACAAAGGAATGCTAGTTGCTAAAGGATACTGCTAGGAAGAAATAATTGATTTTGATGAGACCTTTGCTCCTGTAGCAAGGTTAGAAGCTATAAGAATTTTTCTGGCCTATGCAGCTCACATGAACTTCAATGTATATCAAATGGATGTGAAGAATGCATTCCTCAACGATCTTCTATTTGAGGAAGTATATGTGGAACAACCTCCAGGTTTTGAGGACCAAGTTGAAGAAAAAGTTTTCAGATTACACAAAGCCCTATATGGACTTAAGCAAGCATCAAGAGCTTGGTATGATACCCTATCTCTTTATCTATTGGAAAAGGATTCAAGAAAGGAACATTAGACAAAACCCTGTTCAGAATTCAAGATGGAGAAAGTATTACCCTTATACAGATTTATGTGGATGGCACCATCTTTGGATCCACCAAAAAAGATCTCTGTGATAAGTTTTTCAACCTAATGCAGTCAAAGTTTGAAATGAGCATGATGGGAGAATTAAGCTTCTTTCTTGGACTGCAAGTAAAACAACTATCTGTAGGAACCTTTATCAGTCAAGTCAAGTATATAAAGGAACTTATAAAGAAGTTTGATATGGAAAATGGATCAGCTACATCAGTTCCCATGACTACATCCATAAGCCTTGATAAAGATGAAGATGGAAAATATGTGGATATTACTAAGTACGGACGCCTTATAGGATCCTTGATGTATCTTACAGTAAGCAGACCAGACATCATGTTCGCAGTAGGAGTATGTGCAAGATTCCAAGCAGCCCCGAAGAAATTACATCTTACAGCAGTGAAAAGAATCATCAAGTATCTAAAAGGAACTCAAGAAGTAGGCCTATGGTATCCTAAGGAAGGAGGATTCAAGCTTAAAGGCTACTTTAACTCAGATTATGCTGGCTGTAAGATAGACAGGAAAAGCACAAGTGAAACTTGTCAATTCCTAGGAAATAGACTTGTCACGTGGTTCTACAGGAAACAAACATCCATAGCAACATCTACAGCAGAAGCAGAATATATTGCAGCAGGAAGTTATTATGCTCAAATTCTCTGGATAGCGCAACAACTAAGAGATTATAGAATTAAAGAAAATGAGACTCCAATTCTCTATGATAATACGAGTGTTATTGCAATTACCCATAATCCAGTCTTTCACTCAAGAACGAAACACATTGACATCAGATATCACTTCATAAGAGATCACGTCGAAAAAAAGAATGTGGTGCTAGAAAAGATTCATACAGATCTCTAATTAGCTGATATTTTCACCAAACCTTTATGTGAATCAAGATTTTCCATGCTAAGGAATAGTTGGGAATTCTGAAGTTGTGAATGGAAAGAAAAGTTGCAGAAGCTCAGGGGGAATCCCTACATTCTTACGAGAAGCGGTAAGTAGCTTGCTGCAAGATGCGGCTTTATACATCGCTGCATCCTAAATTCTTACAGCAAGGACAGTAAGTAAGCAAAGTAAATAGTAGGAGAATACAACATTTGTTTCTTAGAATATTTAATACTCTACAACCTCGTACAAGAAGTTACAACCTTAAAAAACAATAAATTAGGCGGCAAAACTCATGTTTGACCTCACATTTAATGAAAGTCTGCGTGTGTCAAAATTCGAAAAGACGCGATCAGAAGTCATAACTACTATGTTTTGAATATTTACACTTTGACCCCTCCATCTTTTTACAAGGACCGTTAGATCAATCTTAATCTTTTAATCTCATCCGTTGATCTTACTACAAGGCTATTAAACTTCTTATTAATACCTCTATCTGATCATTTTCGCCTATAACTCTCAAGTATCAAGCAAAGAGCAGTTTCTTCCTTTGAAAGTTATAGCAGTTCTTCAAGCATCCTTGCAAATCAACAATTGCTGCCAGACAAACCATCGTACTCGAAGGATGCCTTGTCAACCAGGAACACGTATTTTTGAGGCCTTGGAGAGATCCCAAATTCTAGGGCTCCTGACTACGGTTTACGCCGGATTTTCCATAGAATCTGTTCAGAGATTCTATGCTTTTACCAGAAGGTCTGAAGAGAGGAGGTTCTTCATTCTTTTCAGAATGGATGAGAATGAGGAGGACATAGAGTTGTCCATGAGGGACATTGCAACTACATTCAGTATCTCTACTGAAAGGCTGACTCCCAGCCAACTCATGTTGTTTGGAGACGACATTGCTGAAGAGATTTGAATCTCTTCAGGGTAAGAGATGCTGGGGTAGAAATCAAGAGAAGTGCCCCGAAGAAACTCTTCAAACTAGAGTTTGAGTTTTTTCATGACATTTGTGCATACTCCATTGAAGGTAGAACCGGGAGTTACAGCAAATGCACTGACCTTGACTTTAGGATAATGTCTGCCATTATGAGCAGAGAGAGGGTGAACTGGGCCAGGTTCATCCTTAAACGAATTTGGGAGGAGGCAGAGAAGACAACTACAAGAAGGAGCTACGACATCACAATCTGCTTCATTCTCTACAAGCTAGGAGTACAGCTGATTGCTCCTACCTCTATCCCCATCAACAAATATCTTGGGGAGAAGAACAAGGGAAAAATCTTGAAAAAGGTTTGTTGGTCCCAAGTGGTCCGAGGTTCAGAGGGGGGGTGAATGAACCTTGGTCGATTTTTCAGAATCTTTAAAACAACCGTTCTGCACTGCAAGTTACTTGAGCTTGCAGCGATAGATGGTTACTGCTTGCAGCGCTAGAACGCAGTGCTGCACGCTGTAACCTGGAGTTTTGTACGCAGCGGAAATAAACTTTTAAACACAAGGCTATTTTACACAAGAATGCTTCTTTCAAAACGTTTTATGATGAGAGATAGATAGATATGCAGAAAATAAGCGCAGATAAATAAAGCGATAAAAACACTTATGGCTTATAGTGGTTCGAAGGTGGTGTAATCCTTCTACGTCCACTCTACTGCTCCTCGAGCAGGAACTTTGTTAAGCAAGATTGATTTACAGGACTCTCCTAACAATCTATCAACTTTACAAAGCAAACCACCTACTGAAGTCCAGCGTACACACAGCAACTGCAAACTTCAAAGGCTAACCCACACAGGGTTCTATACTCCCACACAGGGAAGCTGCCTAACACTAGACAACTAAACAAACAGCAAGGATCTCTCCTATCAACTGCTTGACACCACTAAAACAACCTAAGCACACAGCAACAAGGTTAAAAGGATAAAAAGGTTTTCTTCAACTTGTGCTTCGAAGTGAGCTTCTGAATCCGTAGGGAAACTTTCAGCTTGAACTTGCTTCACTTCGATAGGTTGAGTGACGTAAACTGATTGTAGGCTTGAATACTTGAATCTTGTAAGCTTAGGATTTTTCACGTATGAAATTTTAGATCTCAGTAACAGTAACAGTAACCAGCTTCAGTGCTCCTCGACCTCTATTTATACTTGTAGGAGAAGATGTCCGTTGAAGGAGACATCCCTCTTTTGAATTTGAATTAGTCTGTCCAAAGTATGGTTTGCATTTAATGCGACTTGACTTTTCCTTTCGGAGCATTTAATGCGGCAGTTGCGGCTCGCAGCTTTCTGCGGCGCGTCAGTCCATGTGGCATCTTCTTATTGGCTTCGTGTCTGCTACTTTGACTTTTTCTTGAACGGCTCTATTGTCCCTGCTTGGATCTCCGTTCCTCGTACTGCATTTATTCTTCCTGGGATTTGCAGGATACTTCATCTTGTAGTTGGCGTTGTATTACTTAACTGTCCTGTAAGTCTGCGCTGTATCCTTGATCCTTGTGCAGCTGATGCATTCTTTCAGTGCTGCTGTATTTTAGACCTGATTGCAGTATCATCTAGCAGTGCTGCTGTAACTACGTTCTAGCAGTACTCCTGTATCATTTTCTTGCAGCGTTGCTGCACGCCGTTCTTCCTTGATTTGCTGTATTGAAGTACAGCCTTATTTATGCTTTGCTGTTCCTTTCTTCTTCCAGCAATGCTGTATCCTGCCTTTATGCAGCGATACTGTATCCTGCCTTCTTGCAGCGATATCTTCCTTTAAAGCTTAGATGCAGCTTTATCTTCTTTTAACCTCCATTTCAATCCTTGACTCAAGACTCAATTCTAGTCTATTTATTCACTTAAACATTGTGAAAATGGGGTACTCAAAACTTCCTATTACATGATTGGTTTGTCTCATCAAAATCTAAACACTGAAATCCCAACAAGGTTGCTACTAGTACAGCTGCTGCTGCTGTAAGAAAGAAGACGAAGGTTACAACAGCTGTAACCTTGTCTCTTAGAGATGAAGTTGTAAGCAACGGGTCAGAAGCTGAGAGGAGGGCAGAAGAGGCAGAACCAAGACAAGAGGCCCTGCTAGTTAGCTCTGATTCAGATGACAGTATTCCACCTGTCATCAACAGGCTCCGAGGAGAGCAGAACCGAAATCATCTTTCACAGATGATGATGCGTCCTTGCAGAGGAGAAAGACAAGGAAGCTTGTCACTCTGTGCAATAAAAAGAAGGTTGCTGTAAGAAAAATAATGGTAGCAGCAGAGGTCGAGTCAGATGAGCAGTAAGAGCAAGAAGGTCTGCAACCAGCTACTGCAAGAGCTCTGATCGATCTAACCTTCCTAGCTGCTGAAGGCCATCCAACCTTCCCAGTTGCTGGAGGTGATCTAACCTTCCTAGCTGCTGGTCTCTATCCAACCTTCCCAACTGCTGAAGATGAGATAGAGCAACAATACAATCTCTAGAGGAAGATGAGATTATCTAAAGGGGAAACTCTGCTGTAATGGAAGGAGTTATTTACCGTGGAGAAAGTTATCCTGGAGTGGGCTCAAACTAATGACATCCTCCACCTCCTGCAACCTGAGTTCATTCACTTAGAAAGATTAAAAGGAACTGCTGTCCAGGGAGTATTGCACAAGGGCAAAGGCAAGGCTGCTGCAGTAGAAAATGAGTCTACAGAGCAGTCGATAAAAGCAGCAAGGGAGGACGTGCAGATCTTCCTAGCACCGGCTGCAGAGGCGGTAAGAAAGGGCAATGATGTTGCATTTACTAAAGAGCAAATCAGTACTGTTAGAGTGGAGCAAGCTGAGTAAGCTATGCTGCATCTAGCACTGCAAACTAGTGTGAATGAGACAAGAATGCAGCACACTCCAATGAGACAGCAGGGAAAAGGATCCTCTGGCCATCACTCTAGCTACCCTGCATATGACCAAGTAGTTGAGGATCTCTCAATGATAGTCTCTCTTGAATCCTTGGAAGAGGAGACTCAACTACTTGACTTTGACGATTCCCCGGTGTATACCTATCTTGAAGCTGCCGAAGCTTCACCTGAGGGGGAACCGTCAGTGATCATCAAAGACGTACTCTCTAATCTCGCAGAGATTAAGATTGTCGATAATGCGACCACGGAGAAAGTTGCAGAGATGGGACTCCCTGTACTGACGGAGGTAGTAGTACAACAAGCTGACATCTTAGAAGAAACAGCAGAACCAACATTAAGGATGGATGCTGAGATTCTTGCAGAAGTCGAGCATACAGTGGTTGAGACTGTTACTGCTACAAGAAACCTACCTATGCTTCAAGTAGTGGAAGTTGTAGAAGAAGATAAAGTGGTGGAAGTTACAGGATCGGTCGTTGAGACGGTGTCCTTGTCGAAGACCTCTGGAGGGGTGGCTGTTGAGACAATACCCTCAGAGGATGCTGAAGATGAAGTGGATGAAGAAACTTCAGTGTAGCTAGAGTCACCTCAGAAGGAGGTTGATGTTGCACCTGCTCCAGGCTCAACACAATCCACCCAGGATGCAACAGAACAAGTTTTTGAGGAGGCCGACGAAGAAAATGAAGATGAAGCTCCTGCCTCCTATATTTCTGAGAAGTTCGCTTCTTTCAGAGGCTCAAGCTTAAGGAGAAGCATTGATGATGATGATGATGATGATGATGAAAACACATATGAAAACTCTGGGTTGAATGTAGCACAATGCCCACAAGCTCTTATTCCATATGCTGCACCAGCCTTAGAGTCAAGACAAGAAAGATCAGTTGGACTGTCACATGATGAATCTATAGACAGAGTTGTTGCTGCTGTTAGACAACTCCTCCATGCGCTGCAAGAACACGTGTCTAACATGCAGAGCAGCATACGTATGAGTGACAGATTCCATGCTGCAACAATGACAAACTTCAAGAAGTACATTGAAGTTGTCCCATAAAAGATACAGTATTAAATTCAAGATCAATCCAATCAACTGTATCGAAACAGGTTGCAGATGGAGAGAGAGCTAAAGAAAGATACTGCAGTCAGCTGTGAGAAAATTAAGAGGTGTTCAAGGATGGTTGATGCAACTGCTGAAACTCTACAATCTCACTCTATGCTGTTGGAGACACTGCTGGACAATGTTCTTGATCAAACTCGAAGAACTAGGAGTGTTGACGATAGATTGGGCAATTTAGAGATGGTCGTTGGCGAGTTAAGGGATATGATGACAAATGTTTTCCCTCAACATGCTCAAGGTGATAGGCTGCCAACCAGACAAGCCCCCAGACCTTCTGTAAGAAGACCTAAGTCTACTGTGGTGAGGACAGCCCCTGCTCCACCCCGGCCATTTTTTATGATGCCAAAAAGGGGGAAGAAAGAACAGAAAGATCCAGGAGATCCAGTGAGCTGCAAGAAGAGGAAGAGGAAGAAGATGACCGCCTCTGAGCAGAATAAGAAGAAGAAGAAGAAGAAGAAGATCAAGGTCATCTGCTGCTGATATTCTCTCTCCGAAAAGATGGAACGATGATGAAGGAGAAGGAGGAGCTGAAGTAGCTGTAGCATTCAGACCTACTGGCAATGCTGCATCCAGCGCTGCTGTAAGAAAAAATGCAACAACCCCTTCTTCTTACAACACAAAGAGGAGGAGAGAGGATTAGTAGTCTGGTTGAAGAAAGAGGGTAAGCAGAGCTGAAGTAGAAAGACAATACAACCAGAAGATGGCTGCTCAGAGAGCTGAGAAAGCCAGAGCTGAACAAGAAGAAAATGCCCGGATACAGAGGTTAGGAGTAGTTGGTGAGAGCAGGCCTAAGCTGATGGAAGAAGTTGATAGAGCTCTGCACCAATACCTCCTTCAAGAAATTCCACATCTCGACACTGACAACATATCTGCTGAAGTGTCTGTTCTGATGGATCAAAGGCCTGAATGAGAGAACATAGCTTGGAGCTTGAATATCTTTAGAGTTGTGAGACTGCCTACACACAGGAATCCAACATTTGAGCAGATCACGCTCTACAAAAGATAAGAATATATCTCAGGTATTTCAAATATCTCTGCAGAGAGGGCAAATTCAGAAGATTCCAAACCTGCCAATCTGCATTGAGAAGATATGAAGAGCTTGCTAAGGATGGAGAATTGGAGATTCAGACTCGCTATTTAAACCTAGTGAAGCAAGACAAGATAGTGTCTTTCAGTGAGGACTTCTGGATCAGATGGATTCTGACTCTTAAGATCAAACAAAAGCTGGAAGAATCATATCAGGAGTCCATTCGAGACTGGTGGAGGGGTTTGAAGGAAAGAAATGAAGTAAAAAGAAGAACTGTTGAAAGAAAACCTGAAGAAATATCTACAAGAAGGTCCATATTTGAGTAGTAACCATGTGCAAGTTATCTTGTATATCTTCATTTATATATTTTTGCTTTCTGTAAAAATTTCTTTCCTTAATGAAGAAATTTTATTTTCTATTTTTTGATCATGTTCGTAACTTATGAATCTCTGCATGCTTCTTTAAATTCTATTGTTTTGAGATGAAGCTTAGAATTGATACATCTCTGATGAATCCAGGATTAGTTTATCTTTCTAATGCACATTTGAAATATCTGGTCAAACATGATAAGTGCAAAGTAAAAACTCCTATCATAAATGAAATAATGTAAAGGGTTTTGTCATCATAAAAAAAGGGAAAATTGTTGGGATTTTAATGTTTAGATTTTGATGAGACAAACCATCTATGTAATAGGAAGTTTGAGTACCCCATTTTTCACAGTGTTGAAGTGAAATCATAGACTAGAATTGAGTTTGTAAATTTAGGTTCTGAATGATGGAGGATCTCAACAAAGCCGTATTGCATTAAGAAGATAAAAGTATGAATAAATTGTAAGTACAAATTACAGTAATACAGCAAGTAAGAAAGAAAGACAAGCAACACTGCAAGCAGAAGATACTGGATGCATTAAGAAGTTACTGCAATATAGCTGTAAGAAGAAAAGATACTACGCTGCAAGAATAAGTTACAGCAGTACTGTAAGTAAGAAGATGCTGCAAGAAGATCGAGGATGCAAAGTAAAAGACAAGTCTTGCTGCATACTCCAACGAACCTTGACCACAACAAATAGAAACAACGCCCTACAATCCGAAGAAGTATAAATGCAATACGAGGAACAAAGATCGAAGCAAGTTTAAATAAAGCCGGTTGAGACAAGATCAAAATTGCAGGCGCAGAGCCTATACATTGATGATATGTGGCCTGACAGGTTGCAGAAAGCTGTGAGTCGCAACCACCGTATTGAATGCACTGAGAAGATAAGTCAAGACGCATTAAATGCAAGTCAAGCCTTTGATCAGAACTGGTATTTTAAATGAGAGATATCTCCTTCAATAGATATCTTTCTATAAGTATAAATAGAGGTCAAGCTACACTGAAGCTGGTTACTGAAATATTTGCGCTCAACAAGTCTAAACATTTTCAAGTTGAAGTGAAGTGAAGTGACAAGTTTCAACCTGAAAGATCCGAAGAAGGATTTAGAAGCTCACTTCACTACACCAGTTAAAGAAACAACATATATATTTTAACCTATTTGTTGTGTGCTAGGTTGTTTTAGGTGTCGTCAGTTGATAGGATTTATCATTGCTGATTGTATTTAGTTGTTTAGGAGATAGGCAACTTCCCTGTGTGGGAGTTTTAGAAATCCTTAGTGGGTTTGCCTTTAGAACTTGCAGTTGTTGTGTGTATGCTGGGTTCTAGTAGGTGTTAACTTGTTAGGTTGATAGATTGTTAGGTGGTACCCTATAATTCAATCTTGTTTAATGAAGTTCTTGCTTGGGGAAGCAGTAGAGTGGATGTAGAAGGATTACACCACCTTCGAACCACTATAAACCATAAGTATTTATTCGCTTTATTTTATTTGTGCTGCATCCTATGCTTATCTTATCATAATTATAAAAAGAATCTTCATAAGATAACATTTTGGAGAAAATAAGTCTTCTGTCAAAATATATTTTGCGCTGCCAAGAACTCTAAGTTACAGCATACATCACTGTATCCTAATGCTGTAAACAGTACTGATCTGTGCTGTAAGTTCAAGTAACTAATAGTATAGTAAGTTCAAAAAAAAATTCAAAATCGACGAAGGTTCATTCACCCCCTCTGAACTTCCAAGACCACATGGGACCAATAGTCTATAATGAACCTAATTACAGATGAAATAAGTTACCCAATGAAAAGAGATATATTTGAGGTTAAGATCAAATCGTAAATGTTTTGATTGAGATAAATACATAGATGCACACACACCCCATTACACATATACATAAATAGAGAAACAGAGAGATGTCAGAGAAGAGAAACTTGTAATATCTGTTTGCTCTTCAATTTCAATTTTTATTACAATAATAATAAAAAAGTAAAGGAATCTTACAATTCCAATTTTTCTCTCAAAAAAATGGATTTTGAGAAAAATGTGTCTTTTGCATCACAGGGCCAAATAAACATTCAAAGGTGCCCTCACCCCCAACATATAAACATAAGATACAGACTTCCAAGAAATAATTCAATTGATTAATGAGAAGCCAAAACTTTATTTCCAATAATTAACACCGATTATATACAACCTTCAAATTTCAAAGATTCAACACCCATCAAAACAGAATGAGCCTTATCGCATCATTTATCAAAATCATGTAACCTAATTTAACATTAGTAGACTCAACCTCTTGTAAGCTTAACTTCTATGTATAAAACTCAATCTCATAAATAAATATAAGAAACACTAACCATAGTAGCACAGTGAAGAAATATGTGATGGTTACTTTGTAGCTGAAACAAAATTAATTTAGTCTTAATAACCTGACAAGATAACAAAAAAATGATATATATCTCGAAATTTTAAAATATAAAATAGATACAAAATACACGTGTAATTTACAAGTTATATATTACCTCCAAATCCAGGAATCATCCCAAGTTGTATTGAGGCCAAAAATATTTACATGAAATGAAAAAAGACATGTAAGTCAATACTAAAAAAATTAAAATTGAATGGGAGTGTGTCTTAAATCAATGAACTATTATAAATATTTAAAATGTTTTAGTTAAATAAGTTACAAATAATAGAAACCATGAAGATTGTATTCAGTTATTTAAAAAATGAAACAAATTTGGGTGGATGAGTGGTTTTATAGACACGGTTATATTGAAGTTAACTTCTCCAGAAATATTTAAAAAAAACATTTAATATCAATGAAATCCTAATTTTGTGAAGAAATAAATGAAACGAATTACCTGCTTTACTGAAATACATAGTTCAACATTTGTACTGCACATGGAGATCTTCATAAAAAGATAAAATTCAACAGAAATGTTTACATGTTTATCAAAAGTTGTGCAGAAGATGAAAAACACTTTCATGGAGCACATTTCTTAGAAAAGACTACAAATTCAACAATTCAAAAAACAAGGAATATCAGATAGACAGGACAAAGATGAGTAAACTGACAAGTTATGCATCAAAATCCAAACGCCAGAAAAAGATATGATTTTGAAGGTATTTCGTATTCTTTAAACCTTTAATTTCAGATTTTATAATAAAATTGCTCAGAAATCTAATCTGATGAAATGGGTTTCTTGACATATAAACCATGTTTGTTACCTTCAAAGTTTTTAAGAATGCAATTTCGAACGCTAATTCTTGAAGAAAAGTAAGAGATCTACGAATTGGATGAAAATTAAATAGGATTAAATCTAAAAACATTAGAAACATTTAAAGAAATCATAAAATAGACATACCTGACCATCAGAACCAGTAGAAAAAAAAAACTCTTATGGCTTCGAGCTAAGCTAAGGCATTTTAGATCTGTCTTGATGATGAAAATTTTGGATGTGAAGATGAATAGTTTTAGCTATTACAAACTTCAACTCTTGATGAGAAGGGTGAGAGTGAATAAGGATTTTCTCAACTCTTAATGAGAAAAGTGAGAGTGAATAAGAGTTTTCTAAAACATATCAAAGGAAAATACATCACTCTATTAAATATTAATTTACATAAATAATATCTTTTGGTTAGTGTGGAAAAAAGTTTAGTTACTAGTTACCACTCGATTAATATTAATGTCATGAAGATTAATTTCAATATTAGGAATTTAGTATTCTACATATAAATTAATATATGAAAAGACCCTTATTCATTTAAATATAATTTTTACCGTATGTGCACATTAATACCATCAAGTTTTTATTATGTGTGTGTACTGAATTGTTCTATTAATATCATCAATTTTTTATTATCTATTTTTATTGACAGGTGAAATAGTTGCAAATGTTCATATTACTACAATCACAAACATGACATCTACATCTTTGGAAGATGGAACTACAAATATTGATCATAATTGTATAGTTTTATTACAAAGTGGTAATTTATATATTAATTACTGTTCAATTTTTTTTTACATAATTATGTTTATAATTTTATTTATCAAATGATTTTCCTTTTACAAATACTTGGATCTCGATGACCCCGCATATCCGTGTCAACGTTGTAATACAACATTTTGGTATGAAGAACGATTAGATGCAAGAAGGAAGACTAATAATCCAAGATATTTACGTTGTTGCGTGAGTGGAAGATTAAGCTTCCACTAATGAATACACCACCACAGTATTTGCATGGATTAGTATTTAAACATACCGACAAGTTAAAACACTTCTTGGATAATATTCGATCATACAACATGTTTTTTTTCACATCTATGGGAGGAAAGATAGATAAAAGTATGAATACAGGTAATTCGCCACCAGTTTTTACTATTAATGGACAAAACTACCATCTGATCGGAAGTTTACTTCCAAATGAGGGACCGTCTCCTAAGTCTGCACAACTATATATATATGACATTGAAGATGTGCAAAATAGAATAAAGACAGTTAGTTATGTTGTTATTACTGTCAAACATTTTTGTAATAACAATTTCTTTTCCTAAACATTTTATATTAACTCTATTTTGTTTTAATATAAAGTTAAAAATTATAATTTTTTTCAGAAATAATGGAGAGGGTAACAATCTCCACAAAGAAATTGTGGCTGAATTGAAGACAATGCTGGATGAAAACAATGTATTGGTAAAATCATTTAGAATGGCCAGGGTGAAGTTGGTGGAACAAGAGAGGGAAGATGTTAGATTAAAACTTATCAGAAGAAGGGTGGGGGACCCAAGGAATTACAATCTACCAATCGTTTCGGAAGTTGCAACATTAGTTGTGGGTGACTTTGATCAATCAATGGGAGAACGAGACATAATAGTGGAGACTAGATCAGGAAACCTGAAGTGTATCAATGAATTATATGCGTCATATCTAGGATTGCATATTCACTTCTATTCCCTTATGTTGAAGATGGATTTAGAGAAGACATTCCATTTTCAAATAAGAGATGTAACAACTCTAGAGGTAGAAAAAACGTAAGTCTGCTAGAGTATTTTGCATTTAGATTGCACGAGAGAATGAAAGATGTTTCTCTAATACTTTACGCAAAAGATTTGACACATCAATTCATGGTAGACATATATACCATGATTGAGTCCTCAAAATTGTTGTACATTCGAACTCATCAGAAATAACTACAATGTGAGATGTACAATGGCTTGATGGATGCCTTAACTAGGGGTGAGATTGATCCTTCTAGGATTGAAGTTAGAATTGTATTACCACCGAGTTTCACTGGAAGAGCTCGCTTTATGATACAAAACTACTAAGATGCCATGGCTATTTGCAGATGGGCTAATTATCCGGATCTTTTCATAACATTCACTTGTAATCCAAAATGGCCTAAAATTGATCATTTTGTAAAAGAAAGGAATCTTAGACCAGAAGATCGTCCAAATATAATGGTGAGGGTTTTCAAGATGAAGTTGCACAATCTCATAATTTATAAATAGTATACTAAATTATTATCAATATTTTTTTTATTAAGGAAGTTTATAATTTCAGCTATAAGATTTTTTATAACTCTTCTGCAATACAGTTATATATACGGTTGAGTTCAAGAAAAGAGGTCTACTTCATGCGCACATTCTTCTTTTTCTATCGATAGAGGATAAATACCCTACTGACAATGACATAGACCGAAGTATTTCAGCTGAGATTCCAGATGTTGAAATAAATCCTGAATATTATATTGCAGTATGTGATTACATGATGCATGGTCCATGTGGTCTCTTAAAAAAAAATTCTCCTTGCATGGTATGATTTTTGCACAAAACACTTTCCAAAAGATTTTGTTGACACGATGGACATGGATAATGAAGGATATCCGATATACAAACATCGGGATTTGGGAAGAATAATTATGAAAAGTGGAGTTCCATTGGATAATAGATTTGTTGTTCCACATAATTGATATCTTTTATTAAGATACGATGCACATATGAATGTTGAATGGTGCAACCAATCTCGATCTATCAAGTATCTATTCAAGTATATGAATAAATGACACATTTGTATCACGACAACTTTCTACTAAACATCTCGCGAAGATGTTAGGAATATCGATGAGATCCAGTTGTATTATGACTGTAGGTACATCTCTCCATGTGAAGCGGCCTGGAGAACATTTGGATACAAGATTCAGTACAAGGATCCTCCAGTCGAGGGATTGTCATTTTATCTTCCAAATGAGCAGCCTGTGATTTTTGAAGACTCTGATTCACTGCAATCGGTGATTGATCGACCATCGGTTCATCATAGTATGTTTTTGGGTTAGTTTAAGGTGAATAAAAAGTATCCGTTGTTGGCAAAACCTCTTACCTATGTTGAATTTCCTCAAAAATACGTTTAAAGATTGATTCAAGAGAACGGTTTCCAAGATAAAGAGGTTTCTCCTTAGCAAGAATGTACTACATACCTCCAGGATCTAGCTGCTTGCTCAATGTGGTTCGTGGTTGTGAATGTTACAATGATATAAAGAAGATCAATGGTGTGCAATATGATACTTATCGTGATGCTTGCTACACCTTAGGATTATTGGAGGATGATAAAGAATACATTGATGGTATTGTTGAGGCAAGTTATTGGGGATCCGCTCATTCGCTAAGAGGATTATTTGTAACTCTTCTTTCAAAAGATTGCTTGAGTAGGGCTAAGGAAGTTTCGGACCAATGTTGGACCTATTTGTCAGAAAATATCTTATACAGACAAAGAAATTTAATGAGAAATTAAGGTAATAAAAAATCTTACAAATTGTTTCCTATTACTACTCATATCTCAAAAAATATATAATTATTTCATTTTATTCTATTATTTTGGTTGTTTCTTTACAGATCTAAATTTAGAGGAAAGTGAGATAAAAAAATCTAACTTTATTAGAGATCGATATATTGTTGCGCAATCAAGACAGGAGGTTAAGTGAATTTTCAGCGATGCCAGTACCAAATCTTCAAGGATGCAGTAATTATCAAAATAAGTTAATTTATGATGAATTACAATATGATAGAGCTGCACTTTCTACAAGAACATGAAGAATTGGTTCGAAATCTCAATGTTGATCAGCTAAATATCTACACCATAATAATGAATGCGGTTGAGTGTGATCGAGGAGGGACATTCTTCATTTTTGGTTGAGAGATCTGGAAAAACCTACATTTGGAAGACATTGTCTACAACTCTCAGGTTAAAAGAAGAAATTATTTTGAATGTTGCTTCAAGTGGTATTACTTCGTTGCTCTTGCCAGGAGGAAGAACTGGACTTTCTAGATTCAAATTTCCAATAAATCTTCACGAGAACTCTACATGTAATATCAAGCAAGGAAGCGATCTTGCCGAGTTGATAATCAGGTGCAAATTGATAATTTGGAATGAAGCACCGATGATGCATAAACATTGTTTCGAGACTTTGGATAGAACTCTTAAAGACATATGACCCCTTCAAAATCCGATAACTCAAATAGTCCTTTTGGAAACGTTTGATTTGGGAGGAGATTTTAGACAGATTCTACCGGTTGTACCAAAAGACAGTAGACAAGACATAGTTAACGCAACAATAAATTCTTCGTATTTGTGGACACAATGCAAAGTGTTGAGGCTGACCAAGAATATGAGATTACACAATCTTGGTTCAAATGTTGAGTCTGAGGAGTTGAAGTTTTCTGAGTGGATAGCCAGCATCGAAGATGGAACTAGATCCTAATGATGGTGTCATTGATATTGAGATTTCTAGATGATATTCTGCTAAAGAGTTTTGAAGATCATATCTATACAATAGTTCTAAGTACTTACCCGAATTTCAAAAACATTGTGGATGATACATCATATCTTCATGGTCGGGCACCCACTCTTGATATTGTAGGCTCAATAAATGAATATATCATAGAAATCAACACCCAACTATGAAAGTTGTTTCTCAGTTCGGATAGCCCTTGCATGTAAGATATGAGAGAAGTTGTACATCAGTTCAGGTAGCCCTTGCAAGTAAGATATGAGAGTGGATCTATTACAAGACATTCATACACCAGAATTTCAGGTGTTCCAAGTAAGATATAAGAGTGGATCTATTACAAGACATTCATACACCAGAATTTCAGGTGTTCCAAGTAACATATAAGAGTGGATCTATTACAAGACATTCATACACAAGAATTTCAGGTGTTGTTGAGAAATATTGATCATTCAATCGGTTTGTGTCATGGTATGAGGATGGTTATCACAAGACTTGAAATTATGTCTTACAAACAAAGATCATGTCCAGAGAAAATGCAGAAAAACAGTTTGAATACCAAGGATGACGCTTACTCCTTCCAATAAAGATATTGGACAAAATAATAGAGCTACGAATGTAGTTTACAAATAAATATTTTAAAATTTGTAAACAACAATGTCAAAATTACATTCAATTGATCATATTATACACATGACCAATAACTTTTTTTTGATAATTTATTTATTTCATTTAATTGTGAATTCAGTCGAAACAATAACTTTAAAGAAAAGTAAGTCTATCAGCATCCACACCTATATAATTAAAGAAAACAACAAATTATTATTATTGAAACAACCGATAAGAAAGAGCACCTTGATTGAATCTGCAATAGAAATTGTATATATATCTCAGAATAAAGAATGCACCAGACTTCCTATACTAAATTATTTTGTAAATTTTATTTAAAATATAAACAATAATTCAATAATTACATAGCACATAGAGGAGAGGGGTGGAAGAAATCAAAATGAAGGGATGAGAAAATGACAGAATGATAGAAGAACTAAAATGAAGGAAGCAAAGAAGAAAAAAGAAAGAGAGGAGGTTAATAGAGGAGAGGGGTAGTGGATATGCTAAAATAATTTATTTCTTATCCAATGGTTAGTTTAAAGTTTTGTTATTCTTATTTGATTAGAAATACCCATTTCCTCATATTCATATATAAATGCATAAAAAAAATTTAAATCCTTAAAGTTTATAAATGTTTCAGGCCCAAGTCAATCTGCGCTGGCGCTACACGACCCGAGTTTTATTTTTCTTTTTAGGATAAATGCTACCTTGTGTTTAAGTGAATGTTTGATGGATTAAATGATTCGAACTATAAGATTTGAAATGGATGTATTTTAACACTATAGGATGAAACACCATTTGGAACAAACAAACAATCATAAATGCCTTATCCCAAATTCCACAACCCCCAATAATATGAACCCTAATAAAATGACACGAATTGATCATGCTCAAAGGTAATCGAATACACAAAGTGCCAGCTCTTACAGCTCCAAACATCACCAGAGGCCATGGGAGCAAAAAAACTGAAAATGCCAACACAAGTGATCACATCCACCTGATATACTTCCTCGTGTCTAAAACCTAACCAAGATATATCGAAAGGGGAAACATCTACATAACAAAATCTGCCTACATTGTAATCATAAGATACCTGACAATATATCCAGTTACCGGTACCATACAATAGGCGCCGAAGAGTTCTGGGGAGGCTGTGGAATAAGGCAGTGCTGCTGCGACCATTGAGTGAAGCCTTCGCTTGAAATCATTCTGCCATTAGCATTCCTTTGCTCAATATCTGTGCCATCTTCAACTTCCATTTCCATTTCTTCCCCAACTTCATCTTCCATCATCTCAGAATTATTGGTTTGATGAGACAGTTCATCTGCAGATGCAGGATATTGATGTGATGGAACCCATGGAACAACAGCTAGGCAGGTGTTACCCGAAACAGAGTTATTGTTCTCAACTGCTTCACAGTCGTTAAATCTCCAAGAATTTGAGTGATGTGACCTTATAAGTTGATCTACATGACATACACAAGAAGGTTACTTTCATATTGGGACTTCTACTTGGGAACATAGTATCAAAACCGGGATTCTTCCAGCTAACAACAAATGATAAAAGAAACAAAGATGCTTGCACACCCTTATTGAGTAAACTGAAACTCTGAACCAGCAGAAATCATTAGGATTGTAAATCCACTCAAGTTAGATTTCGAATCCACCCAGATCACTCTAAATTTAGTTAGGATGTGAGAGTGATGGATAATGGATTTAAACGTACTCTCTAAATCCTTCCATCCAAACACCACCAATGGATTTGTCATTGTGTATTGCAAATCAATTCTCAAATCTTTCAACCCAAAACCCACACATAGTCATTTATTAAGATAATAATATGCAAATTATGCGATAAACAGCAGATAAAAAAGCCATTAACATCCACAAACAATGACATAAGAGGAAAACAACAAAGGAAGATGGAAAAGTTTACACTATCCAAACATATAGATCATAATTCTAAGGAGCATCATTACACCATCAACATTCCAAGGCTTATATAATCGATCATCTTTGCCTAAATCTTAAATGGATCAGATTCATACAACCATTCTCAACTTCCAAAACAAATTCACTTACACATTTGCAAAACAACATTGAAAATCAAACAAAAATTAAATGCACATTGATGAATACTTACTTTTCAACCCCGAAATGAGCTGAGGACTGAGAGACAAAGAAAAATTCGAAGGAGAGTGCGCAAGTGGAGAATCCTCAACAGGTTTAAACAGCACAATTGCCCTCTCTTCGTTACTAGGTTCACAAGGTAATTCTTCAATCTTAATCCCTCCAGATGAATTACAATCAAACCTCTGCTCTTGAGACACAGAGTGATCGACCATCGATGGAATCTCGCATTCTTCCTCCTCTATTATAGGAGGCAATTCAGCATCCTAAATCAGTACATCGTAAAACACTCTGAATCAGCTAAATACATGTCAAGATTCCTCAATCGACATATATAACAAAACTAGAGAGCAAAATAATGAAAATTTACCAGCCGTCGGATTTTTCTGGCGGGAGAAGAAAGGGAAAATTCCGAAAAATCATCATTGACGTTTTCTAGGTCCTTCCGTTTCAATTTCAACGGGCAATAACCGTCCATAACTCGCGATTCTCTCAGTAATTCACCAAACCCCGACGAAAACCTAGAGTTTAGGGCAAACACTGATGATTGGATTGCAAGGGGGAAATTCCAACTGTAATCTTCACCACTGAACGCCGATCAAAGGAGAAATTATGGAGTGACGAATTGAGTAAGAAAATATGGAGTGAAATCTGGTTCCGTAGAAAGAGAGAAAAAGATGAAATTGGAGGATTGTAGAAGTTACTTTAAAAAGGACAACTGCTACGAATGCGTGTTCTTGAATAATCTTTCGAGATGTCTCCAGAATCTGGAGGGGACCCCACTTACCAATTTATAACATATAATTCTCAGGAATTTTTTTTTTAATTTCTACTTGGTAGTACAAAGCCTGTAGGGTACTCATACTAATTTATCATTCTATAAAGCTTAAAATTATTATTATTATTATTATTATTATTATTATTATTATTATTATTATTATTATTTATTTATTTATTGAGAATTTGGAGAATGTAAGTCACCGTGGATTCAGTTTCCCATATTATTATTTCAGAAAAACTCAATATTCTAAATATTTTGGCAAAATAATTAAAGTAATAAAAGTTCAATATAACAATAATCTATGTATTATAGTAACTTACCATAATTCCACATCGAACTTATAAATAACAAATCATTAGATATTGTTTTAAGTATCAATAAAAACAACATAACTCAAAGTTTTGAATTCCAAAATACATAAAAATTTATTGAAGTAAAAACAACAAATAATAAACAAGTTACAAATTTCTGATGGATTGTACTCATGTTTCTTAATTAAAATTGTTCACGTTGGAATTTGTAGATGATTAAATTCATAGTCAAACATTTAAATTAGAAAAATCCAATTTTAAATAAGTCGAATCGAACACAAAAATCAAATAAAATGTGTAAAAAATACTATGTCCGGTGCCTACTCGGACAAATTAGGCCGGCTAGAATCGTATTCAATTAATGTAAGAGAAATGAGCTCTTTTATGCTTGCATACACTAATTTTCGAACCCCTTCTCAGTTAAAACTTCTACTATTTATATATAAAAAATATAAATAGTGAAAGGTTTCATCCACCTCTCCATGGTCTCTTCTTTAACCGCCTCATATTTTCAAGGAAGTGGGAAATTGATTTACTCCCCTACTTCCTGTTTTGTTGAATAGTTATTGGAATGGTCTTCTTGGAGCCCTACCTATCCGTTTTCCTAGGCTTCCTTGCCAAGTCCTGATCGGGTCGATAATCATCATTCCGAGACCCCTTTAAAAATTGGTCCTGGCCGGATCGCTTGATAGTCAGCCCGGTGAGCTATCCTAGTCGAATCCTACACCTCTACAATGGGATCTTTGAAAACCGCTCAGGTCATGTTTGGATAGAGCTCGGATCGAGAGGGTCCAAGAATAACCTCTTAGGTCATGAGAGAAATTTGTTCTGTCAAGACCTAATCAAACACTACCAACCGAACCAAGCACGAGTCGAAAACGAGCAAGATGTAAATCAGAGAGATCGTTCAATCAGACACGTGTCACCGTCTGGTGAGACGGAAGTCAAAAGGTTACTGTATCCTAGCCACATCATCGGACACCTATCAGCATGGGCAGGACGAAAGTCGAAAAGTCTTGTTTTACATATAAATAGGGGCGATTCCTCTTCATTTTCCTTTTCACGAACTCAAAACTCTTAGGGAAATCCTTGAGAGGTCTGAGTTGTATTAACCGATCTCGATTCATCGTTAAAAATCAACCATCCAGACTTAGGTAATCCCCTCTTTCCCTAGTAATTATATCATCTAATGAGTCTTTTGGGTGTGGGTCGGCCTAGGATTACGATCAAGGGGCATCCGTGGAGTGTGAGTTCAATTTTGAGGACTTAGATTTGGGATCCAGCTCCTCCGAAGTTGAGGTGGTCAGGGGATCGCCACAGTTATAGCCGAAAAGTAGGGACTTTGGGTTTGGCACCCGTTTACATTCCTATAGGAGTGCCAAGGGGCTCACGACGTTATCGGCGCACCGAGCCACCATTTGAGGACTCCGAGGCCATCTCCTGTCCGGCAATGGTAACCCGAGCAGAGCTTGACCGGTGGCATGCCTTGTTCAACATTTCTCGGGGTGTGACTTTTGACATTCCTCGACCCGAGGAAAGAATGGATAAGCCGCCCAACGAATACGATGCCATTTTTATCCGGACTCTCGAGGCTAGCCTATGCTTTCCCTTAACCCCCTACATGACCAGCTATTTATGGCATTGGGGTGTCAAACTAGCCCAGATTCATCCAAACAAGTGGTCGTCGATATTGGGTTTGCTCGTCCTCTTTTGGACCTTCAATCTTAGGATGCCGACCCCTTAGGAGCTTACCTGTGTGCTCAGCATAAAACTTATCCCGAGGATGAAGAACTACTTCTATTACCTCTCCTCTAGGCCTTTTTGACACCAACTAGTCCGTGGTCTTCCATCCTCCATTAAGGATTGGAAGACCAAGTGGTTTTGGGTCGGGGGTGATTAGATGAGCCCCAGACTGAGCGGCCAGACTCACACCCAACGAATTATCTGCCCTACTCATTTCGTGCCAACTAATGGTATAATTATATCTTTTTTCTGCTCGATTTTTTTGATTTTAATTATTTTTTATTTTACAGAAGTTTCTGTTCGGAGACTCCTGATCGGTGATACTTTCTCTCATAAAATTATTTTTCTAAGGGACAACACTGAGAAAGATCACTGAACCTTCAAAGTTCTGATTACTAAGGCCCGACTTTCCTGAGTCGGTCTCACTTTTCTATTTATTCCTGCCCCAACAACTTCCTCGGTATGCTTTAACTATTAACCATTTACTTTCTTGCTCGGTATCATGCGCATGTACGTTTATATATTTTTGTTTCATTATAGTTATCCTTCTCCGAGAAGGCCTGTCACTAAGGATGGACCTGCAAGAGTGCATTCGATAACGAGCTGAGCAAGCGAGGAGACCACCTGTTAGGGGACAGGGTAAAGGTCGGGGTCTCAATCCCCCTATCCTGACCACATGTTGGAACTGCCAGATCGCTAACCCTATGCAATTATCTGATTCAAGATCCATACAAGATATGATTAATGCGTAGTGGAAAATAAATCATACCTTTCACCGTAATAGGTTAAGACGAATCAATTCTAAGGTTAGAACTGCCGAACTATCGATAGAGCCTGGACCTCTCCGATCTTCTACTGTATTTTTCATCTTTTCTCGAACGTTGTGTGGGCAATGATCCTTGGAGAATACCAGCCACCTTCTACTAAAATCATTTTATGAGATTTTCATGTGTTTAGAAGCGGTTAACTTAAGACTTATTTATAGGCTACAATAGGGACCTAGAGGAGGAATATAATTAGGTCTCCTGATGGGATTAGGAGTCCTAGTTTGGCCTGAACAAACTTCTTAGTCCCTTCAATAATAACTCGATCCACTAAAGAGTTATTACTGAACTACCGTCCCAAATCCATATTAAATATGGGCTCCTATTTATGTGCGTGTTTATCTCCCCGTGTCTAAGATATCGAATGTCCATTAATTAAATGAATTACTGACAATTCAATCAATTAACATCTAATTCCAAGAGTAGTACCACTCAACTTTATTATCATGCCGGAATAAATCCAATTGCAGGGTTTACATGATAATCCTTATGAGCTTCTCAAGGAGACATCATCATTCTAAATAATTAGGACACAGTTTCATTCTATAATCAACAGCACACTATATAAACAACATTGTATCCCAATTTACCGAGCTTATTGATTTAATGAATAAATCTCACTCATTGGTAAATTAAAGAAATATATATCGAGTATACATGCTCATTATTATATAATGATTAAGAGGACGCACATCCATAATAACAGAGATCTTGTTCTATTATATAGTCAGTATAAATCGAACAACCTCAATTGGTCCTGCTCAATACATACAAAATATACTGGGGTAATTTTATAATCAAGATAGACTAATACCAAATTACACTACAATCATTCCGATAATTTGTCCAAAAATATCTTGATTGTGAGCTACCATTTATAATCTATAAGAAACTGATAACATGATCTTCTGTGTGGCACCACACACCATGTTATCTATAATATAAATTAATGGGACAATTACAATAACATATATAACAAATATAAAATGCAAACCTTTGACCATAAAAGATTCTTATATCAAAATAGATGTTCATACAAAAGCTAGACTTATAGTATACATCCTAACACCATAGTGGTTTCAAGCCGGGTCAAGTGGCCCAAAAATCTCCCCCGACCAAAAGGCCTAGGCAGGAGGTTGGTGGCTCGTCCAGGTAAGAGGCTAGCAGCCCGTTTTTTGGGATACCCGACTTAACTATTGTCGCTCCACCTGATGTATGGGAGTCAAAGTTCCCGTTGGCCACCTCGGTCAGTATCTGTGGATGGGACCCAATCTGAATTGAGGTATCAAATGAGTACCTCGATCGAAGAACCCCCTTTTTAATCAACTATTCTCGAGCTCAGCATTCAAGCCCAAACCTATTGAGCAGGCTCCCACCCGACGTGGAACCAGTGGCGGAGACGCTAATAAAGGCTTGGACAGATGAGTTGGAGAGGTACGCTAGGCAGATGTCTAGGGTGGACATGGATGTCTGCACGTCTATCCTCCTGACTCAAGCATCAGTTTTCATCTAGTAAGGTTACCTCCAACATCTCGATCAGCTCGAGAAGTATCAGGTCAAGAAGGCCAAGTTAAGGGAAAAGACGGGTGAGTTATCTGCCTCGGTTGAGGAGAGAAAAACCCTCCAGGCCCAGCTGGCCTCCTCTTAAGATCTTCTGGCCGAAACCACAAAAGTAGTCGAGCTTGATTGCCAGAAGATGGCCGACCTAGCCATGGAAAATGTTCGACTTCTAGCCGGGCTGAAGGTGGTCAAGGCCGAGCTGGGGGCTGCTAGGGTTTCTTCGGTTGATGAGGTGGCGGCGGTGCATAAGTATAAGGACTCGAAATAGTATACATGCGAGGGCGTCTTCGCAATCTTTTCACTTTCATCGACGCTATTGATATTGCCAAGAAAGACAAGCTTGATGACTGTCCACTTATGGCGGCCCTAGCCGATTTTTTGGAGAAGAATCATCATTCAGCCTGCTATCTGGGTCTGATGAGTGACCTTCCTGAATATCTTCCTCCCGGGTCGATCATTTTCTTAGGTCGGCTTCGTCTATCAAGCTTATGTCCGACCTGAACTACAACATAGCGGCGGCTCCTGATGTTGGCCAGGATGAGGTGGCTGGCACAGCCAAGACTGATGATGATGTGGTTGAGGTCAGGACAATCACTGTTCCCGACTAATGGACTTATATATATATATATTTTTATCTTCATTTTCTGCTTGGCCATCTGACCTTTTTTTGTTAAGAGGTTCTGGCCTCCGAACTAGTACTTTTTAATATACTATGTTTTGCACCTCTTATCTGCTCAGCTCGGATTCATGTTTCCTATACTTGTATAATTTTTAAGATAATTTAACTTGCTTACTTACTTTATTACTTGTTTATCTCGGTTTTAAGAGTTTAAAACCATCATTTGGTCAGCTCGCTTTATAATAACTTAATTAAAACCTACCACTTAATCCCTACATTTGCTCGGCTTCTAAGAATTTAAAACCATCACTTGGTCTGCTCGGTCATTACGACCATTAGAGCCTACTTTTTACAAATCGACTCGATTTAACCGATCTCTACCTTACCATGTACAAAACTTAGCCGGTGTTGGGCAAGAACATAGCCCTAGGTCAGCTCGGATGAGGTCGAGGCCTATTTTGGGCCATAGCCTTGGTTCAACACCTTACTATTTTGTCCAGCCTGGTTAGCTCGAACGAGGCCGCAGCCCATTTTGGGTCAGAGTCTTGGACCGAAGTCTTATTGTTCTGTAGCCTAGATGGCTCAGACGAGGCTGTGGAATTAGGCCAAAACCTTACTGTTCCATCCGGCCTAGATGGCTTAGACGAGGCTGTAGCCTATTTTGGGTCGTAGCCTTGGGCCGAAGCCTTACCATTCCATCTGGCTTAGATGGCTCGGATGAGGCCATAGCCTGTTTTAAGCCATAGCCTTGGGTCGAAGACTTACTATTCCATCCGGCCTGGATGGCTCGAACGAGTTCGTAGCCTATTTTAGACCGAAGCCTTGGGCCGAAGCCTTACTGTTTCATTCGGCCTGGACGGCTTGGACGAGACTGTGGCCTTTAACAATTTAAAATGATAAAATACATGAAGGCAAAGTTACAAGAAATTTCTTAAGACGCTAGTGGTAGTACTTCTTTAAGTGTTCGATATATATTTCATGACTTGGATAGTACATTATCATTGAGGTCGGATATTTCGTATGCTCCCTCGGCTAAGACTCGAGCGATCTTGTACGGTCCTTCCCAGTTTTGTTCTAGAGACCCAGTGTTAGGCTTCTTAGTGTACTGAAAAACTTTTTTAAGGACCAAATCCCCTATTCCGAATTTTCATGCTAGGACCTTGGAATTGTAATACCTTGCACTTCTCTGCTTATAGATTAAATTTTTCAGGTCAGCGTTAATTCTTCTTTCTTCGACCAAGTTAAGGTTGGCCATCATTGCCTCAGAATTTCACTCCTCCTAAAAAATTTGTATTCTCCAAGTAGAGACGCCGATCTCAATTGGGATGACCATCTCAGATTCGAAGGCTAAGGAGAATGTTGTTTCTCCCGTGGCTGTCCTGGCTGTCGTTCTGTATGACCAGAGTACCTTGGGAAGTTCGTTAGCCAAGCACTCTTCGAATCTTCAAGTCTAACCTTCGGGGTGTGCTTGATGATTTTGTTGATATCCTGAACCTAGCTATTTTCTTGGGGGTGATATGGAGTCGAGAATAGTTTTCTAATCCTCAAGTTTTCATAAAGTGTTTTGAAGCGCTCAACATCAAATTGTCGACAATTATCTGTAATGATAGAATGTGGGAGGCCAAATCGGTAGATGATTGACTTCCAGACAAAGTTGGTGATCTTGGCCTCGGTTATTTTTACCAGGGCTAGGCTTCTACCCATTTGGTAAAATAATCGATAACGACTATCGTAAATTTTACTCGGCACGTATTCTTTAAATCCGATAGAGGCCAACTCAACCGATCTTAAATATCTGGCCATCTGCTCCTCCCTAGCAACATACTCACCTGATATTTGATTTACCAGTAAAAGAGAGTCGCTAAAAATCTCTAGTTCTTCGACTCAAAACTGCTTCACCATGTCTAGACCAGCTAAGAGTGCTTCATACTCGACTTCATTGTTTATTGCTGAAAACTTGAAGCGTATAGCCGAGCAGAAGTATTTGCTCATTGGATTGACAAGTACTAAACGAGCCCTAGCACATTGGGCGGTCAACGACCCATCCACAAACATTTTCCAAGGTCTTTTAATCTGTTTCTTATGAACGATTAGAGTTGGCGTAAACTTCGTGGATTCCCAAGCCCTCTTATCCAACCTGGTGGATCCAGCTAGCCAAATCTTTCTATACCAACGGGGGTCACCTAGACTATTCTCATCACTCTAGAGACCCCCAGGACCCCCATGTCCACCAATGAAATCAGAGCAATCATGGCTCAAATAAATGAAAGATTAAAAGAAGTCGAGCAGAGAGAGAAGACCTAGGGAGTGAATGTGCTGATGGAAGGCTCGGAGTTCTTAATGAACCTAGGCCAAAATGAAACTTAAGAAAAAAGGTCGCATAAGACCAGAGACAACGAGAAACCCATCATCGTGCCGAGCTTGGATAGGTGATCAAGTATGAGGGTCCTGAGGGTCTCTAAAGTGATGGGGATAGTCTGGGCGACCCACTGGTATAACAAGATTTGGTTGGCTGGATCCGCCAGGTTGGATAAGCGGGCTTGGGAATCCAGCATTGGGTATGTTTTTTCAATACTCATTACACAATTTGGAGTTTTGTCCTTTGAATGATTGCCCCCTCCTTCTAGTGCTAAAATATTGATATTGGAATTTGTAAATGGTTAAATTCCTAGCCAAACACTTAAATGAGCCGAATCGAACATAGAAATCCAATAAAATATGTAGAAAACACTATGCCCAAAACCTACTTGAGCAAATTAGATCGGCTAATTCTGGTCGGTTTGTAGTGGCCGGCCAGAATCATATTCAATTAATGTAAGAGAAATAAACTCTCTTGTACTTGAATACAATAATTTTCAAACTCCTTCTTAGTTATAATATCTACTATTTAAAGATAAAAAATACAAGTAGTGGGAGGTTACATCCACTCCTCAACGATCTCTTCTTCAACTGCCTCTTATTTTTAAGGAAGTGGTGAGTTGATTTACTCCCCCTACTTCCTGTTTTGTAGGATAGTTGTTGGAATTGTCTTCTCAGATCCCTGCATATCCCTTTTTTTGGGCTTCCTTATCGAGTCCTAGCCAGATCAGTAATCGTCATTCCAAGACCCTTGTAAAAATTGGTCCTGGCCGGATCAACTAGTTATTAGCCCGATGAGCTATCCTGATCGGATCCTACACCTCTACATGGGTTGGATCTTTGAAAACCGCCCAGATCATATTTGGATAGAGCTCGGATTGGGGGTTCCAACAAAATCATGATTTGTTTTTTATTAAAAATATATAGTAGATATTATAAAAAATTTCGAAATTTAAAATATATATGAGAAATGTCAGCTTGTATAATTTGGGATTGGGCGAGAAAGGAAAAATGGAACGTCGGGGCAAAGCATGAATAACATTCTCATGCCATTCCGCCTAAAAGGTATACTCACCCAACATTATTTTTTTTTCGGGTCTTCCAACCCATAAGCTTTGAGTTCCAATAAGGATGTTTTTCCTAGGGATAATAACGAAACCTCCTTGTGGTTTTAAAATTCAGCATGAAATCCCTCAATGCTTTAGAAAATGTGCGAAACCCCCTCGTGGTTTGTTATATGTAGCTGACGCTCCTATTTTTCTAAAGAGAGCTAATAGTGTTAATTTTCACCCTTATTTCCCATTATACCCTTCATACATATAGTTGGATTGTTGACTTTATTAAAAAAAACATAGTTCATTCTTTAAAACAAAGGTTTTCGAAAAATTATTCAAAAAATCCATATGAAATGTTAAAATCGATAGATTTTTTGGAGAAATTCACTTGAAGTGGATGATTAAAGAAGTAAACAAGTATAAATTTTCTACAATCGTGATTTCTAGTAGAAAGAGAACCCGATTATGGGTATAAGGTATGTTTCAAATTTCTCTCTATTGTTTTTTTGTTTGGTCATACAAATTTAGTATGTTAATCATTTGTTAATAGGGTTGGCTTTGTTAGGGTTAACTTTAGAATGTGAAGTTTTCAAAATAAGGAAAGAAAATAAGAAAGAAAAAGAAAGATTTGAGTTTCAATTCTAGGGTTTAGTTTAACTTATTAGGTTGATTTATTGGTATATGGTTTTTGTTCTCTGATTTCATTTTTATGTTTGAGAATTATTATTTTCTGTGCCTTCTACATTTGGTATAAGATTTATATTTTGTGTCTTTCATGTCTGGTATAAGATTTATAATCCCAATACCTAGTTGATTTGAGGATATAGTTTATTATTTTTAAATAAATATTTTTAAAGTATTTATTGTTTTAATTGTCATTGTCTGCTATAGTTGGTGATAGTTTAGAACTTTTCTTTTGATACTTGTATTTTATTGTTTTGGTCCCAACACTCATTATTATTTTTATTATTTTATTATTGTAGTATAATGGATGCTATTATGTTTGATTATATGGGCAATGAAATTGTGTGGTACTCCTCAATATTAAATATTTTAGAGGATAAAGAATGGTTATCCCGTATAGAGATAAATTATGTTATCTAGATCTACTAGATATATATTTAAAAGCTAATGGTAAAACAACTTCAGTTACTATGTATAGTTGCAAGCCTGGGTGCAAGTCTGGGGTGCTTTCAGCTAAGATTATAATAGTAATTAAACAAATTTACATTTGCTAAGATTGTTGAGAGAATATGTTGGGATATTCAACATTCCATTATATTTTGAGGATAATCTAGCTCCAGATGATCATGGTCATACTTCTATTTTGAAAGATATTAGGCTTTCGGAATATGTTAGAGGGGATGTGGAACTGAGATTAAGCAGAATGAAAAATTAGGTGAAGAAGAGGCATGTGAAAAATTGGGTGAAGATATACACGAAAGTGGTGAGAAAATGAATAAGGATATACTTGGTACGAATGAAGATGAAAAAAATAAAGTTGATTTTGATGAGCACATGGATGAGAATATGTTTGGAATAGGTGTAGGAACAAATATGGCTGGTTTTGGTGACCAGAGAGATGAGAATATATTTAGGAGAGATGAGACAGGAATAAATAGAGCTGAGTTTGGTGATCGAATGGATGTGGAAGTAAATGATGTAGGTACGGAAAATGATGATTCCAATTATATACCTGATGAGGATGACTTAAATTCAGAGGGACAATCTGAAAATCTTTTTTGGATGTTTGAGGATTTAGAAGGTCTAGATGATGATGATATATTTGTTGATAAAGCTAAGGATTATGGAAGAAATATTTATAAATTGGCATAACAATTTACGAGGGAGAAAAAAAATAGAGAGCAGAGGAAAGAGCAAGGAAGTAGAAAATGAAGTTTCATGTAATGATGTTGAGTTAGATGATATAGTTAAGTTAGATGAGAGTGATGAATGAGATGAGTTTGTTGACATGAGAAATTTTGAGTTATTGGTGGGGTTGAAATTTTCAAATAGAGAAAGATTTAGAGAAGTATTGAAAGATTGAACAATGAGAAACAGATTTGATTTAAATATTCTAAATGTGAGAAAATAGTGATAATGACCAAATGCAATAGTGGATGTGATTGGGCTTTACATCTACAATACAGAAGAACAACACTTTTATGATAAAAAACATGAAAAGAAGTTATACATGTGCTTAAAACATGAAAAGAAGTTATACATGTGCTTATCAAATAGAGAATACAAAAGTTGATTATAAATATCTTGGGATAAGCGTATTAGATGCAGTAAGAGACAATCCTAATGAGAGTTTGAAAGGATTGAAAAACAAAATTAAGAGAGATTGGGGTGTGGAATGTAGCATTTATAAAGTTTTCAGAGCAAACAAATATGCATTGTCTTTGCTAAGTGTGGATGTAGCGTTACAATATTCAAAATTGCATTATGATTATTGTGTGACTGTTCAACATCACAATACAGAGAACTCTTTAGTTGTGAAGGTGAATGAAGAGGTGAGTCTTAGAGGATGTATGTGTGAGACCCGAGCCTCTCGTTACTTATTTTATTGACCAATATAGTTCATGCATCCATGCATTTTATGAATTATTGCATGTTGTTTATATGATACTTGACTTTACATTATATTGATATCAATAATGTATCCATTTTATTTATTTAAATTTATTAGATCTTGTGTTTGCTTGTTTATTATTAGTAGTTAAAAGTCCCAAAGTTATGTGCTAAACAATATATTTGAAATAGAAAATTAGGTTTAAATTTTTATTATTGAATATAAATTGCTTGTAAAATAAAATTCTAAAGATAAAAATTATATATATATATGTAAGCGTTAATATATAAATATAATGGATGTGTATGCTCTAATATATAAATTCATACATGGTGTGTATAGATATATATATATATATATACTTATTAATATAACTAAAACCAAGAATAATACATGTTATATTAACAAAGAAAATTGGCTATATAAATTCATACATGGTGTTATATTTTAATAAGATAGAAAGATTAAGTGATGACTCATAAGATTAGTAAGGATAAAGAGGAGGATGTCATGTGTCTTTATTAAAATGATGACTCATACCAACTATTATATTAATAGAAAGAAAAAACAACAAGAAAACAAGATCAAAGAGAAGAAACACAAAAAAAAGGGGGAAGACCTTTAGAAACTGAAAAGGGAGGTACACACTTTGCTTTTCCAAATGGTGTTTCAATTTTTGTCCATGATTTAATTATTTTAATTTCTAAGTTAATTATATACGTGCTAATGTAAGTAAGAGAACCATGTTAATTGATTTAAATTGGGGATTCTTTTATTTATTAAGTTAAGTTATATGTATTCACCTAATTATTTTATAAACAAAATTTCATTAGGCTAATATGTTGCTGTAGACCTGATGAATTAATTAATTAATTGAGGTTATTACGTTTAATAATAATAATAATAATAGTCTAGTAAGTATTTTATTAATTAATTGAGAACATGAATGAGTTACCAAGAACTGACAACTTACACTAATGTTTATAATAATTTGAATACATAAATATAAACATTGTTGAGTGAATTCTGTTTATATGTGAGAGTTAAATAATATAATTTTTCTTGTTAATAACTTCAACTTTATAATTAGTGGAGGTACATATATCATTATAAGATCATAATAATTGTATGAGCTAATCTAAATCAGTCGAGTGTGTTGTTGAAGTATGCAAAAAGTAGTTTTAATTTTCAATTTGTTAATTATAATCAATAGGTTAAATTAAATGAGTTTTTGTGAGATTTTGAGAATGAATTTATCTATAAACTTGATCGGGAAACTTAATTTTTTAAAGTAAGTTCAATAGAGAATATTTTAATCCTTCAAAATTGCTTCAATTAGTTTTAATATCCTAATGACATATTTAATCTGCTATTTTAGATTAATCTTGATTACACAAGAGACAAGTAATTTCACGTGGAAGCAAGGTAAGTAGAAATTCATTTGCAACTACAATGCATAAACATAGTATTTTATGTGTTTACTTGCATTATATGATAATAGTGAATTTGTTCTTCTTGATATTGGTGATTAGTTTTTATGTAGGATTAAAGATGATACGTGGGCATTGAATTTTGTTCATATCATTCATGAGCATGGATAGGAAGACATGTTGAGTCTGTATGCACATCATAATCATACAAAGAAACAAAGTTAAAGCAAAGTTGACCGCTACTAGTACATCGAGGCCGTTTGCATGTGAGACATGGATATGGCTTAAAAGTAAAAGTGTACCTATGGTATGCGAGCCATGGTTATGGTTCGAAGATATTGGGCCATAAACATGACTTTAAAGTAAAGTAAAGTAAAGTAAAGTAAAGTACAGAGATTATTGAGCTAGCTCCTTTCCGATGTACTGTAGACGGGTTAAGGGCCCAACATAGTAAAAGATATCAAAGCCATGCATTCACGATATTTTTAAAGTCCTTACAGCTATTTGTATAACAATGCATGCATGATTTCTGCTTACTAAGCTTTAGCTTACCTAGTTTATGCATTGTAGGTGAGCATGACAACATTTGATGAGCTTTTGGGTCTTGTTAGCATGTTTTGGCGCTCCAACGATGTTTTGGGACGGTGGTACATGGATGACGACCTGCGGGGCTAAAACTTGGGCTCATTTTGCTTTTGACCGTGTTGGTTTTGTTAAATTTTTTGGGATATGTATAAAATCGCTACGCCATATTGTTACATGTTTGGTTTAGGGGAAACTCTAATGACAGTTTGGTATAAGATATTGGCTTATGCTCTGGTATAGATGAGGTGTTGCTTATGATATGTCGTTTTTGTTATTTTGTTATTTGTTAACTTGGAGAAAAAAATTATTGTCACTTTTTCGGAGTTTTATATTTCAAGTATCTTATAAAATTTAGGACGTGACAGTATGTATATTTGGCTGTTATGAAAAATGTTTTCTTGAGTGGTTACATATCTATTATAGGTTTAGATCGATGTTTCTTGAAAGGATTACATGTAGGACAATTGCTTTTAACAGTAGGAAGAGATGATAATGACAATATGCTTCCCATAGCCATAACATATGTGTAGGTGGAGAAACATGAAAATTGGGAATGATTTTTGAAATTGTTGTTTAAAGATATTGGGTCACCATCTGATAGAGATTGAACATTCATTTCAAATAGATAAAAGGGTCTAATTGAGGTTGTGAATGAGTTGGCCGCAAATTTTGAGCATAAATTCTGTGTAAAACATATGTACAACAACTTTAAGATAAAATTTGGAAGTTTGGAGTTGAAGAAATTCTTTTGGAAGACTATATCAACTTACCCTACAAGTCAACATCATAGAATAATAAATGAGATTAAAAGGTTGTTTCCAAAGAGAGAGAATGAACAAACTGCATATAAATGGTTGTCCAATATCCCTAAGATGTTTCTTTCCAACAAATACAAAATGTGATGTAATTGTGAACAATCTGTCTAAGTCTTTTAACTCATATATACTGTCTTCAAGAAGATCCACCTATAATAGATATGTTTGAGTGGATAAGGAAGAGGTGTATGACCAGACTTCAAGTGAAGATGGAAGGGATGAAGAAACACAATGAAATTGTATATCTAAACATAATAAAAAAGATTGAAGTTTAGAGAAAGATTAGTCGAAATTGTTTTGCTGGGTGGGCTAGTGATGATAAGTACGCATTAAACCTTCTTTGAAGTTGGCAATTAAGGTAGTGATAGTTTTATTAGGAAAAATTACTATGATGCCTCGGCGTATTAAACCTTCTTTGAAGCGACGGCCAATTACTAGAATTGGATATCATTTTGTACGCAATATGATTGAAGGAGATCCATAAAGTTTTCAACAGTTGTATAGGATGTATCCGGATATGTTTCTAAAGTTATGTACTATCATTAGAGAGAAAACTCATCTAGAAGATACAAGCTACATATGTGTTGAAGAAATGGTGGCAACATTCTTGATCATTGTAAGACACAACGATCGATATGGTAATGTTCGCTAAAGGTTCGATCATTCGTATTTTGCTACTAGTCGAAACTTCAACAAAACCTTAAAGGCATTGAACACTATAACACTGAAAATGATGGTTAAGCCATCTACAGAAAAGTACAAGGTTTAACCATTTCTTTAAGGTATGAATCCTCTTGGTAATATTATATATAAAACCTATAAAAAATGTTGTAGTCTTCTTTTATTAAATGTTCACTTTATTTTAGGATTGCATCGGAACTATAAATGGAACTCATATCCCGGCAACAGTAACAGGCCGAGAAGTAAGCAGTTATCATAACCGTCATGGTATTCAATCACAAAATGTTTTGGCAGCTTGCAACTTTGATTTGCAGTTCATGTATGTGCTTAGTGGGTGGGAAGGTTCCGTACATGATTCAAAACTTTTAAATGATGCACTATCAAGAAGAAATGGGCTTCAAGTGCCTCAAAGTACTATATTTTTTATCGTGTTTCTATTTTTTAAATAGTGACAAGCTAACTAATTAAAGAATTATATTTTTAGGTAAATATTTTCTCGTGGATTGTGGATTTGCTAATAGACGTCAATTTTTAGCTCCATTACGTTATGTTTGATATCATCTAAAAGATTTTGGTGGTTAAGGTCGTCACCCCAAAAATACAAGTGAGTTATTCAATCTTCGTCATGCATCATTAAGAAATGTGATTGAGAGAATTTTTGATATTTTCAAATCGCGATTCATAATTTTCAAAACTGCAACTCCGTTCCCATTTCAAACACAAGCAGAGTTAGTATTGACTTGTGCTAGATTACACAACTTTCTTCGGAAAGAATGTCGCTCTGATGAATTTTCAGTCGAATATGAAGAAGATCAAGATTCATCACATCTCAACATGGAAGAGGAAAATTTGAAATTGCTTTCTCAAAGCCAACTACAACAAAGAATGAAAGCTAATGCATGGAGAACGAGTATTGCTAATGCTATGTGGAAAATGAGACCGAGGTATAACGGTGATGGAAATGAAGATGATGAGAATGAAGATGAGAATAATAATGATGAATAATAATGTATTTTTTTGGAACTAATGTATTTTTGGTTTTTTTTCTAAATAATTTGGATAACTTATTTTATATACAAGTGTGTTCCATAAATATTTGCATTAATAGTTCCAGCACCGGAGTCTATGGAAATCTATGTAAATCAATAAAAAAAAGTTTATTCCACAATCATGTCAAATCTATGAAAATCCATGTAAATTAATAAAAAAAGTCAGCCAAACTCTGTATGGAGTCTATAGATTTTCTAAATACACTGACTTTTAAAGTTCAAAAAAATCCAATAGAATCTCAATTGAATACACCCCTCTTAATGCATGAATGCAAGGGTGAATCTCAATCCTCGAGAGATCCTGTTGCATAAAAATATGTGGCTTTTGGCCTTAAATCTTCTATAGTGAACGTTATCGGGTGTACTGGCGGTTTAGTGGTCACAATTGCTTGAACTACTTTACCACATGCACAACAAAGCCTCAACACATTTGCTCTCACGTTTTTGCCCTTTTCAACCATGAACACATCTTTGGTTCATAAGTATCCACTTCTCCCTTATATAGATGATATCCTTTCAAGTATTCTGCCATACTCTGCCTCCTTTAGGTGTCTAGGAATCATTAAAAGTCATATGACTTATCTTCACCACATTTGCAGGCTCAACACTTAACTTGCTTTTTATGGAATTAAGGAAGGGTTTATGTTCTGAAGTTTGATCCAACCAACTTTCACAACTTAGTTTTTCCATTGAACCATGCTCTTGGGATCTCCAATCTCCAAGGATGGGTTTCCACTAAGAAATTTTTCTCTAGTTGTGGATTCTAATCCCATCCCCTTGACAACTTGTTCATTTGATCTTGATTTAGTCCTTTTATCAAAGGATTGATCAAATTCTTTCAGAGTTACGTAATCGATTGACATCATACCAGTCAAGATCAATTGTCTAACGGTATTATGCCATCGATATATATGCCCGGTCTTACTATTATACATATTGTTCATTACTTTATCTATAGTAGTTTGGCAATCGCAATGTACCATCACAATTGGTACCAGCTTATTCCAATATGAAATATCCTCGAGAAAATTACGAAGCCACTCGGCCTCTTTTCCCGTCTTGTCTAAGACTATAAGCTCAGACTTCATAGTGGTATGAGCTATACATGTTTGCTTTGTGGACTTCCATGACACGGCTCCACCACCTATAGTGAATAAATATCTACTCGTGGAAAAAAAATCTTTTGCTTCTGAAATTCAATTTGCATCACTATATCCTTAAAGTACGACAGAATATTTCTTGTAATGCAAGCCTAAATCAAGAGTATACCTAAAGTACCTCAAAACTCTCACGAGAGCTTTCAATGTTCACTACTTGGATTGCTCATGAATCTACTCAATTATTACCAAGCATACAAGATCAGACATTGTACAATTAGTTATGTACATTACGCTTCTTATGATCCTTGCATATTCAACTTAAGCTACAGGCTCACTTAGTTTTTACTTTAGTGTATGTTGAGTTCTAAAGGTGTGTTGACAGGTGGATCGTCATAAGCATTAAATTTTTCTAAGCATTTTCTCAACATAGTGAGATTGCGTTAGTGCTATTCACTCAAATGTCCTAAGTATTTTGATTCCAAGAATCACGTCTACCACACCCATATCTTTTATATCAAAATTTTGTTTCAACTTGCGCTTCATTTCAACTATGACTTCATGATTGTTACCCATAATTAACATGTCATGCACATAAAGACACACAATGAGCTTTGGTGAGCCTTTAATGTAGATGTATTTGTCATACTCGTTGATTTTGAAGCCATTCGACAACATAGTGTTTGTCAAATTTCACATACCATTGCTTAGGTGCTTGTTTAAGTCCATAAAAGGACCGCACAAGTTTACACACCTTCTTTTCTTATCCAGGTGTTACGAACCCTTTGGGTTGATCCATATAAATCTCTTCTTCTAACTCACCATTTAAGAACACCATTTTTACATCCATTTGTAAGGGTAGACGTTTTCAAAGAACATAACATTCCTTGACTTTTATAATATTCCTTTCGTCATGTCTAGAATTTTCTACTTATGGATTAGAAAATGATATGCACTACTATGGACTGCATATCCCACAAAGATACAATTAATCATCTTAGGATCGATTTTCACTTGCTTAGGAGGTGTTACCTCCACTTTAGCCATTTCCACAATTCGTAGGGAGTTTCATTATTTCCTTTAAAAGAAATTTTGTCAAGTATGTAACTCATCATTAGGACAGCTTACCCCCACAGGTTCTATGGTAACCCTGAGCTTTTAAGCATAACATTCATCATCTCATTTAAAGTTTGATTATTATGTTCAGTCATGCCATTCGATTGAGGTGAGTAGGGAGCCATTGTTTGGTGAATTATACCAAATTGTGCTCCTTTCAATATTATGAAAAGATAGCTTAGCCATTTTGACTTCCACAAACACTTTACGTTTCTTTTGTATGTTTATTTCATCAACTTTTAGTAAGTCCAATTTTACTAATCTTTTTATAGCATTTAGATTAACATGTCCCAATCTATTATGATATAAATTACAATATTCAACGATATAAGAAGAAGTTGCACCATTTTCATTATTTATCTTAGGTATAACTTGACGCATGACCATTACATTGATTTTGAAGAGACCATTTGCTAAATAGCCCCTACTTAAGAATACACCATGCTTCATATGTATAAACTTTTCAGCCTAAAAAATGAGCTTGGAGTCATAGTTTACAAGCAATGAACCACTAACTAGGTTCATACGGATGTCCGGGATATGCAAGACATCCTTCAACATGAGCTCTTTGCCCGAAGTTAGCTTGAGCATAATGTTTCCAACTCCAACCACCTCGGATGAAGCTTGATTTTCCATGTGGAGCTTTCATCCTTTCACGGCCTTGTAGGAGGAGAAAACCTCCCTATCAGAGCACACGTGGCAAGTGGCTCCGGTGTCCATGAACCACTCTCTTAGGTTATCCACTAAGTTGGCTTCAAACACCACAACACAAAGGTCTTGGTCATCCAAGTCTTTCTTTTGCTTGGTCATGTTGGCATGGTTACCTTTTTTCTTCTATAGCAGCCTACACTTCTTAATCATGTGGTTAGACTTGTACAATTATAACAATTACCATTGAATTTTTCGCTAGCTTCTTTCTTTCTCATTTTAATTGGGGTTAGGATTGCCTTCCAATAAGTTGGCTTTTGCATCCATTGGCATACAAGGCTTAGAATCAACCTTTCTATTATCCTCCTTGATTTAGAGCTTGATAATCAAGTCCTCGAGAATCATCTCCTTTCATTTGTGCTTCAAGTAATTCTTGATATCCCTCCAACTTGGTGGGAGCTTTTCGATCACACAAGCAATTGCGAAAGACTCTAATAGATACATCCCTTCGGCTTGAACCTCGTGTACCACCAATTGGAAGTCTTGTGCTTGATCCGTCACGGGATGTGCGCCCACCATTTGGAACTCTTGGAAATGGTCCATCACGAACTTCTTGACTCCAACACCTCGGTCTTCTACTTTTTCTCAAGAGCATCTTATAGCTTTTTAGTCGTCTTGTAGCCTACGTACATGCTATAGAGCGAGTCGCTCATCCCATTTAGGACGTAGTTCTTATATAGGAAGTCACTAGGCATCAAAGCATCGAGAATTGTACACACCTCCATAATCATATCATCTTTTTGGCTATGATCGAAAGGTCTTACCACAGATACATCGCCCCCACTCCAATAATGGTAAGGTAGAACATTATTTTCTACTGCTACTGTTCGAAATTTTCACTGGAAAACCACTCAGGTTTCTCCGCGGTAAGTAGAGCAGAAGGTCACATTACTGCTTGGAAAGTTGCAGCAATGTTAGTTGCAGTATGAGGATTCTCATTCCCACCATTGTTGTTGTTGTCCGACATGTTGTTCTCTCGGCTTAAGATTGTTAGATACAGTGTGTAAGGATAAAACCTATCGAACAAAGAAACAAACAAACAGAATATAAAATGACTTATATAACAACTTACAATATTACAAAGTTATAACTACATAAAAAGTTTCAAGTCGAGTCGATGAAAGCCTCTCCTTAAGATGTGCTCAGGGTAGTGCTCACTAGATCGTGCGTGTCATCTCCTAAAGATAAAATGACTTCGTTTCTTGAGATGTAGTACCACAGTCTTGAGAGCTCCGACGAACTTAGGTGTTTAGGAACTGAGCAAGATGCAAATTAAAAGCTATGCAAGACTTTGATTTTTTATATTTTTTGGTATATAGAAAAACAATACAAGATGACCCCTATATATAGGTCTCCACAATCGGGTTACACCTGATAATTGATGGGAAATAACTGCCCTATAATGGATATTTTAATGTAAGGAAACATTCCGTTTAAAAAAAACAAAACGAAAAAAAAAATGTATGTGCCAACTTGGTGCTGCATCTTCGGTCAGGTGCTGTAACTTGCACTCTGCACCCATGGCTGGGGCTATGCTGCATCTTTAGTTGGGTGTTGAAATGTAGTAGCTGAATCCTCAGCCAGGTGCTGTAAAGCAACAACCCGTCCCTAGCACTACATCTCTAGCCCCGTTCACAGCGCTGCAACCATGACCCAAAAAGATAAAATGGGTCGGGTAAAATTTGAGCCCCATCCGCCGAAGTCCAGCCCACATTCCAATTGCCAAGGACCCCACGATTGAGGTTGGGTTCAGGCCGAGCCGTGCTGAGTCGCGTGTGCATGCGTATGTGTTGCACAAGCATACCACTCCAAGAATGTATTAATTACTGTTTCTTCACATGATTTCTTTAATAATTTTATTTTCAAGGTTCATCTCCTATGTGGGATAGTTAAGCTTACTTCCCACACTCAAGACCTTCACATTCCTATTTCAAGTGGCCAACTTAGATGCTTAATTTCTCACTCACCAAAAATTGGTTTTGAGTGATTCAAAATGTCTAAATTATCTACTTCAAACGTAGATTAATCTTTTGACATCCAATTCTTAAAAGGATTAATATTTAGCCACTTAATTATTGATCAAAGTGGTGCCACTCACCACTTATAGCAGACAATTTTCCAACATATTCTTCGGTTTGATGATCGATAATATTTAAATCTAAAACTTAATATTTAGTCGTAATCCATAAATAAAATATATTGTCTTAGTAGAAGAAGAAAATAAAAACTCTTTTTTGTCTAACTATAATGATTAAAAATTATACTGATAATACTGATTGAGGGATTGTACCATTACAGCCACTCATAAAGATGATGGTGTTGGTCTTTTATATATATATATATAATATAATGTCCACCATGGACAATTCGCTCATTAATGATATATAATGATCTCATCCCTTAAAATTATGAAAAGTGTAATATAGATATCTAATACATTAACAATACACATATATTAATGTGCCACAAGGGGTACGGTAACATGATTATATATATATTGCTCAACTATTGATAGATAGAACTTTTTTAACGGCCTTATTGATTAAGATGATAAAATCTTGATTCTCAAATTTCTTAAGCAAAAATGAGGGTTTCTTAAAATCAGGGTTAATGGTTGGATTTGCAGTATGCTTTTAACATTTGTATAAGAATTTTATTTAAGTGAATTTAAATACGTTATTTAGAAAATGAGGAGAGGAGAAAATCAAGGAATAATAGTAGATTTGTTAATAATGTTTAAATCCACGACTTTTATTTCATATTATTATCTCAAGAAATAATGTCTGGTATGAGATATTCTCTGGATATTCTTAAGACATGATTGGTATGGTGTAATGAAATTGGGTGTTGAATAGAATGAATCTAATAATGAAATGGTGATGGACATAGAATGATATAAAAATGTTTATTCATATGCAATGTATCATAGAGGAATATGAAATGAATAAAATAATTATTATGCTTATATTTTGTTGACATTGGAATTTGTCTTTGATTGAATTTTTAGTCAAACACTCAAATTAAGAAAATCCAATTTAAATGAACCAATCAAATAAAGAAATTGAATGAAAAAGTGTTAAAAATGCTGTGCAAAGAGCCTACTTGGGCAAATTAGGTTAGCTAATTCTGGTCGGCCAGAATCGTATTTAATAAATGTAAGAGAAATGAGCTCTTTTGTACTTCAATACAATAAATTTTCAACCCTTTCTAAGTCCTAATTTCTACTTTTTATAAGCTAAGAGAGAGTACAAGTTAGTGGGGATCATGCTCACTTCTCTTTAAGTTTTCGCTTATTTTCTAGGAAGTGAGAGGTTAATTTTCTCTCTACTTTCTCCTATTAATTCGGCATATCCTGCCAGGTTTTCTATGGCCTAGCCAGATTTACTTTCTGATCGGTACATATCCCATCGGGACCACGATAAATCTATCATAATCGGGTCATCTGGTTGTCTATCCTGCTCGGGTCATTGATCCTATCCGGCTCTTTAGGAGGGCAAGTCGGTTCTTATGCCTTCACATATGTTGAAATGAGTGTTCGTGTCCCACCGATCGATTTGGATCGGATATTCTTGAAAACCGGCCAGGTCATGTATTTTGACTAGGCTTAGATCGGGGGTTCTAATAATAACCCCTTAGATCATGAGAGAACTTCATTCTATCGGGACCTAATCAAACACTACCAATCGAACCGAGCACATGTGATAAGTGTTGAACATGTCCCTTCTATTTCTGCCTTACACTTACCTCACATATGGCCATTTGATCCGGCATGAGTCAAAGTCGAGCGAGATATAAATCGAAGAGGCCGTTCAATTAGACACATGTCATCATCTGGTGAGGTGGAAGGTAAAGGGTTGTTGTATCACAACTCTCTAATTAGACACGCATCCTCATTGGGTAGAACATAAGTTGAAAGGTCACGCTCTCCTTATAAATAAGGGCGATTCCTCTTAATTTTCCTTTTCACAAACTCAAAACTTTTAGAGAAATCATTGAGAACTCCGAGCAGTATTAACCGAACACAATCAACCGCACCAAAGAGGTTGGGACTTCTGGGTCGATGTTTTCTTACATCCCTATGGGAGTATCGAGGGGGTCACAATGTTATTGAAAACCGAGCAGTAGTCCAAGAACTCGGAGGCTATTTATTGGACGGCAATAGTGATATAGGTGAAGCGTAGTCGGTGGCACGCCCGACTCAACATCCCTCAAGGGGTCACCTTTAACATCCCTGAGTCAAGAAGATGATGGATAAACCGCCCAAAGGGTGTGTAACCATTAGTTTTCGGGCACTTAAGGCTGGCCTCCACTTTTCTTTAGCCCCCTACCTCATCGGCTATTTATGGCACTGGGGAGTGGCACCAGCCCAAATCAATCCCAATAGCTGGTTGTCAATACTTGGGCTACTCATCCTCTTTCATATGTTCAACCTCGAGCAGCCGACCCTGTACGAGCTTACTTAATTACTTAGCATCAAACTCATCCCGAGGATGAAGAACCACTTCTACTATCTCTTTCCCCGATCGTTCCGACCTCAGTTGGTTTGTGGTCTTCCGTCATCTATTAAGGATTGAAAGACCAAGTGGTTTTGGATCGGTGGTGATTGGATGAGCCCTAGATTATTCGATCAGATAAATCCTCAACGAGTGTCGTACCCTGCTTTCTTCGTACCAGCAAATGGTAATTACATTTTTTTCTGCTCGACTATTCTGATTTTAATTATTTTTTATTTTACAGAAGTTCTGACCCAAAATCTCTTGATCAGCAAGACTTTCTCCCAAAAGATTCTCTTCATAAGGGATAGTATCAAGGAGAATCGTCGGACCTTTAAAGCCTTTATTACTGAGGATCGACTCGCTCGAGTAGGCCTCATCTTTCCGTTCACTCCTGCCCCCAATAACTTTCTTGGTAGGCTCATAATCATTATCATATTAATTTCTGCTCGGTATTCTTTCGCATACTTAATATATTTTTATTGCAGCTATCATCTCCTAAAAGGGGTTACAAATAAGGATGAAGCCAATAGAGCGCATCCAGTAAAGGGCCGAGCAGGCGAGGAGGCCAACAGTTAGGGGGCAAGGTAAAGGTCGGGTCCTTGATCCCCTAATCTCTACCACGACAATCCTAGGTCCGTGATCACCTCTGGCCAAAAAGTCAAGGTCGGAGGTGGGAGGCCCTTCCTCAAAACACCGTGTTAAGATGTATACTATAAGCTTAGTTTTTGTATGAACATCTATTTTTGATATGAGAATGTTTTATCGTCAAATGTTTGCATTTTATATTTGTTATATATGTTATTACAATTGTCCAATTAATTTATATTGTAGATAACATGGTGTGTGGTGCCATACAAAAGATCATGTTATCAGTTCCTTATAGATTATAAATGGTAGCTCACAACCAAGATAATTTTGGACAAATCATCGGAATGGTTGTAGTGTAATTTGGTAATAGTCTATCTTGATTATAAAATTACACTAGTACATTTTGTATGTATTGAGCAGGACCAATTGAGGTTGTTCGATTTATATACTGACTATATAATAGAACAAGACCTCTGTTATTATTGATGTGCGTCCTCTTAATCCCTATATAATAACGGACACGTAGATTCAATTTATGTTTCTTTAATTTACCAATGGGTGAGATTTATTTATTAAATCAATAAGCTCGGTAAATTAGGATACAATATTATTTATATGGTGTGTTGTTGATTATAGAAGGAATCTGTGTCCTAATTATTTAGGATGATAATGTCTCCTTGAAGAGCTCATAAGGATTATTATATAAAACCCTACAGGTGGATTTATTCCGACATGATGATAAAGTTGAGTGGTACTACTCAAGGAATAAGATGTTAATTAAATTGAGTTGTCAGTAACTTATTTAATTAACGGACATTCGATATCTTAAACACGGGGAGATAAATGTACTCATAATAAATAGGAGCCCATATTTAATATGGATTTGGGGTGGTAGTTCAATAATAACTCCTTAGTGGATCGAGTTATTATTGATAGACTTAAGAAGTGTGTTCGTGTGATCATATGACTCCTAAGCTTATCAGGAGACTTAATCTTAATCCTCCTCTAAGTCTCTGTTGTAGCCTATAAATATGTCTTAAGTCTGCCGCTTCTAAACACACAAAAAATCTTAGATACGATTCAGTAGAAGGCGACTGGAATTCTTGAAAGCTCGTTGCCCACACAATATTTCAGAAAAGACGAGGAATATAGCAGAAGATTGAGAGGTCGAGGCTTCATCGATTGCTCTGTCTACAATTCTGACTGTAGAACTAATTCGCCTTATTTTGCTGCAAAATGTATGACTCGTTTTTCCACTATGCGTTGTCATATATTATATGGACCCCGAATCGAAATTATATAGGGTTAGCGATCCTGCCATTCCAACACACCAGACATCACAATCACCACCCCGTCTGATGTGTGGCAATTGGAGAGCCCACTGGCTGGCTCGATCAGCATCTACGGGTGGGATCATGTACAGATATAGGTATCTAATGAATATCTCGAATGAAGGCCCCCATTCTAGATTAGCTATTCTCGAGCCCAACATCCAAACCCAGACTTACTGAGCAGGCTCCCACCAAGGGTTGAGCCAGTGACCGAGGCTCCGATTAAGGCCTGGATGAAGGAGCTCGAGAAATATATTAGCCAGATGACGGGTGTGGATATAGATGTCTGCGCATCCGTTCTCCTAATGCAGGCTTCTATTTTGCCTGGCAAGGGTATCTCCACCAGCTCGACCAGTTGGAGAAATATCAGGCCAAGAAAACCGAGTTGAGGGAAGAAGTGGGTTAGCTCACTTGATCGGCTCGGTTTATAAGAACTTAATCAAGCACATTATGAACAGCTTGGTCAAAACCTTACCTTTAACATTTAGTTAGCTTGGTTTCTAAGAATTTAAAACCATCACTTGATCAGCTCGGTTTATAATAACTTAACTAAAACCTTTTGGGTCGTAGCCTTACTGTTCCATCCGACCTGATCGGCCTGAACGAGGTTGCAATCTATTTTGGGCCGTAGTCTTGGCCGAAGCCTTACTATTCCGATCAGCCTGGTTGGCTCGGATGAAGTTGTAACATGTTTGGGCTGTAGCCTTAGGCCGAAGCCTTGTTGTTCCATCTGGCCTAGTTGGCTCAGACGAGGCCATAGTCTTTTTGGGCCGTAGCCTTTGCCGAAGTCTTACTATTCCGTACGAGTCTGGTTCGCTCGGACGAGGCCATAGCATGTTTGAATCATAACCTTACTATTCTGCCCGGCTTGATAGGCTCGGATGAGGTTGTAGCCCATTTAGGTCGTAGTCTTACTGTTCCGTCCGACCTGGTCAGCTCGGATGAGGCCGTAGCCTGTATAAGACAATTTATAAAACACTTTCATTCAACAAAAAATTACATAAAAATGAAGTTACAAGGAGCTTCCTAACATGGTAGTGGCAATACTTCTTTTGAGTGCTCTACGTTCCAAGACTAAGATATTACATTGTTTTTAAGGTCAAAGATTTCATATGCACCCCCGGCAGGACTCGAGCAAACTTGTACGGTCCTTCCCAATTTCATCTTAGAGACCTAGTGTTCAGCTCTTTAGTGTACTAAAAAACCTCTTTAAGGACCAAGTCCCCTATTCCAAACTTTCATGCTCAAACCTTAGAGTTATAGTACCTTACACTTCTTTTCTTGTAAATTGAATTTTTCAGGTCAGTGTTAGTCCTTCTTTCTTTGACCACGTCAAGGTTGGCCATTATTGCCTAAAAATTTCACTTTTCTTAGAAATTTTGTATTCTCCAGGTTGGGATGCTAATCTCAATAGGGATAACCGCCTCGAATCCGAAGACCAGGAAGAATGGTGTTTCTCCCGTGGCTGTCCTGATCATTGTTCTATATGACTAAAGTACTTTAGAAAATTTGTCAGCCCAAACACCCTTCGACTCTTCATGTCTGGCCTTCAGGATGTGCTTGATAATTTTGTTGACAGCCTCAACCAGGTCATTTCCTTGGGGGTGATATGGAGTCGAAAATAGTTTTCTAATCCCTAAGTTATTGCAAAGTGTTTTGAAGCCTTCACCATCAAATTACCGTTGATTCTCTGGTATGATAGAATATGGGAATCGGCAGATGATTGACTTCCAGATGAAGTTAGTGATCTTGGCCTCGGTTATTTTTGCTAGGGGTTCAGTCTCCACTGACTTTGTAAAATAATCGATAATAATTATCGAAAATTTTACTCCTCCTCGGCCAATCGCATTGGGCCGATCAGGTTAATCCCGCACTTGGTGAATGGGTAAGTAGCCATGATCTAGTTTAGGTCTTCCAATGGGGACTTGATAAGGGGTGCACACCTCTGGCACAGATCACATTTTTTGGCAAACCTGATTGCAACTTTTTTTTAGACTTAACCAAAAATAGCCTTGCATGATGATTTTGAAGGCCAAGGATTGGCCTTCGGTATGATTACCAAAAAACTCATTTATGGACTTCTTTCAGAGTGTACTCGGCCTTCTGCTCGTCCAAACATCATAGAAGAAGCCAAGAGAAACCCTTTTTTGTACAAAACTCTATCCTGCATAGTGTACCTAGCAGCTTAGATTCTCAACTTCCTAGTCTCATCCTGATCGGTTGACGTCTTTCCCATTTCCAAGTATTGGATGATTAGGGTCATCCAAGTTACCTTCTACTCGGTGGCGTAAATTTCTTTCTGGTCGAGGGCCGAGCTGTCTATTGATCTGATGTTGACCGAGCCGATGTCCTCTATATCTTCACTTGTAGCCAGCCGAGCCAATGCATCGGCTTGTGCATTCCTACTCCTTAGAATTTGTTCTGCTTGGGTCTTTCTGAAACTCACTGAGGCTAGTTATACTGATCTTAGATACCTAGTCATCCTTTCATCACGGGCAATGTACTCGCCAAACATTTGGTCAATAACCAAAAGCGAGTCGCTAAAGATCTCGAGTTCATCCACTTTGAACTATTTTGCCATGTCTAATCCATCTAGAAGAGCTTCATATTCAGCTTCATTATTTATTATTGGGAATTTGAAATGCAGGATCGAGCAAAAGTACTTGTTTGTGGGCAGACTAGTACTATATCAGCTTCGGCACACTTGGCGGTTGACGATCCATCCACAAACATTTTCCAAAGTCTTTCAATCTTTTTCTCCTGGAGTACTAAAGTTGGTGGGAATTTTGCGATAAATTCGACTACGGACTACCCCTTGATTACCATTCTCGGGGTATACTGGACAACATATTGCCCGATCTCTACTGCCTATTTCAGTAGTCGTCTTGAGGTGTTTGGGCGGCTGAGTACCTGCTTCGAAGAGAAGTTTGTTAATACTTCTATTTGGTGTGCTAGGAAATAAGGGCACATTTTTCGAGCTGAAATGATCAGAGCGTAGGCCAGCTTTTTCATGGTCTGGTATCTGAGCTCAGCGTTATGCAGTGATTTACTCACGTAGTAGACGGGTTATTGAGCCCTATTTTCTGCTCGGACTAGCACTGCACTTACAGCATATTCAGACATTGCCAAGTAGAGCTACAACTTCTCACCAGACTTGGGTTTTTCCAGCACCGATGTCGCCATCAGTGCTCTTTTCAACTCTTCTAAAACCGATTGGCACTCGTAACTCCAATCAAATTCGGAATCCTTTCTGATGAAGTTGAAGAATGGCCTGCACTTATTAATTGACTGGGAAATAAAACGGTTAAGTGTGGTGACCTTACCTATTAGGCTCTACATGTCCTTAATCTATCTTAGGGGAGTTAGGTTCACAATTGCTTCAATTTTTACGGGGTTGGCTTCAATTCCCTTTTAGCTTATCATGTACCCCAAGAACTTTTCGGAATCGACCCCAAAGGAATATTTCTTGGGATTCAGCTTCATCCTATATTTTTTCAGGATGTCAAATATTTCTACTAGGTGGCCCAGATTAGCCATTTTTCTTGACTTGACAAACATGTCATCCACGTAGACCTCCATAGTCTTCTCAATTTGAGCGGGAAATACTTTGTTTACCAGCCTCTTGTAGGTCGCCCCTCCATTCTTCAACCCCAACGAGATCATGGTATAGCAATATTGAGCTCAATCAGTTATGAAAGTATGCATCCATGAAACTCATTAGTTCATGCCCAGTGGTTGTATGGATAAGTTGATCGATGTTGAGTAAAGAAAAATAATCTTTCAGACAGACCTTATTCAGGTTGGTAAAATCCATACATAGCCTCCATGACCCGTTTGCTTTCCTTACCAGAATTGGGTTAGATACTCAAATAACATATTTGGTCTCCCTAATGAAGCGACACAATAACAACTTCTGCACTTCCAATTTGAGCCCTTCATACCTATCTAGGCTCAGCCTCCACCTCTTTTGAATCACCAGCTGGGCTACTGGGTCTATGTTCAAACTATAATAGGCATTTTTTGGTCGGATACCTTCCATAACTTCATAAGCCCAAGCGAAAACATCTGTATTCACTTTCACGAAGGAGACCAGCTCACTCCTAAACTACTTCTTTAATTTTCTTTCGATCCGCAGCTCTATTTTTTGTCGGCTGGGATCAAGCTTTATTAGGTCTAGCTCCTCTACTGGTGTTCCTCTTCTCTGGCCCATCTTTCCTGATGGAGATCCATCCATGCACAATCATGCAAGAAAGAGAGATCCTTTGAACGTGTAAGAAGGTTCAATTATAAGAGCACGTGCTAAGAAGCTTAAAGAGGCCTTGATGATCATTGTTGCTGAAATTAAAGAAAACGTGCAAGAGAAGTTCAAAGAAGGTCCAATTGTGAATGTTATTGGGTTGGAGATCATTTAATGAGTTGCACTAATGTTAAATTGGGCTTGAATGCTATAAAGCCTACAATATTGACTACAAGTAAAACACCCAATTTTGAATACAAGTAAAGCCTCCAATATTGACTATAAGTGACGCCTCCAATATTGACTAAGTAAAGCCCCCATTTTTGAATACAAGTGATAGGTATTAGTGTAGGAACTTAAAAGTCATTGTTCTGGTCTATAAATAGGACTTATGATCACTTGTAAAAAGGGGGGATAAAACTTTGAATACAAAAATTTAGCTTAAGCTTTTTGTGTTGAATTCTCTCTTTGTGAGGTTTTCATTTTATCAAGAACTTATCAAGATCATTTGAGCAAGATCTTGTGGCATTCATCATACCAAGGTTCTTGGCTGATTGTATAGCCAACAGCTTGAGGATATTTTGCACTAAGTAAGATCAAACTAGATTCTCGATTTGGGAAGATCCGTTATTTATCATTATACGTTGGGTTCTTAGATCTTTGTATCTAATGGGTCCTTCATCCTATCCACATCAGTTTTCGTATCAGAGCAATCTGGTATTGATCTGAATTTATTTTGATTCTTGTTACGTTAAAAAAAATTATGGAGATTCGAGGACGTATCCTTTTGAAGAAGAGGGGAATGATGGAGATCCATCCATGCACAATCATGTAAGAAAGAGAGATCCTTTGAACGTGCAAGAAGGTCCAATTACAAGAGCACATGCTAAGAAGCTTAACAAGGCCTTGATGATCATTGTTGTTGAAATTAAAGAAAATGTGCAAGAGAAGTTCAAAGAAGGCCCAATGGTGAATATTATGGCGTTGTAGATCATTTAATGAGTTGCACTAATGCTAAATTGGGCTTGAAGGCTATAAAGCCTCCAATATTGATTACAAGTAAAACACCCAATTTTGAATACAAGTAAAGCCTCCAATATTGACTACAAGTGAAGCCTCCAATATTGACTAAGTAAAGCCCCCATTTTTGAATACAAGTGATAGGTATTAGTGTAGGAACTTAAAAGTCATTGTTCTTGCCTATAAATAGGACTTATGCTCACTTGTAAAAAGGGGGGATAAAACTTTGAATAAAAAAATTAAGCTTAAGCTTTGTATGTTGAATTCTCTCTTTGTGAGGTTTTCATTTTATCAAGAACTTATTAAGATCATTTGAGCAAGATCTTGTGGCGTTCATCATACCGAGGTTCTTGGCTGATTATATAGCCAACGGGTTGAGGTTATTTCGCTTTAAGTAAGATCAAACTAGATTCTCGATTTGAGGAGATCCGTTGTTTATCATTATACGTTGGGTTCTTAGATCTCTGTATCTAATGGGTCCTTCGTCCTATCCACATCAGTTTTCGTATTAGAGCAATCTGGTATTGATCTGAATTTATTTCGATTCTTGTTACGTAAAAAAAAATTATGAAGATTCGAGGACCAATCCTTTTGAAGAAGAGAGGAATGATGGAGATCCATCCATGCACAATCATGCAAGAAAGAGAGATCCTTTGAACGTGCAAGAAGATCCAATTACAAGAGCACAAGCTAAGAAGCTTAAAGAGGCCTTGATGATCACTGTTGCTGAAATTAAAGAAAATGTGCAAGAGAAGTTCAAAGAAGGCCCAATGGTGAATATTATTGAGTTGTAGATCATTTAATGAGTTGCACTAATGCTAAATTAGGCTTGAAGGCTATAAAGCCTCCAATATTGACTACAAGTAAAACACCTAATTTTGAATACAAGTAAAGCCTCCAATATTGACTAAGTAAAGCCCCCATTTTTGAATACAAGTGATAGGTATTAGTGTAAGAACTTAAAAGTCATTGTTCTTGCCTATAAATAGGACTTATGATCACTTGTGAAAAGTGGGGATAAAACTTTGAATACAAAAATTAAGCTTAAGCTTTGTGTGTTGAATTCTGTCTTTATGAGGTTTTCATTTTATCAAGAACTTATCAAGATCATTTGAGCAAGATCTTGTGGTGTTCATCATACCGAGGTTCTTGGCTGATTGTATAGCCAACGGGTTGAGGTTATTTCACTCTAAGTTAGATCAAACTAGATTCTTGATTTGGGGAGATCCGCTGCTTATCTTTATATGTTGGGTTCTTAAATCTTTATATCTAATGGGTTCTTCGTCCTATCCACATCATTTCCTCGAATCCAAGGACCCCTACTCCTCGGTTGTGGCTATTTCACTTCCTTTATCCATCTACCGTCATCCTGGTAGGCTGTTCCTGAAGATGACCCACCTCAAAAGTTTGGACGACCAATTGTTGCTCGGGTCGAGTTTCTCTCGCCGACTCCCCATCTATCTTTGTGAGCTCTTTCTGGCTGATCTCGACCATCTCAAAGATTGTATCCTCAAAGGCATCCTCTATCCGCTCGTCATCTGACCCGGTCTATACTAGTTCCAGTATATTGAGCTCCCTTATCCTCAGCCCCATGTCAGTTTCTCGAGCAGCCTGCTGGTTTTCCCTTATAACATATACCTCGTCGTCAAAGGGGAACATTACTGGCAAGTGATAGATGAAGACCATCACCTTTAATTTTTCCAGGAGTGGCCAGATGGCATTATATTGGGAATTAAGGTCTAATATCTTAAATTTTGTTGTCGTGAAAATGGTATGGTAGTCCGTTCCGAACATGACCCTTTGGTGGTAAGTGCCTAACACCTTCATCCTCATTCCTTTAAACCCTTGGATCATACCCAAGAAGGTTTCGAGCTGGGATTCATGGAATTCCAGTATCCACCATGACCATATGCACCATAGTTATGGAGATGTTTAACGATACTACTAAAGTATCAATATGGGGATAAACTATCCCTTCACTGACCTACTTTGTAAAGAATATTGGAGAGTGTCGGGGTCTATCCTGGGCGGGACATATCATTGATATGTGTTCCTGGCCTCCCGTACCTACTCTTTCTAAGCTCACTTTGATGTCCTATGCTCACTGACGCTGTTATTGACCATGTTGGACCATCAAACATTTTACCACTACACCAAAAGGATATCTAATGGGCATAGGGTACAACTTTAATGTCTTATACTTATGTAGCTTTGTGCTCACGGGTTCGAATATGGCAGAGGCTTGTCTCGCACTAATTTAAGCTCCAACCCAAGACAGGATGCTGGGAAAATTCCCAACAATCACCCCAGCACCTGTCAGCCTCTCCACTTCAACAACCTTGGAACCCTCCGGTATCTTTACTCACTTTCCCAAACTCAGCTACTGCAACCCGACATCTCCATGACTCGGCACCAACATGCCTTCTCGCCATGCCTTGATATCACGGTGACTCGACGTCTCACCTCACGCCACCACCATGACTTGACGTCTCACCTCGCACCACTGCCACACAGGCCATCAGCTATGCCACCTAGACCGCTCAGCCACACAGGCTCCGCGGCCACCCAGGCCACTCTCAGTTCCAAGTCCTGACAGCTCACACTGGAAAGTGCTCCTAGGGGGATTCGAACCCGTGACCTACTCTAATACCAAATGTTGGACCATTAAGCGCTTTACCGCCACACCAAAAGGATATCCAATGGGCATAGGATGTAATTTTAATACCTTATACTTATATAGCTTTATGCTCACAGATTTGAATCTGGCAGAGCCGTACCTCACACCAATTTAAGCTCCGAGCCAAGGTAGGATGCTGGAAAAATTTCCAACAGACCAGTGTTAATATTTTTCGAGCATGCGCCATTTGGTGGGGACGACGGTAGCACAGGCTGCTGTTCTTGGCTGTGTTGCCCCTAACCTTTTACATACTTCTTTCGATGACCTGATCTATTAGCTTAATCAGCTCGGCCAGAAGTACCCAACACTTGTCTATATCATGCCCTTTGGCTTTATGGTATTTGTAGTACTTATTTTTGTTTAGTCGGGCCGGATCCGCCCTTAAAGGCCTCGGTTCTGGCAGTAGATTTTTGTCATTTATTTCCATGAGGACCTGCATAGGAGCAACTATTAGAATTTTGGTTATCTGGTCAGGTCCATTAGGCTGGAAAGCCCTGAGTCTCATACTGGCCTATACGACTTCATCGATTTTCTCCTTTCCTCTCTTCTCTCGACTCTTTCAGAGGGCCTCTCCTTCGGGATTAATTCTTCCATCCCATGAATCTTTCTGCTTGGGTAAGAAATTCATAGTAGGTTTTCATCCCTTCCTCATGCACTAATCACCAAAACCTCATTCGAGGCCTTAGCCCGGCTATTATGGCCATAAACATGACATCGTAACACTTTTTCCATTTCGAGGATAAGTTTGTTAAACCTGTCCAGGTAAGTTTTCAAAGACTTGGTCCTCTCTTGCCTAATATTGACTTGTCTTTCCATCAGGGTCGACCTCATATTTGACCCCATGAACTGTGTTAAGAATAACTCTGTCAGTTCGTCTCATTCTCCGACCGAGTAGTCAGAGAGGGACCTGAACTATCAGCTCTTCACCGATTCCCTGGAGCTCCATCCAGGACGAGTATTTGTCCAAATGAATGTTCGGGTCGGTGTTGCCATTATAAAGTCCAATCAGCAGCATCTTATATAACAAACGTAAAATAATAATAAAAATATAATAACTTAATAATTTAAAGGATGTTATATTTAAAAAAAATTGTATCAATCCTATATAATGTAGGATTTTATTTAAATGATCGATCTAATTGAAATTATAAGTCAAATCTTATTAGATTTCTTTAGTATGAGCCCAAGAAGATTTCTTTAGTATGAGCCCAAGAGGTTAGGAGACCAATTACATCATTATTAGGTTTAGGATCTCTAAACCTCATCTTATAAATAAGAGAAAAAAATGATACGCTAGGGTTAGGATTTTCAAACTCTCTTAGAAGGTACGTACTTTTCATTTTTTCTCATAATTTCCTTTTCATGTCAAACCTAGAGTAATTTGTTTAATCCTTGTTTATATGATACATCTAAATGATATCTTGAGTTAGAATACAATTAATTTAAGGAAACATATTTTTTTCTTTAATTTTAAATTCTAGAATGGTTAGTCAACTATTTAAATTCGTAGTTAGACACATCCGAATTTCATGAAACTTTAATATGTTGATCTTCGATATGTATTTAATACTCAGTAAACATTTCGGGTCAATCGGAGTTGTAACCGATTTAAAATGAATTTTCTATTTCTTCAGTGCAAGAATCGATATGTTCACGTTTCTAATTTAAACGTTTTAAAATAAATATTTAAAGACCTTATAATTTTATGAAATTTTAATATGTTATGTTTTACTGTATCATTGATCTTCTTTAAACATTTTATGTCAATCCGAGTGATATTGTATTTTATATGAATTTTATATTTCTCACTTTCAGAATTCCTTATTTTTAGTATTACAAATTCAAAAATTAAAAACTATTATTTATATATTTCAAAATTTTATAATATTTGATCAGATTATGTATTATTAGGGTTTTGATTTACAGTAAAAATTTTAATTTAATCTGATAGGTATTTGATTTAAAAATTAATTTTCTTTTTCCGCATTGAAAGATTCACGATATACACTTTTCTCCTTTACGAGATTAATACTCATAGTTAAAGATCTTCAAATACTTTGAATTTTGGATATGTTGTGTGTTAACATGTTTTTTATCTTCTAAAAAAGTTTCAAAATAAAAGAGTTTATATTTCTTAGTATATTAAATTTATTTTACAGCTCTAAAAAATTTACCATTTGTGAATTTAAGTTTTAAAAATTAGAAATCTATGGCTATACTACTTGGATCTTTGTGAAATTTATAATTTTATTTATTTACCAACCTAGATTTCATGTTTAAAATTTAGGATCGTTTGATCTTATATATTTTAAGAAATAAATATTTCAATGCTTAACTAGAGTTTTCCTAAAATCTTCCAACTTAGGATTCGTGTTTTTTTTCTTCAAAAATTTTAAGTTCTCATTTATCCTTCAAGATATTCTAAAACCATTTTAGAGATTTAATTTAATTAAAATAATTATTGAAGTTCTTCTTTAGGCCATTAGATATTAAGTTAGTGGTATGTTTTCATTATGGATGAATAGGTGTCGAAAAAGTGTGGCTCGCGAGGGATAGGATTTCATTCATTTTCTTTCCGCTCAAGACTTTTTAACTTTTAAGGTGGAGATATTTTCGTGTGTTTGTCTTTATTAAATGCTTTGTGTAGAAGTGATTGATGAATTGATGCAATGCGTCATGAGAAATTTTTTATGAAAGTGCTTGCTATGATCTATGATCTGTGCATGAGATGAAAATGCTTACTATGATCTATGATCTATGCATTAGAATTAGCCAGAGACCTCAGAGGTCCAAGGATCAAAAATTAGATCCTCGGGTATGCCCGCCGTGCTCAGAATTGATTGGCCAATCCCAAGATGAGGAAATGTTTATTTGCTTGACTGTTGTGATATTTATTTTGCTATTACACGATGTCTTTAATTTTAACAAGCATGTCCCCAAAGCTAGTGTTTTGCTCACCCCATATATCAAATCTAGCTTTACAGAATAAAGTTTGATGTGGAGTGGAGTAGATGTGCGGTAGCTGGTGACTAAAAGTTTATTTAATTTAATCATCATGATTTTATGAAAACATCTTCTTTGTTTTGTTATTTACAATTTATATTTTGACGTTAAGTAATTTTGATGAAGTTTAACTAATAAGTCAAACTCGTCATTAAATCTTCCGCTACAAATTCATGAAGTTTCTATTTATTTAATGTGTATAATTTTTCCGCTGCAAATTCATGAAATTCTATTTATTTAAGTTTTGATTTATACTCCGGTGGCTAGAGTTACATTAGTTGTTTTAGTTCAAACTATCTAGTTCATGAAAGATTAAATGTTTCCATCTTCAATCCGCTTTAGTATGACTTATTTCATGTTGTTGAGATCTTCTGATGAAACCGTTGTTGGAAATTTCGGGCTATTTTTAAAATACTTTTATGGTTTAGACTTCATTGTTTAAACTTCTATTAAAAAAAAAACAATTCGCATATTTAATTTTCCGCTGCAAATATATTAATTCTGTAATCGAAAAACTATAAATAAAAAAAATTAAGAAAAATCGGGATGTTACATCTTAAACTTGGCCGGCGTGGCCAATTCTGAAATATGCTCAACGAAAGGGATGGCTCTCTTCCAGCCTCCTCTATCGATCATGTTCTTCTTAGACTGAATTTTTGCTAGTCTCTTTATCAACTTCTGCTCCTCGGTCAGGTATGAATACCACAGAGTGTGGTCGGTGCTCTCTTCCTGGGCCGCTGAGCCCCCTCTCTCTCTTCCAACTTTCTAGCAGTCCTTTTGGCCCCTAAAGCCGAGGCCGAGGCCATTTGGTTGAAGACACTTTCTGCTCAAATTTAACGTATTCTATCATCGTTTCGAGCTCTATATGGTGACGGGCTACTCAAGGGTCTCTGGTCAATTATGACCCTTTTCCCCAGATTTCGTCTCTATCTGGGTTCATCAAAAGACTCTGCCTTTTCCATTAGCCCGTTCACTCTCTAGGCCTTCTCTCTCTGTTCGGCCTCTTTCAGCCTCTCGTTAAGCTGAACCATTATGGCTCTGATCTATTCAGTGGTCTGAGAGTTTTAGAAGTCTACGGAGTGGGGGTGACAATCAGAACTGCCCCCTCTGGTATGGTCAGATTTTGCTAGCCAGATTCGTGAGGTTGAGAAAAGTGGACTTAAGAATCTGGTGTTACGTGTTCTTTGTTGCTCATTATGAAATTCGAAGTTTAAAGTTCTTTGAATTATACTCCTCTTTCTAACGCCAAAATATTGTCGTTGGAATTTGTTTATAATTGAGTTCCTAGCCAAACATTCAAATTAAGAAAATCCGATTTACATAAACTGAATCAGATAAAGAAATTGTATGAAAAAGTGTAGAAAACACTGTGCTCGAAGCTTGCTCAAGCAAGTTAGGTCGACTAATTTTGGTCGGTTTGTTGTGATTGGCCAAAATCATATTTAATAAATGTAAGAGAAATGAGCTCTCTTGTACTTCAATACAATAATTCTCCAACCCTTTCTAAATCCTAATTTCTGCTTATTTATAGGTTAAGGGAGAACACAAGTTAGTGGGGATCATGCTCATTTCTCCCTTAATTTCGCCTATTTTCTAGGAAGTGGGAGGTTAATTTCCTCCCCACTTTCTCCTATTAATTCGGCATATCTTGCCAGGCTTTCTAAGGACCTAGCCGGATTTACATCTTGATCTTTTACGCCATATTCTGGCTTGGTCGGTACGTATCCCATCGGGACCACCATATAACCTATCATGGCCAAGTCGTATTAATCATTGCACTAATATTAAGGTAATCATATTTAGATATTTTATTTTTAATTTTATTATTAGTATATTATTTTTTCATTATTTACATATTTTTATAGTAGTTAATTATATTATATTTTATAATAATTTTTATTCATTATTTTATATGATTTTGTTTTATTAAAATAATATTTTATATTTTCTAAAAAATATTTTAGTTAGTTATAATTTATTTATATATTTTTATATAAACTATTATTTACCTAATATTCATTTATCTTTTACATGTATATATATATGTATTAGATAAATCTTATTCTAGACTAAATTTATTTGTATTAATATTATATTCATGTTATCTTTATGTTTTAAAATTTTTACATTCATTTTTTATTTTTATTCTAAATATGTACTTAATTTTATTATTTATTTGATATTTTAATTTTTTTATTTTATATTAATTTTATATATTATATTTTTTATAAATAATTTTATATTATTACACAATTTTATATAATAATTTAACTTTGGGAAGTCAATTTGTAAAAAAGTAAAGTAAATAATGAGAAAATAATCAAATTAATAAATATAATTCATTCATTTGTAGGTATTGAATACATAATACCATAGGGGTAAGAAGGAATGATTTTCCACATCAATGGTAATAATAATTTCTAGAGAAATAGTGATTCCCACTTATAAATTATACTAATCAAAAGAATAAAAATCAAGGTAGGAATGATTATTTCATTATCATCTTATTTCATCATACTAATCATGTCATGCTGTTAAATAGATCAAGCAAATACCTTGACTCAACTCAAGGCAACCACAACTTATGGCTTATACTTTTGTTGGGTATGTAATGAAATTAATTATACTTTCATGTGATGAGATTACAATACACTAACAATACTAGTATGGGCCTCCATACTACATGGATTTTATAAAACTTAAACGAAATTTGTTTGGAAAGGTGGTGTGGACCAATCTTTAACTACTTTTTACATGGTGTTTTGTTTAACTTAAACGGAAATAAGTTGCAAATTGAAATCTATATTTAGAGTAGATAAATTAAGAGTATTTATTTTCTCAAATCCAATTTTGGATGAATGAAAATTAATGGTTGAAATTGACTTAAATATGTAAAACTATTTAAAAAGATGTGAAAGTTTGAAAATGTGTGAATGTTCAAATCGAAAGGTGTTTAATCAAAAGATACCACAAGTTTTCAAGACCACATATTCAATCATTTCATTCACTCCACTACCTTGCAATTTCAATCTTCTCTTCTTCTTATCTTATAAAGTTCCAAATATAATTTTCATTTGTTGAAAAACTTTTGGATTCATTATGTCGTGATCCTTAAGTTAGTAGGTCATTGTATATTGGGAGTGTTTGCCGTAAACCATAAAACATTGAATACGAGACAATTTATCTTATGGAGAAAGAGTTTAGCTCTTACCTTGACTTTTTACCGTTTGTTAATTTGGGTCATTTTCAAGTGCATCACACACATTTTCCAATATATTATATAGTTGTAAATGTTATTTCAATTAAAAAATATTTATAATTTTTGTACTCTACCTATCATGTAGTTTAGCATTAATGGAAATATAGTTTGATTGATATATTATTAATTATATATTGCAATAAGAATAACTTTCTTAATTGTTATGTTAGCAAAAATTAATGTTGTTAGGTCTATCATATTCTTCAAAGCTCATACCACAACTTTTTAGTTTTTATTATGTTTGTTTATAAAATTATAAATATTAAAATATAGAAAGATCCTCACATTTGTAGGAACCGCCGGATCACCAACCCTATATAATTATCCGAATCGGGGTCCATGCAAATATGATTAACGCGCAGCGGACAAACGAATCATACATTTTGCACCAATATTAGTTTTAAGTTCAGAACTGTAGATCGAGGAATCGATGGAGCCTGGACCTCACGATCTTCTGCTGTATTCCTCGTCTTTTTCTCGAACGTTGTGTGGGCAACGAACTATCTAGACTTTCAGCTGCCTTATACTAAATCGTATCTCAGATTTCATATGTTTAGAAACGGCTGACTTGAGGCTTATTTATAGGCTACAACAGGGACCTTGAGGGGGATTAGGAATCGGTCTCCTGATAGGCTTAAGAGTCCTAAATTCAATCTGAATATACTTCTTAAGCCTATCAATAATATCTCAATTCACTAAAAAGATATTATTGAACTACCGTCCCTTATCCATATCAAATATGGGCTCCTATTTATTATGTGCACATTTATCTCCCCGTATTTAAGATATCGAATGTCCGTTAGTTAAATGAATTACTGACAATTCAATTAATTAACATTTAATTCCAAGAGTAGTACTACTCAACTTTATTATCATGCCGGAATAAATCCACCTGTAGGGTTTACATGATAATCCTTATGAGTTCCTCAAGGGGACATCATCATCCTAAATAATTAGGACACGGTTTCACTATATAATCAATAGCACACCATATAAACAACATTGTGTCCCAATTTACCGAGCTTATTGATTTAATAAATAAATCTCACCCATTGGTAAATTAAAGAAACATATATCGAGTATACATGTTCGTTATCATACAATGATTAAGAGGACGCACATCCATAATAACAGAGGTCTTGTTCTATTTATGTAGTCAGTACAAATAAAATAACCTTAATTGATCCTGCTCAATACATACAAAATGTACTAGTGTAATTTTATAATCAAGATAGATTAATACCAAATTACACTACAATCATTCCGATAATTTGTCCAAAATTATCTCGGTTGTGAGCTACCATTTATAATCTGTAAGGAACTGATAACATGATCTTCTGTGTGGCACCACACACCATGTTATCTACAATATAAATTAATTGGACAATTGCAATAACATATATAACAAATATATAAAATACAAACATTTGACCATAAAAGATTCTCATATCATAAAAAGATGTTTATACAAAAGCTAGGCTTATAGTATACATCCTAACAACATTTTCTTATTAATTGTATCCAGAGCCTTATCCTTCTCTAAAATTTTCTTCAGCTCTCGTGGTTGAAAGACATCGTCTTCCACCTTCCTCATCATCCTCCTTTTAACTCTCAGACTTCTTTCAATGGCGGCAATCACGGACAACCAAAACCTTCCGAACCTTGCTGACCCAAATCACCCCATCATTGCCATCACCATAAGCAGTTCCGCAACGAAGTTAACCCCTAGAAATTATCTTACGTGGAAACTCCACATTCAAGCAACACTCTGTGGCTATCGGCTCCTCGGCTACGTCGATGGGTCACTACCGCCACCACCACGCCTGATCAAAGTTGGTGACAAGAATGTCATCAATCCGGCACATGAATCCTGGTATTGCCAAGATCAGTTGATATTTGCCGCTCTTATCAGTTCGCTTTCGACAACCGTGGCACCTCACGTCAATTAAGCTGTGACCTCTCATAATGTTTGGGAAATTCTTGCCACGATCTATGCCAAACCGTCTCGTGGCCATATTAAACAAGTAAGAGATCAACTCAAATGTCACGTTGAGATCGATCGTTCGATCTCAGATTACATGAATTTTATTCGCCAAAAGGCAGATGAGCTTGCCATTCTTCGACAACCCCTCGACAATGAAGATCTGATTGAACAAGTTTTGGATGGATTGGACGACGTTTACAAATCCATTAGCAATACAATGAATGCAAGGGAGACAACTCCATCTTTTGACGAACTCCATGAGAAGTTACTGAATCATGAAAATCTTCTCCAACAAAACAACGTTTTGCCGGCACATTCCATCCCCGTGATAACCAACGCGGTCTTTGGTCCAGGTCGCAATTGACAATGGAGACGTCCGATATCCACTATTGGCTTCTCTACTCCCAACGTTGGCTTCGTTCCCGCTATTCTTACAATTTTATCGATACCCCGATCCCAGCAACGCAGCCAACAGTCCCAACGCCAGCCCAGCCCGTACTAAGGATACTGTCAGGTGTGCGGCGTGCAAGGACATAAAGTCCTTTAATGTCCACAGTTTGGTCACCTGTTCGTGCAAGCTGCTGCTCTGCCCAGAAATGCACTTATTCCGCGCGCGTCGGCATTCACTCCATGGCAACCTCAAGCGCACTTCACTGCCCCGACATTGCCACAAGATCAGACGTGGCTTATGGATTCTGGAGCCAGTCATCACATCACTTCTGACTTGCAAAATTTATCGCTTCATGCTCCGTACTCGGCCTCCGACGAGGTGCTCCTAGGTTACGGCTCCCAACACAATATCACCCATACTGGTTCCTTCCTTTTACCCTCCCTTACTCGCAATTTTAAGCTTAATAATTTATTATGTGTTCCATCACTTAAGCAGAATCTTATTTCGATTTCGTAATTTTGCTTAACCAATAATGCCACAGTGGAATTCACCTATTTTGGTTTTTTTGTTAAGGATCTGCAAACAGGAACAACACTTCTGAAGGGGACCAATTAAGCATGGTATGTATGAGTGGCCATCTTCCGCACCCTCCAGCTCCCAGGTCATTCATTTCACCAGTGTTCGTGCACCCTTCTCGTTCTGGCATCATAGGCTGGGTCACCCGGCCAATCCAATTTCGAGTCATGTAGTGAGTCAGTTTAAACTCCCAATTACATCTAGCTCATTGAATAATACTTGTCAGTCGTGTCTTACTAGACAAAGTCACAAACTGCCATTCTTTGAGTCCACTTTAGTCTCTACGAGACCATTAGAACTTATATATTCTGATGTTTGGACTTCCTCACTTATATCAATTGATGGTTTTAAGTATTATGTGATTTTTGTTGACCATTTTACGAAATATATATGGTACTATCCTCTGCAGCCCAAATCTCATATCCTCGATGTTTTCACTAAGTTCAAAACATTAGTGGAACGCTTCTTTGATGCACACATTAAAATCATATATACTGATAATGGGGGAGAGTACATTGCTATTTCCTCATTTCTCTCGTCATTTGGGATCTCCCACTATACTTCACCGCCTCACACACCTCAGCACAATGGGTATTCAGAATGAAAACACCATCACATAATTGAAACCGGCCTGTCTCTCATGACCCATGCATCCATGCCTCTCCACTATTGGAACTATGCATTTTCTACTGTGGTATATCTCATTAACCGCATGCCAACACATTCCCTTACCATGGATTCTCCTTATAATCGTCTTTTTCAAGTCTCCCCCAACAATGAAAAACTCCGTGTCTTCGGATGGTTATGTTTTTCGTGGCTAAGGCCATACTCCTCTCACAAACTCGACATGCGGTCTAGACCTTGTGTCTTTCTAGGCTATTCCATATCCCAAAGTGTTTATCTATGCCTTGACATCTCATGTTCACGCATATTTGTCTCCCGTTATGTCCACTTCGTTGAAAATGAGTTTCCCTTTCAAACCACTCTTCCGACGGAACCCCTCCCTGATGCAAGCACAACTCATGACTCATTACCACCATTCACAATCATTCCACCTCTTCCTTCCTCGGTCACTCATGCATCACCTACCGATCCTATCGACCCACTGCTGCCCACTACACCACCTCTTCCGCCTCTCCCCAACCTTTACTTCTCAAACATCCCCTACCTCAGACATTGAGTTGTCGACTACTGCAGCAGCTCTTTGGGATTCGAAATAGAGATAAGCGATACATAAGGAATTTGATGCTCTCATTCGCAATGGCATATGGGAACTGGTCCCCCTATCTGAGGCCCTGAATATAGTTGGTTGCAAATGGATTTTTCGTACTAATTATCTGATGGTTCTGTTGACAAGCACAAGGTACGCTTGGTAGCAAAAGGCTTTCATCAACGCCCTGGAGTTGATTATCATGACACCTTCAGTCCCGTCATCAAGCTTACCACCATTCATCTTGTTCTCACCATTGTCGTGTGCAAATGATGGCATCTCTGAAAACTTGATGTGAACAATGCTTTTCTTCAAAGACATCTATCTGAAAATGTGTATATGTCTCAACCGTCGGGTTTTATTGACAAAGATGCCCCCAATTATGTCTGCAAATTACATAAGGCCATCTATGGTCTTAAGCAGGCACCCTGGGCTTGGTATTCTGAACTGTGCCAGTATCTCATTCAACAAAGGTTTCAGAACAGTCTCTCGGACACCTCTCTGTTTATCTACAATCGGAACAACACTATACTCTATGTTCTAGTGTATGTAGATGACATCATTATTACTCGACCTGATCATTCCATTCTTTAGTCATTTAATCACAACCTTGCCACTCGGTTCTCCATTAAGGATCTTGGACCATTTTCATACTTTCTTGGAGTAGAAGTCATTCCTCATGCCTAAGGACTCCTGTTGTCACAACGAAAATACATGCTTGATCTGCTGACCAGAGCAAAAATGTTAGATGCTAAGTCGGTTCTTACACCCGTAATATCTGATCCACATCTTCGGCTGTCCTTTGGCACTACTCTTGTGGACCCGACTGAGTATCGTTCTATTATTGGTGGTCTTCAGTATCTCACCTTCACCTGGTCGGACATTACATTTGCCGTCAACCGCCTCTCTCAGTTTATGCACCATCCCACCTCAACACACTGGCTGGCAGCTAAAAGACTTCTTCGCTACCTTCGTGGAACACTTGACCTGGGTCTCCCAATCAAACGTCATCCTACATTCACTCTTCATGTCTTCTCTAACTCTGATTGGGCTGGCAACAAAGATGATAACACATCAACTAGTGTTTATCTTATCTATAGTGGCTCCAATCTCATCTCTTGGAGCTCCAAAAAGCAGCGCACTATAGCTCGGTCCTCTACAGAGGCTGAATACAGGTTGGTTGCATCCACTGCTGTTGACCTATATTGGGTCTGTTCCTTACTTACGGAACTCGGCATTTCCCCCCCGGCTGCTCCGCATCTATTGCTATAACATCGGTGCTACTCATCTCTGCTCCAATCCTGTCTTTCACTCGCGAATGAAGCATATCGCTATTGATTTTCACTTCATCCGTGAGCAAGTACAGAATGGCTCCTTACGAGTTACCCCAGTTTCCTCTTGGGATCAACTCGCTGATACTCTCACCAAGCCGCTATCCAGATCACTCTTTCTTCTTTTCAGAGATAAGATTAGACTCTCGTCCCGACACTCCATCTTGAGCGGGGCTATAAGAAGTAAATAATATTTATAGGAAGTAAATAATATTAATGTTAATATAAATCACCACTGTAATTATACAATGTTCTAGAATAGTCTTAACTCCTCAATTATAGGAGCCATATCCTGTATATATGTACACCTTGTGATGAATACAAATCAAGTCAAAATCTCTTTACTATCAGGCAATTGATATCTGAATTCTTGATCAACATGTTTGAAAGAAGGTTGTTCTAATGGAACTCATCGCACCAAAAGAAATTAGTTGCATGATTCAAGTGTACGTGACATTTGTAGTAGTAGCGGCAAATTTTTTATGCATTTGGTCCAACATGAAGGACCGACATTCTTCCGCTTTCACACCCACTTATTTGTGCCCACCCTTTTTCCATCACACGTCGTATTACAAGTAGTCATGCCTTCTCCTAATTGACATTACAAATAAGAAATTAGTTGCACGATTTAAGTAGTCATGCCTTCTCATTCATTTTGCCATGTCTCAATGTTACAAATATTACAATTCAACTTTTAGATAGCCATATTTTACAAGATTGATGTACTCAAAATATGCACTAGTTTTTTTTTACCATAATATATCAACAATTTATGCAAATGATAGTTACACATTATCATCAAAAGGAATATTACAATTTAGTTATGGAATCAAACTATTAATTATAGTTTGTTTTCAATACATTCCAAAACAACAAATTGATGGATCTTTTGTAGTTTGGGAACTAATTAGCTCTAATTCAATTGACTAGAGAAACACCATAAATTTCGAATTTAAAAAAAAGGACCCACATTCGAATTCGATGTGACCACGTGAATGGTAGTATTTTAACCTCAAAATTAGATATTATCTAAAGATAAAAATAACAATAATGGAGTGAGCTTACTTGATTGAACTTCCATCATAAATATAAATCTGTCATTTTTTTTATCTAAATACTATCTTGAAAAATTGAGGAACATATCCAATGGGAACATACCTCCTAAAAAAGCAAAATAAATAAATAAAAAGCACAAATGACGGGTGAAATGGTAGAATTTGAGATAAATCAAGATATCTCATAAAATAACAATTTAAACCAAACAATGAAAAATATGGGTTGAGACTAATTATAGTTCAAACAAATCACTTATTTTCTTAATCCACTCATTTCCTATAGGGCCAACTAAATGAGCCCTTTTAATAAAAAAACCTTTTGAAATATGCGTTTTATTATTTCAATTTATATGCAGTATGTTTGCTCAAATTGATAAGATACAAGAAATTATAAGACATAAACGTTATAGTGATTCAAGGATGAGGTAATCTCTCTAATCCACTCTTAAGGAGAAACTTTGTTAAATACTTGTTTGTTTACAACACATACAACTCTTTTACAAACACATTCTTACACCGAGTCACCCATAATTAGTCATCCTTCACACAAGTAGCTTGACTATCTTAGACTCAGATCAATTATATTTTGTTTTGTGTCTTTTTTTTCCCTTTAATATGTGACTGGTTATTGCAAAAATTACTCTGAATTTCCTTTGTTATCCATGCCAATAATTTTGCTGATTTCTGTGAGTTGATGTGTTAACTATTCTTGCTTTTCTTGATAATTGAATATGTTGGATTTATATGTCACATGTTATTGTCTCTGTTATATGTCTCTGTTGTAATTTGTTTGTTCTTATATTTTGTGAGTATTTTTGGAATTTTTAAACATATTAAAATATAGTTGAGGAATTGATGATCTTATTGTATAGATTCTTTATGTGAACACTATTCTATCGCTCTTGTAAAATTTTCCATCTTTTTGTAGAACTATCAAATAAAGTATACAACTTTTTGTAGAACTAGCAAATAAAGTATATAAGCATTGCACAAACTCCAAAAAATGAAACAACTTTAACATAAGAATGTGCCATATGGTAAATTATCAAATTAAGACATGACATACACATGATATAAAAAATGGTCTAAGATTTACTTCAACAAATGTTGCCAGCACACCTTCATTTTTTCCTTTCAAATTAGAACCATTATCATAACCTTGTCGTCTCACAACATTGAAGCCCGTGAGTTTGCAAAACATGTTGTAATTCATTAAAAAATCATAATCCAGATGTTATTAAGGAAAGATCCTTATAATTATATTTGACATCTAATCCCCGATATTTATGGCCTATATTACAGGATCTCAAATTGTTGGTCCAAGTGGTGTCCGAGGTTCAGAGGGGGGGTGAATGAACCTTGATCGATTTTGCAAATCTTTAAAGAAACCATTCTGCTCTGCAAGCTACTTGAACTTGCAGCGTCAGATAATTACTGCTTACAGCACTAGGATACAGTGCTGCACGCTGTAACTTGGAGTTTTATACGCAGCGGAAAAATAACTTTTATAACACAAGACTGATATTCTCAATTATGCTTCTATCAGAAAACATTTTATGCTTATGAGATAAACAAGAAATAGAAGATTAAAGTACAGATAAAAAGCAATAAACACTTATGGCTTATAGTGGTTCGAAGGTGGTGTAATCCTTCTACGTCCACTCTACTGCTCCTCGAGCAGGAACTTTGTTAAGCAAGATTGGATTACAGGACACTCCTAACAATCTATCAACTTTACAAAGTAACAACCTACTGAAGTCCAGCGTATACACAGCAACAAAGTTAAAAGGATAAAAAGGTTTTTCTTCAACTGGTGCTTCGAAGTGAGCTTCTGAATCCTTGAGGAAACTTTCAGCTTGAACTTGCTTCACTTCGGGAGGGTGAGTGACTGAAACTGATCGTAGACTTGGATACTTGGATCTTGTAAGCTTTGTAAATTTTACGTAAATGGTTCAGTTAATCAGTAGTTTCAGTAACCAGCTTCAGTGTATCTCTTCCTCTATTTATACTTGTAGGAGAAGATGTCCGTTGAAGGAGACATCTCTCTTTTGAATTTGAAGTAGTCTGACCAAAGGCATGGTTCGCATTTAATGCGACTTGACTTTTTCTTTCAGAGCATTTAATGCTGCAGTTGCGGCTCGCAGCTTTTTGCAGCGCGTCAGTCCATGTGGTATTTTCGTATTGGCTCCGTGTCTGTAACTTTGATCTTTTCTGGAACGGCTCTATTTATTCTTGCATGAGTCTTCATTCCTCGTACTGCATTTATCCTTCCTAGGATTGCAGGATACTTCGTTTTGTAATTGGCGTTGAATGGTTTATAGTACTGTAAGCTTTGCGCTGTATTCTAGGTCTTCGTGCAGTTGATACTTTCTTGCAGTGCTGCGGTAACTTAGATCTGGTTGCAGTATCTTCTGGCAGTCCTGCTGTATCCTTTTCTTCTTGCAGTACTCCTGTATCATTTTCTTGTAGCGATGCTGCATGCCGTTCTTTCCTTCTTTGCTGTAGTGATGTTCTGTCCTGTTACGGCGTTGCTGTATCTTTCTTCTTACAGCTAAGCTGTATCCTGCCTTCATGCAGCAATACTGTATCCTGCTTTCTTGCAGCGATATCTTTTCTTAAGAACATAGATACAGCTTTATCCTTGTTCAACCTCCATTTTTAGCACTTAACACTAGACTCAATTCTAGTCTATATATTCACTTAAACATTGTGAAAAATGGGGTACTCAAAACTTCCTATTACATATGTGATTTGTCTTATCAAAATCTAAACATTGAAATCCTAACACAAATGTTTATTTCCTTGTGTATAACTTGTACAACTTTATATATACTCTTGTAATCTCCTATTGAATAACAATACACTTTAATACAAGTCTGTACTTTCTATATGGTATCAGTATAGGTTTTGATCAGGACCTAAACCTAATTTTGTTTTCGTTCTTTTCTTTTTCCTGCTATAACCACGTCTGATGGCTTTCTTAATGATGCTGTTAGAACAACCGCGCCACCATCGGTGATTCCATTAACCGCTTATCACCACCTTCTCATTAAACTTACCCATTCCAATTATATTTCATGGTGCGCACATCTCTTGGCTCTTCTCAAGGGTCACAATCACGCTCGGTCACAGAGTATCTCCATTACATCAAATTTAAGGCGGACCATTTAGTGCTAATTGTTCAACCTGTGAGTGTTGATGACCTCACCTTATTTATTGTTAATGGCCTTGGTCCAGAGTACAGCAATATCGTTGGACCTATCAACACTCGGGAAACTCCCTTGCATTTTGAAGAACTCCATGATCTGCTAGTTGAGCATGAACTGTCACTCAAGAATAAGGAAAACACCACCAAGACTCTCGTAGCCAAGGCCAATCATTCCTCTGCTTCTCATAATTCTCAGCATGGACCTTCCTTCACCAATAAAGGTCGCGGTGGGAGTATTAAGAATATTTCCATAAATAATATTTCCACAAATCCCGGATAATTAAAGATCTTGATTGTATTTTTCTATTCTTGTATTATTGTAATTGATTTAATCTTCCCATAGAATAGGTCTCTCATACTTGTATATATCTACCTTGTACTCTTTCTATTATTTAAGTGAAATATATTTTTACTTTTCTATATGGTATTAGTAGGGTAAGATCATTCACCCTAATCACCACCTCCGCACGTTTTTCTTTTCAGCACATATTCTCAGATCATGGCGCTGTCTTCCACATTCACTACTCATGGCGACTCAACCTCCTCCACCACACCGACTATCGTCCCGATCTCAGCCGGGCATGACTTGCCGATCAAACTAAATCATTGTAATTTCACGTCATGGAGAGTGCATCTCATGGCTCTTCTCCGAGGACACAATCTTCTAAGGTTCATAGATGGAACCTGCCCATGTTCTCCTCATACATCTGATGGTTCGAACACTGCCATGATCGATGCTTGGGTCCAGTAGGATCAACTCCTGCTCGTGGCCATCTTCGGCTCTCTCATGGCTGAAATCCTCCCTTTGGTGTCCTCCGCATCGTTTGCTTCCGAGGTTTGGGGCATTCTTACTCATCTTTGCATGAGTAAGTCTCGTTCCCACGTGAACAGTCTCAAGAGTGATCTGTATCGGATTCAAATATAAAATCATACCATTACCGAATACCTCCACCATGTGAAAGCTATGGCCGATGAACTTTTGCTCATGGATGAACTTGTTAAGCTGGACGATTTCCCTATTCGTCATCAATGGTCTTGGTCTAGAATACGCATCCATTGTTGGCCCGATTCATGCAAGAAAGACATCGCTGCGATTCGAGGAACTCCATGACCTCTTTTGCGTGCACGAGTCTGCCCTTCAATCAAATGTGGCAGCCACCGATACTCTAGTGGCCACTACTAATTTTGCACGATTCAATAATGAGGACAATGGTCGATCCAACTCAGGTGGTTCGAAGAACCATGACGGTTGTAACTCAAGCAAACGGTCTTAGTCAGGTACTCCCAATTCTGGATCCTCTACTCTTGTTCCTAACTCTTCATTTTCTGATCGATCTGGTAATAGGGATTCATGACCCCCTCCCCTAATATGCCAACTCTGTGGTTTCAAGAGGCATGACGCGCTTACATGCCGCCGTGTACCCCCTCCCATAATAGATAGAAATACCTTTCGGTCTCAGTCTCAATGGATGGTTGACTCTGGCACTTCCCACAGTCTAACTGCTGATTTGAGAAATTTATCTATTCATTCGAAATACGATAGCACTAATAAAGTACATCTTGCTGAGGGTTCGAGCTTGCCAATCACTCATTCTAGTATAGCTCTATTACGATTTCCGTCACATGCATTTTTATAATCCGATTTACTGTGTGTACCATCTGCGAATCATAATCTTCTATCTATCAGCAAATTTACTAGAGATAATAATGTTACGATGAAATTCTTTCCATCTTATTTTCTTGTTAAGGATCGGGTCACGAGGGCACCACTCCTTAAAGGTTGTTGCAATGATGGAGTTTATCATTTACCTGCAGTACCTGATGATAATAAAACTGCTTCTGTTGGTTTTCGTGCATCATCCCCATGTTGGCATACATGACTTGGTCATCCATCTGTGGAGACCAATCATCTAATAATTAGTACTTTTAAACTTCTTATTTTGAATAAGCCCCATTTTTTGGGCAACAATTATGTTCCTTGTCGCATGAGCAAGGCCTATAAACTCCACTTGTTTCTGATACTTGTTTTACTGCTGATCATCCACTGTATTTTATTTATGTTGATGTTTGGGACCTGCGTCTGTTTCGAGTGATGGGTCCAGTTACTTTCTGTTATTGGTTGATTTATATTCTCGTTACTGTTGGTTTTATTCGATTGATGCAAAATTCGAGGTTACTTCTGTCTTTCTTCGGTTTCATCTTTTGGTTGAAAATCAGTTTGGGTCTCGCATTAAAAATTTCTTTACTGACAACAATGGGGAGTTTCAGGCACTTCGGTCTTCTCTACTTAAATTGGGGATCAGTTGGCTTATTACGGCTCCCTATACACCTCAACAGAATGGGATATCTGAACACTGAAACAGACATATTTTGGAAATTGGTAGAGCACTCCTTACTCATGTTAATCTTCCATCTTCATTTTGGTCTTTTGCCCTACAAACAACAGTTTATTTAATTAATCGAATGCCTACACCTACTCTCCAGCAGTCTAGTTTGTTTCAAGTGTTATTTCACCGTTCCCCGAATTACTCTAAACTCCGAGTATTTGGCTGTCTGTATTTTTCGTGGCTTCGACCTTACACTACTGATAAGTTATGTACTCCTTCCCGGCCCTGTATTTTCATTGCGTACTCCACATCTCAAAGTGCTTACCGGTGTTTGGAGATTGTTTCTGGGAAAATTCTTATCTCTCATCATGTTCGCTTCATTGAGGATAACTTTCCTAGTCTTCCTGCATCCCCTTCAGAAAACTCTCCTCCATCCGACTCCATCACTCTATCAATTATACTGCCACTCCCTCCTCCAGCAGATCTATTACCTATTGTCTCTGCTTCACCGAATGCAATTCAACCCGTGGCTGATTCTCCTCTCACTCAATCAGTTGACTCTGTGCCTCCAGCTCCCCGTGCTTATGGGATGCGTACTCACAGTCAGAACAACATCTTCACGCCTAAAGTTCTTCACAATACTACCAAGCATCCCTTGTCAATCGATTTGGAACCCTCTACTGTTAAACAAGCTATATCTTCATCTCACTGGCGTCAGGCCATGGATGATAAGTTTAGCGTCTTGCATCGTCATGGTAGTTGGGATTTAGTTCCTGCTCCACCTCATGCAAATATTATTGGGTGTAAATGGGTATTTTGAATCAAATGCAAGCCGGATGGTTCCATTGACAAATACAAAGCTTGGTTTGTTGCCAAAGGATTTCATCAACGCCCTGGTTGTTAAGCTAGTTACTATTCGTACAGTTCTCACTCTTGATGTCTCCTCCCATTAGGATCTTCACCAGTTAGATATTAGTAATGCCTTCTTACATGGTGATCTCGATGTCCCTGTTTATATGCCTCAACCTCTGGGTTTTAAGGATGACTCCAAACCCGATCATGTATGCCTTCTCCGAAGCTCGCTTTATGGTCTTCGTCAAGACCCGCGAGCTTGGTATGACTCTCTCTGTGCTACTCTTATTAAGTTTGGAATGACCCGCTCGAAGGCCAACTCTTCTTTATTCACTTTTCACTCGGGTGCTGTCACCTTGATTGTATTAGCTTATGTGGATGATTGGGTCCTCACCGGCTCTCATTTTTCCCTAATCTCCACCCTGACGGCTGATCTTCAGTCTTGTTTTGTAGTTAAGGATTTCGGGTCCCTCTCTTATTTCTTGGGTATTGAGGTTACCTCATGTAAAGAGGGTTTATTCCTTTCTCAACACAAGTATACTGTTGATCTACTTCGTCGTCACAAGATGAATGGTGTCAAACCAGTTAGCACACCCATCTCCTCGAAGCCTCTGACTGCTTCTGGCCCTGTCCATCCTACTGAGTATCATAGTGCCATTGGTGGACTATAATATCTCACTCTCACTTGGCCTGACATTGCCTTCACGGTCAACCGCCTTGCTCAGTTTATGTCTGCTCAAACTTTGACTCATTGGCTCTTTATTAAGCGCCTCTTCCGATATCTGAAGGGATATCTTCATCGTAGTCTTCTTCTATGCCGTGCTGAACGTCTTCACTTGATGGCTTACTCTAATTTTGATTTGGAGGTGATCTTTCTGATTGTAAGTCTACTTCCGCATACATTATTTTTCTTGGGTTTAATCCGATCTCTGAGCGCTCTCGTAAGCAACAAGGGGTTGCACATTCCTCTACGGAAGCTGAGTATCGATCTCTTACCTCTGCAGCTTCTGAAGTTTGCTGGCTTCGTCATCTCTTTGACGATCTTCATCTTCCACTTGTGTCTTCCCTATCTGTTTTATGTGACAACATGGGAGCCACCCGTCTCACTCTTAATCCTATACTTCACTCACGAATGAAGCATATTGCTATCGATCTTCACTTTGTTCGAGCTCTTGTCTCTAAGGGAGTGTTGTCTGTCTCATATGTCAACACTTTGGACCAACTTGCTGATCTTCTGACCATGCCTCTATCTCGATCCCGTTTTCATCTTCTACGATCCAAAATTACGCATTACCAATGGAATGTCCATTTTGAGGGGGCGTATTAAGGATATTTCCATAAATAATATTTCCACAAATCCCGGATAATTAAAGATCTTGATTGTATTTTTCTATTCTTGTATTATTGTAATTGATTTAGTCTTCCCATAGAATAGGTCTCTCATACTTGTATATATTTACCTTGTATTCTTTCTATTATTTAAGTGAAATATATTTTTACTTTTTTATTCGGAGTAATCGGCACCAACAATCTCATGATCAGTCTTCTGGATTCAATAATCATAATCATCCACCTTTACAAACTTTATAAAATACTCATCTATCTTTACTTAACAACTTGACACGTTCAAATATCAAACTATCAGTCATTTAACTATCATAGTATCATAGAAAAATATTTTGTCTCTTTAACTATTTCAATAATAGCACTTCGTACTTTAAAGGCTAACATAGAAATCAACTCATTTTGGATTTTGACTATGATAATGAATCTCTTTATTTTGAATGCATGTAAAATGCTCTTGCATAACCAAATCAAATTCTAAAATTGTCTCAAGCAGCCCAAAAATATTACCATTATTATTTGTTAATTTTTTTCATTCTCACCACGGAAAGCTAAATTACACTTAGCAAGACATTTCACAACAAAAATAATTCTTACCAAAACCAACTTCTAATTTTCTTTTCTCTTTCTTGATTAGTACTTGTACCTCTTTATCAATTGTTTCATCATTTTTAATTCTAGTTTGCTAGTCAATCCATGTTCTCATGTTGTTAATATGTTCAATACTGTTCTCATGGTGTTTAAGTCTTTCACTTAAATGTTTCAAATCATTAAGATCATCATTTGCAAGCAAACTAATATTGTTAATTGATTTAAACAATTTGCAACAAATACAATAGACCTTGTTTGTCCCTTTCGAGTATACAAGCCACTTTCTATCTTTATTCTCTTCATTTGGCAATTTTCTTATGTAATAAGAGTAAGAAAAATGTCTATTAAGTCCATTAGGAACTAATACAAGATTATTTTCCCTTAAAGAACCCTTCTCAATCAAAATATCTTTTGTTTTATTATCAATATTATTCCAAGTTCTAGAATCATAGATATCCAAAATATTACCAACTTCATTTTGCTCTAACTCAATTTCATTCTCATTCATATTTCCAACATCTTCATTCAAATCAGTATTATCATTTTCTCCATTATTATCACTCTCTATTATATTATCAATTTCTTCATTCAGTTTATTATTATAATTTTTACTCAATTCTTCTTGCGCATTTATTAGATGTACATTTAGCCCATCTTTATTAATCACATCAATAGAATTTTCAATTGAAGAATTAAGCTTAAAAAACGTATCAAGAGCATCTCTTTATGTTTGATAATCTCTTTTGATTGTTTTTTTTTATATCCGAACATATATTTTCCCATAATTATAAGAACTTAAATTGAAAAGTACAATAATACTTTGGCAAGCTAACAAGTAACAACCAAATAGTCAAAACCACAACAAATGACAAAGACAAGCAGGAACAATAAAACCTGATTTCAGTAAAAAAACAATGATTTTTTTAAGGAATAAGTAGCAATAATCCTTCTTCGGCCAGCAACCATTCATGTGACACTTATATACAAATATCTATACATTTATGTATAAAAGTATGAATATTTATATATAAAGGTCACATAAATATTACATAAAAGTATTTATGTACAAATTGTGCTGAAATTTTTTTTCTTTCTAAGTTACAGTACATAAATGTCATGAAATTTGTAACTTAAAGGTCACAACACTACAATATAAAAGTCACACCAATACAATATAAAGATTTTGATTTGAAACAAAGAAAAAATGAAAACACACGAATTTGGATCGACCCAAATTACATAAGCACCAATTACACACCAGACTACTTTAATTTTATTTGGCATGTTACAATAAAAAAGATATTAGTGAAATAAAAAGATGGATAATAACGTAAAGAAGATCGATTATCCAGAAAATTAATGGTAATCACTAAAATATTTTAACTTGATCGAGAATGATAACAAAATTATAGGTAGGCCAAGAACCAATTTACAATAAAACCATTCATATCTAAATATATTTTGTATATCTTTCATAAACAACACAAATAAATAATTATTTTCGTTTTGAAAACAATATATTATGTTTGGACAAAAATTTGTTTGCAACTAGTACATAAATCCTAAATGAGTGGGGTTTGGTCGGGTCGGGCCGAATTCGATTCGGATCCACGCCTTTTTTTTTATCCTAACTTTTATGTTGTATTAGTCATACATTTATTATATTATGTTAAGAATACCTTTATGTAATACTTTAACTTTAAAAAAACCCTAATTTCAACGAAAAAACCCTAATTTCAACATAAAAAACCCTAATTTGTACATATATATACCTTTATGTAATATTACGCATACATTTAAGTAATATTAGTTATACCTTTATATAATACATAAATGTACAATTAACATAATTAAAAGGTATGTTTAACATAATATAAAAGTATGTTTTACATAATATAAATGTATGCTTAAACATAAAAACTCTAAAGGTATGCTTAACATAACATAAAATCATAAAGGTATGTTTAACGTTACATAAAGATATGCTTAATATAATATAAGGTATGCTTAACATAACATAAAATCATAAATGTATATTTAATATAACATAAAAGTATGTTTAACGTTACATAAAGGTATACTTAACGTTATATAAAAGTTTGCTTAATATAACATAAAGACCCTAAAGGTATGCTTAACATAACATAAATGTATAGCATCTGGAGTGAACTTGGGTGGGTTTGAGTGCGCGTGAGGGCACATGAAGTGGAGCGTCGACCGGGTCGGGTTAGGTGCATAGAATCGTGCACTAGTTATATAAAAGTTTTTGTAATCCTAAATTCATGCAACAACTTCAATTCGATCCACGCACTGCCCCACGCGTCCGTACGCGCCTAGATGGGTGAGCTCAAACCCATCCAAATTATTTTTCAGGTGCTATATATTTATATTATATTAAACATATTTTTATATTACTTTTATATTATATTAGTCATATTTTTAGGGTTTTTAGCTATACCTTAACATATATTTAGCCTTCTATTAATATCTTTCATACCTTTTAATTATATTAGTCATATCTTTTAATTATGTACTTTTATGTATTATATAAAGATGACTAATATTTTTTAAAGATAAGAATAATACCATATAAAAATATATATGTACAAATTAAAAATTTTGTACAGGATACTTGAAGTCATGGTTGCAAAACTCTTGCTCTACCTTTATGTGGACAATGCTTACAACATTGAGCTTGTCAAATTTACAATTTAATGAAACAATATAATTCTTGGCTGGCCTTTATTTTCTTTTGCTGTCAGTGTCTACATGTTTCAATATTAGGAGATTAATTTCTCCAAATACAAACTTATCTATTCCAAGTTATTTGTAGCCATATCTTGGCTTCTCATAGCTATAACCAAGGATAAAAATTTCGGTTTCGATAAAAATATCGATATTTCAATTTGATGAAAATATTGTGAAAATATCAATATTGATGGGAATATCGTACATCATATTTATCGATATTATTCCGATATATAACGATATTTTCCCAATATTCGACCAATATTTATCGATAAATATTTTCTAATATTTCATCGATTTTCCTATAATTTGTACCATAAAACCACCGATATCGGTATTTATCGTATTGCATAAAACCACCAATATTATAATCTTTATCGATATTTCTTTGATTTTTTATCTATTTTCCTATCATTTATATTTTTATCGATATTTATCGATATTTTACCGATATTTCTTTGATTTTTTATCTATTTTCCTATCATTTATACCATTCAGCCACTGATATCGAAATCAATACCGATATTTATCGATATTTTACTAATATCGCTTACTTGAAAAAAAATTAAAATATCAATGATATATCAAAGATATTTCCCGATATTTTCATCCTTAACATGCCAGCAATTTGGTTAAATTGGACGAATGACTAAGAAATTGGTGGAATTTAAAAAATAAAAAGTAAAAAAAAAGTAAAAAAATAAAATTATATATATATATATATATATATATATATTAGTTGGAAAATTAGGTTGAAACATTTAGGTGCATCCACAAGAAACGTTCAATCACATATCATGATCTCATGATAATACCCACATTAAAATAATAAAATTAGCCAAGATAATGTGCATTTACTTGGCAACTGTTGAAGTGTGCTTTTGAGAGAATGTTCAACTGTTGAAGCCGTTGCAACTATTCGTCCGTTGTTCCTGTCCACAACATTTGTCGTGATATACTTTAATGATATGAACATTCTCAGCACATATCTCTTCAACATTGTCATCCAGTCGATATTCTCTACACCGAGGAAATACTTAACATCACGACTTCCTGTAATATTTGAAGCAAGATCAATACATTATACATCTTTCTCCATGTTTACATTCACATCAATCAAAACATCGTATTGACCCTGTAATACACCAGTTGGGTATCCAAATTAGGGTAAAACACTGAAAACAAAAAAAGGGGATGGTTTCATCACTAATTCCAACACAAATGATGAATGAAACCATGGCATTAAATCCTTTAGCATTTTGATTAACACAATTAAGCAGGCAAGCACACACAAGAGAATACACAATTCCACGTTCACATTTCTCGGAAAATAAATAGAATCCAATCAAAGATTGAGGGAGACACCATCTGCTCAGTTACCAACCTTGACTCACTGCTTCAAGAAATTACAAGATATCACAAAACATAAAATTTCAAAATTTTTAACCAGAAATTCAAAGGTATGAGTGGATTTAGTGTGAATTAATTTAGGATTCCATTTGGAGAAAAGTAAAGCAAGACGATCAAGTGTACCTGATATTGAAAGTGGGAAAAGGAAGAACATGAGAGGAAAGAGAAGACTTGGGGCTTTTGAGTAGGGATGGATAAATTTTAAATTTGGAAATTAGGGAAGAAGAGAAGAGAACAGAAATGGTGATTTAAACAGTTGGGCTAAATAGTTGGGCCAGCATGATTTATATAGCTGGGCCAACACTGAAAACTAATTTTATTTGGTTTTATTATACGGAGTTGGCCTACAATCATTCAAAGTCCAAAATCTCTTTTCATTTTTAACAAGTTGGCATAAAATGTATTCCATTGTATTTTTGTTCTCATATCATTTCTTTTATGAATTTATTATTTAAATTACCCAGCAAATTAGAGGTCTGCCAATATTGAATTTTATGTTTTCAGGTTGGTAATTTAAGATTTTAATTTTTTAGACTTCGTAAATTTTGTCTAATTTCAATCCAAATTGTTCAATTGAATCGAATACACACATAAACCCTTAATTTCAAGCTTTTCGAGCCAGTTTTATCTGTATAATTTAATTAAACAAGTGACATTTTCTATTGGTATTAAAATTTACACTTAATCGAGTCAGATAGGATAAAATTATTAAAAGGGTATGCACTTCATTTCTCAAAAAAAAAATATATATATATATAATTAAATTATTAAAAATAATAAATAAAAACAGAAAATTAACAAATAAATTACAGCAAAAAAATTCTCAATTCACAAAAGAAGATTCCTAATTCCAAACAACAAAATCCCTTTAACAAATTCGATATCTTTCTTTCTGCAACATCTCTCTACCCATCGCCACCAACAGCTCGCCAACGTCGCCCCCCACCTCAACAGAAATTGAGGGCATGAGATGAGAGAGAATCAGCAGTGAATTCCCTAATCAACAGGGGTAATTTGTAAATCCACAGGGGTAATTTCAACAGTGAATTCCATATTATTAATGTTTATTTTTAATTTCACAAATCTCGTTAAAGTATTTTAAGATAAAAAACACCACTAATATTTATTTTTAAGCACATATAACCAACTTAAAATTTATTTATAATATAATATACCAATAATGTTGTAAAATTAAAATATATATTTACACATTTTAATTTTTATTTCTTATTTGGACCTTATATCTTTCACATATTTTAGAACAAAAAAATATTTATGAAAACATTAATATAATACCTTATTATATATATGTATATATATCATTATTATTGTTGGATCCCCCAACCCGAGTTGAAACCGAACATCTAACCCGATCGTCTATAGAGCTTTACCCTGGCCTCGGATCTAAGGCCTCCTTGTCTGCTCGGCCTTCTGACGCATGCGCTCACGTGGATTCATTCTGAGCTGCAAGCCTTCTCGAGGGAGGATAGTTGAAAAATGAAACATAGATTTAAGTACGAAAGCCAAATGTCGAGCAGAGGATTAACTAGAATAAAAGAAATAGGAGAGCTAATCAAGGAAGTTATTAGGAGTGGGGATGAATGGTAGGTTGAGACCGGCCCGAGCAAGTCAATCCTCGGTGATCAGTACTTTGAAGGTCCCATGAGATTCTTCAGTGCTATTCCTCGAAAACACTATCTTCTGAGAAAACGTATCGTCGATCAGGAGGTTGTGGGCAGGAATCTCTACAAAATGAAAAATAATTAAAATCAGAAGAGCCGAGCTGAAAAAGAAATCTAAAGAACTATACCATTTGCTGGCCCAAAACTAGTAGGGTAGGATACTCGCTGCCCATGGGACTCTCCGGCCGGCCCGAGACTCATCCAATCTCCTCCAACCCAAAACCATTTGGTCTTCCAGTCCTTAATGGAGGATGGAAGACCACGAACCAGCTGAGGACGTAGTGGCTAGGGAGAAAGATAGTAGAAATTGTTCTTCATCCTCGACACCAACTTGATGCTGAACAGCTAGGCTAGCTCGTGAGGAGTCGGAACACAAATGTTGAAAGTGTTGGTCCCAGTGGTATAAGGTTAAGAGGGGGGGTGAATTAACCTTATCAAATTTTCAACTTTTATTCCAAAGAATGTTAAGTCCCTGATGAACAGGTAGCTAGTAAGCTTACTGCTCGACAGGTTCCTGCTCAGGCAGTGACCTCAGGACTTAGACAGAGAATGTAATGCACAGCGGAAATACTTATGTTTTTCGAAATACGCTTTTAATGCAGTATGCTCAGATGCAGATAGATAGATAGAAAACTATAAAAGACACAAGCAAGCTTATAGAGGTTCAAGGGTGGAGTAATCCCTCTACGTCCTCTCTACTCCTTCACAAGGAGGAACTTTGTTAAAGCTAGTTTGATTTACAATAGACTCAGCTAACACAAACTAAACTCTAAACAAACTGTCAGCTCTATCCACACAGGTAGCTGCACAGTGACCAACTATCGACCCACACAGGATCTCCACACAGGTTAACTGATCCACACAGGATCCTTTCTCTTCTTCAGAGAGATTACAACTTAGCAGTTTCAACACCTGCCTAAGCGACTCCTATCAGACTTAGAATAGAATGAAAGGTTAAAACACAATCAAATGCAGCAAGCTCCTTGAACGTCAGAAGATCACAAAGGTAGCTGGCTTGCTGCTTGCTCAGTCTGATTAACTTGAGAGTATAAGCTTGTGCGTCTATTTGCTTCTTAGTTCTCTCTTAGTTGTATATTATCATTGTCTCTCTACTTCTTTTGTAAATCAGACTCCTATATATAGGCATCAGATAGTTTTCTGCCCGTTGGGAAGGCAGTCCTTTGCATGATGAGGTGTCTCTTCTTGATTGGTTCTGTCGATCTTTTGACACCTGTTCTGAAATGCCTTCATTCTGTTCTGCAACTGCTTGTCCTTTGTCTGCGCAACTTCATTCTGCAGACTGCTTGTACTGTGTCCTTGCTGCTTTATCACACATGGCAGATTCTGATTCGTTAGAACTGGAGTGACTCTACTGGCTAGTCAGGCTGCATTGACTCTGATGAAACTGGTAGTATCTTCTTCGAGTAAGTCAGCTTCCTTGACTATCTTCCAGGCTCCTTGTAGCATCCTCTTCGAGTTTTGCTTGCTGGTTGCTTGATACAGTATGCAGGTAGCAGGGACTTCGGCTTCCTGGCTGCTTGGCAGAATCTTCAAGTCCTTCCAGCATCCTTGCCTTTACATTTAAAACTCATCCAGATAGCTAAGGTTCTAATCTATTACACGTTTTGTCTCATCAAAATCTATTACATTTCATCCTATCAATTTCCCCCTTTTTCATGATGACAAAACTCCTTAACAGGATCAAAGAACCATATATTATTAACTTGGAACAAAGATGCAGATAGATAAAATCATTCACAAGCATGCATCAAGTTCACAAGATGTGAGCTTTCATTAACCAGAAGAATCAAATTCTTATTGATCAGAATTAAGTACAAGGCATACTCAAGCAGATAGCAGAATCAAACAGAAACTTAAACAAAACAACAGAATAAACATAAGCAAAAAGATAAAAACATCAAGTCTTCAACCAACTGGCCTTCTTCTTTCATTCAAACTTTGTGCCTTTCCACCAGTTGGCTATCGAATCTTGATAGCTAGGTTCCATCATTTTCACCATTTTCTCAGACTCTTCAAACCTGAGCCAGAAGTCTTCACTATATGGTATGGGCTCCTTTCCAAGTTTCTGCTTTAGCTTCACTTGAATTGGGAGTCCACCTTTTTTTGTCAGCTCCAGGAACCTCTGCAAAGCCTCCTTGTTCGTCTTGAATCCTCTAAAAAGAGCAGATTCTTTGCAGAGGGTGGTGAAGTACTTCATCAGCTCCTTTCTTTTGAAAGCTTCTATCTGGAAAAAAGGATAGGTTGACCTCAGTAGGAAGAGTGACCTCCGGGACTTCTGGGGCTAGGAATCTGTCACTCCTGGGATCCGGGCTTGCTTCCAGGAAGCTTCTGAAAGTGGCACTTGCTGCGACATCTGGACTTTGCAAATTTTTCTCCATTTCCACCATGTCAGGCAGCTTGTGCGGAGGGAAGATCTTGTCCAGGACAACCCTAGGATCTGTTGCAAAAACAGCATCCAGGTTGTTTTTCAGCTCTGCTTCAGTCCTCCTCCTTTTCTCTTCTCTCATATCAGCACCCTTCCTAAAGCCTGGATGAACAGACCCAGAAACAGCATCTGATTTTCTTTTTGCACTGCTGTTTGAAGGGCCCCTAGATCCAGCTCCCTTGTGTCCGCCATCTTCAGAGTCATCTCTCCTCCTACTGCTCACTACCATCTGTCTGCAGGCAGCAGGGTCCTGTCCAGCCTTCTGTCTGCCTTCAATCCTTCCTTCCCCCTTTTTGTCATCATCAGCACGCCCAACCGCAAAACTGACCATAGAGTGAATATCAGACAAGGTGCCTGAGTGATCCCGCAGGGTCTGAGATTGGTTGAACTGCTCCATGTCCATCCGGTCTACTGCAGTGACTAGAGCTTTCTGACTGGCCTCAAGAGAGATCATCTTCTCTTCTTGCTTGTTTAGCTTCTCCATCACGCTCTTGACAACTTCAACTGCAGCATCCTCCTTAGGGGGTCGGTAGGCGGCTATCATCTGAGTGAGCTTTGACAATGTCACGTTGAGGGAGTCCATAAAAGAATAGGTCTTCACAGAGTGGGAGCGGGTATCCTTGTGGATTTTCCTGCTCGCCTTCAACAAGGACTTCCCCATTTGTTCAATTGCTGTCAGCACCTCTTCATTTGATCTGGCAGGTTCCTGGCGTTCTCCTGCTGGTGCCTGTTCATCAGAAACAGATGTTAGTTCTTTGGATTTTTCGGCTCCGGTATCACCCTGTTCACTGGGTGACCCTTCATCGCTGCTGGTAGGGCTACTGGATCCTCCACCTCCTGATCCAGTATTCTTAGAGTGAGTTTCCTCCTCAGCATCCTCCTCTTGTTCTCCCAGCTTCTTGTCCTGTTCAGCTACCTTACCCTTGCTGAACACTATTTCGGCCTCCTTCTCCTTCTCTATCTCCTCTACTACCTCCTGCACTGCATCCTCCTGCACAACAGGCTCCTTTTCTCCACTTTTGTCTCCTCCTGCCTCCTGCACTTCCACCACCTTTTCACCCGCGGCTACTTTCCCCTTAGCGACCGTCTCTCCCTGGTCCACCGATTTGGCAGGTGTTGTCTCCTCCACCTCCATTGGAATAGCTGCATCAGGTTGCTCCTTCTCCATGGGGGCAGGTTCCTCCACTGCTTCAGCTTGAACAGGTGCCTCCTGCTGCACATGTTCCCCCTCAGCCTCTACCTCCATTGGTGTAGGAATGGTGGTCCCCGTGGTATCATCGGCGGCTGCTACTATGGTTGGAACTATCAGCTCGAGAGATGCCACAGCAGTGAGGGTTTCCAACTCCTTAGCCTTGGGAAAGTCAGTTGGCGTTGAGCTCCTCTCCTTCATCGGCGTCTGTACAGGTACTTCAGGAAGAATGATCAGGTCAGTAAGGTATGAGAATTCCTCACCGTTTTTCTCCGTTGGTGAAGGTGACCGCCTGCTGATAGGTTCCACCATCAAAGCTGAGCAGGAGGATTCTTCACCTATCTGAGGTTCCCTTACTGGCCTTCTCATTCTGATAGCTGCCAGGCTGATATCAGCAGCCTGCTTCAGCATCCTCTCCATGGCTTCCTGCTCCCCGTACTTTGCTATTTGGGCCTCAACAAAGCCCACATCATCGCCTGCTCTGACCTGGTCAGCAGCAGCATCCAGTATCACCTCCTCCCTATAGAAGTCTGGCTGGATGACAGCTTCCTTTCCCTTCAGGCTCCTGGGGCCAGGCAGCTGTGCGGCAGCTTCCTTCTGCTTCCTGGCCTCCAACTCAGCGGCTATCTCCGCGTTTTCAAGAAATTCCGGCCATTTCAGCTTCCTAAGATCCTTCAGAAATTTCTTTTGAAGGATCTCCTCCAAATCATCCATGGCGACCCAATTCAGCGCCCATTCCTCCTCAGTCTTCCAGTCTGCCCACTGGATGAGTTCCTCCTTGGGCAGGTGCCTGAACTGCCACCAGGTGGTGAATCTTTCCACCAATTTACCGAACTCCGCCTCCAGCTTCGGTATGCTGATGACGAACTCAGCTACCTCCTCCTCATCATCATCATCATCATCAACAGCTGTATTCCCTTCCAGTTCCTCCCTTGGAGAATCAATCTCCACTTCCACTGAAGGCTTCTTAACAGCCCGAGTGGTGACGATCTCTGGTTCATCATCAGAGATGACCAGTCTCCTCTGCACATCTTTCTTGTGCTTGATCTTCTTTGGTACAGTAGGAGCTGGTGAGGGCTCTGCAGGCTCCTCCATCCTCGAGCTGCTTTCAGACGAAGGAGAGGCAGTGTCACGGAATGCCTTCCTTGTCCTTGGAGCGTCCTTAAGGTCCTCAGAGACCTCTCTGGTTACTGGGGATGACCGAGTAGTTGTCTTCTTGGCAAAGACCCTACCCGCACCGATGAATTTCCCTTTCTGGATGGGCTTCCCCTAGGACAGATCCACCTTCAAGTGACCCAGGAGGGTGTTGATAATAAGCCCATAGGTAGGCTTACCTACCTTCTTCTCCACTTCCTCCACCAGCCTGGAAAGCAGGTAGCTGGCCCAGTCCACCTTCTCCTTCTTCACAATGGCCATCATCATCCTGTATCGGAAGTTGGTACACTTATCAAAGGAACCAGAGCGGTTTTCTATGATATGGCAGCAGATATCATGCAGCAACTCAAACTCCAGAAGGAAGACCTTCTTGTTGCAACTCCGGGACATCCCCGCCGTGTCCTCCTTCCCGGTGAATGTCGTCCAGAACTCCTCCAGCTGGTCTTCTCCGTAAGTGGAGAGGTCACTGGCGTTCATCCCTGCAGTAGGCAGAGCGAACACCTCTTCCAGAAGACCGGTGTCCACCACCACAGTCACTCCACCAACTTTTGATGTGATCTCTGACCCATCTGCAGAGACCTTCGCCCTCCGATAGAATTTCTCCACCTGCTCCTCTGCGTACGGGGCCTTATGATAGGAGCAGAGTCTGAGAAGTCCGGTTTCATAGAGGCATTGAAGTATGTTCTTCATGACCTCCTTCGAGTTCCCTTCTTCCTCCACCATCTTGAGGAGGATCTTGCGGTCTACTAGCCTTCCATCAACAACTTGGGATGTTTTTGGTGCCATTTTAGAGAGAGAGAGAGCACGAGAGATTAGGGTTTGCAAGAGAATGGAAATGTTTAAGTGTAAGAGATGAGTGAGAAGAAAGACTTCCTTATATTTGAATTTTGGTGAGAGATGATCTGACGGTTCTGATTGATCTTGAATTTGAAAAGACTCTCAATCCAATGGTTGAGATTTTTGGCGCGGTGTACGTGTGCGTAAGGACTTGATGTGATATTTTGTGGATATCGAGGAGTTTCCTGCAAAAACGGCTGCTAACCGCGGGGTAACTGTTCCTCTTTTCACGCGCTTCAGTTACTAAATCCTGCAGGTAGCTCAGAGCAGTAACATTGTATCCAGTAACTGTCCAAGGACCTTGAGCAGTAACCTTTAGGTTGCTGTTTTTCCTTTGTCCTGCCTATGGTTCCCCCTGAATATTATAATCATTTCAACAGACAAACATAGGGTTATATAGAAAAGTTATCATAAATTGATTATTCCCAGATCGTTTCTTAGAAACGAAAATCTTGATTCACATAGAGGCTTTGTGAATATGTCAGCTAGCTGTAGATCAGTATGCACTTTTTGCAAAGATATATCTTTCTTTTCAACGTGATCTCTGATGAAGTGGTGTCTGATATCAATGTGTTTGGTTCTTGAATGTAGAACTGGATTGTGGGTGATAGCTATTGCGCTTGAATTGTCACATAGGATAGGTGTTTGCTTCTCTTCAATTCCGTAGTCCTTTAGTTGCTGTTGAATCCATAGAATTTGTGCACAACAGCTTCCTGCAGCAACATACTCGGCCTCGGCTGTTGAGGTTGCTATAGAGGTTTGCTTTCTGTAGAACCATGATACCAGTTTGTTTCCTAATAGCTGGCAGGTACCACTGGTGCTTTTCCTGTCAATTTTGCAACCTGCAAAATCAGAGTCAGTATAACGAATAAGCTTGAGTCCTCCTTCTCTCGGGTACCATAGACCAGCTTCCTGGGTTCCTTTGAGGTATCTTATGATTCGTTTGGCTGCGGTCATATGTGACTCTTTTGGAGTTGCTTGATATCTTGCACACATTCCCACTGAGAACATGATATCTGGTCTGCTTGCTGTCAGGTAGAGCAGTGACCCAATTAGTCTTCTGTACTTTGTAACGTCTACTGCTTTGTCATTAGTGTCCTTGTCTAGGCTTCCTGATGTTATCATCGGTATGCTTACTGTGCTTGCATTTTCCAATCCAAATCTCTTTATCAATTCCTTAGTGTATTTTGCTTGATTGATGAAGGTTCCATTGCTCAGTTGTTTGACTTGTAGACCGAGGAAGAAGCTTAGTTCTCCCATCATGCTCATTTCGAATTTGGATTGCATGAGACTTGAAAATTTTTAGCACAATTCTTTGTTTGTTGAACCGAAGATAATGTCATCGACATAGATCTGAACGAGCAGTATACTATCTCCATCTTGGATTCTGAAGAGTGTCTTATCCACCTTGCCTTTCTTGAATCCATTATCAAGTAGATACTTCGAGAGAGTATCATACCAGGCTCTAGGTGCCTGCTTTAGCCCATAGAGAGCTTTCTTCAACCTGAAGACCATGGTTTCTGGATTTTCTTCAAATCCTGGAGGTTGCTCCACATACACTTCTTCAGCGAGCAGTCCGTTGAGAAAAGCGCTTTTGACATCCATCTGGTAGACTGTCAGATTGTTGTGAGCGGCATAGGCTAGGAAGATCCTGATTGCTTCTAGTCTTGCTACAGGTGCAAAAGTTTCTTCAAAATCTATTCCTTCCTCCTGGCAGTAACCTTTTGCTACTAATCTTGCCTTGTTTCTGACTACTTGTCCTTCTTCATCGAGTTTGTATTTAAATACCCATTTTGTGTCGATTACTCTTTGGTGAGTAGGTCTAGGAACTAGATGCCACACTTGGTTTCTTTCAAATCCATTAAGCTCTTCTTGCATTGCTTGTATCCAGTTGGTGTCTTCTAAAGCATCTTCTATGCAGCTTGGTTCTGTTTGTGAAATAAAGCAAGCAAACATTGCTTCATGGGGGTTGCTTCTTCTTGTTTTCACTCCAGAGGTGGAATCTCCTATGATCTGATTCCTTGGATGATTCCTTAGTCATTTCCTTCTAATTTCTTCAACCTGTTGTTCATTTTGAATTTCAGCAGGTTGCTCGTGATCAACCTGTTCAGCTTGCTGATTTGGATCGTGCTGTATTTCTAACTGTACTTCCAGTTGAATTCCTTCAGGGTGGTATATATCTTCTTGTATTACTGGTGCCTGCTGGTTTGGAGTAGGTTCCTGTTCTCCAAGTTGCTGTGTAGGTACAGGTTGCTGATTCTAAGTTGATTCAATATTTTGGAGATTTGGTAACTCAGCATCAATATATTCAACACGAGTGTTGGTGATGTGAGTTTTTCCAAGATCTTTATTAAGTTCATCTATATCAGCCTTAAAACAGTGTGGTTTATCAAAGTCCACATGTACTGTTTCTTCTACAACAAGTGTTCTCTTGTTGAAGATTCTGAAGGCTTTGCTTACCGAGGAGTATCCTAAGAATACTCCTTCATCTGACTTTGAGTCGAATGCTTTCAGGTAATCTTTTCCATTGTTGAGTACATAACACCTGCATCCAAAAATATGAAAATGTTCAATATTTGGAGTATAACCGAACCATAGCTCATAAGGAGTTTTATTCAAATCTTTGTTGATAATGCATCTGTTCTGGGTATAGCATGCTGTGTTGATTGCTTCTGCCCAAAATCTCTTGGGTAGCTGTGCTTCAGCTAGCATGGTCCTCGCAGCTTCCTTCAGGGTTCTGTTTTTCCTCTCTGCAACACCATTTTGTTGCGGCGTCCTAGCTGCTGAGTATTCATGATTGATTCCATTGTTAGAGCAGTACTCTTCAATAAACTTGTTTGTGAACTCAGTGCCTCTGTCTGTTCGAATTTTGATAATGTTCAGGCTCCTTTCGATCTGCAGCTTCTTCAGTAGCTCCGGTAACCTTCGCTGAGTGTCTGACTTCTTTGTCAAGAATAGTGTCCATGAGAATCTTGAATAGTCGTCCACCACTACAAGTGTGTACTTTCTTCCACTCATGCTCACTGGTTCTACCGGTCCGAACAGATCCATGTGTAGTAAGTCTAGCACTCTTTCAGTTGACCTTTGTATCTTATTTTTGAAGGATCTTTTAGTTTGCTTTCCCTTTTGGCATGCTTCACATAGACTTTCTTTCTTGTACACCATGTCGGGTAGCCCTCTCACTAGCCCTTTTCTGGCTAACTTGTTGATCGTTTTGAAGTTCAGGTGGCTCATCCGTTTATGCCATAGCCAGCTAGCTTCTGATGATCCTTTTGCTATGAAGCAGGTAGTTGTGGTTACTGAGCTCCAGTCAGCTACATAGATGTTTCCTTTTCTAGTTCCTGATAGCTTTACTTCCTTGGATTGGCTGTCCCTTATCAGGCATTTGTTGTGACTAAACTCCACTGAGTAACCTTTGTCACAAAATTGGCTTATGCTTAGCAAGTTGTATTTTAGGCCTTTGACATACGACACTTCTTTAATATGAGTGTTTCCTTTGATGAGAGTTCCAACTCCTTTAGTGCTTCCCTTGGAGTTGTCTCCAAAGATTACTTTGGGTCATTTGCACTGTTGAAAGTTCTTAAGGATTTCTTTGTCTCCAGTCATGTGTCTCGAACACCCGCTATCAATGTACCACACTTCCTTACTGGTTCCTGCTGTAGGTACCTGTAAAATAGAGATTACTGGTTCTTAGGTACCCATACATGTACGGGTCCTTCTTTGTTAGTACCTTTTGGAATCCAAACTTGTCTCACAATAATTGTTTTGTTGTAGACTTGGTGGTTTCGTCTATAAGAGATATCCTTCGGATACTGAAATGTGTGTGCAACCTGTGTATACCCGTCACTTTTGAAGTGAGGTCCTCCACTATACTTCCCTTGAGCATGAGCTCATTTAGGTTTAGACATTCTGGTCTTAGCATTGGTGGGATAGAGGTTTCTGTTCAGCATCCTTGTAGATTGCTGTTTTCTCTTGTTTCTATCAGCAGATTGATTCTGCTGTAGCCAGCTTTTGAAAACAGGCTTATCCCCTAAGGATGTGCACATGGGTCTCTTGCCCTTGTCTATTGCGTTCTCCAAGCTTGCTGTTGAGTTATTGGTTAACTCATTTTCTTTTGGGGTTCCAGCTCGAATGAAAACAATAGTTTTAGATGATCTTACTGTTCCTTGAGAGGTTCCTGCACAGTATCCTAGGCCTGTCCTATCAAATGGACTTTTGCCCGAATTCATGCATTCCTTGGCTTCTTTAGCTGACTTGCTAAAGGATCCTATAACTGCTTGAAGATCACTCTTCTCATTCTCAAGTTTGGCGATTCTCAGATTGAGCTTAGATGCTTGCTCTAGGAGGTCACTGCACTTTGAGCTATCAAGCTCATATGCAGATAGCTTTTCAGTTAGCTGTTTGTTTTCCCTCCTGAGCATCTCATTTTCGAGTTTTAGCTCCTCATGAATTGAGTTTATCTGTTCGAATTCGCTCATGATTTGTTTAAGGGAGAGGCTTGTTTTAGACTTTTCCTCTTCCATTATGAGCTGGTTAGGATATATTACCTCATCATCCTCGCTATCCTCAGCTTCCTGTGCCATCAGGCAGATAAGTGCTTCATCTTCCGAGGATGAGGAGTCACTGTCATCATCAGAGGAGTCCGCATCTTGCTGAGCCTCCTTGGAAGGTTCCTTGCCCTTTTCCATCTCACTTAGGAAGACTTTAATTCTCCTCCGTTCCTCTCTTCGTTTTTCCCTTTTCTGGGATGACTCTCCATTGGGGTACCTGTTGACTTTAGGGTGAGGACACTCTTTGGCGTAGTGTCCTGGTTTTCGACAATTGTAGCAGAGATCGGACATATCCTGGTTTGGTTGCTGAACAATGGGTTGTTGGGGAGGTGTCTGATACTTCTTAAAGTCACCTTTTCTGTTGTATCTGATGAATTTCTTGAAATTTCTTAGAAGAAGGGCCATTTCTTCATCAGTACCCTCGGCAGGTGGCTCACCCTGCTTACTGCAGATAGCTCCAGAGTCTTTTATGTTTCTGGCTATCAGGGCAGTTACCTTTGTGCTAGATTCTTCAGCTTCCTTCTTCCTTCTGTTGATATCATATTCGAAGGCTTTTAAGTCAGAGAAGAGGTCAAAGGTACTCATTGACTTTAGATCCATTGACACCCTCATTGCAGTAGTTTTACTGTCCCATTCTGCAGGTAGTGCTCTTAGCACTTTCATATTTTTCTCCTTCTGAGTGTAGAATTTGTCCAGGGATTCAAGCTCATTTACAATGTTTGTAAACCTCAGATCCATCTGCTCTAAGGTCTCTTCAGGGAGCATCTCGAACAGCTCGAATTTCTGGGTTGCTGTAGACACCTTGTTCTCCTTAGTCAGCTCTGTTCCTTCGCAGATTTGTTCAAGTTTGTTCCATATATCCATGGCGGTCTTGCATGTCTTGACTTTGCTAAAGGTTCATTTATCCAGAGTAACGAATAAGGCGTTCTTGGCTACATTGTCCAGGTTAGCTCGTCTTCTATCATCAGCCGACCATTCTTCCCTCGGTTTGTCAATCACAGCTTGATGGGGAATAGCTCCTGCATCGCCAACTTCGGCAGCTCTCGCAAATATTGGATTAGGTTTGGTGATCCTTGGAGGTCCATCCGTGATAACCATCCACATTTCGTCATGCATGGCTGAGAGATGTGCTTGCATTCTAATCTTCCAATCGTCATACTCTTCAATAGAAAACATAGGAAGCTTGTGCGTGTCCATGATATGATGAAAGCAATGTATGCAGATTTTCGAAAAATAGAGATCATGGATTTGACCAGACAGATTGGCTTTCTAATCCAACCTGCTCTGATACCACTTGTTGGTCCCGGTGGTATAAGGTTAAGAGGGGGGTGAATTAACCTTATCAAATTTTCAACTTTTACTCCAAAGAATGTTAAGTCCCTAATGAACAGGTAGCTAGTAAGCTTACTGCTCGACAGGTTCCTGCTCAGGCAGTGACCTCAGGACTTAGACAGAGAATGTAATGCACAGCGGAAATACTTATGTTTTTCGAAATACGTTTTTAATGCAGTATGCTCAGATGCAGATAGATAGATAGAAAACTATAAAAGACACAAGCAAGCTTATAGAGGTTCAAGGGTGGAGTAATCCCTCTACGTCCTCTCTATTCCTTCACAAGGAGGAACTTTGTTAAAGCTAGTTTGATTTACAATAGACTCAGCTAGAAACTAAACTCTAAACAAACTGTCAGCTCTATCCACACAGGTAGCTGCACAGTGACCAACTATCGACCCACACAGGATCTCCACACAGGTTAACTGACCCACACAGGATCCTTTCTCTTCTTCAGAGAGATTACAACTTAGCAGTTTCAACACCTGCCTAAGCGACTCCTATCAGACTTAGAATAGAATGAAAGGTTAAAACACAATCAAATGCAGCAAGCTCTTTGAACGTCAGAAGATCACAAAGGTAGCTGGCTTGCTGCTTGCTCAGTCTGATTAACTTGAGAGTATAAGCTTGTGCGTCTATTTGCTTCTTAGTTCTCTCTTAGTTGTATATTATCGTTGTCTCTCTACTTCTTTTGTAAATCAGACTCCTACATATAGGCATCAGATAGTTTTCTGCCCGTTGGGAAGGCAGTCCTTTGCATGATGAGGTGTCTCTTCTTGATTGGTTCTGCCGATCTTCTGACACCTGTTCTGAAATGCCTTCATTCTGTTCTGCAACTGCTTGTCCTTTGTCTGCGCAACTTCATTCTGCAGACTGCTTGTACTGTGTCCTTGCTGCTTTATCACACATGGCAGATTCTGATTCGTTAGAACTGGAGTGACTCTACTGGCTAGTCAGGTTGCATTGACTCTGATGAAACTGGTAGTATCCTCTTCGAGTAAGTCAGCTTCCTTGACTATCTTCCAGGCTCCTTGTAGCATCCTCTTCGAGTTTTGCTTGCTGGTTGCTTGATACAGTATGCACGTAGCAGGGACTTCGGCTTCCTGGCTGCTTGGCAGAATTTTCAAGTCCTTCCAGCATCCTTGCCTTTACATTTAAAACTCACCCAAATAGCTAAGGTTCTAATCTATTACACGTTTTGTCTCATCAAAATCTATTACATTTCATCCTATCAGAAAGTATGGAAGAGCACGAGTAGGCCTAGTATGGCCGACCAACTGTTGGGGTGAAGCTGGGCTGGCGCAATTCCCCAATGCCAGAAGTAGTAAGTCAGGCAGGGGCAAGACGAAGACGTAGACCTACCTCGAGTGCTCGGAAGTTGATGGCGACATATCCCTCGGGTGGCTTGTCCATCCTCTCATTGGACCGGGGGACATCAAAGGTGACCCCTCGAGGTATATTGAAGAGGGTATGCCATCTACTCAGCTCTGTCCGTGTCACCACGGCCGGCCAGAAGTAGGCATCAGAGTCCTCCGATGGTACCTCAGTTCACCTGTAACGTCAAGGCCCTCAAGGCACACCCATTAGGATGTGAGCAGATGTTCGACCCGAGGTGCCAACCACTTCAGTTATTGTTGGAGCTGAGCTCCTGATCACCGCAACATCCGAAGAGTTGGATTCTATATTTAACTCCTCAGAGTTATACTCGCACTGCTCGGAAGACCCCTGATCATAGTCCCGAGCCGACCCAGTATCGGAAGAATCATTCGAAGACATAGTAACAAGAAGAAAATGAAATACCTAAGAGGGGATCATATCGATTAGTTCTACGTGGTTGATTTAGCTCGTGCTTCTTAAGAATTGCTCTAAGGGTTTCCAGTTCGTGAAAAGTAGAATAAAGAAGAGACGCCCCTATTTATAAGGAGAGCGCAACTCTTCGACCCCCTACCTGCCAGGGGACGACACGTGACCGATAAGATGGTTAGGATCCAGCGACACTTCGACTTCCTTTACACCAGATGATGACACGTATCCGATTTGAGGAATGTCCAACACCTTGCCATGCTCGACCTATTTGCAGCTCGGCTCGACTGGTTGAGTTTGATTAGTCCCGACAGAATAAGTTTCTCTCACGACCTAAGAGGCTATTGTTGGACCCCCAACCTAAGCTAGAACCAAACATCTAGTCTGGCCGGTCTACAGAGATGGCCTTCTAAGAGTCCAAATCGAATAATTCAGAGTAGATACTCAGAGGACCCAACCAGAGTAGTGTTTTTAGACAGCGACCAGAGGAAGCCGGCCAGGATGAATTTCATGACGGATCTAACAGGTATTACCGAGTCGGCTAGGATGTGTAAAAGTTCATCGAGCAGTATATTCTTTATAAATGGGAGATAATAGGGTAGATTTAACCGCCCACTCCCTAAAAAATAGGCTAAAAATAAGGGCGTAGAGGGCATGATCCCCACTACTCGTGCTCTTCCTAGGCTATAAATAGTATAATTTTCAACTTGTAAAGGGTTCGAACATTTTTGTATTCAAGCACAAGAGAACTGATTTCTCTTATATAAATTACATAAGATTCTGGCTGGCCACATAAAACCGACCAGGATCAACCGATCAAATTTACTTGAGTAGGCTCCGGGCGTAGTGTTTTCTACACATTTTTACTTCATTTTTAATCCAATTTGTTCCATTCTAACCCGGATTTACTTAATTTAGGTGTTAGACTAGGAATTACATCATTAATCAAATTTCAACGTCAACAATTATTATTATTACCATTAACTAGCAGTGTACCCGTGTGTTGCGTGTATTATTATATAACGAAATAATTTTAATATAATTAAATTATATTTGTAAATATATAACATATGAACATTGAATATACATATATATATATGTATACCATTAAATATTAATATAAAATAATTAAAGTAAATCATTTTTCCAAATCATACATTAGTCCATCAAAAGATGTAATGTAACAAATCTCACAACATACTACAAATCATTAAAAACTTCCTTATAAACAACATTTCTAGTAGTATTATAACATTGATTATCTTTATTAGAAATGAAAATCTTCAACCCACTCGAATTTGTCACACGTGAAACGGCCACATAACTGACCATAAGTAAACACTGGTTTCTTCAATAATAAGCCAACATGTGATAAAGATTGCCCTTGAGATTTATTTATTATGATTGCTTAGGACACTATCAAAGGAAATTGTCTTATCAGATGGTGTCATTGACATCCTTGGAATCAAAACCTTGTTTCCTACATTATTTCCACCAAGTATTTTTGCTTCAATCACATGTTTTCCAAGTTTGGTTATAACCATTCGTGTACCATTGCACAATCCAAGCTAATGGTCTATGTTCCTCAAAAGCATTACAGGAGTACAACCTTCAACACCAGTTCATGATTCAGAACACCAAAACATCTAATTCCATTTAAAAATTATGTCGTGTGTACATCAGCCAAGATACCACTACTTTCCTCATACCTGCATGTACTATTCGAGCTCAAGTACTTTCTTCTGTCACCTAAATTCAATGAAGTCATATAATCATTTATGCTATTGACCACATCAAGCGTTGGTGCCAATATAGTACGATCCTTTAAATAACTTGACACGTCAGTACAGTACAAGTTCAATAGATGCGTACTATGTACAATAACTGAAATTGGATTAGTCAAACTCAATAAAATATCATCAGGAATCTCTACCTCTAAATAGTCATCATGACACACTCTAATTATACCATCTCCAATACTTGCAATCTAATCTGAAAATTCCCTCAATTCTTTTAAATTAGTATCTGAATATGATGAATTCTCAAACCTCATATTTTTTAATGAAGCATTATGCAATGCTACCAAATCTTGGATGAATTTATTGTTGCACGAACAATGTCTTGTCTACTACCCTTTGCTATAATTAGTAAAATTTGGTAAAAATCTCCTCCAAACACAATAGTCTTATCCCCAAAAGTTCTATTTTTATTCATTGGATCCTTTAGTTGCATGATATCCCTCAAACTTCTATCAAGCATTTCAAAACAAATGTCTACGCATCATTGATTCATCCAATATGATAAGCTTTGCCTTCATAAGAAGATTCGCTAGTTGACCTCTTTGCTTTATATTACATGTTGAGAACTCATCAAGACTAATTGAAATAGCAAATCATGAGTATGCAATCTTCCACTAGATAATAAAAGTGATGCAATTTCACTCGAAGCTACATTAAGAACAATTTCCCCTTTAGATCTTATAGTTGTAGACAAAGTCTTCTAAACATATGTTTTCCCAGTTCCACTATAGCCATAAACAAAAATCACTCCCCCATTCGATGTATAAACTGTTAGGATATCAATGTCTAGATTTTGATGAGACAAATCAACCTTGTAATAGGAAATTAGAGTACCCCATTTTTCACAATATTTAAGTAAAGTATAGACTAGTTTTAAGTCTGTAAGTTTATAGATTGAAGAATGGAGGACCTCGAAGTAGGCTTGTATGCAGCAAGCTAAAGCAGAAGTAAAGACTTTGCAAAAAAAGCTGCAGCAAAACAACTATAAGAAGAACACATAATATTGTTGTAACTAAGAATGTTATACATCATTGTTATAAGTTAATGATACAACATGAAGACACAAGACATAGAAAAACATTCAAGACCACTGTATGTTTTTAAAGAAACATTGAATGCAGCAATAAAATCAACCTAAGCTACAATACGAGAAAGATCTAAATGCAGTACGAGGAAAGTATCCTCGGTAAATCGAAATGAAGCCGGTAGAGACAAACTAAAGTTGCAGGCTTAAGCCCCAATCAAACGAAGACACGTAGCCTGACAGAACACAGAAAACTACAAACCGTAACCACCGCATTTAATGATCTGCAAAGCTAAATCAAAATGCATTTAATGCAAGCCATACCTTTGGTCAAGACATCAAGTTCAAATTAAGAATGCCTTTTTCAACGGACATTTCTCCATAAGTATAAATAGAGGAAGAGTAGCACTGAAACAAACTAGTAAAATATTTGCTCTCAAAGACTAAGCAAGAATTAAAGATATACAAGCATACAAAATAGTTTCAGTCACTCGACCACATGAAGTAATCAAGCTTAAGTTCAAAAGTTCAAAGATATAGAAGATTACTTCACCACACCAATTGAAGAAAGAAAACATAAACTTTTACATATTTGTTGTGTGCTAGGTTATTTTAAGGTATCACCAGTTGATAGGATTATATCCTTGCTGATTGTTTATAACGTCTTGGAGAAAGACAATAATCCTGTGTGGGTATTTTGAAATCATTTGTAGGTTTGCTTTTAAAACTTGTAGCAGGTGTGTGTAAACTGAGTTCTAGTAGGTGATAGCTTGTTAGGTTGATAGATGTTAGGCTATAACCTTTAAATCAATCTTACTTAACGAAGTTCCTGCTCGGGAAAGCAATAAAATAGATGTAGAAGGATTACATCACCTTCGAACCACTATAAAACCATAAGTGTTCTTATGGCTTTATATTTTTTTTTTGCTGCATCTTTATCTAAGTTGTCATTCAGCATAAAAGGTTTTATAAGAAAGTATATTTAAGAAAACAAACCATTTGTCTAAGTAATTTCCGCTATAAGAACTCTAGCATACAACAGACAGTACTACTCATAGTGTTGTAAGCTAGTCCGTCAGCTGTGTTGTAAGTTCAAATAACTTGCATGTAGCTTGTTCAAAAGAATTTCTAAAATCGATAGAGGTTCATTCACCCCCCTCTGAACCTACGAGACCACTTGTGACCAACAAGTGGTATCAAAGCAAGTTGGATTAAGTACCAACTTATCTGGTTACCTACCCAGATCCAACCTTGTGCTTGTTGCTTTCTTTGTGTTTTTCATAAAACTTCATCTTTTAGCATCTCATGTATTCTTCTGACCATAAACTCCTGATATTTTTCGTAAAAGAATATGACAATTAGAAAATTAGAATGTAGGCATATCTTTCTACCATAAACGATGAAATGTGGACAATAATCACCGATGGTTCAATCATTCTTACAAGGGTAAATCCAATGATTGGAAGAGAGATATGGATGAAGGAGTACCTCCACCACCTAGCTTTCTCATCAAGTCAAGATAGGAATGAAACAATGAAGACAAAAAGTGAGCCAATCTGGATAATGAGGTAAAAAATGCCTTGTTTATTATTTTGGACAAAGGAACCTTCAACAAAGTCAAAACTTGCAAAACGTCTAAAGAAATATAGAAAAAACTAGAGTAAATCTGTGAGGGAATAGAGTTGACAAATTACAACAAAATTACCAATGCTAGCCAATTATTCAAGCTTTTCGAGATGAAAACTAAGAAACACTGGAACAGTTAGACTTAAGGTTCGCATCGATAGTAAACGAACTAGAAGCTCTCGAAAAGCACTACATTCAAAAAAAGAAGAATATGAAAGTGCTTAGAGCCCTACCAGTAGAGTAGGACAACAAGACAACTACCATGAGAGTTTCTGTCACGCCTCATTTTCTTTCATAAAATTTATCAGAGTTTTTCCACATGGGCATGCAAGAAGAAATGGTAAGAGACGATTCATACACAGAAGAAGGAGGTAGGAGACGAATATCAGAAGAATGAGGTAGGAGATGAGCAGAAGATATTACATATCTTCAATTGGTTTCAACCAATTAAACTAAATATCCACAGCGGAAAATATCATCAAGATCTCACATCCTAAATACACATTATCATAAGGATCTCACATCCCAAATACACATCATCATCAGAATCTCACATCCCAAATACACGTCACATACCCACAAAATGTGGATTTCTTACAACATTGTTTGAGAATGTTTGAGAAACATCATCTTAAAATTACATATCCAAAAGTATAGCACCTCATCTCTCCTTCTAGGGTTCATCATGCTCATCATCTCCTATAACGTAAATTACAGAATAAGGGGTGAGTGCGTTGAATACACTCGTGGGGATGAAATCCGCATCCTAACATACGACAGATATTTAAATCAACGTTATGTATAATCATCACAGAACACAGCACGAAATATACACATCAGATATTGGAAATGGTAAGAGATGAATAGGTGCGGGCATCACCCGTCTTATCCTATAAAATGGTCTCAATACCGTTGGTGCATTTCAAGGACCACCAAACCTTTCAAAATAGAATGGGGGTTAGGGATGAATACATGAAGAGGTGACCTCAGCGGATCCACCCCTTTCATAGTAATAAGTATGGCACAACAAATATAATCACAGCATTTAGTATTGCTCAATCATGCTTAGAATAGGGAAAACTATAAATAGATAAAGAGTTAGAAATTACCCCCACCTTGTTCGGTGGTTACTACGTAAGCAGCAAGTATCAAAGATCACATATCCCAAGGCTTCAATCCAATAGCTAGCCTACCTAATTTACGGTGTTTCTTAAATCTTTATTAAATAAAATTAAAGATTTAAATGATATCGAATCGAATACTATCGATCGAGATGAGACGGATAGGAATGGAAGGCCTAACAATTGAGGTTGAAGAAACAAGAGGAAAAAATCAGTTTATATAGTTGAGGTGAAAGAGAATGAATTTTGGATCATAAAAAAAAAGCTCGATCGGAGTTGAAACAAGCTCTAACGAAACGTTTTAAGATTGAGGGGTATTTTGGTGATTTGGTCAAAGGGTTGACTTTGACCGAGACCCACGACCCCCGGTCAACGATATCTCGTTGGCGATGACTCGATGATAAAGTACGATGAAAAAAAAAAGAGATTCGGATCGAAAATCCAATCGAAAATACGACGTCGCACGCGTACCCATCGTCGGGTGAAAAACTCGGTGGCCCCGACAGCGTCTCTCAGCAATTGCCAAGTCTTCTCGATAGTGGGGGCAGCATCTCTCGACAGCTATCGAGTTTTCTCAGCAACGGGGCACATCTCCCGGTAGCTGCCGAGTTTTCTCGTTAGCGGGGGCACGGCTCTCGGTAGCCTCGACCAGGCTCGAGCCCAGGCCTCCCGGCATTGACCCTGCTCGACCAGCCCACTTCCCGGTGCCACTAGCTGAGGTGGTGCCATCTTGTGCCGCCTCCACTTCTTCCTCTGGCGAGCCTGCTGTAACATCCTCGATCAAAATATACACGTCATTAGGCATTCATTTCATGCATCATATGCATTTCATATTATTTATATGCTCTTAGGTAATTAGTGTTGAGAAACTCCTATTATAATTGATTAAGACTCGAGTAATCTTCGAGTGCATAATATAAATTAGTATATATGTAAGCCGTAGTATGCATATATATGTATATATATGAAGTTAACTAATATTATAATATATATATATAAGTGATGCATGCACAAGCAATAAATGTAATAATCATAATGATTATAATAGAATAAAATAAAACTAAGAAACTTACTTTAGAAACAAATTGGAGGCGGTGGATACGGTGCAGGAAATAAATGAAGGAATAATAAAGTAAACAGAAAGAAAGTATAGCGAAAAAAACAGAGAGTAAGGAAAAGAAAGAACAGAGTGAGAAAAAAGAAAAGAAGGGAAGAGTATGAATTTTGGTTTTGTTTTTTCACCGTTTTTTTTCAGAATTTGAGGGGGAGCTCGTGGAGATGTGCTCTTCAATTTGATCGGAGTGAATTCTCAAGATTTTTCCCAAAAGATACAAAGAAATTAGTGAATTAGATATATCTCCAGTTATTATAATTCATCGGATGTTTTGGTAGCTTTATAGGTCGAATCAGGAAAAACTTAAAACATGGAAACTATGGCCCTATCTCTTAGCTAAACTCAGAAGTAAACCGTGGATGACTCAGTTAAATATTGAGTGAAATAATGTCAAAATTACAGGGCTTGATCTATAATGACGGTTTGAAAATGGTTAATTATGTTGTGTTTGTAGCCTAATTTTATGCAGGTTGGAGACTGATTTAGGAAAAGTGTTAAACATGAAAGTTGTAGAGCTATATGTTAAGTTTCTACAGAAGTTTTCTCTGCTCGACACGGAATTTTATAACTCAAGTTATAGGGAAAGTAATGAATATGGTTAATTAAGCATACATGCATTGCATTTCATTGCATAATAGAAATATATATTAAGGGGACGATTAGAGTAAATTACATTGAATCATATAGGGGCACGAACTATAGAACGAGAGGAAGAATCGGAGCGACGAACCGACCATTTATCTTAACCGGGTGAGTATAAACCGTATATGGAATTTATATGCAATGCTTGTTATTTGGGTTATATAAAACATGTATTTATATGAATTTATCATTGGATCAAATGATATATTGACAAATGTATACGTGATCACATGTTCGGATGATTGTGGTGTTGTATTATATATGACATGAAATGAAAAGGTCTGTGACTGTCTTGCTATAGATCTGTATACAAAGTGGAGACCTTCGGGTCATATTCATATTGAAGACCTACGAGTCGTAATTCATATTGGAGACCTACGAGACATATACACAATGGAGACCTTTGGGTCATAATTTGGAGACCTACAGGTCTATATACATAGTGGCATATTGGAAATCCCGGGATAGATCCAAGCTTGAGCAGTTTACAGAATAATAAATCAGACATAGTGGCATTTGCACATGAGGATTATATTGTTGATTAATGTTAATGATTGTTATTCGCTTGTTATTTAATTAAAGTAATGGTTTATATTCACTAAGTTGCGACTCATAAAAATCGCATATTTTTTTTTAGGTTCAATAGCTTTTTGAAGGGTTTGTATATATAGACGTCACTCTATATCAAGTCGGCCGACTGATGCCTCTAGCAACCTTCTCCTCCTCTGTATTTTGCATTTTGGACACGTGTATTATGAGTTGTATTTAATATGATTTATGCTGAGATATGGGTTGTGTGTTTTAATCCTATATGAAATTAGTCTTTAAATAATGTTTTTATATTCATATGGATAAATGAAACGTCAGCATGATTTGCCTATATGATGAATATTTTATTGTGAGATATACGTCATAGGGGTATAGGGTGTCACACCTGCACTACCGGCTACCACCTCCGACCATCCTTCTTCAGATTCCAGCATGACTAGTGCCAGAAAAACAGCTGCAAACACCCTTCGTCACACACGCATATACAAAACCAAACCCCAGCCTTTCGAACTTCGGCTGGCGACTACCAGTAGCTGACCACCACCCCCAGCTCCTCACCGGTGCATCACCAGCGCCGGTCAACAGCAGCTCACAACGGTGCCACCAGCGCCGCCCCACAGCATGTATAGACAATACACACATTACACATACACTACACAAAACCTCATGCAACAGCCCCATTCCCAGCCTCTATTCCGGCATCGGCGCCGCCACCCATGGCGGCACCTCCCCTCTAATGGCTAGCCCACAACCCCAACAGCCCTTCTGGTACCTGCAACCGCGAGAAGAAGAGAGAGAGAGAAAACAAGAGAGAGAAAATGTGGCAAGAAGTTAGAGTTTAGGGTTTGGAGATAGTTTTTTACCGTTTTTCAGCGAATGGAAAATTGGAATTGAATTCCAGAAGTTGTCCTAGATTCATTTTGTCGAGGACTACGTTGTTTGTGTTAATTGGCCAAAATCGATAAGTTTGAAATTTTCCAACGAACTCCGGCGGCGGCACCGGCATCGGCGAGCCAGAGACAGAATAAAGAGGGGAGAGAAAAAGAGAGAGGAGAGAGAGCCTTACGTATATTCGAAGCTTTTTGGCTCATTCGAAGAAATGGTGAAAAATGAAATCAAATGAAGGCCTATTTATAGAAATTGGAAAGTTATTGTTTATGTAGGTAGGTTACTCTGTTCATGTAGCTAGGTTACTGTTCATGATAAGATTTTAGTTACTGTTCATCAAGATTCCATTTCTCGTTTCTTCCGAAACTCCGTATTTTGCCCTTTTTTGCCGTTTGAGCTACGGGTGTTCGATTGACCTCTAGTTCATTTGTACCTTCTCATTTTTCCGTTACGCATCTAATGGTATAAAAATGTTCTATGTTCCATGTCTATAAATTTTGTCCATCTAAAACCGATCGTTAAACACGTATCTAAAACGCACGTAATTAAATTAAACACTCAATAATTAATACACATAAGATATTTCAATTAAGGGTTTACTTATTTAATTAACCAATTATGCTTCGTTTTTATCCTGGGCACTACAGTTTCAATGGATTTGAAATCCATGAGCACTTTCAACTTATTCTCTGACCTCAAGGCCTTCAAATATGACATCAACCGAAGAAAGAAAGAGACTGAAGAATCAAGTTCAAAAATTACTACATTAACAGCAAGAAACTCCAAAGATACAATAACCACAAGTTGTTGTAAATAGTCAGAGTTGTCAATGGAAGATGTAGAAGAGGATATGACCTTACTTCTGAAGACGTTCAAAAGGTTCATGAAGAATATTAAGAGAAGTGACTTCAGAAGAAACCAATCTACACCATAGGTATCATCCACTCCTCAATCAAATATAGTTACTTCTGATCTATGCTATAATTACAGAAAACCTGGACACTATGCAAAAAATTTATGATGAACAAATACCCTGAAGGAGAAAGAGATCAGAGGAGAAAAATGAGGAGGAATGACAAATAGAAGCTCAGAGCACTCCTTGGAAAAATGGAAAAAGCCAAGGATACAGCAGTACCCAATGAAGTATTGAAAAAGTAAGAATCTACTACCAGTGACAGTGACATTTCAACTTCAAATGAAGAGGCACTGATTTGCCTAATGGCAAAAGATTATGAAGATAGTAGAGATGATGAGGTAATCTATTAACCTCAATCCACATCTGAAGATGAAAAGTTGAACATGATTCATTCCCTCAAATAGATCATGAGTGATTTTGAACAGATAAACTCAACGTAGTGAGATTGTGTTAGTATATTCCCTCAGACGTCCTATGTATGTTAATTCCAAGAATCACATCTGCCACACCCATATCTTTCATGTCGAAATTTAGTTTCAACATATGCTTCGCTTCAACTATAACTTCATAGTTGCTACCCATGATTAACAATTCATCCACGTAAAGACACACAATGACATAAGTCTTAGGTGTGCCCTTAATGTAGATGCAATTATCACATCCGTTGATTTTGAAGCCATTTGACAACATAGTATTGTCAAATTTCATGTGTCATTGCTTAGGTGCTTGTTTAAGTCCATTCAAGAATCGAACAAGTTTACACACCTTCATTTCTTGTTTAGGTGTTACGAACCCTTAGGTTGATCCATATAGATCTCCTCTTCTAGCTCACCATTTAGGAATGTTATTTTTACGTCCATTTGGTGGATTTCTAGATTGTGCAATGTAGCAATCACTAGAAGCACACGTATTGACGTAATTCTCGTTACAGGTGAGTACGTGTCAAATAAGTCATCTCCTTCCTTTTATTTAAAGTCTTTGGCTACTAGACGAGCTTTGTACTTGTCTATACTTCCATTAGCTTTATACTTCCTTTTTAGGATCCATTTACATCCTAAGAGTTTACAACCGGGAGGAAGATCAAGTAACTCTCATGTGTTGTTTTGCATAATGGAATCGATCTCACTATTGATCACTTCTCTTCATAATAGAGCATTGAGCTCGATAGAGCTTTCTTGATCGACCTCGGTTAGTCATCCAACATATATGTGATGCAATCAATACTGAAGCTTTTAGCAATTTTAGCTCTTTTGCTACGTCTAGGTTCCTCTTCTAAAGGACTAGAACTACTTGTAGCTTGGTCTAGAGCTCTTTTATTTATTGAGCTCGTTTCTACCATTTCTTTATTAGGATAAACGTTTTCAAAGAATGTAGCATTTCTTGATTCCATAATTGTTCCCTTTATCATGCAAGAATTTTTGACTTATGGATTAGGAACCGATAAGCACTACTATTGAGTACATATCTCACAAAGATACAATCAATCATCTTCGGACCGATTCTCACTTGCTTAGGAGGTGGTACCTCCGCTTTAGCCAAACACCCACACACTTTGAGATATTTATACGACGGTTTACGTCATTTCCACAATTCGTTGAGAGTTTCATTCTTTCCCTTAAAATGAATTTTATTAAGTATGTAATACGCGGTTAGGACGGCTTCCCCCCATAGGTTCCGTGGTAATCCCGAACTTATAAGCAAGACATTCATCATCTCTTTTAGAGTTTAATTTTTACGTTCAACCATGCCATTCGATTGAGGTGAGTAGGAAGCCATCGTTTGGTGAATTATGCCACTTGATGAACACAACTTTTCAAACGGTGCCAGTTACTCTCCCCTCTATCACTTCGTATAGCTTTTATTTTGCTATTTAATTGATTTTTTACCTCATTCTTATAATTCTTAAAAGCTTCGATAACTTCGTCTTTACTTTTCGAGAGGTATACATAGCAATACTTTGTGCGATCATCTATAAAAGTAATAAAGTACTTTTTTCCACCTCTAGTTTGCACAAACTTCAAATCACACACGTCAGTGTGAATTAATTCTAGAGGTTTTGTGCTCCTTTCAACACTATGAAAAAGTAGCTTAGCAATTTTGGCTTGCACACACACGTCACATTTTTTGTGTGTGTTTATTTTATCGACTTTTAATATTTTTTTTTGTTAACTGTAATTTCTTAATGTCTAGAATTATTCGTATTATCAATTTGAAAGTTAAAATAAATTTTAATATACTTTTTATAATTATGAGAAATGTTTTATATAAATAAATATTTCTAAACTTATATTATTAATTGGTCACTTATAACTAAGTCTAAAAATTATTGACTTATCAAATTATCATCGAGCCATGAAAAAAATTCAATAAAAGACAAACAAATAGAATGTAAGCTTTCAAGTTCGTCATTTAAATTATTTATAAATTTTGTATTTCAACTTTTTAATATTATCAAATATAATTTAGAATGACATATACAATTTGTGTTATTTGAATTTAAAATAACACGCAACCCAAAAACAAATGCATAAGGAAGCTCAATAGTGGGAATTCAACCAAATTTTACCTTTTTTAATTAAAACTCTACTTTACCCAACAATTTCTTAAAATTATAAAATATAGCTTTAAAAATCAATAGAGATATGAATAATATATTTGTATATTATACAAAGTTTGAATAATAAAATATGTATGAATAACTTTTTAATATAACAACTTCATTATATAATTACAAATTATATATACGAACACAACAAATAATAAACCGCACATTGTGCGGATGAATTATTAGTGTTATAAAGAATTTAAAAAATTGGATGCTATATAACAAATCCTGCAACGCACAGGAGAAATAGTAGTTATTTTAATTTCAAATGTGACAACTGATGTGGCTGGGCATCGGACACACTAGCAAAACAAAAAATTCGGAGTTTATTGAGGTTATTTAACATATTATATATATAATTATTTTAAAAAAAGATTAAATATTTGGTTAAAATAATAATTCAAGTAAATATTGTTATTTTTACGATAATTAACCTTTTATATTTCTAGCAACTTACATATGAATTCAATATCTATGTATATATATAATAACATAAGTCATTTAGTGTAACATCCCCGACCAAAACATACACGTCATTAGACATTCATTTCATGCCTCATATGCATTTCATATTGGTTATAGGCTCTCAGATAATTAGTATTGAGAAACCCCCATTATAATGGATTGAGACTCAAGTAAGTTTCGAGTACATAATATAAATTATTTGATTAATGATAATATAAATTATGTTGAATTTTGTAAAGAAAATAAATCTAAATTATATATATATAAACATGATTTATATGTATATATTAGTATATGTAATGGCTGTTGTCATGTATATATATATAAGAAAGTTAATTAATATATATATATATATCAACATATACTATATATATATAAGTATATAAATGGCGGCTGCTGCAGGTAACACATATATATAGTTAATTAATATTATAATATATATAAATATCATAAGTATATATATGTGCATAGGCATACTTTCAAAGTTAATAATAATAAAATAATAAAAGGAAAGCAAACTTAACTTAGCTAATCAAAAGGCGGTGGATGCAAATGAATTAAATAAAAAGGGGCGCAGTAATAGAAAAGAAAAACAGACAGAAGGAAAGGCAGCGATAAAACAGAGAGTGAGGAAAGAAAATAAAAACAGAGGGAAAGAAAAGAAAAAAAGAAAGGGTTTGTGAATTTTAGTTTCGTTTCTTCATCGATTTTCTTCAGAATTTGAGAGGGAACTCGTGGGGACGAGCTCTTCGATTTGATTGGAGTGAATTTTCAAGATTTTTCCCGAAAGGTATAAAGAAATTAGTGAATTATATATGTCTCTAGTTATTATAATTCATCAGATATTTTGGTAGCTTGGTAGGCCGAATTAGGAAAAGCTAAAAACATGAAAGTTATAGCCCTATCTGTTAGTTAAACTCAGGAGCAAACCGTGGATGACTCGGTTAAATATTGAGTGAGATAATGTCAAAATTCCAGGGCTTGCTTTATAATGAATCGGTTCGAAATCGGTTAATTATGCTATGTTTGTAGCCTAACTTTATACAGGTTGGAGAGTGAATTAGGAAAAGTGTTAAATATGAAAGTTGTAGAGCTATACGTTAAGTTTCTATAGAATTTTACCTTGCTTGATTCGGAATTTTATAATTCAAGTTATAAGAGGAATTCTGAACATAGTTGAATACGTCGAAAGAATAAAGGTTGTTAGAATCTTATATCATATGCATATATGAAATAAATGAAATTAAACATACATGCATTGCATTTCATTGCATAATGGAAATAAATATATTAAGGGGACGATTAGGCTAAATTGCATTGAATCGTATATGAGCACGGGCTGTAGAACGAGAGGAGGAAGCAGAGTGACGAACAAATCGTTTATCCTAGTCGGGTGAGTATAAACCATATATGTGACTTATATGTTATGTGATTTATACGCAATGAGATGCAATTTATATGCAATGTTGTTATGTGAGTTATATAAAGATGTGTATTTATATGGATTTATCATTGGATCAAATGATATATTGGCAAATGTATACGTGATCATATGTTCAGATGATTGGTGTGTTGCATTACATATGGCATGAAATTAAAAAGGCCTGTGACTGTCTTGCTATGGATCTGTATACAAAGTGGAGACCTTCGGGTCATATTCATATTGGAGACCTACGGGTCATATTCACAGTGGAGACCTTCGGGTCAAATCATATTGGAGACCTACGGGTCTATATACACAATGGCATATTGGAAATCCCGGGACAGATCCAAGCTTGAGCAGTTCACAGAATAATAAATCGGACATAGTGGCATTTGCACATGATGATTATATTGTTGATCAATGTTAATGATTGTTATTTGTTTGTTATTTAATTAAAGTAATGGTTTATATTCACTAAGTTGCGACTCATAAAAATCGCATATTTATTTTTAGGTTCAATTGCTTTTTGAAGTGGGTTTGTATATATAGACGCCACTCTATACCAGGTCGGCCGGCTGATGCTTCGGGCAACCTTCTCCTCCTCTACATTTTGCATTTTGAACACGTGTGTCATAAGTTGTTTTTAATATGAATTATGTTGGGATATGAGTTGCGTGTTTTAATCCTATATGATTTTAGTTTTTAAATAATGTTTTTATACTTATATGGATAAATGAAACATCAGCATGATTTGCCTATATGCTGAATATTTTATTATGAGATATACGTCATAGGGGTATAGGGTGTTACATTTAGAAGTCACTTCTTTTAAAAAATCTATTCTTTTTCAAAATCTATTATCTATTAATCATTATTTATAATCTTTATTTATCTATAATCGTATTAAAAATTGTTTCGCTTTTTAAATTTACCAGCAGTTAATCATACGCAGAAAACTACCAATAGATTTATTGCCCACATTCTCACTACACGGTTTCAGAAAAAAAAAAAAAACTAACCTAGTAAGAGTTCTATCATTTGTATAATCTCTCACCCCAAATTAATCTAGAGATTACAGTAACTTTATCCATAAGATTTGTATTTACTTGATGAGATTCACATTTCGTGTCGCTATCGGCTCCATCAAATATGTACATTGTTGAACCCCTTCTCAACCCTTTTCATGGTGGCAAATGACTTACATCGTGGTTCTATGCATTCAAAAGTTGTCCTTCTTTGATGTTCTCAGGTGCCAACACACTGTTTTATTTGTTTCAGGTTTGGCTTTAACAATACCTTGCAATATTTTAATAAATTTTGTGAGATGATAGATTTTAATTGGTTTTGTAGGTTCCGTGGTTAAATCGAAATTTAATCAGTTGTAATTATCATTCTTTTATTCTATCATGTAAGTGTGGTGAATGATTGAATTTAGAATTTAGTCTACCTATCTAATTTGACAAGGATGTCTTGGTTGTTTGACAGCTGTTAGATTCTAGAGAAAAAAAATTTATTCCATGGATTGGATGAATGTAACACCCTAGTCCCATTAATTAGGAAAATGTCGTCACTCTTTAATTACTTAAAACTAAAGAATTCATGAGATATATTACATCGGAAGTCTAAAATAAAAACACGAGATATATTTTTTTAAACTTGACATAATTTATTTTGACTCGTGTTTCACCCACATTTCTAGGTTAAATGTACGGACATACACTTATATGATATAACATGATAGAACAAACATTTATACCGAAATATCAGTTTTGTCCCATCATGTATCATAATTTACATATCCAAAATCTAACATTATTCTCAAAAGTATACACTATTTTAGTACTTTAACACTAAAGGGGCGATGAAAAGTCAGTCCAGCTTGCTACACATCCATGTCATCATCTACTGGACCTAAAAATATTAAAAGCATCATCATGAGACACCTCCGGAGAGGGATCCCAGTGGGATAACTGTACTCTCTAATATATACTGAAGCAATTAAATTAATTAGCACATATTACATGTCATTCGGGCACGCTCACCCTGGACCATACATAACATAAAGGAATGTGGGAGTCGCTCGCCTACTACACCTTGCTTTCATAGACCAGGCACTCTCACCCTTATGGTCGTCGCCCGATAGTGAAGCAACTACCGGTTATAGCTACGGAGCTTCAGTTGTAGATTTTCATACATAACTATTTAATTTAATTATCAACACATAGTAATGTGTAGAAGTTACCCACTTGAAAGCTGAGGGTGTGAGGATTGCTTCTAGGTTCACCGATCGTCTCAACTACACTTGATACACTTAACTGTTTAGACAATTATGTTGTATACCCACTCTTTTGTAACTTATATTTAGGTTATCTTAACCTAAAATATAGCCATTTAATAACTTAAGGAAAATAAATCATTCTAAGAACATATATATATTAACATGATTTTATACACTTTATTCAAGCATATAAATATATTAACCATACTTCATTTAATTCATACTTGATTCCTATATGAAATTGTGAAATGATCATATCATAACTAAAACATTTAAGCAAAAATAGCATATGGAATAAAATATCATACTTGTGAAATAAAATTTTTAGACACTTAAATTAGAGATTCTAGGCATAAAATGACACATAAAGCCACAAAAATTTTAATAATTCATAGGTGATTCCACTAATGACAAGAATATTTACATGCTCACATAATAATGTTAGATATCGTATTCTGAAATTTCAAAATTTTTCACAATGTACATATATAAATAAAATTAATTCTATAAACTAGTTTTTCATTTCAATTTCAACTCAAAATCAGTCTATATTGCAAAATTTATCAAGCATTATAGGAGTGATGAAAAACATTCATAATTTCACAGAATTTAAAAAACATGTTGAAGTATAACATATAAAAATATCAACTAAAACTAATGTTTTACATAATTAGTTATGAATTTTCTAAGTTGGCTGAAAACAGGGCACCTTATATGCTGAAAACATATTTTCTTGCAAAACTCTTCATAAATTGTACAAGGCTTCAAAATTTACAAGGTAAATTTTTACATATCCTTAAGAGTCTTTAATATAACATACTAAAATATCACATGTGAACTCAAAGCCTAAAACTCAGGAGAAAGGTTTTACTCAGACAAAAAAACAGAGCAAATCTGTCAAAGAATAGGGCTATGTTTGAAAATTCATAGTAAACCGAATTTATGTCCAAATATTCTGAAATTTAATAGAAATATTCTTCACTTCATATATTAGAACTTGAAAAAAGGGTTAAAAACAATTTCTATAGACTTACGAAGTTCTCAGAACAGACCTGCAGATTTCATTTCTTTCACATGCATTATTTTGCATATTCAAGCAAATTAAATACATGAAATTCTAAACCTAATGCCAAAGAACATCTTTGGATCTTCTAATATATGTTATAAGTCATGAAATATCATAATTTAACAAAAGAATAGAGAGAATTTTAGCAAAATACCTCGAAAAGATCAAGTGCTTTGTTTTGTTGTTGTTTCCCTTTTCTTCTAAGAGATGTTGCTCGTTTCTCTCATGCTTCTTTCAATTTGATGTATGGATAAGTAGCATGATATGAAGTAGGATAGGTTGAAGGTGAAGTAAGCAGGTTTAGTAGGAGAAGATTCCACTATCTATATCAATAATGCATGTAATAGCAATTTCATGTATTATAATAATGCATAAAATATTTATTTCCTTTTTCCTTTTCATTCTTTGTTTTTTTTCTTCTTCTTATATAATATATATATGTAGAGATACATGTATATTTACTTACATAAAAAGATAAAAATTAATATAACAATAATGTTATATTAGCATAACGTATACAAAAGAGGTAATTTATTTATATAATTTACTTATGTAAAGAACATATTTTGAACACATTATGATGCATAAATTCATATTCAAGCAATCTATGTTTCATCACTTAGAATAACATATAAAGATCATAATTAAAATTTCATAAAACAAAAGCATTTACGACACAAACGAGTAGATTAATATAAAAAAGCTTAATATCATATTTATGCATCTAAACTTATTTATTATCTTATCTTTTACTTTCATTCATGCGTGTCGAGTGAGTTGGGATCAAGTTCGGTTTCCTCCATGAGCAATCTTGCAAAAACCTTTAAATCTCGAAATAAAATTAGCTCATAAAATCTTTGAAATTATTAAGCATAATGTAATATATTCATCATAATTTTATGTAATTTAAAAGCTCACACTTAATTATTTATAATTGCACACTAAAATAAATTTTTATAAAATATGTAATGCAGGTTTTCTTGAAAACGGGATGTTACAACTCCCCCCACCTATTAAAAATTTCGTTCCGAAATTTGGTTTGGCTACGAAAACAACTCGGGGTACTTATTTCAAATCTCCTCTTCACATTCCCATGTTGCTTCGTCTTGCCCATGCCTATTCCATTGTATCAAAACTAATGGTATATCTCTATTCCTTAAGGTCTTGATCTTTTTCCCAATAATGGAGACAGGTCGTTCCTCATAAGTTAGGTTCTTATTAATTTTGAATGGTTCGAGATTAATATGATGACTTGGATCTGTCACATATCTTCGTAGTATTGATACATGGAAAACATTATGAATTGCCGAAAATTCTGGACTGAGGACAAGTCAGTATGCGACATTTCCAATACGTTCCAAGATTTCAGACGGTCCTATGAATCTTGGTTTCAACTTCCCTTTCTTTTCGAAGCGGACTATTCCTTTTATTAGAGAAACTTTTAGAAACACCTTTTCATCAATTTCAAATTGTAGGTCCTTCCTTCGCAAATCAGCATAAGATTTATATCGATCCTAGGCTACTTTTATTCTTTCTCGAATCTTAGTGATTGCTTCTGTAGACATTTCTATTAATTCTGGGCCTAAAATCTTTTTTATCCCAACTTCATCCCAATGAATTGGTGTTCTACATCTTTGTCCATAAAGTGCTTCATAAGGGGCCATTCCAATAGTTGAGTGGTAGCTGTTGTTATAAGCAAATCCTACTAAGGACAAATGATCTTCCCAGCTTCCTCCAAAGTCCAAAACACATGTTCTAAGCAGATCTTCAAGAATTCGATTAGTTCTTTCTAATTGTCCATCTGTTTGGAGGTGAAAGACAGTGCTAAAGTTCAGTTTAGTTCTCATTGCTGATTGTAAGCTCTTCCAGAATTTAGAAGTAAATCGTGGATCTTTATTAAAAACAATCAAAATCGGAACTCCATGGAGTCGAACTACTTTATCGATGTATAACTTTATTAATTGGTCTATCGAGTACGTCATTTTTATAGGTATGAAATGTGCAACCTTTGTCAATCAGTCAACGACTACCTATATAGCTCCATGTTGTTTAGGGCTTCTGGGTAGTCCTACGATGAAATCCATTGTTATGTGCTCCCATTTCCTTTCTGGGATTTCTAAAGGATTCAACAATCCAGATGGTGCTGATGATCCGATTTAACTCTTTGGCAAGTAAGACACTTTCTAATAAACTGTGCAATTGATCGTTTCATACCCCTCCACCAAAAGTTACTCTTGAGATTTCTGTACATTTTCGTCTTTCCAGGATGTGAAGTATAAGGAGTCATATGAGCTTCTCTCATTATTTCCTCTCGCAACTCATCACTTCTTGGTATACAAATTCTTCCTCTGAATTCTAAAGCTCCATTTGAGGCTATCGAAAAATCCTTAATTTTCTGTTCTTGAACTATTCTTTGTATTATAATAAGGAACTTGTCACTCTTCTGAACTTCTATAATTCGTTCTCTCAATGTAAGTTGGACTATGAGTACTGTTAATACCGTTGTTGATTGTTCTGAATCAATAATTGTCAATCTTAGTCGGCTAAATTATTCTATCAATTCTTCCTGATGAGTAAGCATTACTGTTAGTTACCCATTTTTCCTGCTGAGTTCGTCTACTATAACATTTGTCTTCCCTGGGTGGTAGTGAATCGTACAATCATAGTCTTTTACTAGTTCTAACCACCTCCTTTGATGCATATTAAATTCCTTTTGTGTGAAGAAATATTTTAAACTCTTGTGATCTGTGTACACTACACATTTTACTTCGTACAAATAGTGTCTCCAGATCTTCAATATTTGTATGACTGCCACTAACTCCAAGTCGTGGGTCGGATAGTTTTGTTCATGCACTTTCAATTGGTGTGATGCATAAGCAATGACTTTCCCATGCTGCATTAATACACATCATAATCCTGATTTACAGGCATCAGGATATATCTCAAATCCTTCTGATCCATCTGGTATTGTTAAGACTGAAGCAGTTGTCAACCTTTGTTAAGCTCTTGGAAACTAGCTTCACACTCTAGTGGCCATTTGAATTTCTCACTTTTCTTCGTAAGTTGTGTGAGTGGTTTCACTATATATGAGAAATTATGGATAAACCTTCTATAGTATCCCGCTAGACCCACAAAACTGTCGATATCATTGACATTTGTTGAGGTCTTCCAGTTCAGAACTACCTCAACTTTGGAGGGATCAACCTCTATCCCTTTAGCCGTAATGACGTGTTTTAAGAAGGCTACTATGTTAAGCCAGAATTCACATTTGCTCAACTTAGCATATAATTTCTCTCGTCGCAAAACTTCTAACACTGTTTTGAGATGTTCTTTGTATTATTTTGCATCCTTTTAGTAGATCAAGATATCATCAATAAAGATAATGACAAACGTGTCTAGGTATTTGTGAAATACACGGTTCATCATGTCCATGAAAAATTGTAGGTGCATTTGTAACTCTGAAAGGTATTACTGTAAACTCGTAATGTCTATAACGAGTTCTAAAGGCGGCCTTTAGAATATCACTTTCCTTGACTTTTAATTGGTGATATCCAGCTCGGAGATCTATTTTTTTAAAAATACAGCAGCATTCTTCAGTTAATCAAATAAATCTTCAATCCTTGGTAGAGGATATTAATTATTGATCGTCAATCGATTAAGCTCCCGATAATCAATACACATTCTTAATGAACCATCATTTTTCCTTACGAACAATACTGGTGCTCCCCGTGGAGAGGCATGAACTTCTTATCCATCAAATCTTGTATTTGAATTTTTAAGTTCTTGTAACTCCTTTGGGCCATTCTATAAGGGGCTTTTGACATTGGTGCAGCTCCAGACATTAGATCAATTGTAAACTCTACTGATTGATCAGGTGGAATTCTAGTGAGATCTTTTGGAAATACTTTAGGGAACTCTTTCACAACCGACACATCTGCTGGTGTCAACTTCTCATCTTTTTTTTTTGTAATGTTCACCAAGTATGCCCCACATTCACAATTTTTATTAAGTTGATTGCCTTCATTGCCAAAATAATTAAAACATATTCTCGTGTCCTACCTCCAAAGAACGTAAATCGTTGACCATTTGGAGTTTCTAAATCCACCTTTTTGCCTTTACATTTGATCACAGCTTGGTGTTTACTCAACCAATCCATTCTTAAAATGGCATTGAATCCCTTCATTCCTATCACATATAGATCGGCTAAAAGTTCGTGTTCATCTATGTCTAATCTAATGTTCTTTGTCATGCTCTTGATCTTGATATTCTCACCTAAAGGTACTCTAACTTCTAGATTTATATTTTTAACACAATCTAGTTTAAGTTCTTTCCTAAAGGTATCAGATATAAAAGAGTGGGATGTTCTTGTATCAAATAAGACGTAAGCAGGTATATTCGAAATAAGTACCATTCTTGTCACAGTCTCATTCTCTCCATCACCTCTGGCCTCTGACCATCACCAATTGCCAATCTCTCATTACCACTTCTAGCCTGATCCTCCCCTATATGGAGCGAGATTCTGGCAGTTCTTGCCCTCTCCAACATATTATGACTGTGAGTAGAGAGCCTCTCATACTCGGTGTAAGCATATGCTAAAATCTCTTCAATAGTCTGTAGACGCGTGACCCACATCATAGTTCGTAATGAATACTGATGGGCTTTATTCTCCATTTGTGCTATTTCAGCTAAGCGCATCTCATATGCTCTATAGCCTCCTCCAAACTCAAGCAGTATGCTCTATACTCGATCTGAGGTCCTCGTCTGACATCTATGATAACTAATCGCTGGTAGACTGACCAAGCAATAGTTTGGTATGCAGGATATACTCGAGCTCGCAAGTGCTCGACTGCCCGTAAATCACAATCTCCAAAACCTAAAGCTAAGAGTCTTCTATGTGCCTCTCTAATGCGCCCTAGAAACTATGTATATCCTCCCAGCCATGCTGACGACACTCACGATACTCCCTCTCTAATTGTGCTCGTTCTATTTCACTGTCCATTTAAACTATACTATCTATGTCACATTCACGTTCAAGTAAACCTCAAGTTTCATAGTCCAGGGTTTAAGGCAAGTAATTTGAAATAAAATGATTTAATTTAAACAACAAAACATAATCAAATCACTCAAATCATAGCAATGTTTACCATTGCATACTATTTATTCATATCTTCATAAGATTGTATCTGGCAATCTCTTACATGTATGAAATCATAATTCAAACATGTTTCATAAAGCATTATACTTCATTGAATATCTTTAAAATATAACTTAAATATTTACTCGATGATGATTCGAACAGTAGCTAGCTGCTGACTTTTCCTTCATGTAACATATTTAATTCTTAATCTTAATAATAATTCAAATTGATTAAGCATATAATATCTGAAAACTAGACATTATTTAAAAACATTAGACCTAGAGTTCCAGGTAAACATCCTTAAACCTCGGCTTTGATACCATGTTGTAACACCCTAGTCCCATTAATTAGAAAAATAATGTAATTCTTTAATTACTTAAAACTAAAGAATTCATGAGATATATTACAGTGGAAGTCTAAAATGAAAACACGAGATATTTTTTTTTAACTTGACATAATATATTTTGACTCATGTTTCACCCACATTTCTAGGTTAAATGTATGGAGATACACTTATATGAGATAACATGATAGAACAAACATTTATACTGAAATATTAGTTTAGGCCCATCATGTATCATAATTTACATATCCAAAATATAACATTATTCTCAAAAGTATACACTAGTTTAGTACTTTAATATTAAAGGGGTGATGAAAAGTCAGTCCAGCTTGCTACACGTCCACATCATCATCTGCTGGACCTGAAAATATTAAAAGCAACATCATGAGACATATCCGGAGAGGGATCCTAGTGGGATAACTGTACTCTCTAATATATACTGAAGTAATTAAATTAATTAGTACATATTACATGTCCTTCGACCATGATCACCCTGGACCATACATAACATAAAGGAATGTGGGAGTCGCTCACCCACTAAAACTTTCTTTCATAGACCAGACACTCTCGTCTTTATGGTCATCACCCGATAGTGAAGCAACTATCGGTTATAGCTACGGAGCTTCTGCCGTAGATTTTTATACATAACTGTTTAATTTAATTATCAACACATAGTAAAATATAGAAGTTACCCACTTGAAAGCTGAGGGTACGAGGATAGCTTCTAGATTCACCAATCGTTACAACTGCACTCGATACACTTAACTATTTAGACAATTATGTTGTATACCCACTCTTTTGTAACTTATATTTAGGTTATCTTAACCTAAAACATAGCCATTTAATAACTTAATAAAAATAAATCATTCTAAGAACATATATATATTAACATGATTTTATACACTTTATTCAAGCATGTAAATATATTAACCATACTTCATTTAATACATACATGATTCCTATATGAAATTCAAAACATGATCATAACATAACTAAAACATTTAAGCAAAAATAGCATATGGAATAAAATATCATACTTGTGAAATAAAAATTTTAGACACTTAAATTAGAGATTCTAGGCATAAACTGACACATAAAGCCACAACAATTTTAATAATTCATAGGTGATTCCAAAAATGACAACAATATTTACATAGTCACATAATAGTGTTAGATATCATATTCTAAAATTTCAAAAGTTTTCACCATGTACATATATAAATAAAATTAATTTTATAAACCAGTTTTTCACTTCAATTTCAACTCAAAATTAGTTTATATTGCAAAATTTATCAAACATTATAGGAATTATGGAAAACTTTCATAGTTACAGAATTTAAACAACATGTTGAAGTATAGCATATATAAATATCAACTAAAACTAAGGTTTTACATAATTAGTTATGAATTTTCTAAGTTGGCTGAAAACAAGACACCTTATATGTTGAAAACATGTTCTCTTGTAAAATTCTTCATAAATTGTACAAGGCTTCAAAATTTACAAGGGAAATTTCTACATGTCCTTAAGAGTCTGTGTTAGGATTTCAATGTTTAGATTTTGATGAGACAAATCACATATGTAATAGGAAGTTTTGAGTACCCCATTTTTCACGATGTTTAAGTGAATACATAGACTAGAATTGAATCTAGTGTTAAGTGCTAAAAATGAAGGTTGAACAAGGATAAAACTGCATCTATGCCCTTAAGAAAAGATACAGTATTGCTGCATGAAGACAGGATAGAGCATAGCTGTAAGAAGGTAGATACAGTAATGCCGTAATAGAACAAAACATCTCTACAGTAAAGAAGGAAAGAACGGCATGCAGCATCGCTGCAAGAAAAGGATACAGGAGTATTATAAGAAAAAAAGGATACAGCAGGACTGCCAGAAGATACTACAACCAGGTCTAAGTTATCGTAGCACTGCAAGAAAGTATCAGCTGCACGAAGACCTAAAATACAGCGCGAAGCTTGCAGTACATATAAACCATTCAGCGCCAATTACAAAACGAAGTATCCTGCAATCCTAGGAAGGATAAATGTAGTACGAGGAATGAAGACTCATGCAAGAATAAATAGAGCCGTCAAAGTTGTAGACACGGAGCCAAGACGAAGATGCCACGTGAACTGACGCACTGTAGAAAGCTGTGAGCCACAATTACCGCATTAAATGCTTCGAAAGAAAAAGTCAAGTTGCATTAAATGCGAACCATGCCTTTGGTCAGATTACTTCAAATTCAAAAGAGAGATGTCTTCTTCAACGGACATCTTCTCCTACAAGTATAAATAGAGGAAGAGATACACTGAAGTTGGTTACTGAAACTACTGATTAACTGAACCATTTACGCAAAATTCACAGAGCTTACAAAATCCAAGTATTCAAGTCTACGATCAGTTTCAGTCACTCAACCTCCCAAAGTGAAGCAAGTTCAAGCTAAAAGATTCCTCAAGGATTCAGAAGCTCACTTCGAAGCACCAGTTGAAGAAAAACATTTTCATCATTTTAACCTTGTTGCTGTGTGCTTAGGTTGTTTTAGTGGTGTCGAACAGTTGATAGGAGAGATCTTTGCGATTTGTATAGTTGTCTAGAGTTAGGCAGCTTCCCTGTGTGAGAGTATGGAACCCTGTGTGGGTTAGCCTTTGAAGTTTGCAGTTGCTTTGTGTACGCTGGACTTCAGTAGGTGGTTACTTTATAAAGTTGATAGATTGTTAGGGGTGTCCTGTAATTCAATCTTGCTTAACAAAGTTTCTGCTCGAGGAGCAGTAGAGTGGATGTAGAAGGATTACACCACCTTCGAACCACTATAAATTATAAGTGTTTATTGCTTTTTATCTGTGCTTTAATCTTCTATTTCTTGTTTGTATCATTTGCATAAAACATTTTCTGATAGAAGTATGTTTGAGAAAATCAGTCTTATGTTATAAAAGTTATTTTTCCGCTGCGTATAAAACTCCAAGTTACAGCGTGCAGCACTGTATCCTAGTGCTGTGAGCAGTAACTATCTGACGCTGCAAGTTCAAGTAACTGGCAGAGCAGAACGATTTGTTTAAAGATTTACAAAATCGACCAAGTTTCATTCATCCCCCCCTCTGAACCTCGGACACCACTTGGGACCAACAAGTGGTATCAGAGCAAGTTGGGTTAAAAGCCAACTTATCTGGTCACCTACCCAGATCCACCTTTGTCTCGCTGTTTTCTCTGCATCTAAACTCATTCTTATAGCATATCATGGATTTCTCAAATCACAAGTTACCTATGTTTTCCATAGAAGAATATGACGATTGGAAGATAAGAATGCAGGCACATCTATCAGCCATGAATGATGAAATGTGGACGGTCATCACCGAAGGACCAATAATCTCCACAAAAGTAAATCCTATGCTAGGTAGAGAGTTAGAGAAAGGAGCACCTCCACCACCAAACTTCCTAGTCAAACCAAGACTTGAATGGAACAATGAAGATAGGAAGAGAGCTAACTTGGACAATGTGGCCAAAAATGCTCTATTCATCACTTTGGATAAAGACACCTTCAGCAAGGTCAAAACTTGTAGAACATCCAAAGAAATATGGGAAAAGATGGAGCAAATATGTGAAGGGACTGAGCTTACCAAAGATAACAAAATCTCCAATGCTACCCAACTATTCGAGCTTTTCGAAATGAAGAATAAAGAGACTCTTGAGCAACTAGACTTGAGGCTCACATCCATAGTGAACGAACTAGAAGCTCTGGGCAAACACTATACTCAAAAGGAGAAAAACATGAAAGTGTTGAGAGCCCTACCCGCGGAGTGGGACAGCAAGACCACTACTATGAGAGTGTTCATGGATCTGAAATCCATGAGCACATTCGACCTATTCTCCGACCTCAAAGCGTTCGAGTATGACATCAATAGACGGAGAAAGGAGTCCGAAAAGTCGAGCTTCATAGTTACAGCGCTGACTGCCAGAGGCACCAAGAATACAGCAACCGCTAGTTGCAGTAAACAGAATGAGGTTACAGCAGAAGTTGCTGAAGAGGACATGGCGCTTCTCCTAAAAAAATTCAGGAGATTCATAAAGAACAACAACAATAGCGGCAACATCAACCTCAGCAAGAGGAATGACTTTAGAAAAAGTCATCCACCTCCTCAGGTATCCTCTTCTCCACAGTCAAATATAAGAAATATTGACTTGTGTTATAACTGCAGGAAACCAGGACACTATGCAAGGAATTGTCTGTATCCAACCGTATACAAGTATCCTGAAGGAGAAAGAGAGCAGAGGAGAGATAAAAGAAGAGAGGAAAGGTACAAGCTTCGAGCTCTCATGGGAGAGATGGAAAAAGCCAAGGATACAGTAGTTCCGAAGGAAGTACTGAAAGCTGCAGAATCCTCTGACAGCGACATTGAAACCTCATCCTCTGATGAAGAAGCACTAATATGCCTGATGGCTAAAGATTACGAGGACAGCGAAGAAGATGAGGTAATCTATCAACCTTTGTCCATACTAGAAAATGAGGAGCTGAACATGATCCACTCCTTAAAAAGGATCATGAGTGACTTCGAGCAGATCAACTCAATTCATGAGGAACTGAAGGTTGAAAATGAGAACCTAAGAATCGACAATGAGATCCTCAAGAGCAAGAATATTGACATTGCCAAAATGCTCGCTGCACGAGAGTCTGATAACTCAAAGTGTAGTAAGCTGCAACAAGAGGTCTCTAGATTAAATCTGCTGATCACTAAGCTAAAATCTAAGAAGGAAAGCTTGTAGTCCACAATAAGCACTTTCAGCAAATCATCAAAGGATGCAAGAGATTGCATAAATCTAAACAGAAACCCTTTTGAAAAATCAGGTATAGGTTACAGCAATCACACCTCTCAGGATACAGCAAGCGCATCCAAAGCTGTAAAGTTTGTTCAAGCTGAAACCCCAATGGAGAAGGAGTTACTAAGTGACTCCTTGAAAATTTTGAACAAAACAGCAATGATGGATAAGGGGAAGAAACCCCAGTGCTCAACTGCAGGAAGTAAGCCTACATCTAAGAACTGGCTGCAGCAGAAGTCATCTGCTGTATGCAGCAAGAGGATGCAACCAACTAAGTTGCAGCACAGAAGAAACTTTCCCACCTATAATAAGACTTACATGTCTAAACCTCAAAGAGGATATACTCAAGAGAAGTATGGTGGAGGACCACACTACAAAGGTGTTGGTATCACACATGTTGTTAATGCACACACTTATAACAAGCAGATTGCTAGGGCAACTGCATATACTCAGAGAACCAACAAATTTTACAGCAAAACGATGACTGTTAAGAAAGTTTGGGTTCCCAAAGCAACTAACCCCAAAGGACCCGTACAGATATGAGTACCTAAATCTGTCTGAATTTGTTACAGGTTTCAGTGCCAGGTTGCAGCAGTGATGTATGGTATATTGACAGCGGCTACTCAAGGCACATGACAGGCAATAAAGATTCTCTGAAAGACTTCCAAGAATGCAAAAGATCAAAGGTCATCTTTGGAGATGATTCCAAAGAAAGCACAAAAGGAAGTGGATGCCTAGTCAAAGGAAACATAAAAATCAAGGACGTATCCTATGTAAAAGGACTCAGATACAACCTTCTGAGCATCAGTCAATTCTGTGACAAAGGATACACAGTGGAATTCAATCTCAACAAATGCTTAATCAAAAACAGCACCTCAAATGAAGTCAAGCTTACAGGAATAAGGAGAGGAAACATCTATCTAGCTGATTGGAACTCTTCTACTCAACCTACATGCTTCATTGTGAAGAGTCCACCAGAACTGAGCTAGCTGTGGCACAAGAGGTTAAGCCATCTGAACTTCAAGACTATCAACAAGCTAGCAAGGAAAGGCCTGGTAAGAGGATTACCAGACGTAACATACAAGAAAGAAAATTACCAGTCTCAAAAGTCATCTCACAAGATCTTAGATCTTCTACACATGGACCTTTTTGGACTAGTAGAACCAGTAAGCTTGAGCGGGAAGAAGTACTCTCTCGTAGTTGTAGATGACTACTCCAGATACACCTGGACGATCTTCCTTGCAAAGAAATCAGAAACTCAAGACAAGCTACCTGATCTCATGAAGAAGATCCAGAATGAAAAAAGCTTGAGTATTGTGAAGATTAGATCAGACAGTGGAACTGAGTTCACAAACAAATTCATTGAGAAATTCTGTTCTGATAATGGTATTCGACATGAATACTCTGCTGCAAGAACACCTCAGCAGAACGGTGTAGCTTAAAGGAGAAATAAAACCCTCAAGGAAGCAGTAAGGACAATGATAGCAGAAGTACCCAAGAGATTTTGGGCTGAAGCAACGAATACTTCTTGCTACACACAGAACAGATGTCTAATCATCAAGGATTTAGACAAAACGCCTTATGAAATTTGGAATGGATATACTCCAAATATCTCTTATCTACATATCTTTGGATGCAAGTGTTATGTTCTCAACAATGGAAAGGAGCATCTAAAAATGTTTGATGCTAAATCAGACGAAGGAGTATTTCTAGGTTACTCCGCTGTAAGCAGAGCCTTCAGGGTATTCAACAAAAGAACCTTGGTGGTTGAAGAATCTACTCATGTGGTGTTTGATGAACCACACTGTGACACCAGGATGTTAAAAGAGCCACCTGAAGAAATAGCTCCAAGGAAAGAGAATGCTATACCTTATATAGAAGGAGTTCTGCCTACAGAAAAAGATAAAGAAGAGGAAGTTGCGTCTTTGGATGCAGCAGATATTCTTACAGCAGTAGAACCTCCTGCATTACAGCAACAAGAAAAACAACCCAGACAAGAACATGTCTTTGAGCCTGACAGGACATGGCTAAGGAATCATTCAAGGGATCTTATCATAGGAGATCCATTCATTGGTGTAAGAACCAGAAGATCCATCCTTCATGAAGCAATGTTTGCGTGCTTCATATCCCAGTCAGAGCCTAAGAATGTTGAAGAGGCACTGCAAGATAGCAACTGGGTGCAGGCCATGCAAGAAGAGTTAAACGGATTTGAAAGAAATCAAGTATGGAAGACAGTTGCAAGACCAACTCATCAAGGAGTAATTGGAACAAAGTGGGTTTTCAAGAACAAGTTAGACGAATCTGGACTCGTTGTAAGAAACAAAGCAAGACTAGTTGCTAAAGGATACTGCCATGAAGAAGAAATTGACTTTGATGAGACATTCGCTCCAGTAGCAAGACTGGAAGCAATACGAATTTTTCTGGCATATGTAGCTCACATGAACTTCAATGTCTATCAGATGGACGTTAAGAGTATATTCCTGAATGGTCTTCTTACAGAGGAAGTATACGTTGAACAACCTCCAAGCTTCGAAGATCAAGTAGAAGAGAAGGTGTTTCGGTTACACAAAGCCCTGTATGGACTTAAGCAAGCTTCGAGAGCTTGGTATGACACCTTATCTCTCTATCTGCTAGAGAATGGTTTCCAAAAAGGGACAATCGACAAAACGCTGTTTAGGATACAAGATGGAGAAAGTGTACTGCTAGTACAAATATATGTGGATGACATCATCTTCGGTTCCACCAACAAAGAGCTATGTGAAAAGTTCTCCAACCTGATGCAGTCAAAATTCGAGATGAGTATAATGGGAGAATTAAATTTCTTTCTCAGACTGCAAGTAAAACAGCTACCTACAGGAACCTTCATCAGTCAAGTCAAGTACACGAAGGAGCTTATCAAAAAGTTTGTCATGGAGAATGGAGCAGCAACGGCCGTTCCTATGTCTACATCAATAAGCCTTGACAAAGATGAAGATGGTAAAGACATTGATATCACAAAGTACAGACGCCTAATCGGATCCTTACTGTACCTTACAGCAAGCAGGCCAGACATCATGTTTGCAGTAGGAGTCTGTGCAAGATTTCAAGCAGCACCAAAAGAATCACATCTTTCAGCGATCAAAAGGATTATCAAATATCTGAAAGGAACTCAAGAAGTAGGCCTATGGTATCCCAAGGAAGAAGGATTCAAGCTTAAGGGTAACTCTGATTCAGATTATGCAGGCTGTAAGATTGATCGGAAAAGTACCAGTGGGACTTGTCAATTTCTAGGAAATAGACGCGTTTCATGATTCTGCAGGAAGCAAACTTCAATTGTAACCTCTACAGCAGAAGCAGAGTATGTTGCAGCAGGAAGTTGTTGTGCGCAAATCCTCTGGATACAGCAGCAACTAAGAGATTATGGGATAGAAGAAAAGGAAACTTCAATTCTCTGTGATAATACAAGTGTCATCGTAATTACCCATAATTCTGTATTTCACTCAAGAACAAAGCACATTGATATACGTCATCACTTTATAAGAGATCATATGGAAAAGAAAGATATTATACTTGAGAAAGTTCGTATGGATCTCCAGCTTGCAGATATTCTCACTAAACCTTTAAGTGAATCGAGATTTTCTATACTTAGAAACGAGCTGGGAATTCTTAAGTTATGAAGAGAAATGGAAGATGCAAGAACCAAGGGGGAACCTCTGCATGCTTGCGTGAAACAGTAAGTATAGTGCTGTAAGCTACGCCTTCTTACAGTGCTGGGCTCAAACAGCACTGCATCTTATATTCTTACAATACAGCAGAAATCAAGTTTCAAACAGCACGAGGCTACAGCATTTATTTCAAAAGAGTATTGATTACTCTGCAACCTCGTACTAAGGATGCTGCAACCTTAAAAAGATATTTATTTAGGCGGCAAAGGGCATGTCTTTCAGCATTAAATGTAAAGTAGCCCACGCACCTTATAATAATTAAAGCGACGATTTGACATCTCTGCTTTTTCGTGCACCGCAAGATCAATTCTCTTTGAATTTTCTCAACAATCGATCTTCTCCACGTCCCTTGATTTCCGCCATAACCCCCCCATAACCGCACCTCTTTGAAATCATTATTCACCATCTTCCAAGGAGAGAAAAACCTTTTTCGCGAAAAACCTCTAAGTCAAAATCTTTGATTTTTTTCTCTCTCAAAACATCAATGGCTGCCAGACAAACCATCGTTCTGGAAGGAAGGCTAATCAACCAGGAGCATGTTCTTACTTCGGGGTTGTATGATAACACCCTCATCAAAAGAATCTTCGACGCCCTTGAGAGGACCTAAGTCCTAGGGCTGTTGACGATTATGTACGCTGGCTTCTCTGTGGAGTCAGTACAGAGATTCTATTCCTACGCCAGGCAGGCAGAGGAAATGAACTACATCCTGTTCAGGATGGATGCAGACGAAGAAGAACGGTCTCTAACCGTTAGAGACATCGCCGCCACCTTCAGCATCTCTGCTACAGGTCTAACCCCCAGTCAGTTGACATCATATGAGGAGGGCACTGCTCAAGAGATGTAGGATCTCTTCCGAGCAAAGGATGCAGGGGCTGAAATTAAAAGGAGCGCCCCCAAGAAGCTCTTCAAGCCGGAGTTCGAACTGCTTCATGATATCTGTGCATACTCCATTGAAGGCAGAACGGGGAGTTATGACAAATGCACAGATCTCCGGTTCTGGATCATGTCTGCTATCATGGTCAGAGAAAAGGTGAACTGGGCGAGGTTCATTATGAAGAGGCTGTGGGAGGAAGTAGAGAAGATAACGGAGCGTCGGAGCTACGGTATCACCATCTGTTCTCTACTCTGCAAGCTTGGCCTTCAACTTGCAGCACCTGCCCCCATTCACATCGAAAAGTATTTCGGGAAGAAGAAGAAGGGCAAGACCCAACCGAAGGCTGCAAGAGCAGGAGTTGTGAGAAAGAAAACCAAAGATAAAAAGAATGCAACTCTTGCTCTACAAGATGAAGCTGCAGGCAGTAGGGATGAAGCCGAAAGAGAAGACGTTCAGAGTCCTCTTCCTGTTATCAAGAGGAGTTCAGGGAAGGCTGTACCTGAAACTGAATCCTCATCCTCTGATGACGATGCATCCTCGGTGAGAAGGGCCCCGCGCAGCAAGAAGAAGGTTGCTGCAGCTGCTGCCTCCCAACGCTCTACAGCAAGCCTAGCTGTAGTTGCTGTTGCAGACGAGTCTCATCAGCCCCGGGATAAAGAATGAGCTATTTATTCCCAACTCTCTACACCTTTTGAGGTGGTAGCAAATCTTGGGGATGAGTCACATCAGCTTCAGGAGCCATATCAGCACCGGATCGAGCCAGCTGAAGAAGCTCGTCTACAAACAAAGACTTCAGTGCTCGATCCCATCTTTCCGGCTGCTAGAAATATGGAGATGCAGTACTCTTTCTGGAGAGAGATGAGGCTGGCTAAGGGGGAAATCCTGTTGAAGTGGAAGGATTTCCTGACAGTCGAGCAAGCTGTCCTGGAGTGGGCCAAATCAGAAGATATTCTGGCACTCCTGCAACCTGAGTACGTAGCAAGAGTACAAGAGCTTGGTGATAGCAGTGCTGCTCAGGGAGCAAAGGACAAAGGGAAAGGAAAAGTTCTCGTAGAATCTGACTCTGCAGAGCTGCCAATGAGAGCAGCAATAGAGGACGTGCAGGTCTTTCTTACCCCGGCTGCGGAGGCTGTAAGAAGGGACGATGATGTCGCTTTTGCTCAGGAGCAAATCGACACATTGGGAGTGGAGCAAGCTGAAGAAGCTATGCTGCAACAGGCGCTGCAATAAAATGTGAAAGAAATAAGGATGCAGCACACTCCCAAGAGAATGTGGGGAGAAGGAAGTTCAAGTTCTCACCTTATGAACTCCCCTGCATATGAGCAAATGGCTGAAGGTCTCTCCACGATCGTCTCTCTTGATCCTCTAGAGGAAGAGACCCAACTATTGGACTATGGCGATTCCCCAGTTCGTGAAGTTGAAGATACTGCTCGTGCAGATTCTCAAGGAGAACCATCTGCCATAATCAGAGATGTCATCTCAGACATCGTTGAAATTACCGATGAAACATCTACGGAGGAAGTTGCAGAAGCGGTATTCCCTGTATTGACGGAGACAGCAGTACAGCAGGCGACCATCCTTGATGCAACAGCTGAAGAATCAAGAAGGATGGAAGCTGAGATTCTTACAGTAATAGAGCGTACAGTGCTGGATATTGTGGACGCTGCAGGAAACCAACCAGAGCTGCAAGAACCCATTCTTGCAGCAGAAGCTGTCCAAGTTACAGGACCGGTCGAGGAGACGGGGTTCTTTGAGAAGACCTCTGCTGGGGAGGCTGTTCAGACAGTACCCACAGAGGATACAGAAAGAAGAGCTGAGGTAACCTAGGTGCAGCTAGAGACACCTCAAGAGGAGGTTGATGCTGCAGCTGCTGCATGCTCTCAAGAACCTTCCAAGGTTACAGCAGCAGAGCTTACTGAGGAAGCTGAAATTACCTATGCCGACTTCGCAAGGATGATAAAAAAGCGCAACATAGTTGTTCATGGGCCATTATCTGACGGAGCAGATCCTATTGGTATCTCATCCGGCGAAGCAGAGGCAGAGGAGGAAGAAGAAGAAGATGATTAAGAAGAGCACCCATCCTTAAGCTCTACAAGCTCTCAGACCAGCAACCATGAAGATGAGGTCGCTATTGAGGTTCCAAGACAGGATGCAGCCCCTAAAATTCAAGCTGTTATACCATTCACTGCATCCTCTGCCGCCTCAACAAGAAGGAATTCTGGGCTGACTCCTGACGAATCGATCAACCGAGTTGAAGCCGCGGTAAGACATCTGGTGCACGCCCTCCAGGAGCACGAGTCTACCATGCGCAACAGTCTCAGGGTCGCTACCCAATTCCCTATTGAAACCATGACGGGTTTCAAGAAGGACCTTGAAGCCCTGCCTGGGATGATTAAGGGGATGCTAAATGATCACTCCCACAGGCTTTACATGAAACGGGTCAGGATGGAGGGAGAGCTGAAAGTTGAAGCTACACAGACTCGTCAGGAGATAAGGCTGTGCAAGCGCCATGCTGAGAGTGCCTCTGACAAGCTGAACACTCACTCCCACGTCCTGCAGATACTTCTGGATCGCGCATCTAATCAATCTCAGTGAACCAGAAGTGTGGACGACCGTTTGGGGAACCTGGAGCTCATTGTTGGAGAACTGAGAGACATCATGTTCCGAGCCTTCCCTCAGTTTGTCGACGCTCCTCAGGCCGCCCCCGAACCGACCCGAAGACCACATTCCAATGTGGTCCCAGCTGCCCCTACTCAGCCCCCGGTGTTTGATGATGCCAAAAAGGGGGAAAATAAAGAAGATAGATACTGAAGCTCAAGGGGAGCTGAAGAAGACGATGAAGATGATGACTAGCAACCTTTCAGCAGCAGGAGGAGGAGGTCTGGATCATCTGCTGCTGCTGCTGACATCCCCTCTCCAAAGAGATGGAGGAGAGATGATGATGCCGGAGCTGGAGGAGCTGGTGCAGCTGCAGGAGGAAGATCTGCTGCAGGTTCTGCATTCAGCAGGGCTGCAAGCAAGGATGCAGCGCCTCCCTCCTATCATTCCAAGAGAAGGGATGAGAGCTAGCAGCAAGGCTCAAGGAAGAGGATGAGCGGGGACGAGTTTGAGAGTCAAAGGCACCAAAGAGAAGAATAAGATCCATATGCCTGGATTCAAATACTTGGAGTAATTGGTGAGAAGAGAATATTCCCAAATGACTTCTACCAATATCCTCCTCAAGAAATCCCTCGTCTTGACACAGAAAAAATCTCTGCTGAAGTGTCCGTTCTGATGGATCAGAGGCCTAAAGGTGAAAATATGGCTTGGAGGTTTGACATCTTCAAGGAAATCAGACTGCCTACTGACAGGAATCCATCATTTGAGGCGATCACTATATATAAACGATCAGAATACCTCAGACACTTCAGAGAATTATGCAGGAAAGGCAAATTCAGCAGATATCATACTTGCAAGACTGCATTAAAGAGATATGAGCAGCTCGCTAGGGGAGGAGATCTGGAGATTCAGAAATATTATATCGATCTAGTGAAGCATGGCGGGATCGTACCCTACTGTGAGGACTTCTGGCTCAGGTGGATCCAAATTCCTGTAATTATGCACAAGCTGGAAGAGTCCTATCAAGAGTCCATTAGGGACTGGTGGAAAGGATCAAGAGAAAGAGAAGGCATTGAAAAGTTTGCTGGAAGAAGACCTGAAGAACTGTCAACTAAAAGGTCCCTGTTTCAGTAAATTCTATACCCTTTTGTGATCCCTGTTGTAAATTATATGTCTTGTAAAATTTCTCTTTGTTAATGAAGAAATTTTTCTTTCTGTTATGTCCAAGTTCAAACCTTATGAACTTATACATGTTGTTTACGCTTTTCCTATTGTTTTGCGTTGAAAGGAATAGCATGATGCATCTCTGATGAATCCAGGATTAGATTAAATCTTATCAAAACTATTCAAGCATGTAATCCTGATAAACCATATGAGATAATGTAAAATAAAACTTTTTCATGAACGAAATAATGTAAAGGTTTTGTCATCATCAAAAAGGGGGAAATTGTTAGGATTTCAATGTTTAGATTTTGATGAGACAAATCACATATGTAATAGGAAGTTTTGAGTACCCCATTTTTCACGATGTTTAAGTGAATACATAGACTAGAATTGAGTCTAGTGTTAAGTGCTAAAAATGGAGGTTGAACAAGGATAAAGCAGCATCTATGCCCTTAAGAAAAGATACAGTATTGCTGCATGAAGGCAGGATAGAGCATAGCTGTAAGAAGGTAGATACAGTAACGCCGTAACAGAACAAAACATCTCTACAGCAAAGAAGGAAAGAACGGCATGCAGCATCGCTGCAAGAAAATGATACAGGAGTACTACAAGAAGAAAAGGATACAGCAGGACTGCTAGAAGATACTGCAACCAGGTCTAAGTTACCGCAGCACTGCAAGAAAGTATCAGCTGCACGAAGACCTAGAATACAGTGTGAAGCTTACAGTACATATAAACCATTCAGCGCCAATTACAAAACGAAGTATCCTGCAATCCTAGGAAGGATAAATGTAGTATGAGGAATGAAGACTCATGCAAGAATAAATAGAGTCGTTCCAGAAAAGATCAAAGTTGTAGACACGAAGCCAATACGAAGATGCCACATGGACTGACACGCTGCAGAAAGCTGCGAGCCGCAACTGCCGCATTAAATGCTCCGAAAGAAAAAATCAAGTCGCATTAAATGCGAACCATGCCTTTGGTCAGACTACTTCAAATTCAAAAGAGAGATATCTCCTTCAACGGACATCTTCTCCTACAAATATAAATAGAGGAAGAGATACACTGAAACTGGTTACTGAAACTACTAATTAACTGAACCATTTACACAAAATTCACAGAGCTTACAAAATCCAAGTATTCAAGTCTACGATCAGTTTCAATCACTCAACCTCGCGAAGTGAAGCAAGTTCAAGCTGAAAGTTTCCTCAAGGATTCAGAAGCTCACTTCGAAGCACCAGTTGAAGAAAAACTTTTTTATCCTTTTAACCTTGTTGCTGTGTGCTTAGGTTGTTTTAGTAGTGTCGAACAATTGATAGGAGAGATCCTTGCTGTATATATAGTTGTCTAGAGTTAGGCAGCTTCCCTGTGTGGGAGTGTGGAGCCCTATGTGGGTTAGCTTTTGAAGTTTGCAGTTGCTGTGTGTACGCTGGACTTCAGTAGGTGGTTACTTTGTAAAGTTGATAGATTGTTAGGGGTGTCCTGTAATTCAATCTTGCTTAACAAAGTTCCTGCTCGAGGAGCAGTAGAGTGGACGTAGAAGGATTACACCACCTTCGAACCACTATAAACCATAAGTGTTTATTGCTTTTTATCTGTGCTTTAATCTTCTATTTCTTGTTTGTATCATTTGCATAAAACGTTTTCTGATAGAAGCATATTTGAGAAAATATGCCTTGTGTTATAAAAGTTATTTTTTCGCTGCGTATAAAACTCTAAGTTACAGCGTGCAGCACTGTATCCTAGTGCGGTAAGCAGTAACTATCTGACGCTGCAAGTTCAAGTAACTTGCAGAGTAGAACGGTTTGTTTAAAGATTTGCAAAATCGACCAAGGTTCATTCACCCCCCCTCTGAACCTCGAACACCACTTGGGACCAACAGCCTGTAATATAACATACTAAAATATCATATGTGAAATCAAAGCCGAAAACTCAGGAGAAAGGTTTTACTCAGACACAAAAACAGAGTAAATCTGTCACAGAACAGGGTTATGTTTGAAAACTCATAGTAAACAGAATTTAAGTCCATATATTCTGAAATTTAAAAGATATGTTCTTTCCTTCATATATTAGAACCTGAAAAAAGGGTTTAGGCAAAAACAATTTCTATAAACTTACGAAGTTCTCAGTACAGACCTGTAGATTTCATTTCTTTCACATGCAGTATTTTGCATATTCAAGCAAATTAAATACATTAAATTCTAAACCTAATGCCAGAGAACATCTTTGGATCTTCTAATATATGCTATAAGTCATAAAATATCATAATTTAATAAAAGAGTAGAGTGAATTTTAGCAAAATACCTCTAAAAGATCAAGTGCTTTGTTTTGTTGTTGTATCCTTTTTCTTCTAAGAGATGTTGCTCGTTTCTCTCATGCTTCTTTCAATTTGATGTATGGATAAGTAGCATTATATGAAGTAGGATATGTAGAAGGTGAAGTAGGAGGTTTAATAGGAGAAGGTTCCACTATCTAGATCAATAATGCATGCAATAGCAATTTCATGTAATATAATAATGTATAAGATATTTATTTCCTTTTTCCTTTTCATTCTTTGTTTTTTTTTCTCCTTCTTATATATAATATATATACATGTATATTTACTTACATAAAGAGATAAAAATTAAGATAACAATAATGCTATATTAGCCTAACATATACAAACGAGGTAATTTATTTTTATAATTTACTTATGTAAAGAACATATTTTGATACACATTATGATAAATAAATTCATGTTCAAACAATCTATGTTTTATTACATAGAATAACATATAAAGATCATAATTAAAATTTCATAAAACAAAAACATTTACGGCACAAAAGAGTAGATTAATATAAAAAAACTTAATATCATATTTATGCATCTAAACTTATTTATTATCTTATCTTTTACTTTCATTCATGCATGTCGAGTGAGTTCGAATCAAGCTTGGTTTTCTCCATGAGCAATCCTACAAAAACCTTTAAAATCTCGAAATAAAAATTAGCTTATAAAAATCTTTAAAATTATTAAGCATAATGTATTACGTTCACCATAATTTTATATAATTTAAAAGCTCACACTTAATTATTTATAATTGCACATTGAAATAATTTTTTATAAAATATGCAATACAGGTTTTCTTGAAAACGGGGTGTTACAATGAATCTCCACTTCTGTATTTATCACTCTATGCCCATTCATTATCATTGGTAAAATGTAAAAAATACTAATTTTTTTGGATAGTTTTCTTGTACACAATTTTACTTTACTACTTCAATTGAATGGCTTCTTAATGGTAAGATTTCAATTATAATTTTTTCAGTGCTTAAATGTTATTTGAGGAATAGTTTTTTTTTTTACACAATTTTACTTTACTACTTCAATTGCATGACTTCTTAATAGTAAGATTTCAATATGGTTTTGGAGTTGAATAATGTCAGGTGCGGTTGAATAATCAAGGTATATATGATAATTTGGAGTTGAATTATCTAAGTATATATGGTAATTTTCATATCAATATGCCAGTCATTTTGAATATTGAAAAATATCTAAGGTGTAGATTTATTACTTATATTTGGATTTATTGGATTTTATCAACAATCTAGATTTATTAGATTTATTGGATTTTTTTGGTTTTTTTATCCTCTTTTTAAAGAATGATTCCCTATGTTTGTAAATTATATGATTGGTGGTATCAGTTTTAGTTGTAGATTTATTACATTTATTAGATTTTTTTTTCATTTTTTTAATGTTTCCTTTGAATATTTGTTGGTATCATTTTATATTTATTGGATTTTTCGATAATGTAGATTTCTTAGGTTTAGTGGATTTTTTTTGTTTTCTATTCTTTTTTAAAGAATAATTCCCTACATTCGTAAATCTGTCTTCAAAGTAAATTGTAATATGTTTGATTTCTATTTATCAATATTCAGTTAATAATTGTAACATTATTTGACTAAATTTTTTGTTTCAAAATTTATGATAATTAGATAAATTCATTTATAAATCTATAGATGATTTATTCTTTTACGGTACAAATAAGAAAAATTGGTGATTATTGATATAATTGAGGGGATAACAATAATATTTATTTTCATAATTTTTCCGATATTCATTCACATTATTAATATTTGCTTAGATTGCAAGGGCATATGATATCAATATAAATCTTTCCGTTAGGATTCTTATTGGTTGGAACTTCCAGTTATCTTTTGTTGATATTTATAAATTTTAAAATAATTATATATATATATATAAAACTTACGATCATAATCATTGTTATTGAAATGTGGAGGATGTAAAAAAATTAGCAAATATAAAAAGAAATAAATATAAAACTTTAAATTTTTATCAATGTTCATAACTTTTCTAATATCAACTTTAATTTAATTAAAAAGTTTGTATAATCAATATATATATATAAGACATATATGTATTACATCGAAGTTGATTAAATTATTTAATTGTACTTTGGTTGAATAAATAAAAGAATAAAATAGATGTGTTTTTTAAGGCAATATATCAAGTTATAACTTATATAATTAAAGACAACTATATTTTCTTTAAAAATAAGATAATTTTGTATTATAAATGTTATACAACATACCTGGAGATGAATCTATGTATATGTATATATATAATAATAATTATAATAGAATATATTTTAAATATTATTAGAACCCGTGCATCGCAAGATATGTATACTAGTTAAGATTAATGAGAATATATATATTCCATTTTTACAACTGAAAGTAAAGAAACTATTTCAAACATAATAAGAACTATAACTACCAAATTCAAAAAAGAAATTATAGAGACAAACTATATACAAATACAAATACAGAAATAAAATTAAAACAGTTAGAAATATTAATTCTTAAAATGACATAATTTACATCAACTAAGATGCCAACCACACAATGAATTATGGTTTGGAGGGAGTGATTTTTTTGTTTTCTAATTTGATATAGTTTGATGGAAAATAAGATATTCTAAATTATACTTGAAGTTAGCAGTATGATTCGAATCTTGAGGAAAGAATTGCACTTTGAACCCTTTTAAAATTAATTTTTTGACATCCAACTTCAAAATCTCAATTTATAAACACCCCAATGATCAGTAATGATATTTCAGCGATATATCCTCAAAATATCACGATAAACATGGTTTTGATATTATAATGATATACAATTTTTTTGGGTAAAATATCGGTGCAATATCGCCGATATTTCTATAAAATATCATCAATATTTTAATTTCGGTGAATAATGGCTCAATCTCGCGAAATTTCGACGATATATCGTCGAAATATCGATGGTGTGCAAATGTCGGTAGAAATATTTTTGATAATTTTTTTGGCCTATATTATTTTTTTTTTGAAAATAAGTGGAAGCTCCATTATTAATAACAATGTCGGTAGCAATAGGCTCCATTTTTTTATTATTACTTATCATTACATAATCCAATCTCATATCCATTCATAGATTTTTTTAATTTTAAATGTTATCTTCTTACTTATAAATGTGATAGTTCATAATTTCCAATATCATAATGCTCTTTATCTTCAAAATTACAATCTACAAGTTCTCCTAATGTCATGAGTTGCAAATATGAATTGCATCTTCGTGATTACACTCTAAATTGATCTAATGTTATGCGTTGATATCTATATCGTGTGAATTTAGATGACATATTATATTATTCATTTGAACCTCATAGGGCATGTTTGGCTTGGAGATTTGGGTTGGTTAGGGTTAATTAACTCGAATAAATCCGTGTTTGCTTTAAAGGTTGAAAAACTTATATTTTTTTCCGGTCTGTGTTAAAAATGACATTTTTATGGTCTTATGGTGGGTTTATTTGGGTTAAATAAACCTACCAAAAGTGGTTGTTTTATTTGGGTTTAATGAATTTAATACATAAACCTAACTTAATAAATACCACAACATTCAAACCAAACACAAAATTAAGTCAAATCTATCATTAAACATTCAAACCAAACATATCAAAAAGTTAACCCAATTTAACCTAAATAATGCGAACCCACCACAGTTCAACTAACATAACTAACCCATCACACAAACCAAACATACTCATAGGAGTTCAAGTTACTACTAGTCCATATATTAACTTTATACAAAATTTGTCATGTTATCATAGCAGACAACGTTTATATAGTATTTTACCTATATATATTTGTTGTAAATATATCATTTTTCTTGAAATTTTAAGTTCAATATATGTATTAATATCAATTATAATAATTTGTAAACTAATAGATATATTTTTCAAACTTTTTACAAAGTTTTCATATTTTTTTAAAAAAATGTCCGATATTTCTACCAAAATCGATATATCCACCAATATTTCTATAAAATTAAGATACCGATATTTTCATTGAAACCGATATTTTCGTCCTGAAACTTATATTGTAACAATTTAAATTGATCATATCATTATCTCCAAATTAAATTGAGTTATAAAAGATAAAAATGAAAGGAAAAGAGGAGGGGTAAGAATGGAAAATGATTAAAAAGAACAGCATGTGAGCGTGGGCAGAGAAAGTGGAGAGACGTGGACTTGTTTGGTACTTTATGGAGAATGAAAGGACAGATACGGAAACACAAAATCCGGGACGGGATTTCCAAAAGAAAAAAGACAGTACTGTGTTTTTTGACTCTGATATGAGATGACTTTGGTAGTTATTTATTTAATCCCTCAATTCATCATCGTACCGCGTAACTGTCAACCCCAAACGATTTTCAATACTACCCAAATCACGTGATGCTATCCTGTTTCTATTTTCTATTCTCTCTTTATTCTTGTATTTTGTGTTCTCTTTTTTATTCATTTACTATAATGGTGAAATATGTACATTCGAATTTCGTACATGTTCCAAGATTAATGGTACATTTTTTAATGTGGGTTTCACGCCAAATTCTAATATAATCCATAATGTCAAGTTTCAATACTCATGACCACCAGTTCACCGATCTATGAATGTAAAATGATTAATTGTTTTATAATTTGTATAGTAGAATAATATTATTATCTATAGTGAGAAATTCAAAGCATCTCCGATGTTGTAATTCAATTATTACATACTATTTCATGAATTTATTTAGGGGTTTTGATTGTGATTCTGTCAACTTTCGAAAGACGCTTTAATTCTAATTTTCATTTGTTTTAAACTTTTCGAAATTTCAGTTTTGATTTTTGGGGTTTGATTTTAAAAGGCAGCAGCGAGAGTGTGGAGTGGGAAGGAGGTGCGACAAGATAAGAGAGAAAGAAGACGACAACGAGAGGGCAAGGGGGAAAGCGGTGACGGTGAGAGATGGTGGAGAAGGTGATGCGACTGTGAGAGACGGGGTGGGGAAGACTTCAAGGAGAAAAGTTTCTTTGTTTTTTTAAATTTTCTTTTTCCATATCCTAATTCCATTTGTTTTCCTATTATTATTTTTTTTTCAATTTCTGATGGGTTGATAACTAATTAAACTTCAATTTTATATTTGAAATTTCACATCAACAACTAAAGTCCGAAGACTAAAGTTCAATCAGAATTGTTACGAGTTCAATTTATAATGTTAACGTTGAAAAATCATATTACAAATGAAATTGAACACTATAGATAATCTTTTTGTGTATTATTATTATTATTATTATTATTATTATTATTATTATTATTATTATTATTATTATTAAAAAAGTTACTTATCAATGTGTGCAATATATCAACAAAGATAGTGTTAGGATATTGCCCTTAAAGTAATTATAAATTATTTTATAATTATTAATAAATACAAAATTTATTTTCAAACTCATATATTTATTACATGCGTTTCATAAATATCATAGAAAATCACTAGTTTGTTTGATGTAACCATAATCTTAATATATAACAAGTGCATTAAGATTATGGATAATAAAGTTAAACTATATATCTATGATGAAATTAATTAAATTATGGATCTTTAATTAAAACATCATTAATGCCATCCAAAATATAAGATGTGACCGTCTTATCCGGATCGTTGATGTAGAGATATCTAAGCGGGGGCATTTATATATGATTTGATCATATAAGACATAGACTGATTTAATTTATGTTTTTTCTATAAATTCCGTGTAGATATGAAAATCCAAATTAAATACCATATATGGATGAATTTTAATCCTGAGTAATTATAGACTCCTATTTAGTTTGACGTGGTCCTTAATTTGCTTGTTTCTGTTTGTCAATGAACTTTCGTAATACTTGCATTTTAGATTCACATAAAATTAAATGACTGGGAATAAAAATTCATAGATATAGAATCTATTTATTCTTGCGGAAAGTAAAACGATAATTCTCTCATTTGTTAATTTTGGAACTGAATGGTTTGAGATCTCTAATTTATAATTGGATTATAAATTAACCATTCACTAGTAAATTAATGATAAATGAGGAAAATAGGTAATTGACGAGGTTGACGGATAATACCTACTTTAATTACGAATTATCTATGGAGGATTAATCTATATGTAATATTGGTTATATCAGTGGACGACTCAATTTCAAAGAGTAAATTTCACAGAGTAAAATATTCTATAATCGTAAGAGTGATTTCGTATTTTTAGTGGAGTAATAACGGAATTAATAAGTCGAATGAATTAATTAAAGAGTTTAATTGTTTATTCGATTTATTGGAGCTTATGATTATGGGTCATGGTCCCCAGTTCACCTTTTTAAGTAAAACAGGTTAAATATAAGTTTATATATTTCTAATGATTTATGGAAAATAGTTTTTTTTGTGATTTGGATAATTATATAAATATCATTTAATTTTAGGAATATTTGATATTTTACCGTGATGACTGTATTGGAAATTAAATAAGTATTTTGATACTTATTTTTGAATTAATGTAATCAATAAATTTGCTATTATAAGATAATATCAATTATAGTTATATTAAGATTAGGATTTGATGGAATTTGGAATCGGCTAAAGACTAATTAGATTAAGATTGTAATTTTATTAAGATTAGATTTGGATAAGAACTAATTAGATTAAAATTGTGAATTTTAATAATATTAGATTTCTAGTCGAAAATAAATCCTAATTATACTAGGATTATTGATAGAATTGAGTGTATAAAAGAAAACCATATTTTCTCTCTCAACAATAGATAATACACGCCCCTTTTATCGAAGAGACACGCTATTTTTGAGATCTGATTTATCTGACACACGTTATTTTTGAGATCTGATCTCACACTATTTTTGAGATCTGATCTCAATTATATATTGTGGTTTATTTAATATAAAATAATTTTATATCCATCTCAATTCAATTAATCCCAATTCAATTAAGCCCAATCCTATGATCTCTCATAAGTTGAGTACTACAGTATATGAATAATCAAGTTAGAATAATATACGATATTTTGGGTGCACTACCGTTGAAAGGAGGGAACAAATCGGAAGATCGTGGTGTCTTCAACAAATTCGTTGGATATCAATGAAAGAGAAAATAATATCGTTGAAGGTATATTTCTTTTCAATTCTTTAGATTTATATTGTAATATTAATGATACATTCTTATATTTGAAATAATGATTTTTGAAATCCACAGCTTCCGCTACCATTCGATTAGATTGAAAAGAAGAATTTTATTTGACCAGAATTCGATTTGGGACCCGATTAATTTCCAAAATCATTATTTCAGATATAAGAAATCCAAATTCGATTTGGACCCGATCAATTTCCAAAATCATTATTTCAAATATAAGAATGTATCATTAATATTAAATTTATATAAAGCTAAAGAAGTGAAAAAAAATATACTTTCACGATATTCTTTTATGTCTTTTACTTGATATGCAACGAATTATTGAAGACACCACGATCTTACGATTCGTTCCTGTCTAGTGTGTGGGCACCCAAAATATCTATATAATTCTAACTAGATTATTCCTATGATGTACTTGAGATCATAGGATTGGGCTATTCTAACTAGATTATTCCTATACTCAACTCATTAGATTATAGGATTGGGTTAATTGAATTGGGATAAATATAGAACTATTCTATATTAAATAAACCACAGAATATAATTGAGATCAAGATCAAAATCTCAAAAATGGCGTGTTTCTCAAATGAAAATAGGCGTCTCTTTTTTCTATCTAAGGGAGAAACTAACTTTCTTTTATAAACTCAATTCTATCACTCTTTAGTTGAAATTCTAATCTCAATCTAATTAGGATTTATCTCAAGTAGAAATCTAATCTTATTAAAATTCACAATCTTAATCTAATTAGCCCTTATCCAAATCTAATCTTATTAAGATTCTCAATCTTAATTTAATTAATCCTTATCCAATTAGAATTCCAAATCCCATTAATTAACACAATTGTTTCTATACACCAGGTGCACGGATCCTAGATCCGTGCAACCGGGTCAACCCGACCCAAAAGCACCTTTCACGCGCCCCCACGCGCGCCTCACGCGCCCAAACCCTAGCCCAAACTCTAACTCAAATTCTAGTTCTGCTGTATATTGACATAACCTTTTAGTTTAGCGAACTTAACCTTTTAGTTATATGCACATAACCTTTTGCAGTGTTGAGTAGTGAAAAAAGTATAAGTTATTCATTGAAAAGGTTATGAAATTTGTACATAAAGGTTATAGTATTACAGTATAAAGGTTATATTATTACAATATAAAGGTTTCGGCTATATTGAATTTTTATAGTGAAAAAACTATATGTTATTTATTGAAAAGGTTATCAAATCTGTACATAAATGTTATACTATTACAACGTAAAGGTTATATTATTACAACATAAAGGTTTGGGTTATATTGGATGAATTTTTATAGTGAAAAAAGTATAAGTCATTCAGTGAAAATGTTATGAAATCTATACATAAAGTTACACTATTACAACATAAAGGTTATATTATTACAACATAAAGGTTATGACATAAATTATAAAAAAAAGGGTGCGGATCTGGGTTAAACTGGACCCGACCCGTATGCCCAGTTGTATGAATTATGACCCATGCACCTGGTGCACACAAACACTACTCATTAATTAATAGTCCTAATCTTAATATAATTAAAGTTGATATTATAAGATAATATCAACTATAATTATATTAAGATCAAAAATAAATATTAAAATACTTGTTTAATTTCTAATACAGTCATTACAGTAGTATATCAAATATTCCTAAAATTAAAAAAAAAGTAATAAAAAAAAGGCTTAATTACTATCATTGAGATTAAAAAAAAAGGCTTAATTCAAAAAAAAAAAATTCCAAAGCTTTCCAGGTCTTTCTATTTTAACCAATTATTTTAAAATTATTAATTTTAATCAATTTAAGGGGAATCGCTGAATTTTTTGGATGATATATATTTCTGACAAGATAGAAATTGGAAAGAAAATGGAATTTCAAAAATAAAAGAATAGGTCTTCAAATTGTTCATTTGAAAAAATGGAACCAAATCGCAGGCTTCGACTAAAAAACGAGCAGTTTAGTATCTCAGAATTTACGATCAATTCATTCAATATTTCCCACAAATTCCATCCCCAAAAACCATATTTTGATTGTGCTTCAACTAGCGATGCTCTAACCTCTGAGCTAAGCAGGCCCACAGAACTTCATGAAGCCTCTCGTAATTTGATTGATTTATTTATTCCCTTTTTATAAGATGGAATAGACCCGCTAATATGTCCAATTTACCTGCTGCAATATGATTTTTGTTTCTATTTCCGGTTATTTTTTGATTTGGTGAAATAATTGCTTTTAATTTTCACCAGTTCATAATTTTGATCAAAATTAGATTATGTGTGGTGATACGGATTTCACATAGATAATATATGTAAATGATACACCATTTTAAATTAATAAAATTAAGAAAATAAAATCACACACAACAATAGTATGAACTTCATCACTTCAAGATATGGTTAATAGTGTCTCGCTTTTCCACCACAAAACAAACAATATGAGTGCATCCACTACTCCGCAACAAAGCTTCAAAATTGCTTCTAACTTTTTATTTAATTAGGTTTGAGTTTTGTAAAAGAGTTCTTCTTCAATTCTTTGTATTCAATATGTTAATATTTTTTTCTTTTTGCATCTGTGTTTATTAATTTAATGACTTTGAAATTCATATTACTTTTCTATTAAAATTTTGGATTTTGTTTGTATGAGTGAACAAAGCTTTAGTTAATATAGCTTTGAATTTTTGTTGTGTGTTGTTTTCATAATTTATTTTTTCTTTATTTTTTTCATTTGTTTAGATCGTATCTGTAATAAATAAAGACATAATACAAAAACAAGACAAACATCAATTTGGAAGAAAAAAAATTAATTCTTCTTAATTAGATTATTAAAGTAACAGATAAATCATAACAATTCGTATCTTATCACGTTGAAGTACGGTAAAGTTTGATTTTAACTTCTTTGTCTAATTAAGAATTTAGTTCTCTTTTGGGTAGGATATTATTGGTGATACCAGCAACCTAATCTTAAATTCGATTTAATTCAATTTACAAGATATCAATTTTAAAAAGTCATATTATTATCCATAAACCAGCAGTATACCCGTGCGATACGCGGTTTGTGATATAAAAAATCTATATTTTTTATATATTGATAACATAATGTAATGATATATCATTTAAATGTAATATATAAATAAATAAATATATATATATATATTGCTTTTAATATCTATATTAATTAAAAATATTAATATTTCAACTTTAAAATTATGTTATTTTAAATAATTGTATTTGATATAATTAGAAATTTTGAATGCAAACAATTTTGAAACTAAACATTTTAAATTTGATATAATTATATATGCTATATAAATAGTAGATTATGAATTTTAAAATAGATATGAATTTGATATAACATGCATTAAAAATTAAATATAAATCATTAATTCATAAATATAGCACAATACAATATAAAATAATAAAATTTGAATAATAAAATAATAAATTGAACATCAATATTAAAAAATAATAAAATAATAAATATAAAATCAATATTCAACAATTTCAATCTGAAAATAAAATTGAACACAATATAAAATAATAATAATAGTTTTGTGTTTGTGAGTTTTAATTTCTGAATAATTCAAAAGTCATTTACTAAACTTGTTAATATGTTTTGTTCATATTTTTGTTCGTTTATATTTTAGAATTATTTTTAAAATGTGCAGATAATTTTCTACATTGTTTTTAGATGGATTTGTTCAAAAACAAAATAAAATTTCAAACTTTTAAACATTTTATAACACCTAATAAAATTAATTTATATTTTAAAACTATTTTCCACATTTATATATTAAAATTTTAAACTAATTTTCCAAATTTTTAATTTTCAACATAATGTTTAAATTTGATTATTTTTAAATTTTAATCACATCAATAAGATATAATCATATCATTAAAATATATGATTACCAAAATCATTTGTCGAGTCAAGTTAAGGAATGTAATTTTATAAATGAACATAACTATACGGTGATATTATATATCTAAGTTAAAGCTAAATACCCAATTAATAGGTTTTCTTTTTTTATGAGATCTATGTTGGTGTATGGTGCTAAGCTTCTCCATAATTTATAAATGTGGACAAATCTTGTTTAGTATTCTTCTTGCTCTTTTTTATTTTCTAAAAAATATATTAAGTAAATTCAAAATTAGGAGCAATGAAGTGAATTCTATTGGACATAATAGGGCCCATAATTGAATTTTTAAATATTATAATCATAACATTTTCTTGTAAATGGTATAAAAAAAATCACATAATTACATATAAAATATTATTTTTTAAATTTAAAAAAAATCAAAAAAATAATATTTATACAGTTAACAATTTGATGTGACATTTTTAGGAGGGAAAATAGCAAATCAGTAAAATTTCTCAACTTCTCTCATTTTATATATAGTATAGATTAACTGATTAACTAGACCTAAATCTAGAATTAGGTGAACAAAAAAAAATAAAACATAGAATTATGGGAAGAAAATAAGTCTTAAAAAAACGAAAACATGAATGTCTCTGTAAAAGGTAACGATAATTGTTAAAGTGAGAAGGCTGATTAATTAACGAACATTAATTAGTGGTAGCTGATTCGTAATGACAATTGCCAAACGGTACTGATTAGTACGTACCTCACCTTTTCGTATCGGTCAAAGGTCGGAGTATTTTATTTCACTTTAAAATTATATTACCCTTTGTAGGGGCTAACACCTCAAATACCACAAAATATATAATAAAAACCCTTTATTATGATAAAATATATTACAATAAATTTTTCTACAACTAAAAGGTAAAAAGACTAAAATGACATCACATGTGCAATCATTGTTTAATCATTGATAAATGTTATTTCCACTCAAATTTTATTATTTCCAAGGTATATAAGCCGGAATATCACTCGTGTACCTATATTATACTTGTATAGTGATTTGAGGGGTTTAACAACGCCACGTACATGTTAAGATTTGGGTAAAATGAAGTTTTTTTAGGTCTCGTATTTATTTAGATCCGTTCCGCGAAAATGGTATTAGAGCCCAAAATTTATTGAAGTAAAATTTAAATTATATATGTAATATTGTTTTTTCCATATGCCTAATGGAGGGAAAAATCAAGAAAATATGTATCCAAAATATTTTCAAGATAATACAAGTGTAGGACAATCTTATGACGTCCAACAAAGATTGGAACAATATTTTTCCAGACACATTTAAGATCCCACAAGATTTTAGAGAGATCCAAAAGACCATCATATACTATGGTGGACAGACGGAGATGATGTTCCAATCTCTATCCAAGATCCAACAAGATGTTTTAGATCTGGAAAAAGAAAAAACAGACCTAAAAGGAAGATTACCAAAGAAAATAGGCAGATCAATAAACGAACGTTTCAAAGTGGCGTTCGGGTATAGACCTATCATTCCCAAGAAAAAGGCTACAAAAGTCCCGAAGTCTAAAAGCTACGAAGAACTCTTGATCGACATCATCTGAAAAGTTTGATAGAAGCAACAATAGTTGATATCTCAGAATTAACCGAATCACTTTCCAATTGTGATTGTTGATCTGATTAATATCAAGATGAATTCTAAGATTCCTAATCCAGAAGAAAGCACGAGTTCAAATACACCCGCTCCTAAGCAATCATGGAGGTCTGATCAGGATGAGCATAATACCAATTCTTTTGATACTCGTCGAAGGAGGCAATAAGGATGGAGTAAGGCACCTGCTAACAACCATTGGGCAAAAACCATGTTAAAGCCAATACATCCATACAGATTGACCCACACAACTACATCATCAATTTCAGAAATATAGAAAAATTGGTCAATGAATAGATGACATCCTTGAAGATAGCCTCGTCAACGCTGGATATTGATAGAAATCACTTCATCAAACTAATTGAAAATAGTTTGGAGGATTCAGCTTAGAAAGCATGGGAAGCAACAGTATCTCATGTCAAAGAAGAGATCGTATTAGGAGATAATATTTATGATATTATCGAAAGGTTCGGTCATTTGCTCAAATTATTCTTCATCGGAGATGGATATTTGGAACAAAGAAAATAAAAAAAGAATCGGGAATATGCACAGGCTCTGTATGCTCTCGAATTGAGAAGTATATAAGCGGCTGATGAATATATTTGTTGGTTTCGCAGATATTACTTTCAAGCACAGATACCATTGAATGTTGCTACGGAGATGTTCTTTGCAAAAATCTGTAACCCATGGAGAGAAATGCTTATACAATCTTATAAGGTACCTCCAGATCAGATTGTGAGACCCGAGTCCCTCGTTACTCTTTGACCAAAATAGTTCATATATCCATACATTTTATGAATTGCATGTTGATTATTATGTGATACTTGAATTTATACTGATGTTATATAATAGGTTCATTTTATTTAGTTAAACTAATTAAACTGTGGGATTGTTTAACCTATGTGCTAAAGAATATATTAAATATGAGAAAATTAGACATTAATATTTCATAATTTTAATATTATAAGTTGCCTAAATTTTTTTTATTTATAAAATCTTATAGGTAAGGAATCACATGTAATGGGTGTCTCTATTATATATTTGTATATATATATATAATATACGTAAGTACACATATATATAGCTACTAACATTAGAACTAAGTTAAGTATATATATAATATTAATAAACAAAAACAAAAAATATTAGTTATAAGATAATATTAAAAGGTGATGATTCACCATACCAAGATTTATTAGAGAAGAATACGTGTCTTCATAACTCCTATGTGATAAAATCATAGTCATACTAGTAGAATGAAAGAGAGAAGGTAGAAGAAAAAGAAAAGAAAGAAAGAAAAGAGAAAGAAAAGAAAGAAATATCAAACCAAAACGAAGGTATGCAATTTATGATTTCATATTATGAATTCAAACTTTAATTCATTTTAGATTATTTGAAGGCATGCTGATGGAATTAACTTGCAGATTATATATGTCATATGTATATAAATGGTTTATTAAATGGATTTTCATTTGTTGATTATATGGGAATAAAAGGGATATATATATATATATATATATATATATATATATATATATCAATTAGTCTCTCTAATTTATTTTGTATAATTGAAGTATGTATTTCTTAAACAATCATACTACATGTGAATATATATATATATATATAGTTACTCTCTTTACAATGTTGTTGTCTATAGTTAGTAATACAATTGTGGTTTAAATCAAATATTATTTTGTACTATTCATGTTATATGCATAATTTCTGCTTACCGAGCTTTTTAGCTCATATAGTTCATACATTGTAGGTGAACTTCATGATATATAAGCTCATGAACTTATTGATAATGTTGTTGAGTTCTTGCGGGTTCGGAGATGGTGTACATGGATGACGACTAGTTGGGCTATGTTATGGGCATATTTTGTTTTAAATAATATTTTTATAAAGTACATCGACTTCTATTTTTCCTCATACTAGGATATGTATAAATATGTAAATATACAGGTGAGCGTGGTTTGCAGTATGGTACATGCTTCGATGCATGTTATAAATTTCTTAACGAGTTTCATGCAACACGGTTTTCATGTGCAAGAAAGGTTTTTATGTTATTTATATTTTTTTTAAAAATTCATACTCACCTATAGGTCTTTTAATATGAAAATCTATATAAGTCTAGCTATGTTTAGAATGTGGGCATGACACAGCGATTTAGTGGTCAAAAGGATGTCCTTTTTCAAAGACAGTCTAAGAGAATGGTGTCAACAAGCGACACTGCAGAAAAATAAGAAAAACCTTAGATGACAAATCTAAAGGACTCCTCTTTGTTGTGAGAACAATGATTTTCTAAGCATCATCGGAGAACCAAGTTGAGAAAGAGATGGCAAGAGAAAGAAACACTTCTAAAGTATATTTCAAACTAAGTTTGGAGGATAAAAAAGAAGATCTTCCAACTAGGGAAGATCATGATGGTCCAAAATGAAGGCCAGAACCTACAAGTCTAATCAGAAGTTCGGTCCTTTCAAATTTTCTTTATAAGGATCTAGATCCACAGGAAAGTTAACAGGAAGAACACCGACGAGAACTTTCAAACGAGCTCATACTCGTATAAATGAAAGTTTCAAAGATTGCAACTGTTGGACATGCGGTGCGAAATGTCATATTTCTCCAGATTACCGATAGAAGTAAGGTGAATTACGCCAATTTCGGCTGACAGTTGACATCCTTATGTGGGTTTTTATGGCGTTTTGGTTCCAATTTACCAGTTCGAGTACATTTCTTCAGATGAAAGTATTTATGAAGAAGAGTTCGAGATAGATTCGGATGAATCCTATGGATCATCTACAGAATCAGATGAGTAGCTGCGATGAACCAAAAGATAGACTCCAAACCTCGAAGAGTTTATCAAGATTCTCTCATGAATGACCATCTCAAACAAAATAATGGAAAGAATCATAAGGTAAAATTCAACCCTGACTCCATATGATGGTTTTAGGATTGGAGGTCTTAATAGGATCTGTAACCAGATCGGGTTAAGGCAGTGCAAGCACAACATCATCTACTGAGTGAACTTAGGTGAGTTTTCAATTCCAATGGAATTAACCGGCAATAGAGTTTATATACAACTTATTCCAAAAGAAGAAATTCTTGAGGAATTGAGCAAATTAAAGAGAAAGTAGCCGTAACTATGAAATGGATCCATATTAGAACCATTGAAGTAGTAATCAAGGCTACCTTCAAAGAAGGTATTGATTCAGAAATACATTTATCTATAATGGATAGAAGAATCAATAATTTACGAGATAGTTGTCTTCGTACAATGGTAGAAAATTTGTATACTGGCAAACTAATGTTTGACATTCATCCTAAAATTGCATACAACCTAGCATATCAAGATTTCAGTGGATTCTTAGCCCTTCATCAAGATTTTAAAAGAATTGATCTAATGAAAGAAGGTAATAGACCATATTCTATCACATATAGAATTGTATATACGATTTCTAATATACATCATTCTGATTTGTTCCTTAGGAAAGAGTACCGAAATTCCTCATATTTTCAAGGAATTTACAAAAGTCATGACACCAGACCCAATCCAGATACCTATAATTGGTGGTGTTAATTTACTAATTAAAAAATCATATGATTTTACATTAATTAATGAGATTGAGTTAGTAATAGAATATTCTTTTTAAAAAATAAGATTCTAAGCCTAAAAGGAAAAGAACCAATCAAGATTTCAACCCACAAAAAAATTAGGGTTAGTAATGTTAAAACACAGCCCCGAGGGTTGGAAACAAATCAATGTAGTTTTTGATATATTGAAAACTCATAATTCATTTCCTTATTATGAGATATATCATTTAAAACACCGTATCGGTAGATACAAAGGTATGCTAGAAATAGCAGGCTATGAAATATCTGTCACAGGTATTACAAGTAGAACCAAAGGTTGTATGACCTTCATTTTGAGTTTTCTTGAGAAACACAAACCTTAGGAACGAAAAGAAAAAATGAATAGAGTTCAGTCTCGATGGACACCTGATAAGGGTGGAATGACAAGCCCATTTTTCATATACATGTCCGTAGGGATTATGTATGATTAGTATAAGATAGAGTATTTCGTTGCTTATATTGACTCAAGTTCAGGCATTTGCATTGCTAAGCCAGGAGGTTTTTCCAGAGAAACTGTGGAAACTCTACCTTTTATTGCAGGAAGGGATTTTTTTTCTAGAAAAGCTTTTTACTCGATAAAGGTATTTGAGAATCACGAATCATGATAAGAGGCACATTTGGTACACCTTGGTATAAGATAAATATGTCACCAACCTATATTCATGATATAGGTACTGATATGTTGTTGGGTAATAATTATCCAAACATTTGCAAAATATAAGCAAGATAACCACAAGAACCTGTTAACCTTTACTACTAACTATGGTAGTTTGATATAGGTTTTACGATACGAAAGAGTATTTCATAGGATTATGCCTATTATTTTTCGCAGCAAACGTGGTGATGATGCTAAGTTAGCTCATCCTAAAATGCAGGATACGAAAAAATTTGGTAAAACTTTTTTATCTTTCATGAACAGGGTATTGAGAATGCACCGAAAGAAACTATTCAGTTCCTTAAAAGTGTAATATAGGAAGGACCACTTCATGTTGACATCGAAGAGAAACCAGATTGAAGTAACGCTGAAAGTACATAAACAATACCGGTACGAGTTGGTTTGATACATACCAATCCATATAAGCATGATGAATAAGAAAGATATGCAAAAGATTATAAAAAAACATATCGATCTTAAATTGATTAAAGCTGGAATCTTTGCTTATAGTAGCCCAGGGTTTTTGGTAAGAAACCACGATGAACTAAAAAGAGGTAAAACAAGGTTATTACGTAATTAACTATCAAAGTATTAAAATACTTAAATTTGATGGTTATTACATTCCGAGTCGAAAACACTTAATTGACTGCATTAAATGAGCAAAGGTGTTTTCAAAGTTCGATTATAAGTCTGGCTTTTACCAAATTAAGATGGAAAAAGATTCTAAAAAATATACATCTTTTTCCACACCACAAGGTCAGTATATCTGGAATGTACTTCCAATGGGACTTACAAATGTACCCCAGATATACCGACAAAATATGAATAATCTTTTTAAAGATTATTTTGTGTTTATGTTTGTTTACATAGACGACATCTTGATAGCATCAAAAAATATGAAAGAGCATATTAACATCTTGAAATATTTTCTGAAGCTTATCTTAAAGAAGGATTAGTGCTATCTGAAAAGAAGGTAATAATCACGGTTAATAGAATCAAGTTTCTCGGTGTTATTATTGACCAGCAAATATAGAACTTTAGGAGCACATTGTGGAGAAAATCCACAAATTTCCAGATGTTTTAAAAGATAAGAAACATCTCCAAAGCTTCCTAGGTGTGATTAATTTTGCAAGTTTTTTCATTAAAGACTTGGCAAAATACTGCAAGAATTTTCATCCATTATTACAGAAGGATGAAAGGACCAAATAGAAATGGGAAGATATCCATTTCCAAAGTGTTCGTAAGTTGAAATAGGTTTGCAGCAATCTGCCTAAACTTGCGATCCCTCAGGATGAGGATCAATTAGTCGTCTAAAACATATGCTAATGATTGTCGATAGACAGTAGTGCTTATGAGGAAAACATCTATGGGTGAAGAACCATGTAGAAATGCAGGAGGGTTGTTCTCTGAACACCATGCCAAAATTTGGCACATAAATGAGAAAGAATTATTTTCTGTCTAGAAGGCTTTTAAAAATGGCATTTATTTTTGTTAGCTAAAGAATTTATTTTAAAAGTTGATAATACTAATGTTAAAGCTTTCTTGAAAAATAAACTCGAATCTAAAATCGTGAAAACTCGTATTATCAAATGGCAAGCTGTGTGTCAATACTATTTATTTAACATTATTATTGTGAAATCTCACGAGAATGTTCTTGTAGATTTCCTAACGAGAGATGAATATTCTTAAAGTGGACTCCATCATAGTAGGAACGAGACACCTTAGGGAAAACCTTGAAGAGCTAGACAACATGTTTGGCTTGTTAAGGACTCGTGTCGAAGCAGCTTCCTATATTTAAAAGGCTGACTTGGACGTTGTTTAAAAAGTCATACGAACAACAAAAATAGCACAAGCCCATTTATGGGATGCACTAGAGAAGCCTCTTCTCAAAGCGGGATCACCATCGGTGACTTAAATCAGGTATTTTCAAACCCAAAAGAGGTCATCTTGCAAACAAATGTTTTTCATCAAATTTTAGTGAAAAGGCTAAAAATGCCAATACAAGTAATTTATTGGATTCCGATAAAACCATTAATTTGGAATATTAGAAAGAAATTTCCGACAAGTCAAGTCAACCCAGTACCTCTTGGGTCAAAGAGGGAGAAGTTAACTTAAGGCCACAAACTGGTCCAAAACGGGTTAACACTAACCAAGTTGTTTCTCCTTTTCAGGTTTACCAGAAAATAAGAGAAGTTGGTTACGAGAAAGGGGATCAATCCCGACAAAATCACCACCAATTGGTCTGGAAAGTATCCAAGACTTTGGATACTCTTGGGTGCAAACCCGTAAGATGTTTGAGAGTGGTTCAATTTTGGAGTTATTGCTTCCATTCATACCACTGCACCAAGCTTTCTAGAAATCTCCAAATTACCGAACTGGATTGCTACTACCGTGCATGATTCATGCCAGAACAACCCACACTTGGGTTGAGGTGACATCCTGAAGCTGAAAATCATTTTTTAGCAGTTTCGGAGATCACAAGTAAAGGGTCTCACCCAATTTTTCATTTCATAAAGTTGTAGAGACCAGATATGGTGGTCTTTCAATGAATTAAGGTACCACCATCAAACAACCCCCAGTGGTCACCCTTTTCGAAGAAGAAATTTCTACCATGCGAGCATGAGGACTGTCTCAACAAGATTGACAGAGTTAAATACCTATTCAAAATCTTTCAAAACTCAAAGAATGGGTCCTTCCTCTTAAACTGGAAGACCGAAAACACAACCAAGTTTGCAGAAAATCTCTTTCAAAATAAGAGAAAACTAATTTGGGAGAATAAGATTGCGGCAACGGAAATTACAAGAAAGAAGATATGTAATATGATACATATCAGGAGATGGGAAGAGCATGTATGTTCTTACTATCAAACATAGGAGAAGCCTCTGTTTGGACAAGGTTTCAAAATCAAGCAAGATAGGCCTGACCATCAGAAAAAGAAGGGTCCAAAAAAGGGGTTTTAACAAATATAACCCAACAATGTAATAAAAGAAAGCAGGTCTAATTAGACTCGATAAATTTTCATGTATAAGTTCAATGAACATTAGGTTCAACGAACATTAGGTTCAACGCACTTTTGAGTATGGGTTCAACGAACATTTGATTCAGCGAACATTAAAATTTTCTAAATGATCGTGCATAGGTCTAACGAAATTTCTTGTACAAACTTGTAATATTATTGGTTCACGAACTTTTACTGAACATGTTTTAAGGGATCTTTCTTGGTCCGACAAAACACATGACACTACCACTACCAACAAAAGTGGATAGAGAAGTGGAGGACCCCGCAATAAATGAGGAATCCACTTATATATCGACGCAAGATGACAAGAAGGTAGGAGAGGAACAAGGACGCTCCACCAAGAAGATAGAAGATGGTGGACAAAAGATGGCCCAACCATTAGAAAAGAGGAAGCTCCACCAAAAACAATTAGGTGAAGATGCTCCATTATCACGAAACGACAAGGGCTAGTGGAATGGTCCATTAACATGGTTATTGCAAGTTGGGAAATGAGAGGATTGAAATCTGCATTTCAAGTCCGCAACTTCATCTATAAAAGAATGGCACTCTGTCATTAAGAGGATCATCAAAAACTTACACATTTCAACACACAACACATTCGAGAAATCATCTGTAAGTCTTTAGTTTAATTTTTAAGTTTTATGGGGGTTTCCCCTTTCGAGTGAAGCCATAATTGGCTGAACAAGTATTTTCCTCCATCGGCGGAGAAATATATATTGTGATATAGTTTAATTATTTCTTCAATAAAAAGAGAGGGTTCTTGCTTTCCAATATGCTATTTGCAAGTCTTTAATTTTCTAATATATAAATAACAACGGTGTGTTTCCTCGTGATCCCCTTGAAATGCAGGTAGCAGTTGAAGAAGGGTAGTGATTTGGGTTCTCATGGTGAAATCGAAGTGGAACCACCGACTACGGGCGTGTGGTTGGATTGCTGATCCGTAAAAACCAGCTGAGATCGAGAGAGAATTAGAGACAAAGATGAGATATGAAAATCAAAATTTTATTTAAATACGAAAGCATGTTGGGTCTTGTATTAATTAGATAATTGTTAATCTTAATCTAATAAATATGTGAGAGTGGAAGAATTAAAATGACTACAAAATAAATTGGGTATTTGGAAATTAATAAAAATCAATAAGGGTAAAATAATATTTTTCTTTTAAAATGATAGAAAAGGGTTATGTTATATGTTTTGCGGTAAAAAAGAGTTATATTATATGTTTGGAGGTAAAAAATGCTATTGGTTATATGTTTTATGGTAATATGAGATATTAACCGTTGTATTATTTGTTGTGTCATTAAACTTATTATTGGACACGTGTTTTGCTATTTTGGCCACATATCGGCATTGAGATTTTACTGTATGATAACAATAATTGTTGTCTCTCTGCTCTATAAAAATAAATTTACTTATTATTTTCATTTGTTCTATAAAAATAGATATATATATTATATTAATATATCTCTTAATTTTCAATTTTATATGTATGTGTAACGCCCCGATTCTTTTGTAAATAAATCTTAACCGAGACGTTACTCACTAAAAGAAAATTTCCTCTTCAAAAGAATTTCGATCTTTAAATAGAACAAAGATAAATAAAATCCTGAATAATTATAAAACATACATTTCTTAAATACATGAAATTAATCATTTTAAAATAAAAAGGTTCTTTAACCTTTGCTCCTCGGCTACCAGCATCCACCACTCGCACTCCACGCCTTAAAAATCCCTAAACTGAAAAACATTTTAAAAGAGGGGTGAGTGTTGGAAATACACTCAGTGGGTTAGGGAAACTCGGGAGGATATAAAATAATTTCCAAAGATTTTATACACACACCAAAACACCATTTTATCACATATAACAGATTTTCGTAAAACGTTTGTATTTTAATAAAAATCGTAGAAAATAGATCACTTTATAATGTAAGCATCCATCTCAAATCAATCACCCTTCACATTCAAACATATCACTTTCATTATTACATTTACGGTTTTTAACCGTCTTGCAAACATATGCGGGTTTTAGCCGCCTGAAAACATATAATCCATCATTCACATTCAAACAACACTTTTCACATAATTTACGGTGCTTAGCCGCCATGAAAGCATTTTATGGTTCTTAGCCGCCATGAAAACATTTTTACGGGTCTTAGCCGTCCTGGAAACATATGCGGGTCTTAGCCGCCCTGAAAACATCATTACGGTTATTAACCGTCATAATACGGTGATCAACCGTCATATGCGAGCCCTAGCCGCCTTGCATACGCATGCACAAGCACATATCACTTCATTTTCACATTTACGGTTTTTAGCCGTCTTGTAAACATACAATCAATCATTCACATTCAAACATCACTTTTCACATAGTTACGATGCTTAGCCGCCATGAAAGCATTTTGCGGTTCTTAGCCGCCGTGAAAACATTTGCGGGTTTTAACCGCCTTTTTACGGTCGTTAGCCGTCGTAATACGGTGATCAGCCGTCATATGCGAGCCCTAGCCGCCTTGCATACGCATGCACATGCGCACATAATTTCATCACATTTTCACATATCAAACATACACATAGAAGCACATGTACTGAACAAAACACCAACTTTCAAATCATCATACGTCATAACACGTTTATTCATAGGCACTTCAATATGGCACGTTTCACATAGAATAAGATTCACCTTCATCATATAATAACATTTCATATATTCAGCACATAAACCCAACACATTTCATATAGTATAATAAAATCTGTAATTTAAATAATTTGAAAGTAATATAAATACCGACTTAGCACTTTTTCCCACCTGAAGAACAGCTGATCATAAGCTTTTAGATTTCCAAATTATCTACGGCACAAACTCCGGAGTATTTCCTACAAGCATAAAGGTTCGACTTAGACTCTATTCGAATTATGATTGATTTCAATAGATTAATACTTTTAAGTTAAACCCTAATTTTATAACTAAATATAACCTATTTGTAATTAAATACATATAATTTACAACTTATAAAATTCGATTCGAAATTAATAATTAAGATTAAAATAGATATGAGTTTAGGGTTATTTATCCTTAAATTAGAAATAATAATTAAATCGTAAAATTAATTTAATTAGCATAATATTTATAAGTTTATAATTTTTAGTCTCAAAAGTAATCTTGCAAAACATAGATTTAAATTATAATTCCAAATAAAATCTTTGGTTAAAGTTTATAATAATAATGCAATAATAATTAATTCCCAACTCAAGTTTACATTATAGTTTCTTAATTAATTTAATAAAATTTATAACTTTATACTTTATTTAATCATATAATTAGATACAAGTAACATAAATTAATTTACATAATCATCTTTATTATTTAATTAAACTCATCTCATTATCAAATTCTATTAATTATAAGATAACATCTATAATTTTCCATATACATTAGTAAATTATAAAAATCCAAGTGTTATTTATCATAATTTCCATAATTTGAAGGACAATTTTATGATATCATCATATTTAGAGAAGAATACGAAATTTTATCCGAATTCAATGTCCGAATTTCATATATTAAATTCTATTAAGTATATTATAACTTTTATATTTCCTAATATATTTCAATATTAAAAGAAAACATGTCTCATTAATATAACATTTAGAAATCTAGGAAAACAAATGCATAATAACATCAATAATAAGAAAAACCTATGTAATTTAGATAAATTTAAGGGTTCGATTATCATCATTCGTATTTTGGTGATCTTCATGCATGCCCTTACTTAATTGATGTTTTATATGAAATTCACAAACTAATTAAACTTTAAAATAAATTCAGCAAGGTCAATTACTCTTTTGCCCTTTTATTTTTATGAATTTTCAAATGAACTTCCCTAGCCAAACACTCCCTTCCCCAAACCCCTGCAACCCGTCACCTTTCCCAGCTCAGCTTCCGCCACCAATTCGCCGCGGCCGGCGACTGGAAGTCGCCTGTAACGCCCCGTTTCTTTTTAAAGTAAACTTTGATCGAGGCGTCACTCACGTATAAGATTCACTCTTTCAAGAGATTAAAGATAAATAAATTTCCAGAAAAATTATTATAAAACATACATTTTTGAATTAAAATTTTCTTCAACTTTTAATCATTGGCTACCAGCATCCATCGCTCCAGCGCCACGCCCTAAATTCTTTAAACTGAAAATATTTTACATAAAAGGGGTAAGTGCCAAAAGGACACTTAGTGGGGTAGGGGAATTTATAATAATAAAATACACATACTATTACTTGCATATTATGCATATAATACACGTTGTAAACTCCCGAAGAGCCCCAATGGCAACTGTGGATAGATTTCCGAAAAATACCTATCAGGGCCCCAAGCCGACCCGAATTGGGCTGTTACACCCCATGGTGTTGGGAATTCCGAAGAATATCCCCTGTAGATGGGTTTCCAAAAAGGAATACCCTACTTGGCGTGGCACACGCATGCGCAGTTAAGTTTCACATAATGGTTCCACATAAACACATAATACACATCGATCACGTTCACGTTGGCCACATAATTCACATAACACATAAGTACAGAAAACCTTTGACATAGGTTGGTTTCTGAAGAAATCCCTTTTTTAGCGGGTATTATCCCGACTTATCATCACTTGAAATCTTTTGCATTTGCGTAACTTGAAATTCAATAGCTCTCAAATTCATATAATTTACTCGAAATACTGTTCATGTAATGAAAACATTTCCATTGAAAACATCAGCACATAATGACGGAATTTAAATCACTTAGTCACATAATTTTCCTTAAAACTGTACGATTTAAAACATTCAAGAGATTTTTACCCCCACCTTTTACGGAAGATGCTTGCAAAACGTCTACTTTTATCCGAGCTTAATTCTTTCCTCCCTTCGTAATTTCCTACAAAGTAATAGTGCTCGATTTAGAATATAATCAAACTATTATTAATTAAAATATATTCTTAATCTAGTCATTTTTTGTTAACAGACCATCTAACATAATGTTAATTAAATTATAATGAAAATGTGTTTATTAAAATATTATAAAACTTAATTAGACTTTAATTAGATCTTAGAAGAATTATCTTAGATTCAGGAAAATTAATTATAACTTTATGATTATGACGTATTTTATTTAACTATATAATTTAAATTATAAACCTGAATTCAATTAACTGAAATTATAAGTTAATTTAGGAAATATATTTATTTAATTGCATAACATGTTTAGTTAATTATTATTTAAGAGGATTTAAATTGATATTTACAATTAGGCATTTGGTTTATTTATTAAATTATGAAGTTCATACATAATGTCTATAATTATGTTTAGGTCTATATTTTTAGTCTCAAAAGCAATCTTACTAAATATAGGGTCTAACTTAAAATTCCAATTAACTCTTTAGTTAAATTATAATAATTAATGTAATAATACTCAAGTCCAAAGTCCGTCCTAAAACTAGGTTTTTCTTAATTATTTCGATAAGAAAATCTAGGATTTTATACCCTAATCGGTGATATAAGGAGTCTAAAATAATATAACTAATTAAAATAATTTATCTTTATCATTTAATTAAAGACCGGTTTCCATATATTAAATTCTAGTAATTATATGCTAACATTTATAATTCCAAAATATATATTCTAACTCCAAAGATATCATTTCCATAAATTCCATAATTCTAAGGAGTAGTGCATTATATTATCAAATATTTGGGAAAGCTATGTAATTAAATAATTTTGGGGGTTCGTTTATCATTATTCATTTAATTATGGATATAAACTGCAATGTACATAAATATGGGGTTAAACTGTAGTATCTATTAATTTAGGGACTTATGTTTAATTGTCTTAAACCTGAAATTTTGCAATTAAGTCCCTAGGATTTAATAAATTCCCAATTTTACCAAACCCCCAAAAAATACCCCTGCAACACCGCCCCTGTTCCCCCACCTGCTCGCCACCGCCGCGCCACCTCCACTGCCGGCGGCCCATGTCGCCGGCGACCCCTCTCACCACTCCCAATCCTCCCACACCAAACACACACATATATATACACAGCCTATATATATATATACAAACCCAGCTTCGCCGCCGCTGCTGCGGCGGCCCCTTCTCCATCGCCGGCGCAAGCCCGGCGCCACCGCCGCCTCACCACCTTCGTTTTCCTCCATCCAAGGCAACACACAACCAAAACATACATATGTATACCCTGTTCCAGCACAGCCATACACATATACATATATGCCTATCCATATCTATATATATATATACACTACAGCATCGCCGCCGCTATATGCGGCGGCCTTCAATTCATCTCACCGGCGCTACAGCGTCGGCCTCCCAAGTCAGTAGAGAAAACGGCGACCGATCAGCAGGGGGAAAGGAAAAAAAATAGCAAAAGGGGAAAAATATCGATCCCAAAACGGAGCCTAAAAAGAATCGTAAAAGTCTTGATATGAAATAGAATTTAACCAGAAAAAAAATACACAAAACTTACCGGAGGAAGGAGCCGGAAAAAGCTTGCCGACGAGAGAAAAGATGACCGGTGATGGCTGTGAAAGTGGGTGTGTGGAAGATGAGAGAGATATATGAGATGTAAAAAGAATGAAAGATAAGGAAATGGTTTACGTACTTGATGTCCATTTCCTTTTCCCAACACAAAACAAAGGTCAACAAAATTAAGCTAGATGTATATACTAGGTGAGGTGTCAAATTCTTAAGGGTGTTTGGACGTGAGGTGTGAACACACCACTAATACAATTAACTTAAATAATTTAGATAAATTAATAAATAGATAGGTAAAGTGGGTATTACATCGCCGGCGACCAACACGATCGGAGCATACCCCAGCCCCTCCACAGACACGGCCATACAGCCCCCCTCAACACCATCCGCACACAGCAGCCATCATACGCACACAAGCAGGCACACACAACCGGACCGAACCAGCTCCAGCCCGGTGAAACTGCCGCTTCCAGCGGTTGTTCTTACTTCGATGCACCGGCGCAACCCCGGCGCCAGCTCAGCCCCAAGACAGCGGCGAACGGCAGTTTACGATGCGGTGGAGACAGCTTCAAGAACAGCAGAGGTGAGGAAGAAAAGAAAATACGCAGCAGCTCCTTGTTTCAAGTTCCTAACCCGTCCCTGCGACTAGCTTGGCAAGAGCTACATTTGTGACCGTTTATCTTGCCGGAACTGATGATCGGCGGTGGAAAAGAGACGGTCAAAGCAGCTGCAAGTTGGAGGAAGAAGAGAAGACAATATTGCTTGCTTGATTGTGCTTTACGTACTTGAAGTGAGGGATGGAGTATGGCCTTAGATATCCAATCAAGTTTTCTTCTAGAAATATATTGACTTATCACACCTATATACCTATGCTACTATGCACTACATGTACCATAATTTATGCTTATATAATTATATCATGTATATATGTCATTTACGTAAAGTAGCTTAGGTTATATACATAATACTTATATAATACCTATGTTATAATCATATCTTATGAATTATATATCTTAATATTACATAATCTAATATTATATAACATATATTGTAAGTTTATCACATATAACTATATATACATTTATGCAATAAATAAATATATATATATATATGGTTATATATATATAAAATTCTAGGTGCTACAATATCAAGATTCTTGGATCTATACTTATTATCTTATAATATATGTCATATTATTAATTATATAATTTATATCATAATACTATATAATTTCTATTATAATATTATAAATTTTTCTTACATATATATATATATATACACACACAATAATAATATACATAATAAATTTTAAATTATTAGTATGATAGTAATAATTATTTTTATTTAAATTTCATTTCAATTATAGAACATTCCCGTGATATTTTGTATAGTTGAATTTTATTTTGGAATATTACATATTTAATCACTAAAGAAAATTCTTATGTATATATATGTCAAATGAATTTTTACATCTTATTTATTTATTTATTTATTTTTTTATTGTATTCTTATCCTCAATTAATTTCCAAAACTAGCCAATACTATTCATTTATCACCTTATATTATAATATTGCATTAATACTATATAATTTAAATTTAAATTAATGTATTTAAAATTTTTTAGGGTGTTTCAGTATGTCTAAGGGGTCATAATTAGGTTGAGTTGGAACATGGCAATAATAATTTTGACACGAACTCCATTTCATTTGGTGTCCAAAAATTTGAGCTGAATATGAACCAGAACTTTTATGGGTTGACAATATCTAATGTTGGACACGAAAACTTAGAATATACATTTATTTTTTAGATTTTCAAAATGCAATACACTTAAGATCTTTCAAATTAGTAAGGAAATAGGATCGAAAATTCAGAAAATTACAATTTACAAACTAATAATATTTTCAAATAAATACTACTTCCTCCGTCTCGGATCACTTTGCACACTAAATTGGGCACACTTTTTAAGAAAAAATAGATATTTGCTTTTTGGTTGAGGGTATAGTGGTCAAATTAGGCACAACTTTTAAGAAAAAGTTTGAATATTAAATGGTATTGTGTGAAAAAAAGTAATGGCATTCTTTGTAAATAAATGTGTATTGTGAGGGTGTTGATTATGTTAAAATTTGCCATTTTTGGGTGTGCAAAGTGTTTGGGGACAAAGTAAAAAGGAAAGTGTCCAAAGTGTTAAGGGACGGAGGGAGTATTACTTAATTCATTTAATGCTTTATTTATAAATTCAATTTGCAGAGAACCAACCATAAACCACTATTTGTTCGGCACCTAAATTGTGAGAGTTATTGTCTCTCAGTGCTAAGATACCCTACATTGAATATAAAACATGAATTATTAGCTTCAAATCATAAATTATTCGTCATTACTACATTCATCCCAAAATTGAGTGTGGTTTTAGATGTTTTCATACCGATTAAGAAAGATGATATAAAATTGATCCACTCTTGTTGTATAGTTATTGTGTGAGTTTTTTCTCTTTTCTTTCTACAACTCTCTTTAATTTGACATGAGTAAATGAGAGTATTTTTGATAAGATTATTGATAAATATATTTTAATATCTTAAAATGACACATATTTTGAGGTGATATTTTTTTTTTGTTAAAACAACTTTTATTTTGAGATGGGTGATAGTTATTAAAAGTGTCATGTGATAAGGCGAATTGAAGTAATGGATGAATAATATGACTGAAACAAATCTAAATTTATTACTGCAAGCCTATATTGTACGGGTAGCTGCAGTGCACGCCCTCACTAATGAACTTTAAATGCACGTAACAAAGGAGGTTTATTGAAGTAGGGTGCATAGAGAGATGGAGAGAACTAAATTTGAGTTTATTTTAGTAATAAATTTTGGTGGATCGATGAAATTATCTTTTGTGGGGATATCATTAAGTGAAATATTTAAAAACTAAATGAGTTTTTCTTATAAGAATTGAAATATTTATATTCCTAGAAAACAATTCCAAAATCCTCAATTTCTTATTTTAAATAAATAAAATACTTTGTATACTAATAAATCCAAAATTTATTTTCCAAATATAGTTCCAATTTCTATAACTACATAAAAAACCATAAATCAATGTAAAAATATATTGAACATATTATTAAATATTCAAATAAAATCTTAAAATCATATTTAAGAAGTAAAAATTAATAAATTACTAAAACAAATTGGAAACTCACATGAAATACAAAAGTTATAATTAAATATAATATTTTAATAAATATTAAATCATTCATAGAAATGGAAAATTATATCAAAATTCTAAAAATAAACAAATGAACAAAAGATTTGATAAATTTAAAATAATGATTCAAAAATAAAATAAAATAAATAAAAAAATAGAAATTAATATGTTAAATCTGAACAATTATTTTAACTAAATGGATAATTGACAAATAAATATAAAGAAACTTATTTTAAATATTATATTCTATTTTGTTTCGTCAAATTTCAAAAATTGGAGTATATTTGAATTTTTTTGCCATGTTTTATAAAGTTTTTAATTTGTTTTATTAAATTATAAGTTTTATGTATCCTTCCGAGAAGTAAATTTCAAAATATGTTAGTACCTTATGCTTTATTTGTTACTATTAGATAATTTAAAGATTTTCATTTAATATATAGTGATTTATAGTTAAACACATCTTATTTATAAATTATGAATTTCCAGTACATTATTTTTATATGTGAATATTTAAATTTATGTTATAAGAGTTAACTCAATTTGCTTTCAATTTGAACAAATTTAGCATAGGCCTTCACATGCACTTAGACAATTGGACCTAATTAGGAAGTTCAAGTCCATTTAGATAAATCAATTTGAATAGGTGTGGATTTGAAATTTATCATTTTTATTTTAAATTAATTTTGTAGTCATTTCGATGGATTTGATTTCAAATCCACTCAAATTTAAGTGGATTTGAAATTCATTCATTTAAAATCTAAAATTTCAAATCGCTTTATTTAAATGGAGCCTTAAGTTAAACTTTTTCCAGATTTGATATTTGATTAATTACTATCTCAAATTGCCAACCCAAGAAACTAGTATCTTAAATGGGCAAACTCCTAACGTGTTATTGAGCAAAATAGATATTTAACTCTACACTATGTAGTGAGTTATGCTTAACCTCAAACTCTAACATTCCACTAACTTTAAGCAATTTCACTTAAATTTTACATTGAGCGCCTCTTGGCTCAAAGGGGTACTTTGTATGAGGCTACACATATTGAGTATAACTCGTTTGCTAATTACAATTGTTGAATATACGAGATATATATAATCTACATGATACACTCAACGAGAAAATAAGATAAAAAAATCTACAAATTGATTACATTGAAATTCCCCTAATTTCTAGAATGATATATAATATATTCCCGCAAAAGTAGAGTACTTTCATCAACGATTTGGATTTCAGCTGTTTAAACCGCGTGCGAGATAAGGATTTTATAAGGAGATCGACAAGCTAATCAATGGTGTTGACATTAGAAAACGTTTAGTAGTCCTTTAGTACATAGTTGAAATGACAAAATGAATATCAATAGCAATATGTTCTATCTAATAGTGTTGAATAGGATGCAAGGCCAAGCGAGTAGTACCCATGTTATCACACAATATTCGAGGAGGACCATGATTTACATGTCAAGGTCTTGAAAAGACGTAATCTAGCAAATTTCGGAGGTGGCAGAAATAAGGGCCCAATATTCGACCAATATTGAATGCCAAGAGATAGGATTTGATCCAAGGAAACTGAGATAAGCTGAAGTCGACTCTCCATCACATAAATCCCCTTCAAAGTCATGTCTCTAGGTTATCGGCATTCAAGTGTCTGTACTTGGTCGGCAATTGGAAGTCCTCAATAAATAAAGTTGGTTCATAAGGATTTTCTTAGAAATATTTAGCATAAATATGTTCCAGAGTCTTGGGCTTGAATTATTGAGACTGTTTCCAGCTTTACTAAGTTTGATTCTTACTCTTTGACCAACTTCATTGTAGAGTTCTTCAGGTTTCAACTGTTTATCCCTTTAGATCTTCAATTCTTCAGGTCTTTAGCTCTTCGATTCTTTAGATCTTTAGTGTTGAAAATTGGTTTTGAAAAGTTGGTGTTGACCAATCTTTGATCAAAATTTTCATGGTGTTTCGTTAGTTGGAAACGAAAATAAGCTATAAATTTAAATCTACGTTTCGAGTAGATAAATTGAGAGTATTTATTTTCTCAAATTCAATTTCGGATGAATGAGAAATTAATGCTTGAATTTGGCAACTTAAATTGAAAACGTGTGAAAGTTTGAAGATGTGTGAATTTGTGAAAAGGTGTAAGTTTGAATTGAATTAATGCAATCCAAATTAAAGTGATGCAACTAACCCGAAACATTGTGAGACACTCTATTTCATTTCAAAAGGTGTCTAATTGTGGAAAGACTTCAATTCAAACCAAAAGGTGTCTAATTATGAAAATACATCATCTCAAGTTAAAATGTATCTATTATGGAAAGACATCACACCTCTTCAACTTCTATAAATAGACCTCACATTCAATCATTTCATTAACTCTATTACGACTTACATTATTAGCATTTTAGCAATTGTAGTCTCTCATCATCTAGTCTAAGAAAGTTCCAAATATCATTTTCGTTTGCCCAAAAACATTTAGATTCATTGTGCTGCAATCCTTAAATTAGTAAGTCATTGTATCTTGGAAATATTTGTCGTACACCGTAAAGCACAGAATAAATGATAATTTCGTCTTACGGAGAAAGAGTCCAACCCTTGTGTTGACTTTCCATTTCCAACAACGTAAGATGAATTTTTTTTTGTATTTGAAGATGACTAGCTCTGTACCTATAGTACCAATTTATGCTGAAAGACCCGTGAAGTTCGACGGTACTGAATTTAAGTGATGATAACAAAAGATGTTCTACTTAACAACCTTGAATTTGGTTCGTTTCTTGAAAGATGGCACACCAAGTGTGGAGGAAAATAAAGCTGATCATCAGAAAAGGATTGCTTTGGACGCATGGAATCATAGTGATTTTCTGTGTCTCAATTACATCCTTAACGGGCTTGACATTTCCCTCTACAATGTATACTCAATGACAAAAACTATAAAAGAATTGTGGGATTCACTAGAAAAGAAATACAAGACCGAAGATACCGGATTGAAGAAATTCATCATCGGTAGGTTCTTGGATTTCAAAATAGTGGATACTAAGATGGTCTTAGATCAAGTACGAGAGTTGTAATTGATCTTACATAACATTCATGTTGAAATAATGCAACTGAGTGAATCTTTACAAATAACTGTCATTATTGAAAACCTACCTCCTCTTTGGAAAGAGTTCAAGAACTACCTTAAGCACAAATGAAAGAAAATAGGACTTGAGGACTTGATCGTGAGACTAAGGATTGAGAAAGACAACTAAAAATTTGAAGTCAAGAGCGGCAGGACATCTATATGGAGGCAAAAGCAAATTTTGCTGAAGCAAATACTAGCAAAACAGAAGAAAGCTAAAAAGTTCAAAGGAAACTGCTACAATTGCGACAAACCCGGTCACATGATAAAGAATTGTCGACAGCCCAAAAAAGACAATAGTGGTCAGGCTGATCTAACTGAGGAAAATTCAGTATCTTTGGGTATGAATGAGTTAAACCTATCAACTATCATATTTGAAGCCAACTTGGTGGGTTATCCGAGAGAGTGGTGGGTGGACACTAAGGCTATATGCCACATATGCTTAGAAAAAAAGATTCTCAAGCTACACATCGATCAACGGTAGAAAGCAGTTTATGGAAAACTATGCAACCTCCAACATAGTTGGATTGGGAATAGTGGTACTGAAGATGACCTTGGGGAAAGAGCTGACGTTTGTGGATGTGCTGCATGTCCCAAACATTCGCAAAAACTTAGTATCTGGTTCTCTATTGAGCAAAGCCGGATTTAAGCTAGTATTTGAAGTTGATAAGTTTGTATTGACCAAAAGTGGTCAATTCATAGAAAAGGGCTATCTTGAGAGATGGCTCTTTAAGATGAATGTAATAACTATTGAGCGTGATAATAAAGTTATTAATTATTCTTACTTGCTTGAATGTTATAATTTATGGCATAATAGATTAGGAAATGTAAATTAAACAAACTAATGAAATTAGTAAATTTAAATTTACTATCTGCAATGGATTTTGATCCACAAAACAAATGTGAAATTTGTGTTAAGGTAAAAATGGCCAAAACATCTTTTGATTCAGTGGAAAAAAATACTAAACCTCTAGAACTTATTCATACCAATATATGCGATATGAAACTAGTGCAAACTAGAGGTAGAAAAAAATACTGTCACTTTTATCGATGATTGCACTAGATATTGTTATGTATATCTTTTGAAAGGGAAAAACGAAGTTATTGAAGCTTTCAAAAGTTATAAGAATGAAGTTGAGGATCAACTTAGCTTGAAAATCAAAATGATTCGAAGTTACAAAGAGGGAGAATATGTTGCTCCGTTTGAAGAATTCTGTACAGAACATAGCATAATTCATCAAACGACTACGTCATACTCACCTCAATCAAATGGTGTTCAGAACGTAAAAACAGAACTCTGAAAGAGATGATGAATGCTATTTTGATAAGCTCTGGCTTACCACATAACATGTGGGGGAAGCAATCCTTTCAGCTAATTACATTCTCAGCAAATTGCCACACAAGAAAATGAAGAATACTCTATATGAATTATGGAAAGGAAGACAATCTTTCTACAATTTCCTAAAAGTGTGAGAGTGCCTAACCAAACTCGAAGTGCCTAAACCTAAACAGGTTAGAATAGGATCCAAGATAATTGATTGCATTTTCATTGTTTATGTATATCAAAGTAGTGCTTATCGATTTCTAGTGTACAAATCGGATATTCCTGATATAAATGAAGGAATGATCATAAAATCAAGAAATATAATATTCTTTTAGAACACTTTCTGAACAAAGAAAGAAAAGAGATAAGTTCAAACAAAAGAACTTGTGAAGTTGTACAAAGTTCTCCTCATATTGAAGAGGAACTAAGACGCAACAAAAGAAGCAAAGTAGCCAAGACGTTTGGTCAAGATTTTCTAACATACATGTTATAATAATGAACCTAGGACAATTTAAGAGACATTGTCCAGTTTAGATGGTCCTCTTTGAAAATAGACTATTAATAGTGAGATTGAGTCCATCATGTAGAGTCACACGTAGGAAATTGTTGATCTCCCATCAGGATGCAAACTTTTAGGATGTAAATGAATCCTTAAAAGAAAATAAAAAGCCGATGGATCAATCGAAAAGTATAAAGCTCGTTTGGTAGCTAAAGGTTTCAAACAAAAGAAGCATATGACTTCTTCGATATATACTCTCCAGTCACAAGAATTACATCCATTAGAGTACTCATTGCTATTGCAGCACTGCATAACCTTGAGATACATCAAATGGATGTAAAAAACAACATTCCTAAATGGGGAATTGGAAGAGGAGATTTACATGGAACAACTTGTTCAAGTCTCTATATGGGCTTAAATAATCACCCAAATAATGACATGAAAAGTTTGACAGAACTATGATGTCAAAGAGTTTTCATATCGAGTGTGACAAATGTGTATACAATAAGGGTACACCTGATGAATATATAATCGTTTGTTTATATATAGGTGATATATTGATCATGGGCAGCAATCCTGATGTGATCGTGAAAACTAAGAACATGTTGAAGAAAAATTTCGATATGAAGGATATGGAGGATGTCATACTATATATAAAGATTTCTAGGACATCTGATGAATTGTCTTGTCATAATCTCACTATAATGATAGTGTACTTAAGAAATTTAAAGTCTATGACCAGTAGACTTAACTCTACACTTAGCCAAAAATAGAGGAGACCTAGTATCCCAACTAAAAATATGCAAAGATTATTGACAGTTTAATGTACCTTACGAATTGTACACATCCTAACATTGCATATTTTGTTAGCAAACTTGGTAAATTCATGAGTAATCTAGGAAATAATCATTGGACTGTTTTGACAAATAGTACTTAGGTATTTGACACATACCTTAAGTCATGACATATTTTATCAAGATATCCAGTTGTACTAGAAGGATACAATGATGCTAATTGGATATCTGACACTAAAGACTCTAAGTCCACTAGTGGCTACATGTTCACTATAGGTGGGGAGCCGTGTCTTGAAAATCCTCTAAACAAACGTGTATGGCTCAATCCACAATGAAGTTTGAGTTCATTTCACTAGATAAGGTTGGCGAACAAGTTGATTGACTTAGAAAATTTTTAGAGAATATTCCATGTTGGAACAGACTAGTGTCATCTATTATGATTCAATGTGATAACATGTTAGCTATCGGGCGGATACAATGTTGTATGTATAATGGTAAATCTCGACACATTTGGAGGAGACATAATACTATTAAACAATTTATCTCTAATAGAATAACTATCATTGACTATGTGAAGTCAAAGGAAAATATAGCGGATCCGCTAACAAAAGACATAAATAGAGATCTAATGTACAATGCAGTAAGGGGAATGGAGTTAAAACTCACACACTAAAGAACGTTCGTAGCGGTAACTCAACCATGATGAATGGAGATCTCACGAACTTGGTTTAATGAGACAACTAAGTTATGGATGGTTCAAATGTGCACTTGAAACCTATCTAATACCTCATTCTCGAAGCTCTCCAAGTGCTAACCTGTTGACGTGTGGTGAGGGTAAGCTTTTATACTTTTAATTATTCCTATACCTTTAAATGGTGGAGTACTACAAGATACTCTTTATAAGAGATCACCTATATAAGTGAGAAGTTTGGCCGCTTCAATTTAATCACTTATGAATCCAAAATATGGTTCAGAACCGAAATGGACACAATGTGAGAATAAAAGATATTAAGAGATGCTATTGTGTAAATATTATTGTCTTGATTTACACAAAAAACTGATCGGTTCAAGACATAACGTTTATCGAGCAGCGAGTAAATCCGATAACATCTTACTTAGGAAAGGTCATAGCCGGAAGCTATCTATTTTGATGCAATAGTAGCTCGTCGGAACTTTTTAAAGTGTCTACATTCACATATGCATTAATTTCCATTCATGTGAGAGATTGTTGAAAATTGATTTTGAAAAGTTGGAAATGACTAATCTTTGACCAATTTTTTCATGGTGTTTCATTTATTAGAAATAAAAATAATTTACAAATTTGAAATCTATGTTTCGAATAGATAAATTTAGAGTATTTATTTTCTCAAAACTAATTTCGAATGAATGAGAAATTAATGCTTGAGGTTGGCAACTTAAATTGAAAATGTGTGAATTTATGAAAATGTGAGTTTGAATTGAATTAATGCAATCCAAATTAAAGGGATGCAACTAAGAGTATGTCTCATATATACTTGGTGTACATACAATCCGGGTCGACTTGAATCTGCGTAATTTTAATTTTTTTTTTTAGCTTCCAATCTAAAACCTTTATATACAAATTTTGTGACCTTTATAATCAATAGCTTAGAAAATAAATGAAGAATTTTAGCAAAATTTGTACATAGACACCTTCATGTTATATTCATATGACCCTTATATATATATATATATATATATATTCATGTAACATTTATATACAAATATTTATACCTTTATATACCTTTATATATTACATAAAGTTATATGGATATTTGTACATAAATGTCACATGAATATACATAAGGGACACATGAATGTCACATAAAGGTATCTATGTGCGAATTTTGTTGAAATTCTCCATTTTTTTTCTAAGTTATAATGCATAAAAGTCACAACATTTATACATAAAGGTCACTGAATTTGTACATAAAGGTCAATATATAAAATTGAACAAAAAAAAAAAGAAATTTGGGGATCCGGGTCGGGTTGACCCGAATTGCACGGATCTTAGATTCGTGCACCAGGTGCATAGGAGAATTTGTGTTTAACTAATTCAAAATATTGTGAGACACTCTATTTCATTTCAAAAGGTGTCTAATTGTGGAAAGACTTCAATTCAAAGCAAAAAGTGTCTAATTATGAAAAGACATCATTTCAAATTAAAAGATGTTTATTATAGAAAGACATCACACCTCTTCAACTACTATAAATAGACATCACATTCAATCATTTCATTAACTCTACTACAATTTGCATTATTAGCATTTTAGCAATTATAATCTCTCATCATCTAGTTTAAGAAAGTTCCAAATATCATTTTCATTCACTGAAATTTTGGAGTCGTGCTGCGATCCTTAAGTTAGTCAGTCATATTTTGGGAATATTTGTCGTAAAACGTAAAATACTAAATATGGGACAATATCAACTTACGGAGAAAAAATCCAACTCTTACCTCGATTTTTTCATTTATTATTTTTAAATAATTTTCAAGTAGACCACAAATACCATTTTCTAACATTTGGACCTTCGGTCTTCAACTATTCAATTCTTCAGTCTTCATGCGATCTTCAACTCTTCAGGTCTTCGATCTACTTCGGTCTTCAGCTCTACTATAAAGTTCCCCCAAAATAAATGCTTCCAAATTTGAACTTTGGACTTTACTTATCAAGATATTTCAACAGACTTAAGTACTCGATTATTCTAGGACTCGAATATCTAACAACATTATAGACTAGAAACTTAATTGACTAACTTAATTCGAGTTTTCTCATCATTAAAATTACAAATATATCATAACATAAACATATAACAAGTGATAGTTAAATATATTAAATAATATAACTAGGTAGTATATGTTTTGTTATGGTCAAACTGATTACAATGACCAAACCGAACTAATTTCCAACCGAATTGAATCGAACCGGGTGTCCTACCTCGCTTTGGTTGTTATATGCGAAATACTCTGATAGGCAAATTATGCCTGTCCCGGCGAACTACGTTAGCTCGGAATGTAGCAACGAACTGAATGATTGGATGAGAACGGACTGATTCTAACTGTCCGCTATTTTCACGGGTCTGTTATCCATATCCCTTATTTCTAGGGTAATATCGAGCTAATCCTTGATTTTCGGAGAACTCTTACTTCAACTATAATTAGGACTCCTATTTCTACTACAACAAGTATCAGGGAGTATATATATGTCCTTGTTCTTTTCACTTTACACACACGCAATACATAAAATACACATATCATATTACTTGAGAGAATTCAGAGCAATTCGACTGACTTGAGCATCGGAGTCCCTTCGCCGAGAACCTCTCCCGGTGTTTGTTTTGTAGGTTTTTTCGGTTCCGAGTGTTCAAGTTTTCGAGTTTTGGTTCCGAGAAGACGCACGTCAGATCGGAGCAACATCAATTGGCACCGTCTGTGGGAAACTTTTGAGTTAAGACGTTGAGAGCAAACATGGTAAATACCAGAGGAACACAGAGAACGGAGATAGGTGGACCATCGAGGAATCATGAGGAAGAAGGGGACAGCCAGAACACAGTCCCAGCTAATCCTCCTCACACTATTACTTTGACTCCTGAAGAGCTTTCCGACTTGATATCGGCGGCAGTTCAAAGAGCCTTGAGTGCACAAGTCAAGGGACAACCGAAAAACGTTGAAATTGAGGTTGAGAAAAATCAACCAGAGGACAAGTCACAAGCCAATGAGAGAGAGAGTCATTCCGATCATCCCAGGGGTCAAAAACGGGAACGTGTTGAGCTATCTGAGAAAGTTGTTGAGTTACGAAGGGAACTGAGGGAAGCCCATCAGAACGCTCGCCGAGCTCCACGAACCTCAAGGGGGAACCCTTTTTCTGACCTAATTATGAAGGACGAGCTACCCATCTCTTTTCGCCCAGTTAACTTCGAGTACGATGACACTGCTGACCCATGGGAGCATTTGTGTCGATTCGAAAATACTGCCCTTTTACACCGGTATTCTGAAGGGATTAAGTGTAGGGTGTTCGCTACCACCCTCACCAAAGCCGCACAGACTTGGTTCAGTCAGCTAAGTGATGGAGTGATTCATAATTTCGAACAACTATCAAATTTGTTCTTACATCAGTTCGCCAGTGTTCGGAAGCAGAAGCGATCTGCTCAAACGCTATTTGGAATCCGACAAAAGATGGAGGAGACGTTGAGAGACTACGTCAAAAGGTTCACAGCTGCAACCCTTGAGGCCCCTGAGGCTTCGGGCGATCTGGTGGTTAGTGCTTTTATTCAAGGGTTGAGAGAGGGTGATCTTCATACTTCTCTGGTGAAGAAGACCCCCCTGGATTTGGATGATTTACTACAAAGAGCTACCAAGTATATCAATCTAGAAGAAGCAGTTCGGATTAAGAAATGAGATAGTTCCAGCCGAGTGAACAAAGCACGCGAACAGGAAAGCATAAGAAAGCGACACTTTGGAGAACCCCGAACAAAATTTGCACCTCCGCAGTTAAGAGACAATAGGGGAGGCCGAAGATATGAACGGTACATGCCATTGACGATTCCTCCTGAGCAGGTGCTAATGGAAATCTGGAATCAGCCCCAGTTAAAATGGCCGACGACCTAGAGCCCAAATCCCAAAAAACCACCCACCTACGGCAACGGGAAGTTATGTCGGTTCCACAATGAATATGGCCATAGTACAGATGAATGTTGGCATTTGCAAGATGAATTGGAGAGGTTGATCAGAGAGAACAAATTGACCCGATATGTTCGGCAGTATCCTCGCGAACATAAAGATCATCGAAACGGCTAATGAGGGCCGAGAAGGGATAGAAGACGAGAACATCCCGAACTACCTCCACCTCCGCCAAATCCACAACATAATGAGCTCGGTAGAGAAGAAAGACCTACCATACACATGATCATTGGAGGCCCTACTGATGGAGATTCAAATAGAGCCCGCAAAGCAAGACTAAATTCAGTTCGGCAAAAATGTGTTAAAGTTCAAACCATTTTTGATGACGTAGTGATAGAGTTCGGAGCTCGCGACAAAGTGGCAATCCAAAGCCCCCAGTTTGATGCTTTGGTAATTTCTGCAGAGATCGGAGGCTTTGAGGTTAAGAGGATATTTGTGGATACAGGGAGTTCGATGGACATCATGTTCATGGATTGTTTCAGGAAGATGAGGTTAACGGTGGAAGTAAAATCAGTAGAAACTTCCCTTTATGGTTTCTCGGGTAAAGCGGTGGTTGTTCTGGATAAGGTACAATTACCTATGGTGTTAGGAGAAGGAGAATGAAGGCAGAATAAGACAATAACTTTCCTGTTGGTAGATGCGCCTTCTCAATATAATGTGATTCTCGGCCGCCCGTCGTTGGGTACCTATGCAACAATTATTTCACCGGCACATCTGATGATGAAGTTCCCCGTCGAAAATAATCAGGGTTGAATCCTAGGAGTAGGGATAGTTCATGATGACCAACAAACAGCTCGTCGATACTATGTTATCGTAGTTCGCCAGTTGGAGTCCAGAAAACGAAACTCTGAACAAAGAGATGATTTTGATCGAGAAAGAGACATTAGTCACAAAAAAAGATGAGAAGCGAACACGGCTGAGTTCGTAGAAGGAGAATTGATGAGCTTCGAACTGATTCCAGAACAACCTGGTCATACAGTTCACCTTGGAAGTGACTTAGCCGAACAGATGAAAAAGGAAATAATTGAGGTCTTAAGGGAAAATGTGGACTTGTTTGCATGGAAGCCGGAGGACATGAGAGGAATAAATCCGAATGTGGCTGTTCACAAGTTGAATGTCAAACCCGAAGTTCGACCCGTCAAACAAAGTTAAGGCACTTCAGAGAACATCAGAATGAGATCATCGAGAAAGAAGTCAGGAAGTTATTGGAGATAGGACATATTGAAAAAATTCTGTATCCTCGGTGGTTAGCTAATATTGTTTTGGTGCCTAAACCAGGAAACAAGTGGCGTATGTGCATCGACTTCCGCGATCTCAATAAAGCCTGCCCCAAAGACTATTATCCGCTTCCGCGAATTGATAAACTAGTTGATTCAACAGCAGGATGCGAATTTCTTAGTATGATGGATGCAGCCCAAGGGTATCATCAGATCCTGTTGCACCCAGAAGACAAACCCAATGTTGCTTTTATCACCTCGTCGGGAACGTATTGCTACACGGTGATGCCGTTTGGATTAAAGAATGCGGGGGCTACTTATCAAAGGATGGTGGACAAGATGTTTGCCCATCAGTTAGGTCGGGATATGGAAGCTTATGTAGATGATATGCTAGTAAAAAGTGCTAAAGCGAACACACATCCTTCGGATTTAAGAGAAACCATGGCAACCATTCGGAGGAGTGGAATGCGTTTGAACCCTGCGAAGTGTTCTTTCGGAGTAAAGGCGGGAAGGTTCTTGGGATACATGGTTACTGAAAGAGGAATCGAAGTCAATCCCAGTAAAATCCAAGCTATACAAAACATGACCGCTTCTCGAACTATGAAAGAAGTATAAATCCTAACTGGTCGCGTAGTTGCCCTAAGCAGGTTCATCTCCAGATTGGCGGACAAAAGGTTACCTTTCTTTAAAGTTCTCAGAAAAAGTAGTCAGTTCGGCTGGAATGAGCAGTGTCAAAAGGCCTTCGACGATCTGAAGGTTTTTCTTGTTACACTTCCCCTGTTAAAACAACCAGTTCAAGGAGAACCGCTAATAGTATACCTAGCAATCGGAGAAGATTCAGTCAGTTCGGTCCTGGTAAAAGAGATAGGCAAAGACCAGTTCCCAATATACTTCGTTAGCAAAGTCCTTCAAGATGCGGAAATACGCTATACGGAGATTGAGAAAGTAGCATATGCACTAGTAACTGCGGCCAGAAGATTAAGACCATATTTTCTAAGCCATACGGTCATAGTACGAACTGACCATCCGTTGAGCATCATATTAGGGAAGCCAGACGTGTCAGGACGATTGGTTAAGTGGGTTGTCGAGTTAGGCTAATTCGACATTAGGTATGAACCACGAACGGCAGTTAAAGGCCAGGCTTTGGCAGACATCATACAAGAGACGACCAGGATCCAGGAGAAGAAAGAATGGGAACTCTTTGTAGATGGATCCTCATCCCGTCATGGAGCCGGAGCTGGTATCTTATTGATCAGCCCAGAGAAAGATGAGCTACAGTTCGTTGTTAAATTCTTGTTCAAAGCCTCTAACAATGAAGCAGAATACGAAGCCTTCCTGCAGGGTTTGAAAATAGCTGAACAAGTCGGAGCTCGTCAGGTAACAGTTAAATCTGATTCGCAACTAGTAACTCAGCAGCTGCAAAACCGATGCGAAGTTAAAGACGATCGGATGAATTCTTATGTGGAAAAAATCAGGGAAATGGAGAGTAAGTTCGAAAAACTCCAAATTGAGCAGATTCCCAGAAGCGAGAACCAAAAGGTGGATTTCCTTTCTAAGATAGGCAGTTCGCTTCAAGACTGTTCGTAAAGAACTATAACAGTAATGAGAGTGGAAAGAGAAAAGGAGGTAATGAACATAGATAACGGGATGAATCTTGATTGGAAAACTCCGATTATACGCTTTTTAGAAGGCAAGAGAGATGGAACAGAAAAAGAATTAGAAAAGCTGGAGAGGCAAGCTCGATTTTATTATCTACTCAAAGAGGCCTTGTACAGAAAAACATTCCTAACGACAGATGCCCGATGTCTATCAAGAGAAGAAGGAATCAGAGTCCTGGAAGAAACCCACGAGGGAGGATGTGCCGAACACGCGGGAGCTAGATCTTTAGCTCGAAAAGTAGTACGAGCTGGATTCTACTGGCCCACAATGAGAAGTGATGCGAACGAAATAGTTAAGAGATGCGAAGCTTGCCAGAAGCATAGATGGCGAATTCATACCCCTGCCGCTGACATGCTAACTATTTGTTCGCCGTGCCCTTTCGCTAGATGGGGAATTGACATTGTCGGCCCCTTTATGAAAACTCGAGGAAGCAAGCAGTTTGTAGTAGTAGCGGTGGACTATTTTACGAAATGGGTCGAAGCCGAACCCTTGGCCAGGATCACTGAAGCCAAAATGATCAATTTTATTTGGAAGAACATCTGTTGTAGATTCGGTTTACCGAGGATTTTGGTTTCAGATAATGGAGCTCAGTTCCGAGGAAAAAAGATTGTCGAGTGGTGCAAAGAGATGAAGATCTTACAAATATTCACGGCAGTTGCTCATCCTCAAGCAAATGGACAAGTCGAAGTGGTAAACAGGATCATACTGGACGGACTGAAAAAGCGACTAGAGTCTCAAAAGTCTAATTGGGTAGACGAACTACCGTCGGTCCTATGGGCATACCGAACTACTCCGCGATCGACGACGGGAGAGAGTCCATTTAATCTGGCCTTCGGAATGGAAGCCGTTATGCCAGCAGAAATCCAGGGAGAGGCATTGAGAATCACAAGTTTTGAGCCTCTGAAGAATGAGGAGCTAATCAGGATTGATTCGATATTCTTGGATGAACTACGAGATAAAGCTAGAGTTCGGAATGAGTTATACAAGAGGCGTGTTCAGGCGGCATTTAACAAAAGAGTTCAGAAAAGGGAGTTTCGGATCGGTGATATGGTTCTAATGCAATCAGATGCCTTGGTCAATATTGGAAAATTAGACGCTACTTGGGAAGGACCGTACATAATATCCAAGATTCTTTCAGGAGGATCTTACGAACTGACTGATGGAGAAGGCAAATTATTACCAAGACCTTAGCTTGTGAGCCACTTGAAGAAATTTTATGCGTAATACGCTACTCCTGTACGATTACTTTTTAAATTTCTGTTAACTTAATAAAATAAGTCAATATTCGACCCGTGGATGTAGGCTAGTTTGGCCGAACCACGTTAAAATGGATGTGTCTTTAAGTTCCTGTCCGAATTCTGTACTATTTTTCTGAACTGATTGATTTCTCCTTGGAAGGGTTGATCGACCGAACTGATCAATGAAACCTTCCTAGGAATGAATTGATTGATTTCTCCTTGGAAGGGTTGATCGACCGAACTGATCAACGAAACCTTCCTAGGAACGAACTGATTGATTTCTCCTTGAAAGGGTTGATCGACCGAACTGATCAACGAAACCTTCCATAGGAACGAACTGATTGATTTCTCCTCGGAAGGGTTGATCGACCGAACTGATCAACGAAACCTTCCTAGGAATGAACTGATGAATTTCTCCTTGGAAGGGTTGATCGACCGAACTGATCATCGAAACCTTCCATAGGAATGAACTGATTGATTTCTCCTCGGAAGGGTTGATCGACCGAACTGATCAACGAAACCTTCTTAGGAATGAACTGATGATTTTCTCCTTGGAAAGTCTGATCGACCGAACTGATCAGGAACCTTTCCTTGGAACGAACCAAATGATTTCTCCTTGGAAAGTCTGATCGACCGAACTGATCAGGAACCTTTCCTTGGAACGAACTGAATGATTTTTCCTGGGAAGTTTTGATCGACCGAACTGATCAACAATCTTCCTTCGAAATCAAACATCTTGGTTAAAACTATCAAACACATCCCTTAGGGACGAACTAATTGAGTGAACTGAAAATAGATCATTCTGGGTCTATTGCGATCATCAGTTATTTATTTGAAGTAGAACGAAGTATCTATTCGAACTGATACTTGAGAAAAGTTGGTAACATTCAAAGCAAAAAGCAGTTACAGAAAAAAGGTACAAAGTATTTCTAAAAAAGAAAAGACGAAAAATACATTCAAACCCCAGAAGGGCCTTCAGAAGAAGGAAAGGGTCCGCTGGCCGGAGGAGGTGGCAAATGGGCGAAATCTCCTCGGAGAGATCTGAGATTAAGCTCGGAGTCACCTCGCCAGATTGAGAAAGAGACGGATCAATATTAGAGCGATCAGGGAGGACCTCCGATATGGACTGTTCCAGAAAACCGGACCACCACTTTGCATCAACATCCTCGTTCGGATCCCCCTTCCAACCCGGAGGAATGGGAAACGTTTTAGCCAACTTATCGCCCAGGAGGGGAAGGTCGTATTCGAACAAAGATCCCGGCAATACTTGACCAGTCTCCCGTTGAAAACGTTTAGCAATTTCAATCACCTCCTCCTGGCGCAGGCGAACTCCTTCCGTGAAGTATGCTTGGGCCATTGGGGCTGCTTTGGACAAAAAGAGAACGGAGTCCCAGAGACAATGAATGATTTTTTCACGATACTCCGCGGCTATCAACTCCATCTCCGAGCTCCGTACGAACTGACGAAAACCTTCCGCAATCCCGGCCTTGAACATGCTGTCCTCGGATTGAGCCCGCGCGGCTCTCTCCCGTTCTAACTCCTCCCTCAACCTGCGATTCTCAGCCTCCATTGAAATAAAAGCATCTTGCTTCTCCATGGCGAACTTCTCCTTTGCCAAAAGCAGCTCTTCCTTCCGAGCAACCTCCGAACGTGCCAGCCCCAGGTCCAAATCACTCTGCTCCAGCAAAGCAGATAATTTGTGGGACTTCTCCGACTAGGGATAGATCACTCTCAAGCGTCTTTTTCTCGTCCATCACCTCCACCAACTTTTGATGGCTTTCTCGGAGCAGAGCTCGGCGACGGAGAGCTGTCTTGGCTAATCCTTCGAAGAAATTTTTGAAGTTTGTCACACGAGTTAAATTTTTCCTTCTCTTTGGCATCTTCTTCATCTTCGCCTTTAGCTGGCTTCTCGGCCGGCTCTTCCGAACCGCCGACCTCCTCGGTAGTTCGCGACTTTTTGGCCCGAGATCCCCGCGAACTGGAGGACCCCCTTTTCTCAGTAGGAGGAGTCTTCGTCGGGATATCACTAACTTTCTCAACCAGGTCAATAGGTTCCGTAGCAGGGACATCGATGGGGACCGAACTGGGTGGATTTCGAGGGGAAGATACAGCATCAACAGCAACAGTGGCCATTACCCCCTCCGTCTCCCGAACTGACTCGTCGGGGGGGGCCAAGTGTTCGGCTGGCAAGCTCCGCAAGGCGATCCTCTTCTGCTTGCTTATAGCTAGCCGCCAGGTCGGTATTCACTTCGTGCTGGGAGGGCGAATAAGGAGTTCGCTCAACCTTAGGAACATCATTCGCGAAGCTGAAAAATTTGTTCATAGCGCGATCTGCAAAAGAAATAATTCATGGGTGAGTAAACAATTTGGAATAAACTCATGGTTGAGAAAGAATGAAGTAGGGAACAAGGTTAACCTAAGTTAAATCTGGGGGGAACTTGACTGTTCGGATAGAATCCCCAGAAAGACAACAGAGATTCATTCGAACTCAGTTGTACTGTATCGAACCACCCCTTCTCGAAAATATCGTTTAAAAGAGAGATTATACTATATGTGGGAGGAGCAGGATCGATCCGGGGAGAGCTTTGAGCCCAGGGGAGAGAAGCAAATGGTATGTTCGCTGGTTCCCTAATAAAACAGTAATAGCTCTCCCACGAGCTGATCTTGTCATCCCCAGGAGAGAGAAAATCAGCTCGCCTCGCACCGCTATGAGGACTTAGATAAAAGCGAAAAGGATTGGAATTTTTTAGCATAAAACAAGATCGGAAACGAGTTACAGAGGGCTCGACCCCCATCCACTTACAAACCATGTAGAAAGAGACTATGTAACTAATAGAGTTCGGGTGGAGTTGGTTCGGACATATCCCGAACTCCGAACTAATTTCTAAAAGAAAAGGATGGATGGGAGGAACTAAGCCTAGGCTAACATGTTTCAGGAACCAAGTCTGATGTCCGGGAGGAGCGCTGTTGGTCCCAAGAGGTGTCCGAGGTTCAGAGGGGGGGGTGAATGAACCTTGGTCGATTTTTCAGAATTTTTAAAACAATCGTTCTGCACTGCAAGTTACTTGAGCTTGCAGCGATAGATGATTACTGCTTGCAGCGCTATAATGCAGTGCTGCACACTGTAACCTGGAGTTTTGTATGCAGCGGAAATAAACTTTTTAACACAAGGCTGTTTTTCTCAAGAATGCTTCTTTCAAAGAGTTTTATGATGAGAGACGATAGATATGCAGAGAAAAGAAACACAGATAAATAAAACGATAAAACACTTATGGCTTATAGTGGTTCAAATGTGGTGTAATCCTTCTACGTCCATTCTACTGCTCCTCGAGCAGGAACTTTGTTAAGCAAGATTGATTTACAGGACACTCCTAACAATCTATCAACTTTACAAAGCAAACCACCTACTGAAGTCCAGCGTACACACAGCAACTGCAACTTCAAAGGCTAACCCACACAGGGTTCTATACTCCCACACAGAGAAGCTGCCTAACTCTAGACAACTAAAACAAACAGCAAGGATCTCTCCTATCAATTGCTTGACACCACTAAAACAACCTAAGCACACAGCAACAAGGTTAAAAGGATAAAAAGGTTTTCTTCAACTTGTGCTTCGAAGTGAGCTTCTGAATTCGTAGGGAAACTTTCAGCTTGAACTTGCTTCACTTCGATAGGTTGAGTGACTGAAACTATTGGCTTGAATGCTTGAAATTTGTAAGCTTGAAACTTTCGCGTATGGATTTTAGTTCTTAGTGACAGTAACAGTAACCAGCTTCAGTGCTCCTCGACCTCTATTTATACTCGTAGGAGAAGATGTCCGTTGAAGGAGACATCCCTCTTTTGAATTTGAAGTAGCCTGGCCAAAGTATGGTTCGCATTTAATGCGACTGACTTTTCATTTCAGAGCATTTAATGCGGCAGTTGCGGCTCACAGCTTTCTGCGGCGTGTCAGTCCATGTGGCATCTTCTTATTGGCTCCGCGTCTGCTACTTTGACTTTTTCTTGAACGGCTCTATTGTCCCTGCTTGGATCTGTGTTCCTCGTACTGCATTTATCCTTTCTAGGATTTGTAGGATACTTCGTCTTGTAGTTGGCGCTGCATTACTTAACTGACTTGTATGTCTGCGCTGTATCCTAGGTCTTTGTGCAGCTGATGCTTTTCTTTCAGTGCTGCTGTATTTCAGACCTGATTGCAGTATCATCTGGCAGTGCTGCTGTAACTTCGTTCTAGCAGTACTCCTGTATCTTTTCTTGCAGCGTTGCTGCACGCCGTTCCTTCTTACATTGTTGTATAGAATTTTCGACCTATTACAGCAGTGTTGTATCTTCCTTCTATCAGCTATGCTGTATCCTGTCTTCTTACAGCGATACTGTATCCTGCCTTCTTGCAGCGATAACTTCCATTAAAACTTAGATGCAGCTTTATCCTTGTTTTTCCTCCATTTTCAATACATGAACCAAGACTCAATTCTAGTCTATTTAATCACTTAAATATTGTGAAAATGGGGTACTCAAAACTTCCTATTACATGATTGGTTTGTCTCATCAAAATCTAAATAATGAAATCCCAACAAGTGCGATAAGGTCGATCCTCCGGAGTCGGAATGACCACGGTATAACCTCCGATGGTAAAAGAGCTAAGTAGAATAGTATGGGTAAGAGTAACTTTGGTGGCGGAAAAAACCTCGTCTACAGATTTTCTCCTAGATTTCTTAGAGAGGTTGGTTCTCGAAGAAGTAGATGCCATTGTAAAGTAAGATTTAAGGAGAAGGAAGGAAGGGTACCTGAAGTCGAGAGGAGAATGTCGAAAATTTGAAGGAGGAGGCTCTGCTGATAAACGTCTACAGTGAAAATTCGCAGAAAGATTGTATGGAGATAATGGAAAGGGTATATATAGAGGTAGGTTTTCTTGATTTTGGGGGGGAAAACCGAAGAGACGCGATCTGTCCGCCGTTGGATGCGATGAAATCCAACAAAGGAAAACGAAAAGGCATTGGGCTGGAACAGTTTTTCGCCACGTGTCGCGCGAACGGAGTGATTGCAGTTGAAAAGACATGGAAAAGACATCTTGCTTCGAAAAGGAGCGTCAAATTAGTTCGGTCACCGCCTTAGTGAACTACTACCTTAGCGAACTCCCTAAGTGTATGATGACATACACTTCGAAAAAGGGGGGAGTACTGTTATGGTCGAACTGATTACAATGACCAAACCGAACTAATTTCCAACCGAATTGAATCGAACCAGGTGTCCTACCTCGCTTTGGTTGTTATATACGAACTACTCTGATAGGCAAATTATGCCTGTCCCGGCGAACTACGTTAGCTCGGAATGTAGCAATGAACTGAATGATTGGATGAGAACGGACTGATTCTAACTGCCCGCTATTTTCACGGGTCTGTTATCCATATCCCTTATTTCTAGGATAATATCGAGCTAATCCTTGATTTTCGAAGAACTCCTACTTCAACTACAATTAGGACTCATATTTCTACTACAACAAGTATCAGGGAGTATATATATGTCCTTATTCTTTTCACTTTACACACACGCAATACATAAAATACACATATCATATTACTTGAGAGAATTCAGAGCAATTCGACTGACTTGAGCGTCGGAATCCCTTCGCCGGGAACCTCTCCCGGTGTTTGTTTTGCAGGTTTTTTCGGTTCCGAGTGTTCAAATTTTCGAGTTTTGGTTTCGAGAAGATGCACGTCAGACCGGAGCAACATCATGTTTAACTTTTTCAGTTGTTATATATGTTTAACATAAATACGTGAAATTTTAATATTCAACTAGGTAGTATATACTTATAATTTAATGAATGATACTTTAACATGTACCAAATGGTACTTTAACTTATAAAAAGTGAGAATTTATTATTAAGTGATAGTTTAACATATAACTATCTATTCTTTAAAGTAGACTAATAATATTTTAACATATACTAATTAAGTCATACTTTAATTAACATATAACCCTAAATTCTTTAATATATAATAGAATCTAACATATATAGGGATACTTAACATATACTCACGAACATAACTAAAGTGACATTTTAACATACATCACAAATTTGATATATTGTTATATAGCGATACTTTAATTTATACAATGTATAATTGAAATGATATTTTAACATACAATTTAAATTTAATCCTCCTCTCAAATATTGTTGATTCTTTACTCGTGTTGACCATAATTGATTGGCCTACTCAACGGCAATATATGGTGATTCATCTTACAAAATGGAATTCTTGAGAGCACTTTATAAATAAAAATTATGAAACTATCTCATATGAGAATCCTGATTTCAAAGTTAATCACTAATATAAATACTAGTATAAATCATATGACATACACGTCTTACTAAAATATATACTTTTAAGGAAAATATATAAAATTTAATATATTTTGTGTAAGATAATATAATTTGTTGAATAATTTTTATCAAGGAAATGTCTTTATTGTGATAAAATAATAATTGTTTTAACATTTTGTTAAAAGTATTTAAGATATTTTTCTCAATTTTAGCAAATTTTGTAATATATATACTTTAAATATATGTTGAATTGAAGTAAAATTAAATTAAAATCATAAATGTTTAATCATAAAGACATAAATACAATATCTCTAAATTTCTTATATACCTCTATTTACAAGTTAATGTTAAATTTTCTTGAAATGTCAATTTATATAAGTAATTTTCTTGTTCAGGTTATGTATAAATATATTTTTCTATCTTTTATGATCATATACATAACTATATACATTTAAAACGGATATCATACTTTAGCCTTAACCAAAATCGAGAATTCTAGTTAAATGTTTTGGTTCCCTAATTTTATTTATTTCAAAAACTTTAATTCTATTTCTCTAGCTATATATAACAGATCAGATAATTGATGAATATTTTCCCTTTTTTATGTTGGCATGCATTAGAAAAAGGTAAAATGTATACCATATAATTAAACTATTAAAGTATAAAAATATATGCATATATATAACTAATATTGAAAGTAAGTTAATATTGGTTATAATTGATTGATTGAAAATAAAAAATTTAGTATGTTTAATACATAAACAAAATATAAAATAAGCTAGACGGTATATAATTTAAGTTATAATTTGTATGAGAAACCAAATTAATGAAGATGTGGTGTATGAGTGTTTTTTTTAAAGCATATGTAAAAGATTTGAGGAGTGTTAACACTAGTGTAAGACTCGTCTATATTGCACATATATATTTTAATATTAATTAAAAAAATTGAAAATTATTCTTTATTTATAAACTTTATGGGTTTTTCAATTTTAATAAAAAAATTATACCATTAATATGATAAATTGCATATGTTTAACATTACTATTTAGTAGTCTTGTAATAATTTGAATTAAATTTTCAAGTATTAATACTTATATTTGTGAATTTGTATTAAATTATTATAATACTCTATTAAGTTATACACTCAACAATATTATCTTAACATACAGATATATTTTCTTCAGAGAAAACTATTATTGGCACCGCCAAAACTCAATCAATTTAATTAAATAAAAATATTTTTGAAGTAAATCAATTTTTTTTCATATATAGTTTTTGAAGATATTCTTGTTCCATTTTCCTATGCACTATTCAAAGGAAAAAAAAAATTGATTCAATGAAGGATTAGACAGAATTGTTGTGGCATTTTCAATGATGAATTTATTTAAATCATGTTTAATTATCAAATTGCTAACTAAGTTGCTACAAATTTTCTTTAACACTTATTTTTTGGTAAATCATCATTCTTAATTTTAGTATGCTAACTAAATTTCTGCAAAACTTTTTTTGTTTTTTTGTTTTTTTCAGTTATCATTCTTATCTTTGGTATGCTAAAACGTATCTCTTTGCTTAACTTTTGCTTAAATAAGTTTATCTTTTTAAATGTGTAATTCTTTATAATAAATTTAAAATATTAAGAGAATTAATTGAAATTGAAATAAAAAAATAAAAAAATTAAATAAAACTTTAAACCGGAAAATAGATTAACGTGAGAAGACACGTGTCCTTTATGGTTATTAATTTCGTATTGATTATTATATTAAATATTTTGGGGTTAAATCTAACTATACTCATTTTCCTATTTAACTAACTTAACTTTTTCGATTACAACTAATCATCTCATCTTTGCACGAGTTGATATTTACCATCCTAAATAATGGAATCTTTATTTTTCGATCAATTTTAATCATATGCCTCGTACGCCCTTTAATATAATTATCTTTTCAAAAATTTTAAGTTACAATAGACTATCTCAATTTTTTTGACTTGCAATTTACCATCTCAACTGTCACGCCCCAATTTCTTACAAAAACAGTGAATACACATCATCATCAGGATCTCACATCCCGAATACATATCATATAACCACCAAACGTGGATTTCTTACAACATTGTTTTATAAAGAGAAAATTTGATAAACATCATATTACAATAATTACAGATCCAAATATAACACCTCCTCTCTCCTTCTAGGATTCATCATGCTCATCACCTCCTGTAACGTGAATTACAGAATAAGGGGTGAGTGCGTTGAATATACTCGTGGGGAATAAAATCCGCGTCTAATCTTCGACAGACATTTAAATCAAAAATAAGCATAATCATCAAGGAACACAGCACGAAATATGCACAGCAGACATTAGAAATGGTAAGGGACAAATAGGTGCGGGCATCACCCGTCTTACCCCATAAAACGGCCTCAAATACCGCTGGTGCATTTCAAGGACCACCAAACCTTTTATAGAAGAATGGAGGTAAGATACGAATGCATGAACGGGCGCCTCAGCGGGCCCACCCCTCACAGTTTATGTATGTCACAGCAAGTATAATCACAGCATTTAGTATTCCTCAATCATACTTGGAATAGGGAAAACTGTAAACAGATAAAGAGTTAGAAATTACCCCCACCTTGTTCAGTGGTTACCACGTGAGTTGCAAGTATCCAAGATCACGTATCTCAATACCTCAATCCAATAGGTAGCCTACATAATTTACGGTGTTTTCTTAGATCATTATAATCAGTAATTAAAGATTAAACCAATATTGGATCGGTTACTATCGATCGAGATGAATCGGAACGGTAAGCCTAACGATTGAGGTTGAATAAATAAGAGGGAAATATCAGTTTATAAGGTTGAGATGAAAGAGAATGGATTTTGGATCACAACAAAACAAGAATGAGCTCAATCGGAGTTGTAACAAGCTCGAACGGAGCGTTTTAAGATTGAGGGGTATTTTGGTAATTTGGTCAAATGGTTGACTTTGACCGGGACCCACGACCCCCCGTCAACGATATTTTGTTGGCAACATCTCGATAATAATGTACGATGAAAAGAAAACTAGATTTGGATCGAAAACGAATCGAAAATACGGCGTCCCGCGCGTTCCCGGCGACGAGGAAAAATTTCCCCGACGTCTCCCGTCGGCTGTCAAGTTTTCTCGACACCGGGACAGCACTTCTCGGCAGCTGCCGAGTTTTCTTGGTAGCGGGAGCAACAGTCTCGGCAGCTGCCCAATTTTCTCGGCAGCCTCGACCCCGGTCTCCCGTCGCGACCCTGCTCAAACAGCCACCTTCCCGACGCCACCGGATGCGGCGGCGCCGCCCTATGCCACCACCACTTAGTCCTATGGCTAGCCTAAACCACCGGCTACCAGATCCGGCCATCCATCGTCGGATTCCGGCATGAATAGTGCCAGAAAAACAGCCGCAAAAACCCTTCGTCACACACATTTCACAACCTCCTTGTGCAACAGCCCCCTTTTCTAGCCCATTTCCCGCATCGGCGCCGCCCCCCTGGCGGCGCTACCCCTCCAGTGGCTAGCCCACAACTCCGGCAGGCCCTCCGATGCCTGCAACCACGAGAAGAAGAGAGAGAGAGAAAAAGGTGGCAAGAAGCAAGAGTTTAGGGTTTTGGAGAAGGTTTTTCGCCGTTTTCCAGTGAACGGAATATCAGAATTGAATTCTGAAAGTTGTCTTAGATTCGTCTCGTCGAGGGCTACGTTGTGTGCGAAAATCGGCCAAAACCAATAAGTTTGAATTTTTCCCGCAAACTCCGACGGCGGTGCGGCGGCGCCGGTAGCGGCGCGCCGGAGACATAATGCAGACGGGAAAGAAAAAGAGAGAGGAGAGAGAGAGAGACTTACGTGTGTTCGGCACTTTTCAGCTCGTTCGGCTCGTTTGAAGAAATGGTGAAAAATGAAACAAATGAGCGCCTATTTATAGAAATTTGGAAAAGTACTATTCACTAGGTTACTGTTCACTAGGTTAGGTTAGTATTCACGATAAGATTTCGGTTACTGTTCATCCCGATTCCATTTCTCGTTTTTCCGAAACTTTATATTTTGCCATTTTCTTCGCCGTTTAAGCTACAGGTGTCCGATTGATCTCTAGTTCGTTTCTATCTTCTCATTTTTCCATTACGCATCTAATGGTATAAAAATATTCTATTTTCCATGTCTATGAATTTTATCTATCTAAAATCGGTCGTTAAACACGTATCTGAAACGCACGTAATTAAATTAAACACTCAAGAATTAATACACATAAGATATTTCAATTAAGGTTTACTTATTTAATTAACCAATTATGCTTCGTTTTTATCCTGGGCACTACATCAACTTTGCGCGAGTTGCAATTTATCAACTCAAACTCTTATATATTCATTTTCCGATCAATTTAAAACATGTATCTTGCATACCGTTTACAATTCGAGACCACCAAATATTCATTTTCATGCCAATTTTAAACATGTGTCTCGCACGCCCTTTACTATTGTGAATATGCATTATTTTATTTGGAGGTGAAATAAAAATCCATAGAGTACTTATGTTTTTTCTAATTTAACTATTAAAATCATTGATAAATAATTTAGTAATTTTTTTCTTTTTAAAAAGATCTTTTTCCAATAATTGAGCATTTAAATTCATAACCATGAATTCAATATTCAATTTAAGCAACCCTATCACATTTAATAAAATCAAGTTTTTGATTCAAGTTCCGCTCAACATAATTTATTAAAATTAAACCTGCGAGTAAAAATCAATTGCTTGATATTCTTGTACATTTGGAAAAATCCGAGGGGTGCATGCAAGGTTTTGCGTCAAACAAAAAGAATCCTAATCAACTCAGTATATACATTGAAATGTGATTTTCAATTCGATCCATCACTTAAAATTCATCCTTTTAAATCACGTAACTGTTCATATTTTGGAGCATACTTTTTCAATTCGATTACACCACAATGCAGTTGAAAAGTATCTTAAATTCAAAAATCCACAACTAGGATTTTTATTTCTCCCCCTTTATTTTCCCTTAAAATTAAACTTCAAAAGATAGATATACACTCAATAGTAAATGATGTGCAAGAAATGTGCATGATTAAAATTAGTTAGAAAATGAACATTTGGGGGTCTTATATGGTGAATTACGTAAAGGCTAAAACTTATATGCACTAGGGGCATGGATCCTAGATCCGTGTCCCCAACCCGAACCGACACGTGGGCGCTTTTACGCGCGTCCACATGCCCCCACGCGCGGCCACACCATAGCTGGTGTGCGCCGCGCACCATCTGAATTTTATACTTTAAGGTATCATTCATTTACTCTTAAGGTATCACACATTTACTATTAAGGTATCACATTGTAACCCTTCAGGTATTAGTGTGAAAACAGCGCTGCTTTCTTCTTTTTCCTCTTTTTTTTTCCTTCTTCTTTCTCATTCTTCTTCTTAATCACTTTTCTTATCAATTTGTTATTCTTCTTATTTGTTTTGTACATTATTCTTCTTCTCTATCTTCTTGTTCTTATTCTTCTTCAAATCTCCATAGAGTCATTTATGAAATTTTTTTTTCTTCTTCTTCTCTTTTACTCATTTTCATAGATTTAGATAATTGATTTCAAATCACAATTTATTACAATAATTTTAAAACATTAAAAATCAATTATTTCAAATAATATGAAATCATGATTTGTTGATTTTGAGGAAGAAGATGAAACATTTGAAATTTCATGATTTACAGGTATTACACATGTTCATTTCAAGTATTATATAAGTACCTTACAGATATTGCACATTTTCACTTTAGGTATTACACATTTTTATTTTAGATATTACATAAGTACCTCATAGATATTACACAAGTTCCTTTAAAGTATTGCATAAGTACCTTATAGGTATTACATATGTTCATTTCAAGTATTACATAAGTACCTTATAGGTGTTACACATGTTCATTTCAAGTATTATATAAATACCTTACAGGTATTACAATGTTCATTTCAAGTATTACATAAGTACTTTATAGGCATTAGACATGTTCCTTTCAAATATTACATAAATACCTTATAGGTATTACATATGTTCCTTTCAGGTGTTACAAATCGTAATACCTCAAAAGTATTTTCATAATATTTTGAAGGTATAAGTTACATATTATTCAATCATGTAATTTTGTAATACCTAAAGAACAAATCATTAATACCTCAAAAGTATTACTTACATATAAGTTCTTGTTTTCAGCCAAATACTCTACCTTATTTATTGTTAAAATCTTTCTTCATTGTTGACACAAGAAACCCTAGATTTTAGAACTATAAGAATCCAAAATTTGTAGTATTGTTGATTAGGTGTAGAAATTGAGAAGAAATTGAAAAAAAAATTATTAATCTTAAGAGATGTGAGAAGAAATTGAAAAGAAAGAAAAAAAAACAAGGAAAGAAAAAGAGAGAGAAAAAAGAAAAAAAAAGGAGTGAGAAAAAAAAAGGAAAAAAGAAGGAAAGAAAAAGAGAGAAAAAAGAAAAAAAATGAAGAATAAACATAAAAAAAAAATATTATATATATATATGGATGGGGCACGGTGCCCCAAGGACACATAAATGCTTCTCTTACGTAAATTGCAACTCATAAAAGATTAAGATAGTTAGTTACAACTTAAAAAAACAAATATACCTTTAAAAGTAAAAGACGTGTGAGACATATTACTAAAATTGACCAGAAAATAAAAATTCAACAACTCGTTTAAAGGTGAGATAGGTAATTGTGTTCCAAAAAAATTTAGTTATTTAAATGAAAAAACTTATAATTATCTCAATATTTTGCGCTATTTTAAATATAATTGAATGAAAAAGATCCAAATTTCAAGCAAAACAAAATCTCAGGAAGACCATTTCTTTTATAGCAACAAATTCTATAAATTTTCCTTTCCAGTAAAGTACGTACGTGGTACTTTATTGTAAACTACAGAATATTAAAAAATAGAGCCCATAAACAGAAAGCGTTCAAAAATATAACATTCCACTTTAATGGAATTCCAAAAAAACCTTAATAAATGATAAATCATTATCATCATCAGACAAAAAAATCATGTGAATCCCTAACCCTAAACATTCGACATTAATTCGAATACCCAAGTACAAAAATTGGGGGTAATACTTAACCTAAATCATCACATTGAGCAACAGCAAAAAATCTGGCCTCAAGGATGGTTCAAAACCCTCACTCTAGAAATAAAAAGAAAATCTGTCAAACCCTTGTGTTGTGCAACAATGGCGTGAAGCCATTACAAGACGACGTCGTTGCAGAGGACTCTTTACAAGACGACTGATCGTAGAACTCAAAACCCGGTTCGAGAACCATTTTCATGAAACCATCAAGGTCCATTGCACAAAACCTCTCCTCGTTTTCGTCGAGAAGCTGCAGGATGTAGTTGAAAAAACCCGGTTCGCACGGCAGAGTGAGGCCACCAGTGGTCTGGAAACCGAACTCCTCTTCGGCCTGATCGAGGAGGGCAACGAAGACCGGGAGGTTCAAGAACCGGGTGGGGAGACGACGTCGTTGCAGAGGACTCTTTACAAGACGACTGATCGTAGAACTCAAAACCCGGTTCGAGAACCATTTTCATGAAACCATCAAGGTCCATTGCACAAAACCTCTCCTCGTTTTCGTCGAGAAGCTGCAGGATGTAGTTGAAAAAACCCGGTTCGCACGGCAGAGTGAGGCCACCAGTGGTCTGGAAACCGAACTCCTCTTCGGCCTGATCGAGGAGGGCAACGAAGACCGGGAGGTTCAAGAACCGGGTGGGGATGACGAACCGGAGGCGGTCCGGTCCTACGTAGACGGCTACGGAACCGGAGGGGGTGCGGCGGGTGGAGGCGGTGGATTCGTCGAAGTCGGAGGAGGAGTAGCGGAGAATGGAGCCGCCTCTGAGGCTCTTGGATTTCCAGCGCTTCACCACTTTCCTCAGCCGTACGATTTGACTGATCATCGTCCCTTTCTTGATGGCTAACGCCACTGAGAGAGAGAGAGAGTGTGTACGTTTTTTCTTGAGAGAGAGAAAGCAGTGTGAGAGTGAAGAGGAGAGGGTTGAAGTTCAGTACTTAATTGGGTTGTCTGAAATGACTAAATCGTCCCTGTGAATGAATTTACCGTACCCTACATTTTTACTCCTTTTTGTTTTTTTTTTTTAAATTTTATTTAACTAGGTTTTAAGTCTTTTGACCCGTTCCACCAGCATTTATAATTAAGAAAAATTAGGTTGTATTTGGCCGAAGAATTTAATTTTTTTTGTTTTCACAAAAATGAATTTCAATTTTACTAAAGCTAGTTGTATTTAAAATGTATTTTAATTTGATATTAATACAAATATCAGTAATCATTTTATGCAAAATCTTATATAAGAACTATCTCATTAATTTTTTTATGTGTGATAAATGCGGGACTTTGCAGTATTTGATTGATCACAATTCTATATATTCCATTTACTATAGAAGTTCCTAGGGAATTCATTACAAGAATGTTTCCAATCAAAATAGTTTGTTTTTGCATATCCTTGCTGGTTTTCCAAATTAATCCCACGGATACATATAATTCAGCAGAATATGTGAGTGATAAAATTGTTAAACTCCCTAATTATAGCTAATGATATAATTGTAAACATATTCTTCCTGTTAGACTCTCTCATTATAGTTAAATATATAATTGTAAATATATTCTTTCCGTAATTATAGATAAGTTAGTTAGGAATGTATTGTCTAATCCTTATATATATTTTGACCAATGGTTCAATGAATATTTACGGAGGGGTAGTGTTTGTGTGCACCAAGTGTATGAGTCATGATCCATGCAACTAGGTACGTGAGTCGGGTCGGATTTGATTTAACCCGGATCCGCACCTAAATTTTTTTTTAATTAATGTCATAACCTCTATGTTATAATAATATAACATTTATGTTGTACTAGTACAACCTTTATGTACAGATTTCATAAAATTTTCACTACATAACTTATACTTTTTTCATTATAAAAAATCATGTTATATAGCCGAAACCTTTATGTTATAATGATATAACCTTTATGTTGTAATAGTATAACTTTTATGTATGGATTTCATAACTTTTTCAGTGAATAACTTATATTTTTTGCACTATAAAAATTCATGTAATATAGCCGAAACATTTATATAGTAATAATATAACCTTTATATTGTAATAGTATAACCTTTATGTACAGATTTCATAACCTTTTCGATGAATAACTTATATTTTTTTCACTATGAAAATTCAATATAGCCGAAACCTTTATGTTGTAATGATATAATCTTTATATTTTAATAGTATAACCTTTATATATAAATTTCATAACATTTTCAGTGAATAACTTATACTTTTTCACTATATGCACTGTAAAAGGTTATGTGCATATAACTAAAAGGTTATAAAGATATAACTAAAAGGTTAAGTTCGCTAAACTAAAAGGTTATGTCAATATAAAAGCAGAATTAGGGTTAGGGTTTGGGCTAAGGTGGGTGCGTGTAAGCGTGTGAGGTACGAGTGAAATGCACTCTCAAGTCAGATCGACCCACTTACACAAATTTAGAATTCGTGCACTTAATGTATAGAAAAATTGTGTTCACAAAGTAATCTCTTTCATGGTATCAGAGCATACTCCTATAACCTATACACTTCCGCCGCCCCTTTCCTCTATGTTTTCGTCACAATCCACAATATTCACGGAGTAATCTCTTTTAGGAATAATATAACCAAATGCTTATATATTAATTAATAACAAATCTATAATAAATGCTCTAAAGGAAATATCTATTATTTTTAATTAATTATATATATTCTATTCTTTTCGAAAATCACAATTGCATCTTATGTGTAAGAAATCTATTTTCAAACGAAATTTTAAAAGTAATTATGGTTTTCAAATCACAGAGTGTATAATTTAAAATGTTTTGGACCTCGATTTGAGTACGCTTGAATAACAATTTGGTCAGGTTTTAGGTCATGTCGATCAAAATTGAATTTATGTTGAGTTGTAATCGTGGTTACCGACCTGACCTGGGTGATGAGCAAAAGACTAGAAATCAGTTAAGCCTACGATCGAGAAAAGCTCAAATTACTTAGCTTTTAATTCAAAAACATCTCCGATAACGAAAATAAATTTAGACTAAATCAAATCCAATTTTAAATAAGATCATATTTTCATTTTCCTTGTAAAAAATCAAGAATTCAGGAATTTAGTTCTTTGGCACCAAGTAATGTATCTTAGACAGTCTACAAAATATAGCCTTAAGCCTCATTAGAAGAGGTTCGAAACTCATTGTATACAAACACTTAAGAGAACTATTTTCTTTAACTCATATATTATATACGTTCTGGTCAGCCATATTCGACCAACCAAAAGATCCATGAATTAGAGGAAGACATAGAGTCTTCAGATGATTGCCAAGGCCGAAGCAGAATGACCTTGGGAAAACACCTGTGGGAGATATGAGACTCAAGAGGAGGCCATCTCCGAGTAGGTTTAAATAGACAATAGAGGATGTCTTGTCCGAGCCGACCTTCCAATTATAACTAGGAGCATGTTCGATCGGATAGGTCCGACCTCAACATTTGAGGTTAGGAGGTCGGCTAAAAAACTAGAGTTCAGGGGAGAAGCTTATTAGAAGAATGGAGACGATAAGAGCACTGACCATATTGCAAGGTACTCTCAAATGGCTAAGGAAGAACAGGACCTAAGGAGAAAGCTAGTAGAGATCCAGACTAAGAAATGAAGAACATATAGAGGAAACTGATGAAGAGCTACCCCTTTCGTGGGTAAAATCTCGAATGTGGTCACTCCAATCAAGTTCAAAACACCACCGATTGGGTTACACTTATCTAAACAAGTACACATCATGGATGGAGTTTTAGGGCATAGGAGAGGAAATGATGTGCAAAGTGTTAGGATATCAATGTCTAGATTTTGATGAGACAAACCAACCTTTTAATAAAAATTTAGAGTATCTCATTTTTCACGATGTTTAAGTGAAATACATCGTGAAATATAGGCTAGTATTGAGTTTGTATGTTTAAAAGATGAAGAATGGAGGATTTCAAAAAAGACCAGTTGCATCGAACAAGGTAGAGAAATGAAGACACTACAAGAAAAACCTAAGGCAATGCAGCTGTAAGAAAAAACATACATTGTAGCTGTAACCAAGAAGAAGTTACAGCAATGCTGCAAGATTAACATACAACAAACAAGATCCAGGATGCAGTACACCATCCAGACTTGCTGCATACTTCGAGGAAACATTAGATACAACAATAGAGTCATTCCAACCTACAATACGAGAAAGAATAAATGGAGTACGGGGAATGGTAACCCAATGAAATAAAAATAGAGCCCGTTGAAACAATCTGAAGTTATAGGTACAGAACCAATACAAGGAAGACACGTGGCTTGACAGACTACAGAAAGTTGTGAGCCGCAACCATCACATTTATTAAGCTGAGAAGATAAGTCAAGATACATTAAATGCAAGTCATGTCTTTGATCAGAACATCATATTCAAATGAGAAATGTCTCATTCAATGGGTATTTTTCTACAAGAATAAATAGAGGACGAGTAGCACTGAAATCATTTACTGAAACATTTGCCTAAAAAGATCAAAGCAAAAATCAAAGCCATACTCTATCAAGCATTCAAGCCATATGTTAGGATGTTTACTATAAGCCTAGATTTTGTATGAGCATCTAATTTTGATATGAGAATTTTTTTGGTCAAATGTTTGCATTTTATATTTGTTATATATGTTATTGTAATGGGATAGCAACCCAATTTACCACAATTACTATTAAATATGACCCAAAATAGCACCAAAAATAAAATTGGCCTTTTTTTACCATAAAAAATAATAGTGAGATAGTTTATACCATCAAATTTAAAAGTATGGCCAAAAATACCACCATTTTTGATTGACTTTGATGACAAAATTATTACCCAATAATAATTGGTCAAAGGAATATTTTAGTCAACAAAAAACACTTTCTCTCACCTCCCCCACCCCCAAACCCTTCCCTCTCACCTCTCACCACTTACAGCCGCTCCTCACCTCCATTTCCCCCTATTTTTGAGCTCAAAAATTGACCTCAAATTCACGTGTAAAGCTTAGATTTTTTGGTGAAAATTCACGTGTAAGACGAAGATGTCAAACCAAGAAGGAGAGGTTAGTGATTTATCCCTCGTTTTTTCAGAAAATTGTTGAAATTAAGTTTGGAATTTGTTGAGATTTCTTGAGAATTTGTTGAACTTTTGTTGAATTTGTTGGAAATATGTCTTAATACTTCGAATTTGTTCAGTATTAGTTGAACAAACGGAGGGTTAAACGTGGATTTGAATTCCAATTGAACCCTAAATTATTTGGGGATTAGGTTTAATTTCTTTTCATATATACTTGAATTCATATTTGGAATGGTTAATTGGGTTTAAATTTGAATTTGATAGGGTTAATTTGTTTGAGATTGTGCTTGAATTGATGTTTGAAAGGGTTAAATGACCATAATAAAAAATAATCACGTTTAATCGAAAATATGCATGTTTAATCACGTGTAATTATAATTAATAATTCAAGTTTAACACTGTAATTATAGGGAGTAATTCAGTAAAAAGACTGTAAAAAAATTTGAATTTTTCACCCTATAATTTAAGTGTTTTAAGATTTAGGGGTATTTTGGTAATTAGGTGAAAGGGTTGACTTTGACCGAGACCCACGATCCCCGGTTAACGGTATCTCGTTGGCGACTAGTCGACGATAAAGTATGATGAAAAAAAAATGAGATTTGGATAGAAAACGAATCGGAAAAAAAAGGTCGTCGAGCGTTCCCCACTACGGGAGCAAAAATCCCCGTCGTCTCCCGACAGCTGCCGAGAAATCTCGACAGCGGGAGCGGGCGTGATCGACAGCTGTCGAGTTTTCTCGACAGCGTGGGCGGGGGCTCCCGACAGCTGCCGAGAAAACTCGACGGGACGGGGCTACACGTGATTTTTTCAAAATTGACGTGTAACCCTATAATTTTAGGCCTACACGTGAATTTCACATGTAGCCCTATAATTAATTTTGAAAAAAGTCACGTGTAGCCCTATCCCGTCGAGTTTTCTTGGCAGCTGCAGGGAGCCCCCGCCCACGCTGTCGAGAAAACTCGACAGCTGCCGATCATGCCCGCACCCGCTGTCGAGATTTCTCGACAGCTGCCGATCACACCCGCCCCCACTGTCGAGATTTCTCGGCAGCTCCCGTCACCTGTCTCCCGTCGGGCGCGCATGCTCCCGTCACCCGTCTCCCATCGAGTGCGTGCTCCCGGCACCCGTCTCCCGTAGTACCGCGCCTCGTTTTTAAAAATCCAGTTTAAAAAATTTAATAATTAAAATTGGATAATTAAATATCATATTTGATTATTTCCCCTTTAATAAATTTATTTAATGTCCGTTTAATAATCAGCACGTAATAAAAATAATTTCTAAATCCGTCTTGCATAATATATACATAATTTGAATTTAAAATTTAATAATCCCAATTTCAAAATTAAAGTAACATAATATCATAATCGAACTTAAATATTTGTACTAATTTTTTTAATATCCATTTATTAATCAACACTTAATTTTGAAATAATTTCCTAATCCTTCGCAAATATTATGAACATACTCCAAAATAATCCTCTGTAATAATCCTTATTCCATAATTATAACAACATAGTTTCCTCGACCCGTTACGAATATTTTTTTTCCATTTTTTTTAGTCTCCTTTCAATATTCAACTCTTAACTCCCGTTTTAAAAATTAATAATTATAATTGGACAATTAAATATCATATTTCATGAATTCTCCATTATTAATTTTTTTTGTTAATCTCCGTTTAATAATCAGCTCGTAATAAAAATAATTTCTTAATCCATCTTGCATAATAGATACATAATTTGAATTTAAAATTTAATAATCCCAATTTCAGAATTAAAGTAACACAATATCGTAATCAAACTTAAATATTTGTACTAATTTTTTTAATATCCTTTTATGAATTACCACTTAATTTTGAAATAATTTCCTAATCCTTCTCAAATATTATGTACATACTCAAAAATAATCCTCTTTAATAATCCACATTCCATAATTATAACAACATAGTTTCCTCGACCCGTTACGAATATTTTTTTTCCATTTTTTTTAGTCTCCTTTCAATATTCAACTCTTCACTCGATAATTATTTTTTCGAAAATCCCGTTTTAAAAATTTAATAATTATAATTGTACAATTTAATATCATATTTCATGAATTCTCCATTATTAATTTTTTTTGTTAATCTCTGTTTAATAATCAACCCGTAATAAAAATAATTTCTTAATCCGTCTTGCATAATAGATACATAATTTCAATTTAAAATTTAATAATCCCAATTTCAGAATTAAAGTAACATAATTTCGTAATCGAACTTAAATATTTGTACTAATTTTTTTAATATCCTTTTATTAATCAACACTTAATTTTGAAATAATTTCCTAATCCTTCTCAAATATTATGTACATACTAAAAAATAATCCTCTTTAATAATCCTCATTCCATAATTATAACAACATAGTTTTCTCGACCCGGTACGAAATTTTTTTTCCATGTTTTTTAGTCTCCTTTTAATATTCAACTCTTCACTCGGTAATTATTTTTTCGAAAATCCCGTTTTAAAAATTTAATAATTATAATTGGACAATTAAATATCATGTTTCATTAATTCCCCTTTAATAAATTTTTTTAATATCAATTTAATAATCAGCACGTAATAAAAATAATTTCTTCATCCGTCTTGCATAATACATACATAATTTGAATTACCCATTTAATAATCCCAATTTCAGAATTTCTATAATTGTTGGATCATTTAAACTTGTTAAATTTCTAATAATAGTCGGTTAGCATTTTTTTTTGTAATTTATAAATCTACGTTTTATCCAGCTCTACTAATTTGCATAAGCAAAACTCCAACCTTTATAAGTTTCATATCTTTACTTTTCATGTCTATTGTATGATATTAATTCGCATATGTACTTTCATTTTGTATATTAATGTATGAATTAATGTGACCAATTTTTTTCTCCATTTCAGGTCGATTGGGTGCGTCCGGAGTATCAGACTATACAAGCATACATTAACTCGTACACACGTGTTAAAGTACTAGGCAACATAAGGCAAATCCTCCAAAAAAGTGACTCCGATTGTGTGATCGATTTTAAGGTGAGCTGCTTCGGGCATTTCTTGCACTGGGCAACTGAGATTGACAGTTACAAGAGCTTTTTACACGCCCTTATGTCACGTGAGGTGCGTGGGCCCCATACTCCGACGGATGAGGTGTGGTTTCATATTGGTGGAGACCGTCGGCTATTTCGATTCTCTAGGACTGAGTTCGTCTTAGTGACAGGATTACGGTTTGGCGACTCTGCATTTAGGCCGATTGTTCTGTCGAGGCCGCAGCAGTTGGGTGGCATGTTTTATCGAATTTCTGAAGGCGAGGATAGAATATCGGTGGTGGATATTCTTAAGAGGATTAGAGCGGAGGAGTTCGTAGCACGTGCTGATGACACGCTGAAGATTGCTAAGATTATCCTCCTCTACAGCATTTTGCTTGGCGTTGACCCACTCACCACTTCAGTTGACCCTTGGGTTTGGGATTTGGTCACGGACGAGGATCGGTGGGAGACCTTTTCCTGGGGTAAGATTTCTTATCTCCATCTTCTCAACAAAATCAATCAACTACCAGCTTCGTTGCCCTCGCCAACTGCAACCAGGCCCCCGTCGTACCACTTCTATGGATTCTTGTTAGCCGTAATGGTTAGTGTTAACATCATAATTTGGTATTGTTTCATATTATGATTCAATAATTCAACTTGACAATTAACTTTAATTGTTCTTCGAACTTTTCAGATATGGGCTTTTGAGGCGATTCCATATACCGGAGTATATGCCGGGAAGCACATTTCGAAGTCTCACAAGGTGTTACTGAGGCTTCTGAGGTGGTCGACAAAGAGGCCAGAAGGCGACGTATCGAGGGAGTTTGATCATGAGGTTTGTGCAGACCAGGGGTACTTAAATACAAAGTTTCTAATTCGTTACATGCATTTATATTTCTCTTAATCACAAATTGAATTGTGACTATCTCTACTGCAGGGTCTCGAGTGTCATGAGAACCTTCGGGTTGAGCGTCGTGAGGCTCGCCAGCCGTACTTGCAATACCTTGATCAAAATCTCGCAGACGGTGTGCAGATGCCGACCCAGTCAAGACGGGGTCGTCTACGGAGGCCCACCACCGTCTTCTCTGAAGGCATGACTGCTGCCACCCAAGCATCGAGGACTACGCAGTCCCGCCAACCCACATTTACTACAGGCGAGAGTTCTCGACAAGGTGGGCAGCGACACGTGTCGTCCGATGACTTTTTGCAAATACATGAGGAGGATGAGGATCGAGCCTCGGCTTATGTTGATGTCCCTGTATCTCTGGACCTGCATGACATTCCGTTGTAGAATGATTACGGCCTACCTCGCCAGGTAACGGAGGGTTGTCCACCATATCAGGAGCACTTTCACGATTTTGGTGGTTTTCAATCGCCCTCGTATCCCCCACATATATCGTCTATCGGTGTCGAGCCAGGTCCCTCAAACACTAGATATGGAGATCCATCTACACCTGCTGTTGGTATGATGTTTGACGAGTTGAGAAACATGTTTAGCACACGCTTCGATTCAATGAATGCAAGCCTGATGGGGCTACGAGATTATGTCAGTGACCAGTTCTTGGAGATGCGATCATACGTCGATGGTAGGCTCAGTGAGGTGGATGATCGAAAACGTGAGGAGTTCGAACGTTTGGAGCTGGAGATTCCAAACATGATCCAGTTTAGGATCGCGGAGTACTACAACAATGTGCCCTCCTACCACGAGCAGTTCTACCCACCGGACGAGCAGTATTATCCGACCCAGCCTACATCCGGATGGCATGAGTCTTTCTATCCCCGATTCATTTTGACTTGGGGACTTCTACAGCAGGACGGACCCTCATGGAGAGCACACCGATTGCGAGAAATGAGGATGAGGGGTCAGAGAATGCCAGCTCTTCATCAGTTTTGCCTCGTACAAGTACCGGCATCCACAATGTTAGGCTGAGAGCTACGAGAAAATATGTCCTCAGCCCGTTCATAAAGGATGAAAGACGACCAAGAAAGAACGCAAATGAGGAGGAGTTCGAGCGATACATGACCAGCGGACGTACCGCCGAAGAGTTGGTCCCCTTTCTTATTTCATCACTCGATAATATCTTATTGCTAATGAATGATATACTAATGTGCATGTTCATATTTCAGGCTGAATGTGGGGACCGGCTGCATAGAGAATCCGGAATTTTTCAATAAATTCGTGGCCCCGGATGTGAAGGTCCACTTTGAGGTTCGTATTGTTATTACAAAATCTTTTACCGAGTACCCCATTTCACATTATTATAACTCACGTCTGAAATCAATGGATTTTATGCATGTTGGTCCTTGTCTGCACAGCCGATTGATGCATACCTCGGCATCCTGCAGTCGAATGCGAAGTTCGTCAAAGTGAAACGCGATCGAAAGTGGGCTGGCAGTATACTGATAGTGGACACATATTTTTTTGTAATGATCCTTCTCCTACTATTAATCTTAAATGTGAGCGCAAACTCAAAGTACTAACAAGTATTTGAAAATTTTTTATCAGGAAAAATGCAAGGCCATTTTCATTGAGGCATACGCCGGCCAGCCCGAGCATATTAGGGACGACGTCATGCCGAAAATGGAGAACTTCTTGGCTGTATCTTTAGAGCTGTTAATGCCCTACGTACGAGGTGAACATCCTAGATGACACAGCATGAGACCATGGTGGAGTGACGTGGATAGTGTGAGTATAATTTATTACTATACGAGTTATCAAAATGGTCTCATTCACTATGTCGAGAAATTATTTGCTCATGAACCTACTCATAATATCTGTGGTGCAGGTGCTCACAGTGATCAACATGAACGAGCATTGGGTGGCCGTTGAGATTCAGCTGTTCTGTGGACGTGTCATCATGTTTGATAGCGTAAGACACACGTACAATAATGCGAAGGAACAACGTAGGCTGGTACAGACACTGCCACTGAGACGTGTTCTCCCAGCTCTATTTGAGTACGCATCATTCAATGATCGAAGATGAGAGGAGGGCTTACCCGAGTTTCCCATGCCCCTTGAGTATGACTTGTACACAGGAGAAACGGCCAACTGTTATGTAGAGAAGGACAACAGTTCTTGCGCCATATTTGCCTTCATGTCCATCGAGTGTTGTCTAACTCGTATTTGGCCTAGACCTTATTTGAAGGAGGGTATAGACAAGATTCGGCGAAGGATGTGTTTCGACATCTATAGATGGAGTACCGATGGAGACACGGTTGCACGTGACTTTTTCTCGTAGACGTAGTGTTGCAACGATACTGGGATAGTTTGATTTCCATTTCTAGGGTCAGGTTCATTGTATTACTGTTTGCATGCTTTATTCTGTTATGGACATATATTTTTAGTTGATGTAAAAAATTGTCACTAACATATCGGAAATCAAATAATTTGAATAATCACCAAAAAAGCGTAACTAACATATTCAGTCACTGATTACGTAAACATACGCAAAAAAGGTCAAAATAGACACTTATCAAAAAACACAGTATTGTAATCCTAATCCATATTGTGGGAACTTATAAATTCACACTATAATTGGAAAACTACAAGAATTTGATTTTAAATCCAAATTTTGAAACAAGTACACCCGAGTACAAAACACAGGGGTCAGATTTTGTATCAGGATGAATGTGTGGGCATACTATACACAGATTGGCCATCTTATTCCTCAGGATTGCCTTGCTGATAGAGAGGACACTTCCTTCTTGTATGTTCTTCTGAACGACACAAACTGCATTTTTTGTGTCTTCTAGTCTTCACTTGTGGACTGTGGTTGCCCTGTTGTCTGATTATCATCACCGAATCCCTCATGGGCCTTATCTTCGGATATGGGCGCCACATATTCAGGGCATCTACTTATGTTATGATCGGAACCGTCACAAAGACCACATGGCATTTTTCCCCTCCTTCGGCTGGAAAACTCACCTGTTGACGGAATTCGTTTACCCTTGGGGCGACCAGATTGTCTTGGTTTGTCAGGTGCCCGACATAGTACATTACGAACTTCCTCACACACATTCCAGTCGTGTGCGTCGGGCATGGGGGTGACGACACCTGACCACATTTCCCGTCGTGTAGTATGGAGAAACGTATTCAGTCACTAATTGGTTCCCGACACTGCAGGCAAAACATTGTTTTGTACGTTTAGTGGTGTAAGATAATGTCAAATTACAACAAGTAAGAGAAGCAAAACCATATCATCACCTGAATTACATACCTTATGGCGGCACAGGCATGCGAGCATGGTATCAAGTCGTTCTGGAAAACGTTACATGTGCATATTTTTAAGTTCAAGTCAACGATGAAAATCCTCGAACGATTTGTGACCTTGAATTTGTGTCATCCAAGCTTATCGACAGTCATATGTCGGCCAAGCTGCAAGTGTTCGAGGACTTGATCGTGCACCGATTTCGTCAGGAATTCTTCTCTATCTTCAGCCGCCGTTTTTCTTTCATAAAACCACTTCTCCATTATCTTTCGGGCCCCCTCCAAAAATGAACAAACGGGAAACCTCCATACCTAAAAAAGACGAGCATTCCACGTCTTCGCAGCATTTGACGTCATGAAGTTGAACCGATGAACCAGACAATGCACGCGTGACCATCTGTTCTGCCCCGCTCTGTTTAATGAGTTTCGAGCACCCTGAACCTCCAATGCATTCAGATTGTTCATGTACCTGAAAAAACAAGATAAAAGATTTGGTCAAATTTTATAGGTGGAGTATTCAAAATCCAAATTTAATTTGCAACAGTACGGGTTTCTAACGTACCTCTCGAACTCGTCGCGATCATAACAATAGGTAGCTCGCTTGAAAAGTCCAACCAGGTGTGCTCCATACCTGGATAAATTTTGCTAAAGATGAAAACAACACAGCCCATGAGTCGCCTCTGGGTAGGCAATGTTGATGGCATTTTCAATGCTCTGGTGTTGATCGGACATAATAAGGAGCTGATCTGGGAATCCAAAAGCCGCACAAACATTTTATAGAAACCATGTCCATGATTTATCATTCTCAATGTTTCCTATGCCGATAACAAGAGGAAATATTTGATCATTTCCGTCTTGAGTAACAGCCACAAATCCGATTCCCTTATACAAACCTTTTAAGTGACACCCGTCCACCACAATTACCGGCCGTGAATATGAAACAAATCCCATAATTGAGGCGGCTAGGGCCTAAAACACGTATTTGAATTTTCCACTTGGATCGGTTTCCAAGGCTGTATAAGAACCAGGATTGGCGTCCTGCAACACCTGCAAGTAGGATGACAGGTTCCAAAAGGATTCCTTCAACACCTACAAGTAGGAACATGGCATGGCGTTTCGCCTTCAAAGCTGACTTATAACTTAGTGTCAACCCATGCTGCCGGTTCATTTCATCAATGATCCCTTTCGGCCCGATGGTCGATTTTTCTTTGCGAAGTGTGTCGGCGAAATATGCACCGACCAATTTAGAAGGAAGTCGAAGTGGAGACCTACGGTTTAGATTCGACGCACAACTGTGCTGCAAGACACTTGTTGAGATCCTCCAAATCCCATATTTTTGAGTTGCAAATATCTTGAAACAACAATCTTTGTGTGGGCAATGCGCAGACCATCTTTTGGTGTCGGAATGGCCCACATGATACTCTACTTTATTTTCCAGATGATGCATCCCAACAGTAGTCTGCAGCTCCTCCTTGCTGCAAAAGGTGGAGCCTTTTGGCAGCACGTATGTTACTTCTTCATCTCCTTGTAATTGTCCTACCGTGGGTAGCTCGGTGTCCACATATCAGGGATAGACCACTCCGGTCTCAATATGTATGAACAGAATTCCTCATACTCCTCTCGTTGCTCATTATCCACGGCATTCTCCTGATCAGTAGTGTATTCAAAGTCATCGCCTTGATGGTCCGAACCTACATATATATAGAGATAATCACAAATAATGCAACATTACATTAACTAAGTTCAAAATGTTTAATAAACACTTAAGGGAACACGATTACCACTTTCACCATCGTCTTCATGATCGGATGTTCCTACACATGTTGTTTCAGTAAACTGTTCATATGGTTGACCAGCTTCATGTCCCGAAATGTCTAGGTCCCTATTTAAGTCGAGTCTGCCACCAAAGTCATTTCGATCATGCTCCGGTGGTGAAGGATCCCACTGCATTCTGGAAGAACTCCCAAAATGAGTAGTGTCATTTTCATTGGGGATTCCCCATCTTGCGTGAAAACCCGGGTCGGATTGGAGTCCAAGGGAAACTGAAGCAAAATAGGGACCTTGGTTGGTGTACACATATGAAGGTGGATCCGTTCGGCTTGAAGAAAACGGTTCACTAATTTCCCAGCTCCGTTGACTGTACTCATCTGTCGTGACATGGTGTTCTGGAACGTCGGAATAAGACGATCCAACACTAGGGACATTAGTATTTTTTGGCTCGGAGGACACGGCAACATCGGATTGTCCAACGTTCAACCTCGTAAGAGTAACAAAAACAACAAGAGCCCCATCGATTTGTGACAAAATTCGCTGCAAAACTTCTGTATTCTTTATTTTAATCTTCCTCAGTCTTCCTGCAGAATCGAGTAGTGAGTGAATCGTATAACCCCACTACGTCATATCGGCACCCACAACTTCATGAATAGAAACCATTAAATCAAATAGGGTTCGTTCCTTACGGTGAATGACCTCTTCAAAACCGTTGGTGTATTCTAAACCTTCCCAGTAGCCACCGTACCATACAATAACTTCAATAGTCATTTTTTTTGTTGGTTACTGTAAAAAAAATTAAAAAAAAATGGTGAGAATCATGAAACACGTAATAGATAACAAATAAAATAAAACAACAACTATAGCCGATTCTAAACACCAAAGATAATTAATTATGTAAGTCATAAATCAAATATTAACAACTAATGTTGGTTTAACCTAGAAACTAACGTTAAAATAATCGTAAAGTTTAATTGTGAAATGGGGATTACGAAAGTGGATTATTAAATTATGTACCTATTATTTAAGATGATTTTTGAAAAAAATTTCCAAGTGAAGAGTTGAATATTGAAAGGAGACTAAAAAAAATAGAGGAAAAAAATTTCGTAACGGGTCGAGAAAACTATGTTGTTACAACTGTGAAATGGGGATTATTAAAGAGCAAATATTTTTGAGTATGTACATATTATTTGCGAAAGATTAGGAAATTATTTCAAAATTAAGTGTTCATTAATAAACGAATATTAAAAAATTAGTAAAAATATTTACATTCGACTACGATATTATGTTACTTTAATTATGAAATTGGTATTATTAAATTTTAAATTCAAATTATGTATCTATTATGCAAGACGGATGAAGAAATTATTTTTATCACGTGCTGATTATTAAATAGAGATTAAAAAAATTTATTAATGGGGAATTAATGAAATATGCTGTTTAATTGTTCAATTATAATTATTAAATATTTTAAACGGGATTTTCGAAAAAATAATTACCGAGTGAAGAACTGAATATTGAAAGGAGACCAAAAAAAATTAGGCAAAAAAATCGCAACGGGTCGACCCAACTATGTTGTTAAAATTATGAAATGAGGATTATTAAAGAGGAACATTTTTGAGCATTTAGATAATATTTGGGAAGGACTAGGAATTATTTCAAAATTAAGTGTTGATTAATAAACGGATATTAAAAAAATTAGTAAAAATATTTTTAATTATTAGGTATTATGTTACTTTAATTACTTAATTGAGATTATTAATTTTTCAATTCAAATTATGTATCTATTACGTAAGACAGATTAAGAAATTATTTTTACTACGTGTTGATTATTAAACGGAGGTTAAATAAATTGTTTAAAGGGGAATTAATCAAATATGATATTTAATTGTCAAATTATAATTATTAAATTTGTAAAACAGGATTGTAGAAAAAAAATCCCCGAATGACGAGTTGAATATTGAAAGGAGACTAAAAAAATTAGAAAAAAAAATCGTAACGGGTCGACGAAATTGTTATAATTATGAAATGAGAAATATTAAAGAGGATAATTTTTCAGTATGTAGATAATATTTGGGAAGGATTAGGCATTATTTCAAAATTAAGTGTTCATTAATAAACGGATAGTAAAAAAATTAGTCAGAATATTTTTAATTATTAGGATATTATGTTACTTTAATTATGACATTGAGATTATTAATTTTTAAATTCAAATTATGTATCTATTATGAAAGGCGGATTAAGAAATTATTTTTATTACGTGCTGATTATTGAACGTAGATTAAAAAAAATTATTAGAGGGGAATTAATGAAATATGATATTTAATTGTCTAATTAAAATTATTAAATTTTTGCAACGGGATTTTAAAAAAAGGGTCGAGGTGTGCGGGCGCGGCCGACGGGAGACGGGGAGGCGCGCATCCGACGGGGAACGGGGGACGGGAGCTGTTGAGTTTTCTCGACAGCGGGGGCTGGGGCTCCCGGCAGCTGCCGAGAAAACTCAACAGGAGACGGGTATACATGAATTTTGTGGGCTACAATTGAAATTTGAAAAATTCACGTGTAGCCCTGTCCCCGTCGAGTTTTCTCGGCAGCTGCAGGGAGCCCCGTCCCCCACTGTCGAGAAAACTCGATAGCTGCCGAAATTTCTCGGCATCTGTTGGGAGACGACAGGGATTTTTTTCCCATCGTCGGGAAAAAATCCCAACCGTGAAATTTCGATTCGTTTTCTATCCCGTTTCTTTTCATCATATTTTATCATCGAGTTTCACCAACAGGGGAGGCGCGCGCCCGACGGGGAATGGGGGACAGGAGCTGTCGAGTTTTCTCGACAGCGGGGGCCGGGGCTCCCGGCAGCTGCCGAGAAAACTCGATAGCTTCCGATCACGGGTGCCCCTGCTGCCGAGATTTCTCGGCAGCTGCCGGGAGACGACGGGGATTTTTTCCCCGTCGTCGGGAAAAAATCCCAACCGTGAATTTTCGATTCGTTTTCTATCCCGTTTCTTTTCATCATATTTTATCATCGAGTCGTCACCAACGACATACCGTTGACCGGGGGTCGTGAGTCCCGGTCAAATTCAACCTTTGACCAAATTACCAAAATACCCCTCAATCTTAAAACACTTCAATTATAGGGTTAAACGTGAATTTTCAATTTATTCACGTTTAACACTATCATTAAAGTGTTAAACGTGATTATTCCCTACAATCACTATAAAATCGAAATTTATTGCATTCCAAACGTCGATTATTCCCATTTAACCCTTTCAAACATCAATTCAAGTATATATTCAAACAAATTAACCCTATAAAATACAAAATTAAACACGTTTAACCATTCCAAACATCAATTCAAGCATATATGAAAACAAATTAAACCTAATCCCTAAAAAAATAGAGTTAAATGAGGATTATTAACTAGTAAACATACCTTTCTTATTTCAACAATAATTCTTCCACTTTTCCAAGAGCCAAAATGTCGGAAAAAAAATCGAATATTTTGTTCTTCAAAATGTTGTATGATCATTTCGTACTGAAATTATCAACCTATATAGAAGAACAAACGGAGGAAAATTACATGTGATTTCACAGTATAAAGTGAATTCACACTAAATAATGAGAAGGAAAAAATAAAAAAATTGGTGCACTGTCATCAATCGAATTAATTGAAGTGTATGACCAAATTCAATGAAGACAATAATGAATAATGAGAACAAAAGAAAACAAAAAATTTGGTGTAATAGTCATGGCCAAATTAATTATTGCAACCCTATTACTACACGTGCCTCATATCCATAATTTAAAAAAATATTAAAAAATAATTAAAATGGACATATTTGTCACCATTGACCAATTAATAAAATATATTAATTGTCCAATCATCCAAGTTGACTTTGACAAAAAATGTGGTAGAAAATGACATACTATTATATTTGGTAGTAGAAAGTGACATACTATTATATGTTATGGTAATTTGAATATATGATTATATTTTTTATGCTAAAATGAATATTTTCCTCTATTGTAATTGTCCAATTAATTTATATTGTATATGGTGTGTGGTGCCACACAAAAGATCATGTTATCAGTTCCTTATAAATTATAAATGGTAGCTCACAATCAAGATGAATTTGGACAAATTATCGGAATGGTGGTAGTGTAATTTGGTATTAATCGATCTTGACTATAAAATTACACTAATACACTTTGTGTGTATTGAGTAGGACCAAATGAGGTTGTTTGATTTGTGTTGACTATATAATAAAACAAGACCTCTGTTATTATGGATGTGCATTCTCTTAATCCCTATATAATAACGGGCATGTGTATTCAATGTTTGTTTCTTTAATTTACCAATGAGTGAGATTTATTCATTAAATCAATAAACTCGGTGAATTATGATACAATGTTGTTTATATGATGTGTTGTTGATTATAAAAATGAATTTGTATCTTAATTATTTAGGATGATGATGTCTCCTTGAGGAGCTCATAAACATTATCATGTAAACTCTGCAGGTGGATTTTATCCGGCATGATAATAAAGTTGAGTGATATTACTCTTGGAATTAAATGTTAGTTAATTGAGTTGTCAGTAACTCATTTAATTAACGGACACTCGATATGTTAAACATAAGGAGATAAATGTGTTCATAACAAGTAGGAGCCATATTTAATATGGATTTAGGGTGGTAGTTCAATAATAACTCCTTAGTAGATCGAGTTATTATTGATGGGCTAAAAAAATGTGTTCGGGTCGAACATGACTCCTAAGCTCATCAGAAGACCTAATCCTAATCCTCTTCTAGGTCCTTATTTTAACCTATAAATAAGCTGTTGGTCCCAAGTGGTGTCCGAGGTTCAGAGGGGGAAGGGGGGTGAATGAACCTTGGTCGATTTTCAAAATCTTTTAAAACAACCATTCTGCACTGCAAGTTACTTGAGCTTGCAACGATAGATGGTTACTGCTTGCAGCGCTACGATGCAGTGCTGTACGCTGTAACCTAGAGTCTTATACGCAGCGGAATTTAACTTTAAAACACAAGGCTGTTTTTCTCAAGAATGCTTCTTTCAAAATGTTTTATGCATAGAGATAAGAGAAATGCAGAAAATAAGCGCACAGATAAATACAGCAAATAAACACTTATGGCTTATAGTGGTTCGAAGGTGGTGTAATCTTTCTACGTCCACTCTACTGCTCCTCGAGCAGGAACTTTGTTAAGCAAGATTGATTTACAGGACTCTCCTAACAATCTATCCACTTTACAAAGAAACCACCTACTGAAGTCCAGCGTACACACAACAACTGCAAACTTCAAAGGCTAACCACACAGGGTTCCACATTCCTATACAGGGAAGCTGCCTAACTCTAGACAACTAAACAAACAGTAAGGATCTCTCATATCAACTGCTTGACACCACTAAAACAACCTAAGCACACAGCAACAAGGTTAAAATGATAAAAGGTTTTTCTTCAACTTGTGTTTCGAAGTGAGCTTCTGAATCCGTAAGGAATCCTTTAGCTTGAACTTGCTTCACTTCGGTAGGTTGAGTGACTGAAACTGATTGTAGGCTTGAATGCTTGAATCTTGTAAGCTTTGAATTTTTCGCAAATGATTTTTAGATCTCAGTAACAGTTTCAGTAACCAGCTTCAGTGCTCCTCAACCTCTATTTATACTTGAAGGAGACATCTCTCTTTTGAATTTGAAGTAGCTTGGCCAAAGCATGGTTCGCATTTAATGCGACTTGACTTTTTCTTTCGGAGTATTTAATGCGGCAGTTGCGGCTCGCAGCTTTCTACAGCGGGATAGTCCATGTGGCATCTTCTTATTGGCTTCGTGTCTGCTACTTTGACTTTTTCTTGAACGGCTCTTTTATTCCTGCTTGAATCTCCGTTCCTCGTACTACATTTATCCTTCCTAGGATTTGCAGGATACTTCGTTTGTAGTTAGCGCTGAATAACTGACTGTAAGTCTGCGTTGTATCCTAGGTCCTTGTGCAGCTGATGCTTTCTTCCAGTGCTGCTGTAACTTAGACCTGGTTGCAGTATCTTCTGGCAGTGCTGCTGTAACTTCTTTCTAGCAGTACTCCTGTATCATTTTCTTGTAGCGTTGTTGTACGCCGTCCTTTCTTACTTTGCTGTAGAAGATTTAACTCATTGAAGTGTTGCTGTATCTTCTTTCAACCAGCTATGCTGTATCCTTATCTTCTTGCAGCGATGCTGTATCCTATTTTCTTGCAGCGATAACCTCGTTTAATGCTTAAATGCAGCTTTATCCTTTTTCATCCTCCATTTTGACACTTAACACAAGACTCAATTCTAGTCTATTTATTCACTTAAACAATGTGAAAAAATGGGGTACTTAAAACTTCCTATTACATATTTGGTTTGTCTCATCAAAATCTAAACATTGAAAACCCAACATAAGCCTTAAGTCAGCCACATCTAAACACACATAAAATCTCAGATACGATTTAGTAGAGGCGACTGGAATTCTCGAAAGTTCGTTGCCCACACAACATTCCAGAAAATGTGAGGAATAAAGTAGAAGATCAAGAGGTCAAGATCCCATCAATTACTCTGTCTTCAGATTCGATTCGGCCTAGGTCGAGTCTCCATTAATTATTCTGACCTTAGAACTAATTCACCATTCTTTTCACTGTAAAATGTATGACTCGTTTTCAGCTGTGCGTTGTCATATTTTACATGACCCCGAATTGAAATTGCATAAGGTAAGCGATCACTCGGTTCTATCAATATACTTTTACCTATTTGTTGTATGCTAGGTTGTTTTAAGGTGTCATCAGTTGATAGGATTATATCCTTGCTGATTGTTTATAGTTGTCTAGGGAAAAAAATAGTTACCCTTTGTGGGAGTTTAGAAATCCTTTGTAGGTTTGCCTCTAAAACTTGTAGCAGTTAAGTGTAAGTTGTTGGTCCCAAGTGGTGTATGAGGTTCAGAGGGGAGGGGGGGGTGAATGAACCTTGATCGATTTTGCAAATCTTTGAAAAACCTTTATGTTCTGCAAGTTACTTGAACTTGCAGCGTCAGACTGTTACTGCTTACAGCACTAAGATGCAGTGCTGCATGCTGTAACTTGGAGTTTTATACGCAGCGGAAAAATATAACTTATAACACAAAGCTGATTTTCTCAATATGCTACTTTCAAAAATGTTTTATGCTTATGAGATATACAGGAAATAAAAGGTAAAAAGCACAGATAAATAAAACAATAAACACATATGGCTTATAGTGGTTCGAAGGTGGTGTAATCCTTCTACGTCCACTCTGCTGCTCCTCGAGCAGGAACTTTGTTAAGCAAGATTGAATTACAGGACCCTCATAACAATCTATCAACTTTACAAAGCAACAACCTACTGAAGTCGAACATACACACAACAACTGCAAACTTCAAAGGCTAACCCACACAGGGTTCTACACTCCCACACAAGAAAGCTGTCTAACTCTAGACAACTATACAAACAGCAAGGATTTCTCCTATCAACTGTTCGACACCTCTAAAACAACCTAAGCACATAGTAACAAGGTTAAAAGAATATAAACGAGTTCTTCAACTAGTGCGGTGAAGTGAGCTTCTGAATCCGTTGATGGATCTTTTAGCACTAAGCTTGCTTCACTTCACAGAGGTTGAGTGACTGAAACTGTTGGAAACTTGAATGTTTGAATCTTGTAAACTTAAGAGTTTTAACGTAGATGCTTTAGTTAATCAGTAGTCAGCTTCAGTGTTGCTCATCCTCTATTTATACTTGTAGGAGAAGATATCCGTTGAAGAAGATGTCTTCTTTTTTGAATTTGAAGTAGTCTGATCAAAGGCATGGCTCGTATTTAATGTGACTTGACTTTCTCTTTCGGAGCATTTAATGCGGCAGTTGCAGCTAGAAGCTTTCTGCAGCACATTAGTCCACGTGGCATCTTCGTATTGGCTCCGTGTCTGCAACTTTGACCTTCTCTGGAATGCCTTTATTTATTCTTACTTAAATCTTCATTCCTCGTACTGCATTTATCCTTCCTAGGATTGCAGGATACTTCTTGTTGTAAATGGTGCTGTTTGTCTTGTCTGAACTGTAAGCTTTGCGTTATATCCTATGTCTTCATGCAGCTGATACTATCTTGCAGTGCTACTGTAACTAAGACCTGGTTGCAGTATCTTTGAGTAGAGCTGCTGCATCTTTTTCTTACAGCACTCTTGTATGCCATTCCTTCTTACTTAGCTGCAGTGAAGTTCTGTCTTCTTGCAGCGATGCTGTATCTGCTTTCTTGCAGCGATGCTGTTGGTCCCAAGTGGTGTCCGAGGTTCAGAAAGGGGGGATGAATGAACCTTGATCGATTTTATAAATCTATGAAAAACTTTTCTACTTTACAAGTTACTTGGTCAATATGCTTATTTCAGAAACGTTTAAAGCTTATGATATATGCAGGAACAGAAGATAAGGACACAAATAAGTAAAACAATTAAACACATATGGCTTATAGTGGTTCGAAGGTGGTGTAATCCTTCTACGTCTACTTTACTGCTCCTTAAGTAGGAACTTTGTTAAGCAAGATTGAATTACAGGACTCTCCTAACAATCTATCAACTTTACAAAGCAACCACTTACTGAAGTCCAGCGTACACACATCAACTGCAAACTTCAAAAGCTAACCCACACAGGGTTCTACACTCCCACACAGGGAAATTGCCTAACACTAGACAACTTATACAAACAGGAAGGATCTCTACTATCAACTGTTCGACACCACTAAAACAACCTAATCATATAGCAATAAGGTTAAAAGAATATAAAAAGGGTTTCTCCAACTGGTGCGACGAAGTGAGCTTCTGAATCCGTTGATGGATCTTTCAGCACATGTCTTGCTTCACTTCAGAGGTTGAGTGACTAAAACTGATAGAAGGCTTAAATATTTATATCTTGAAAGCTTGTGAATTTTTGCTCGAATGTTTTAGTATCAGTAGTTTCAGTAACCAGCTTCAGTGTATCTCTTCCTCTATTTATACTTGTAGGAGAAGATGTCCGTTGAAGGAGACATCTCTCTTTTGAATTTGAAGTAGTCTGATCAAAGGCATGACTTGCATTTAATGCGACTTGACTTTTTTTTTTGGAGCATTTAATGCGGCAGTTGCGGCTCGCAGCTTTCTACAGCGCGTCAGTCCACGTGGCATCTTGGAATTGGCTCCGTATCTGCTTCTTTGATCTTATCTCGAACGGCTCTATTTATTCTTGCTTGAATCTTTGTTCCTCGTACTGCATTTATCCTTCCTACGATTGCAGGATACTTCTTGTTGTTAATTGGCACTGATTGACTTCTCTGAACTATAAGTTTTGCGCTGTATCTTAGGTCTTCGTGCAGTAAATGTTTTCTTGTAGTACTGCTGTAACTAACACCTGATTGTAGTATCTTAAGTAGAGCTGCTGCATCTTTTTCTTGCAGCACTCCTGTACGCCATTCCTTCTTACTTAGCTGTAGTGACTTTCTGTCTTCTTACAGCGATGCTGTATCTGGCTTCTTGCAGCAGCTTCCTTCTCTTGAAAGGCTTAGATGCAGCTTTGTCCTTGTCAGACCTCCATCTTTCAGCACTTAAGACTAGACTCAAACCTAGTCTATATATCCACTTAAATATTGTGAAAAATGGGGTACTTAAAAGTTCCTATTACAAATGCGTTTTGTCTCATCAAAAACTAAACATTGAAATCCCAACAGATGCTGTATCTTTCTTCTTGCAGCGACTTCTTTTCTGAAAGGCATAGATGCAGCTTTATCCTTGTCAAACCTCCATTTTTCAGCACTTAACACTAGATTCAAACCTAGTCTATATATTCACTTAAACACTGTGAAAATGCAGTACTTAACACTTCCTACTGCAATTACGTTTTGTCTCAACAAAATCTAAACATTGAAATCCTAACAATTTCCCCATTTTTGATGATGACAAAACCTTTACATTATTTTGTTCATGAAGAAGTTTCAATTTTTACATTACAGAATATCGTAAGTTTTAGGGTTACTTGCTTGAACAGCTTTCATAGAACAAATATAAACCCTGGATTCATCAGAGATGCATCATGTTATTCCTTTATCACTAAACATTTATGAAAAATGTAAACAACATGCATAAGTTCATAAGGATTGAACTTTGAACAGAAAAGAAAAGAAAATTTCTTCATTAACTGAGAGAAATTTATAAAGCATATATTACAGCAGGGATCACTAGAGAGTATGTAAATTACTGAAACAGGGACCTTTTTGTAGACGATTCTTCAGGTCTTCTTTCAGCAAACTTTTCAAGGCCTTCTCTTCCTCTTGATCCCTTCCACCGGTCCCTGATCGACTCTTGATAGGACTCATCTAGCTTCTGCATAAATACTGGAATTTGAATCCACCTAAGCCAGAAGTCCTCACAATAGGGCACGATCCTGCCATGCTTCACTAGGTGGATATAGTATCTCTAAACTTCAAGTTCTCCTTCCCTAGCGAGCTGCTCATATCTCTTCAATGTAGTCTTGCAAGTATGGTATCTGCTGAATTTGCCTTTCCGGCATTGAGTTCTGAAGTTCCTGAGGTATTCTGATCGCTTATACAAGATGATCTCCTCAAATGATGGATTCCTGTCAGTAGGCAGTCTGATTTCCTTGAAGATGTCAAATCTCCAAGCCATATTTTCTCCTTCAGGCCTCTGATCCATCAGAATGAAAACTTCGGCAGAAATGTTTTCAGTGTCAAGGCGAGGGATTTCTTGAGGAGGGTATTGGTAGAAGTCCTTGGAAAAATTCTCCTCTCTCCAATTACTCCGAGTCTTTGGATCCAGGCATATGGATCTTGTTCTTCTCTTTGGCGCATTTGACTCTCAGACTCTTTCCCAGTCATCCTCTTCCTTGAGCCTTGCTGCTGGCCTTCATACCCTCTCTTTGTATGATGATGAGAGGGAGGTGCTGCATTTTTACTTGCAGCTCTGCTGGGTGCAGCGCCTCCTGCTGTGTGCAGCGTCTCCTGCTGCTGATCTTCTTGCAGCACCAGCTCCACCAGCTCCTCCATCATCATCTCTTCTCCAGCGCTTGGGAGAAGGGATGTCAGCCGCAGCAGATGATCCAGACCTCCTTCTCCTCCTGCTGAGAGGTTGCTGGTCATCATCTTCTTCAGCTCCCCTTGAGCTCCTGTATCTATCTTCAACCTCTTCCCCTTTTTGGCATTATCAAAAGCTGGGGGCTGAGTAAGGACAGTTGGGACCACCTTGGAACGTGGTCTTCGGGTCGGTTCGGGGGCGACCTTAGGAGCGTCAACATACTGAGGGAAGGCTCGGAACATGATGTCCCTCAGTTCTCCAACAATTAGCTCCAGGTTCCCCAAACGGTTATCCACACTTCTGGTTCGCTGAGATTGATCAGATGTGTGATCCAGAAGTGTTTGCAGGACGAGGCAATGAGTATTCAGCCTGTCAGAGGCATTCTCAGCATAGCGCTTGCACAGCCTTATCTCCTTACGAGTCTATGCAGCTTCAACTTTCAGCTCTCCCTCCATCCTGACCCGTTCCATGTAAAGCCTGTGGGAGTGATCATTCAGCGTCCTCTTGATCATCCCAAGCAAGGCTTCAAGGTCCATCTTGAAACCTGTCATGGTTTCAGCATGGAATTGGGCAGCGACCCTGAGACTGTTGTGCATGGTAGACTCGTGCTCCTGGAGGGCGTACACCAGATGTCTAACCGTGGCTTCAACTCGGTTGATCGATTCGTCAGAAGTCAGCCCCAAATTCCGTCTTGTTGAGGTGGTAGAGGATGCAGCGAATGGTATTACAGCTTGAATAATCGGAGCTGCATCCTATCTTGAAACCTCAACAGCAACCTCATCCTCATGATTGCTGGTTTGAGAGCTTGTATAACTTGAGGATGGGTGCTCTTCTTCCTCTTCTGCCTCTTCTTTGCCGGATGAGATTTGAACAGGATCTGCTCCGCCAGATTTTGGCCCATGAACAGCTATGTTGCGCTCCTTCATCATCTTTGCGAAGTCGGCATGAGTGATCTCAGCTTCCTCAGTAACCTCTGCTGCTGTAACCTTGGAAGGTTCTTGTGAGCATACAGCAGCTGCAGCATCAACCTTCTCTTGAAGTGTCTCTAGCTGCACGGGGGTTACCTCAGCTACTCCTTCTACATCCTCTGTGGGTACTATCTGAATAGCCTCCCCAACAAAGGTCTACTCCCCCTTAGGGAGTGTTGTCAGAACAACAGCCTTTCCTGAGGTCTTCTCCAAGGACCCCGTCTCCTCGACCGGTCCTGCAACTTGGACAGATTTCGCTGCAAGAATGGGTTCTTGCAGCTCTGGTTGGTTTCTTGCAGCGTCCACAACATTCAACACTGTACGCTCTACTGCTGCAAAAATTTCAGCTTCCACCCTGCTTGACTCTTCAACAGCTGCTTCTTGGGTGGTCACCTATTGTACTGCTGTCTCCGCTAGTACAGGGAGTCCTGCCTCGATAACTTCCTCTGTGGTTACATCATCGGCGTCTTCAGCAAGTTCAGAGATTACTCCCTGAATGATGACTGACGGTTCCCTTAGAGAGTCTGCAGCAGCAGCATCCATGTGAACAGGAGAATCGCCATAGTCCAACAGTTGAGATTTTTTCTCTTCCAAAGGATCCAGCGTGACAATGTTGGAGAGGCCCTCAACTACTTGCTCGTATGTAGGGGAGTTCAGATGGTGTGAGCTTGAACTTTCTTCTTCCCGCATCCTCCTAGGAGTGTACTGCATCCTTATCTCCTTCACACTCTGTTGCAACGCCGTTGCAACATAGCTTCCTCAACTTGCTCCACTCCCAGGGTGTCGATTTACTCTCGGGCAGCTGGGGGTAAGAAAGACCTGCACATCCTACAATGCTGCTCTCATCGGCAGCTCTGCAGAGTCGGATTCTGTAAATGCTTTTCCTTTCCCTTTGTCCTTTGCTCCTTGAGCAGCACTGCTATCATCAAGCTTCTGTACTCTTGCTGCATACTCAGGTTGCAGGAATGCCAGTATGTCTTCTGATTTGGCCTACTCCAGGATAGCTTGCTCGACTGTCAGGAAATCCTTCCACTTCAACAGGATTTCCCCCTTAGCCAGCCGCATCTATCTCTAAAGATTGTATTACAGCTCCATATTTCTAGCCACTGGAAATGAGGGATCAAGCACTGAACCTTCTGTTTGTAGACGAGCTTCTTCTTCAGTTGGCTTGTCCCGGAGCTGATTAGGCATCTGTACTTCGTGATATCAACATCTTTATCATCTTCATCTTTGTCAAGGCTTATTGATGTCGACATAGGAACAAATGTTGCTGCACCATTCTCCATGCCAAATTTCTTGATAAGTTCTTTTGTATACTTGACTTGACTGATGAAGGTTCCTATAGACAGCTGTTTTGCTTGCAACCCAAGAAAGAAACTTAATTCTCCCATCATATTCATCTCAAACTTTGACTGCATCAGGTTGGAGAACTTCTCACATATCTTTTTGTTGGTGGATTCGAAGATGATGTCGTCCACATATATCTGTACTAGCAGTACACTTTCTCCATCCTGTACCCTAAACAGCGTCTTGTCGATTGTTCCTTTTTGGAAACCATTTTCTAGCAGATAGAGAGATAAGGTGTCATACCAAGCTCTTGATGCTTGCTTAAGTCCATACAAGGCCTTATGTAATCGAAACACCTTCTCTTCTGCTTGATCTTCGAAGCTTAGAGGTTGTTCAACATAAACTTCCTCTGTAAGAAGACCATTTAGGAATACACTCTTAACGTCCACTTGATAGACATTGAAATTCATATGAGCTGCATAAGCCAGAAAAATCCTTATTGCTTCCAATCTTGCTACTGGAGCAAAGGTCTCATCAAAATCAATTCCTTCTTCCTAGCAGTATCCTTTGGCAACTAATCTTACCTTGTTTCTTACGATGAGTCTAGATTCGTCTAATTTGTTCTTGAAGACCCACTTTGTTCCAATTACTCCTTGATGAGTTGGTGTTGCAACTATCTTCCATACTTGGTTTCTTTCAAAACCATTTAGCTCTTCTTGCATGGCCTGTATCCAGTTGCTATCTTGCAGTGCATCTTCAACATTCTTGGGCTTTGTTTGAGATATGAAGCATGCCAACATTATTTCATAAGGGATGGATCTTCTTATTCTTACGCCAATGGATGGATCTCCTATTATAAGTGTTAGGATGTATACTATAAGCCTATCTTTTATATGAACATTTATTTATGATATGAGAATTTTTTTGTGGTCAAATGTTTGCATTTTATATATTTGTTATATATGTTATTGCAATTGTCCAATTAATTTATATTGTAGATAACATGGTGTGTGGTGCCACACAGAAGATCATGTTATCAGTTCTTTATAGATTATAAATGGTAGCTCACAGCTGAGATAATTTTGGACAAATTATCGGAATGGTTGTAGTGTAATTTGGTATTAATCTATCTTGATTATAAAATTACACTAGTACATTTTGTATGTATTGAGCAGAACCAATTGAAGTTGTTTTATTTGTACTGACTACATAAATAAAACAAGACCTCTGTTATTATGGATGTGCGTCCTCTTAATCATTGTATGATAACGGGCATGTATACTCGATATATGTTTCTTTAATTTACCAATGGGTGAGATTTATTTATTAAATCATTAAGCTCGGTAAATTGGGATACAATGTTGTTTATATGGTGTGCTGTTGATTATATAATGAAACCGTGTCCTAATTATTTAGGATGATGATGTCTCCTTGAGGAACTCATAAGGATTATCATGTAAACCCTACAGGTGGATTTATTCCGGCATGATAATAAAATTGAGTGGTACTACTCTTGGAATTAAATATTAACTAATTGAATTGTAAGTAATTCATTTAATTAATGGACATTCGATATCTTAAACGCGGGGAGATAAACGCGCACATAATAAATAGGAGCCATATCTAATATGGATAAGGGACGGTAGTTCAATAATATCTTTTTAGTGGATTGAGATATTATTGATAGGCTTAAGAAGTATATTCAGATCGAATTAAGGACCCCTAAGCCTATCAGGAGACCGATTCCTAATCCTCCTCAAGGTCCCTGTTGTAGCCTATAAATAAGCCTCAAGTCAGCCATTTCTAGACACAGAAATACAGATACACAGACATAAAAATCTGAGATACGTATTAGTAGAAGACGGCTGAAAGTCTCGATAGCTCGTTGCCCACACATCGTTCGAGATAAAGGCGAGGAATACAGCAGAAGATCGTGAGGTCCAGGCTTCATCGATTCCTCCATCTACAGTTCTGATCTTAGAACTAATTTCGGTGTAAAAGGTATGATTCGTTTTCTGCTGCGTGTTAATCATATTTGCATGGACCCCGATTCAGATAATCGTATAGGGTCGGCGATCCGACGGTTCCTACAATAAGATCTCTTGGATGATTCCTTAACCATGTTCTATCAGGCTCAAAGATATGTTCTGGTCTAGGTTGCTCCTTTTGTTCCTGTAATGCCGGAGGTTCTGTTGCTGTAAGAATATCTGCTGTATCCAAAGCTGCAACTTCCTCTTCTTTGTCTTCTTCTGTAGGCAGAACTCCTTCTACATATAGAACAATATTCTCTTTCCTTGGAGCTATCTCTTCAGGTGGCTCTTCTAACTTCTTGGTGTCACAGTGTGATTCATCAAACACCACATGAATAGATTCTTCGACCACCAAGGTTCTCTTATTAAATACCCTGAAGGCTCTACTTACAGTAGAGTATCCTAGAAATACTCATTCATCCGACTTTACATCAAAAGTCTTCAGATGTTCCTTTCCATTGTTGAGAATATAGCACCAGCATCCAAAGATATACAGATACGAGATATTTGGAGTATATCCATTCTAGATTTCATAAGGAGTTTTGTCTAGATCCTTGATGATTAGACATTTGTTCTGTGTGTAGTAAGCAGTGTTGGTTGCTTCAGCCCAAAATCTCTTGGGTACTTCTGCTTCAGCTATCATTGTCCTTGTTGCTTCCTTGAGGGTTCTATTCCTCCTTTCAGCTACACCATTCTGTTGAGGCGTTCCTGCAGCAGAGTATTCATGTCGAATGCCATTATCAGAGCAGAATTTCTCAATGAATTTGTTTGTGAACTCAGTTCTTCTGTCTGATCTAATCTTCATAATACTCAAGCTCTTTTCATTCTGGATTTTCTTCATGAGATCAGGTAGCTTGTCTTGAGTTTCAGACTTCTTTACAAGGATGATTGTCCATGTGTATCTGGAGTAGTCATCTACAACTACGAGAGAGTACTTTGTCCCGCTCACGCTTACTGGTTCTACTGGTCCAAAAAGGTCCATGTGTAGAAGATCTAAGATCCTGTGAGATGACTTTTGAGACTTGTCTTTGAATGAGCTCTTAACTTGCTTTCCTTTCTGACAAGCTCCACAGATATTTTTCTTTTTGTATGTTACGTCTGGCAATCCTCTTACAAGGCCTTTTCTTGCTAGCTTGTTGATAGTCATGAAGTTCAGATGGCTTAACCTCTTGTGCCACAGCCAACTCAGCTATGGTAGACTTTTCACAATGAAGCATGTAGGTTGAATAGAAGAGTTCCAATCAGCTAGATAGATGTTTCCTCTTCTTATTCCTGTAAGCTTGACTTCATTTGAGGTGCTTTCTTTGATTAAACATTTGTTGAGGTTGAATTCCACGGTGTATGCTTTGTCACAGAATTGACTAATGCTCAGAAGGTTGTATCTGAGTCCTTTTACATAGGATACATTCTTGATCTTTATGTTTCCTTTGACTAGGCATCCACTTCCTTTTGATCTTCCTTTGAACTCATCTCCAAATATGACCTTTGATCCTTTGCATTCTTGGAAGTCTTTTAGAGAATCTTTACTGCCTGTCATGTGCCTCGAGCAGCCGCTGTTAATGTACCATACATCATCGCTGCAACCTGGCACTGAAACCTGTAATAAATTCAGACAGATTTAGGTACCCATATCTGTACGGGTCCTTTGGGGTTAGTTGCTTTAGGAACCCAAAACATTCTTAACAGTCACTGTTTTGCTGTAAGATTTGTTGGTTCTCTGAATATATACAGTTCTAGCTGTCTTGTTCAAGATCTTCACAGAGTCACATAGCAACTCTTTCACCATTGGGGTTTTAACTTGAACAAAATTTACAACTCTGGATGTACTTGTTGTATTTTGAGAGTTGTGATTGCTGTAACCTAGGCCCGATTTTTTAAAAGGACTTCTGTTTTGGTTTATGCAATCTCTTGCGTCGTTGGATGATTTGGTGAACATGCTCATTTTGGACTGCAAGATTTCCTTCTCAGATTCTAGCTTAGTGACCAGCAGATTTAATCTAGAGACTTCTTGTTGCAGCTTACTACACCTTGAGTTATCGGACTCACGTCCAGTCAGCATTTTTACAATATCAATATTCTTGCTTTGAAGGATCTCATTGTCGATTCTCAGGTTCTCATTTTCAACCTTTAGTTCCTCATGAATTGAGTTGATCTGCTCAAAATCACTCATGATCCTTTTTAAGGAGTGGATCATGTTTAGCTCCTCACTTTCAGGTACGGACAACGGTTGATAAATTACCTCATCTTCTTCGCTGTCCTCGTAGTCTTTAGCCATCAGGCATATCAGCACTTCTTCATTAGAGGATGAGGTTTTAGTATCGTTGTCAGAGGATTCTGTAGCTTTCAGTACTTCCTTCGGAACTACTGTATCCTTGGCCTTTTTCATTTCTCCTATAAGAGCTCGAAGCTTGTGCCTTTCATCTCTTCTTTTATCTCTCATCTGTTCTCTCTCTCCTTCAGGATACTTGTGTACTGTTGGGTATGGACAGTTTCTTGCATAGTGCCCTGGTTTCCTATAATTATAACATAAGTCAACATTGCTTGTATTTTTTTGTGGAGAAGAGGATACCTGAGGAGGTGGATGATTTTATCTGAAGTCATTCCTCTTGTTGAGGTTGATGTTGCTGCTGTTGTTGTTGTTGCTCATCACAAATCTTCTAAACTTCTTTAGAAGTAGAGCCATATCCTCTTCAGCAACTTCTGCTGTAACCTCAGTCTGCTTACTGCAACTAGTGGTTGTTGTATCCTTGGAGCCTCTGGAAATTAGCGCTGTAACTTTGGAGCTCGATTATTCGGACTCATTTCTCCGTTTGTTGATGTCAAATTCGAACGCTTTGAGGTGGAGAATAGGTCGAATGTACTCAGAGATTTCAGGTCCATGGACACTCTCATGGCAGTGGTCTTGCTATCCCATTCCGCAGGTAGGGCTCTCAACACTTTCATGTTTTTCTCCTTTTGAGTGTAGTGTTTGCCCAGAGCTTTTAGTTCGTTCACTATGGATGTGAATCTCAAGTCTAGTTGCTCAAGAGTCTCTTCATTCTTCATTTCGAAGAGCACAAATAGTTGGGTAGCGTTGGAGATCTTGTTGTCTTTAGTGAGCTCAGTCTCCTCACATATTTGCTCCAACTTTTCCCATATTTCTTTGGATGTTCTGCAAGTCTTGACTTTGCTGAACGTGCCTTTATCCAAGGTAATAAACAGAGCATTCTTCACCACATTATCTACGTTGGCTCTTTTCCTGTCTTCATTTCCCAACTCTTGACGTGGTTTGGGCAAGAAGTTCGGTGGTGGTTGCTCTCCTTCGGCTTGATCTCTACCAAACATTGGATTTACCTTTGTGGGTATTAATGGTCTTTCAGTGATGACCGTCCACATTTCATCATTCATTGCTGAGAGATGTGCCTGCATTCTTATGTTCCAATCATCATATTCTTCTATGGAAAACATAGGTAACTTGTGATTAGAGGAATCCATGATATGCTGTAAGAATGAGTTTTAGATGCAGAGAAAATAGCGAGTCTAAGGTGGATTTGGGTAGGTGACCAGATAAGTTGGCTTTTAACCCAACTTGCTCTGATACCACTTGTTGGTCCCAAGTGGTGTCCGAGGTTCAGAGGAGGGGTGAATGAACCTTGGTCAATTTTACAAATCTATGAAAAACTTTTCTGCTCTGCAAGTTACTTCAACTTGCAGCGTCAGATCGTTACTGCTTACAACACTAGGATGCAGTGCTGCACGCTGTAACTTAGAGTTTTATACGCAGTGGAAAAATAACGTTTATAACACAAGACTGATTTTCTCAATATGCATCTTTCAGAAATGTTTAAAGCTTATGATATATGCAGGAACAGAAGATAAGGACACAAATAAGTAAATCAATTAAACAGGTATGGCTTATAGTGGTTCGAAGGTGGTGTAATCCTTCTACGTCCACACTACTGCTCATCGAGCAGGAACTTTTTTAAGCAAGATTGAATTACAGGACCCTCCTAACAATCTATCAACTTTACAAAGCAACCACCTACTGAAGTCCAGCGTACACACAGCAACTGCAAATTTGAAAGGCTAACCCACACAGGGTTCTACACTCCCACACAGGAAAATTGCCTAACACTACACAACTTATACAAATAGGAAGGATCTCTCCTATCAACTGTTCGACACCACTAAAACAACCTAATCACACAGCAACAAGATTAAAAGAATATAAAAAGGGTTTCTCCAACTGGTGCGACAAAGTGAGCTTCTGAATCCGTTGATGGATCTTTCAGCATAGGGCTTACTTCACTTTAGAGGTTGAGTGACTGAAACTGATAGAAGGCTTGAATATTTGTATCTTGAAAGCTTGTGAATTTTGCTCGAATGTTTCAGTATCAGTAGTTTCAGTAACCAGCTTTAGTGTATCTCTTCCTCTATTTATACTTGTAGGAGAAGATGTCCGTTGAAGGCATGGCTTGCATTTAATGCGACTTGACTTTTTTTTTTTGAAGTATTTAATGCGACAGTTATGGCTCGTAGCTTTCTAAAGCGCGTCAGTCCACGTGGCATCTTCGAATTGGCTCCGTGTCTGCTTCTTTGATCTTGTCTCGAACGGCTCTATTTATTCTTGCTTGAATCTTTGTTCCTCGTACTGCATTCATCCTTCCTACGATTGCAGGATACTTCTTGTTGTTAATTGGCATTGATTGACTTTTCTGAACTGTAAATTTTGCGCTGTATCTTAGGTCTTCGTGCAGTAAATGTTTTCTTGCATTACTGCTGTAACTATGACCTGATTGCAGTATCTTGAGTAGAGCTGCTACATTTTTATCTTGCAGCACTCCTGTACGCCATTCCTTCTTACTTAGCTGTAGTGACGTTCTGTCTTCTTACAGCGATGCGATATCTGTCTTCTTGCAGCGATGCTGTATCTACCTTCTTGCAGTAGCTTCCTTCTCTCGAAAGGCTTAGATGCAGCTTTGTCCTTGTCAGACCTCCATCTTTCAGCACTTAAGACTAGACTCAAACCTAGTCTATTTATCCACTTAAACATTGTGAAAAATAGGTACTTAAAACTACCTATTACAAATGCGTTTTGTCTCATCAAAAACTAAACATTAAAATCCCAACAGATGCTGTATCTGTCTTCTTGCAGCGACTTCTTTTCTGAAAGGCTTAGATGCAGTTTTATCCTTATCAAACCTCCATTTTTGAGCACTTAACACTAGACTCAAACCTAGTCTATATATTTACTTAAACACTGTGAAAATGGGGTACTTAACACTTCCTATTACAACTACGTTTTGTCTCATCAAAATCTAAACATTGAAATCCTAACAATTTCCCCCTTTTTGATGATGACAAAACCTTTACATTATTTCGTTCATGAAAAAGTTTCAATTTTTACATTACAGAATATCGTAAGTTTCAGGGTTACTTGCTTGAACAGCTTTCATAGAACAAATATAAACCCTGGATTCATCAGAGATGCATCACGTTATTCCTTTATCACTAAACATTCAGGAAAAATGTAAACATCATGCATAAGTTCATAAGGATTGAACTTTGAACAGAAAAGAAAAGAAAATTTCTTCATTAACTGAGAGAAATTTATAAAGCATATATTACAGCAGGGATCACTAGAGAGTATGTAAATTACTGAAACAGGGACCTTTTTGTAGACGATTCTTCAGGTCTTCTTTCAGCAAACTTTTCAAGGCCTTCTCTTCCTCTTGATCCATTCCACCGGTCCCTGATGGACTCTTGATAGGACTCATCTAGCTTCTGCATAAATACTGGAATTTGAATCCACCTAAGCCAGAAGTCCTCACAATAGGGCACGATCCTGCCATGCTTTACTAGGTGGATATAGTATCTCTAAACTTCAAGTTCTCCTTCCCTAGCGAGCTGCTCATATCTCTTCAATGTAGTCTTACAAGTATGGTATCTGCTGAATTTGCCTTTCCGGCATTGAGTTCTGAAGTTCCTGAGGTATTCTGATCGCTTATACAAGATGATCTCCTCAAATGATGGATTCCTGTCAGTAGGCAGTCTGATTTCCTTGAAGATGTCAAATCTCCAAGCCATATTTTCTCCTTCAGGCCTCTGATCCATCAGAATGAAAACTTCGGTAGAAATGTGTTCAGTGTCAAGGCGAGGGATTTCTTGAGGAGGGTATTGGTAGAAGTCCTTGGGAAAAATTCTCCTCTCTCCAATTACTCCGAGTCTTTGGATCCAGGCATATGGATCTTGTTCTTCTCTTTGACGCCTCTGACTCTCAGACTCGTCCCCGCTCATTCTCTTCCTTGAGCCTTGCTGCTGGCTCTCATTCCCTCTCTTTGCATGATGATGAGAGAGAGGTGCTGTATCATTGCTTGCAGTTTTGTTGGGTGCAGCGCCTGCTGCTGATCTTCTTGCAGCACCAACTCCATCTGCTCCTCCTTCATCATTTCTTCTCCAGCACTTAGGAGATGGGATGTCAGCATCAGTAGATGATCCATACCTCTTTCTCCTCTTGCTGAGAGGTTGCTGGTCATCATCATCATCATCTTCTTCTTCAGCTCCCCCTGAGCTCCTATATCTATCTTCAAATTCTTCCCCCTTTTTGGCATTATCAAAAGCTGGGGGCTGAGCAGGGGCAGTTGGGACCACCTTAGAAGGTGGTCTTCAGGTCGGTTCGGGGGCGGCCTTAGGAGTGTCAACATATTGAGGGAAGGCTCGGAACATGATGTCCCTCAGTTCTCCAACAATCAGCTCCAGGTTTTCCAAACGGTCGTCCATACTTCTGGTTCGTTTGGTTTGATCAGATGTGCGATCCAGAAGTGTTTCAAGGATGAGGGAGTGAGTGTTTAGCCTGTCAGAGGCATTCTCAGCATGGCGCTTGCATAGCCTGATTTCCTGGCGAGTCTGTGCAGCTTCAACCTTTAACTCTCCCTCCATCCTGACCCGTTCCATGTAGAGCCTGTGGGAGTGATCATTGAGCGTCCTTTTGATCATCCCAGGTAGGGCTTCAAGGTCATTTTTAAAACCCGTCATAGTTTCAGCATGGAATTAGGCAGCGACCCTGAGACTGTTGCTCATGGTAGACTTGTGCTCTTAGAGAGCGTGCACCAGATGTCTAATAGCGATTTCAACTCGGTTGATCGATTCGTCATGAGTCAGCCCCGAATTCCTTCTTGTTGAGGTAGCAGTGGATGCAGCGAATGGTATAACAGCTTGAATAATCGGAGTTACATCCTGCTTTGGAACCTCAGCAGCAACCTCATCCTCCTTGTTGTTTAAAAGAGAGTCTGGAGAGCTCGAGGATAGGTGCTCTACTTCTTCTGCCTCCTCTTCGTCAGATGAGACTTCAACAGGTTCTGGTCCACCAACTTTCGGCCCATGAACAGGTATGTTGCGTCTCCTCATCATCCTGGCGAATTCGGCGTTAGTAACCTCTACTGCTGTAACCTTGGAAGGTTATTGAGAACATGCAGTAGCTGCAGCGTCAACCTCCTCTTGAGGTGTCTCTAGCTGCACAGGGGTCACCTCAGCTACTTCTTCAGCATCCTCTGTAGGTACTGTCTAAATAGCCTCTCAGTAGAGGTCTTCTCACCCTCAGGGAGTGTTGTCAGAACAACATCCTCCCCTGAGGTCTTCTCTAAGAACCCCGTCTCCTCGGCCGGTCCTGTAGCTTGAACAGGTTCTTGTAGCTCTGGTTGGTTTCTTGCAGCGTCCTCAACATTCAGCACTGTACGCTCCATTGCTGCAAGAATCTCAGCTTCCAGCCTCTTTGTCTCCTCAACAGCTTCTTCTTAGGTGGTCGCTTGCTATACTGCTGTCTCCGCCAGTACAGGAAGTCCAGTCTTTGCAACTTTCTCCGTGGTTGTGTCATCGGCATCTTCAGCAAGATCAGAGATTACTCCCTGAATGATGGTTGACGGTTCCCTTTGTGAGTTTGCATCAGCAGCATCCATGCAAACATGGGAATCACCATAGTCCAACAGTTGAGATTCTTCCTCCTACAAAGGATCCAGCGTGACAATGTTGGAGAAGCCTCAACTACTTGCTCGTATGCAGGGGAGTTCACATGGTGTTGGTTTGAACTTCCTTCTCCCCGCATCGTCCTAGGAGTGTACTGCATCCTTGTCTCCTTAACAATTCATTGCAGCGCCTGTTACAGCATAGCTTCGCCAGCTTGCTCCACTCCTAGGGTTTCAATTTGCTCTTGAGTAAAAACGACGTCATCGCCCCTTGTTACAGCCTCCGCAATCGGGGTAAGGAAGACCTGCACATCCTCCATTACTGCTCTCATCGGCAGCTTTGCAGAGTCAGATTCTGCAAGAGCTTTTCCCTTCTCTTTGTCCTTTGTTCCCTAAGCAGCACTTTTTCACCAAGTTCTTGAACTCTTGCTGCATACTCAGGTTGCAAGAGTGCCAGAATATCTTTTGATTTGGCCCACTCCAGGACTGCTTGCTCGACTGTGAGGAATTCTTTCCATATCAACAAGATTTCCCCCTTAGCCAGCCGCATCTCTCTCCAGAGATTATATTGCAGCTCCATATTTCTAGCCGTTGGGAGGGTATGATCAAGCACTGAAGCTTTTGTTTGTAGACGAGCTTCTTCAGTTGGCTTGACCCGGAGCTGATGTGGCTCCTGAAGCAGATGTGACTCATCCCCAAGGTTTTCTACCACCTCAGAAGGTGTAGAGAGTTGGGCATCAAGAAATCCTTCTTGATCCCGGGGCTGACGAGACTCATCCTCAACAGCAACTACAACCAAGCTTGCTGTAGAGAGTTGGGAATCAGCAGCTGCAGCAGCCTTCTTCTTGCTGCGTGGGGCCTTTCTAACCAAGGGTGCATCGTCATCCGAGGAAGAGGATTCAGGTTCAGGTACAGCCTTCCCTGAGCTCCTCTTGTTGACAGGAAGAGGACTCTGATCTCCTCTTCTTCGGCTTCTCCCCTGCTGCTCACAGTTTCATCTTGCAGGGCCAGGATAGCATTCTTTTTATCTTTGGTTTTCTTTCTTGCTACCCCAGCTTCTGCTATCTTCGGTTGGGTCTTACCCTTCTTCTTCTCCCCGAGATACTTTTCGATGAGGATGTGGGTCGGTGCTGCAAGTTGAAGACCAAGCTTGCAGAGCAGAGAACAGATGGTGATACCATAGCTTCTTTGCTGCTTCCACCCACAGTCTCTTCATGATGAACCTTGCCCAGTCTACCTTTTCTCCGACCATGATGGCAGACATGATCTGGAACCGGAGATCTGTGCATTTGTCACAACTCCCTGTTCGGCCTTCAATGGAGTATGCACAGATATCATGAAGGAGTTTAAACTCCGGCTTGAAGAGCTTCTTTGGGGTGCTTCTCTTGATTTTAGCCCCTGCATCCCTTGCTTGAAAGAGATCCCACATCTCTTGAGCAGTTCCCTCCCCATAGTTCAACAGCTGACTGGGGGTTAAACCTCCGGCGGAAATGCTTAAGGTGGTAGCGATGTCTCTAACGGTTAGAGACCGCTCTTCCTCGCCTGCATCCATCTTGAACAGAATGCAGTTCCTATCTTCCGCCTGCCTAGCGTAGGAGTAGAATTTCTGTACTAACTCCACGGAGAAGCTAGCGTAAACAGGGGTTAGAAGCCCTAGGACTTGGGTCCGCTGAAGGGTATTGAAGATTCTCTTAACGAGGGCATTATCGTACAACCCAGAAGTATAGACGTGCTCCTGGTTGATCAAGCATCCTTCCAAGATGATGGTTTGTCTGGCAGCCATAGATTTCTTAGAGAGAAAGGATAAAAAACTTCGAAGATTTGGACTTAGAGAATTTTTCATGAAAAGAAGTTTCTCTCCTTGGGTGATGGTGAAAAATGATTTTGAAAGGCGCAGTTATGGGGGTTATGACGGATCTCAAGGGACGTGTAGTAAGATCAACGGTTGGGATAAATCAGAGGGAATTGATCTTACGGTCCAGAAAAAGACGGATATGTCAAATCATCAATAATCATTAAAGAGCGTGTGGGCTTCTGAACGTAACCTTTCCACTTCTGACACGTGCAGACTTTGCTGAATGACATGCACCTGCCGCCCAAATAAATGTCTTTTTAAGGTTGCAGTAACCTTTGGTACGAGGTTGCAGTGTAATGAATATACTTTTGAAATAAATGTTGTAACCTGGTGCTGCTTACATTCCCTATTTCTGTTGTACTGTAAGAATATAATGCAGCGCCGTTTGAACCCAGCGCTGTGTGAAGGCGTAGCTTACAGCACTATACTTACTGCTTCTCGTAAGCATGTAGAGATTTCCCCTTAGTTTTTGCACCTTCTTTTTCTCCTCATAACTTAAGAATTCCCAACTCGTTTGTAAGCATAGAAAACCTCGATTCACTCAAAGGTTTAATGAATATATCTGCAAGCTGGAGATCCGTATGAACTTTCTCAAGCACAATGTCCTTCTTTTTCACGTGATCTCTTATAAAATGATGTCGTATGTCAATGTGCTTCGTTCTTGAGTGAAAGACGGGATTATGGGTAATTGCTATAGCACTTGTATCCAGAGAATTTGTGGACAGCAACTTCCTGCTGCAACATACTCTGCTTCAGCTGTAGAGGTTGCAATCGAAGTTTGCTTCCTACAGAACCATGAGACAAGTCTATTTCCCAGAAATTGACAAGTCCCACTGGTACTTTTCCGATCAATCTTGCAGCCTGCATAATTTGAGTCAGAGTAGCCTTTAAGCTTGAATCCTCCTTCCTTTGGATACCATATACCTACTTCCTGAGTTTCTTTCAGATACTTGATGATTCTCTTGACAGCAGAAAGATGTGATTCTTTTGGAGTTGCTTGAAATCTTGCACAGACTCCAATTGCAAACATAATGTCTGGCCTGGTATTCAACTGTCCTAAAACTCCATGCGTCTTCCTTGTACATATCCTATAAAAGCTGTCACAATCATTAATAGGAAGTCAACTAAATACATCTCAAGGTGCTGCCGAGAAACTGAAGGACCTTCTCGAGCACAGGATAGGTAATTGAAATGTCAAATCAAAAAGTAGGATAAGGTTGTGCTTGTCGATTTCTGGTTTACCTTTTTTCCCTGCCTTGAAGGGGCTGGTTAAGGCGAACCTGGGGGTGATTGGTGCATTCATCACCTTGCCAAGATCACGTAACGCGTGGGAATCTGCCGAACAGTTCGGGCCTGCTTGCTGTAAGATATAGCAAGGATCCAATTAGTCGTCTGTACTTTGTGATATCAACATTTTTACCATTTTCATCTTTGTCAAGGCTTATTGATGTCGACATAGGAACAGATGTTACTGCACCATTCTCCATGCTAAATTTCTTGATAAGCTCATTTGTATACTTGACTTGACTGATGAAGGTTCCTGTAGACAGCTATTTTACTTGCAGCCCGAGAAAGAAACTTAATTCTCCCATCATACTCATCTCGAACTTTGACTGCATCAGATTGGAGAACTTCTCACATAACTCTTTGTTGGTGGATCCAAAGATGATATCGTCCACATAGATCTGTACTAGCAGTACACTTTATCCATCCTGTATCCTAAACAGCGTCTTGTCGATTGTTCTTTTCTGGAAACTATTCTCTAGTAGATAGAGAGATAAGGTGTCATACCAAGCTCTTGGTGCTTGCTTAAGTCCATATAGGGCCTTGTGTAGCCTAAACACCTTCTCTTCTGCTTGATCCTCAAAACCTGGAGGTTGTTCAACATACACTTCTTCTGTAAGGAGACCATTCAGGAATGCACTCTTAACGTCTATTTGATAGACATTGAAATTCATGTGAGCTGCATATGCCAGAAAAATCCTTACTGCTTCAAATTTTGCTACTGGAGCAAAGGTCTCATCAAAATCAATTCCTTCTTCTTGGCAATATCCTTTGGCAACTAATCTTGCTTTGTTCCTTACAACTAGTCCAGATTTGTCTAACTTGTTCTTGAAGACCCACTTTGTTCCTATTACCCCTTGATTAGTTGATCTTACAACTGTTTGCCATACTTGATTTCTTTCAAAACCATTTATCTCTTCTTGCATAGATGTACCCAGTTGCTATCTTGCAGTGCCTTTACAACATTCTTTGGCTCTGTCTGAGATATGAAGCATGCAAACATTGCTTCATGAGGGATGTATCTTCTTGTTCTTATTCCAATGGATGGATCTCCTATGATAAGATCTCTTGGATGATTCCTTAGCCATGTCCTATCAGGTTCAAAGATATGTTCTGGTCTAGGTTGCTTCTCTTGTTGATGTATAACAAGATGTTCTACTACTGTAAGAATATCTGCTGCATCCATAGTTGCAGCTTCCTCTTCTTTGTCTTCTTCTGTAAGCAGAACTCCTTCTATATATGGAAAAACATTCTCTTTCCTTGGAGCTGGCTCTTCAGGTGGCTCTTCTAACTTCTTGGTGTTACAGTGTGGTTCATCAAACACCACGTGAATAAATTCTTCAACCACTAAGGTTCTCTTGTTAAATACCCTGAAAGCTTTACTTATAGCAGAGTATCCTAGAAATACTCCTTCGTCTGATTTTGCATCAAAAGTGTTCAAATGCTCATTTTGATTGTTGAGAATATAACACCTGCATCCAAAGATATGCAGATAAGAGATATTTGTTGTATATCCATTCCAGATTTCATAAGGAGTTTTGTCTAGATCCTTGATGATTAGACATCTGTTCTATGTGTAGCAAATAGTGTTGGTTGCTTCAGCCCAAAATCTACTTCTGCTTCTGCTATCATTGTCCTTGCTGCTTCCTTGAGGGTTCTGTTTCTCCTTTCAACTATATCGTTTTGTTGAGGTGTTCTTGCAGCAGAGTATTCATGTTGAATACCATTATTAGAACATAATTTCTCAATGAATTTTTTTGTGAACTCTGTTCCTCTGTCTGATCTTATCTTCACTATGCTCAAGCTCTTTTCATTTTGAATTTTCTTCATGAGACCAGCTAGCTTGTCTTGAGTTTTTGATTTCTTTGTAAGGAAGATTGTCCATGTGTATCTGGAGTAGTCATCTACAACTACAAGAGAATACTTCTTCCCACTCAAGCTTACTGGCTCTACTGGTCCAAATAGGTCCATGTGCAGAAGATCTAGAATCCTGTGTGATGACTTTTGTATCTTATCTTTGAATGAGCTCTTAACTTGCTTTCTTTTTTTACAAGCTCCACATATATTCTCCTTCTTGTATGCCACGTCTGGCAATCCTCTCACAAGGCCTTTTCTTGCTAGCTTGTTGATAGTTTTGAAGTTCAAATGGCTTAACCTCTTGCGCCACAGCCAGCTCAGCTCTGGTGGACTTTTCACAATGAAACATGTTTGTTGAATAGAAGAGTTCCAATCAGCTAGATAGATGTTTCCTCTTCTTGTTCCTGTATGCTTGACTTCATTTGAGGTGCTATCCTTGATTAAGCATTTGTTCAGGTTGAATTTCACTGTGTATCCTTTGTCACAGAATTGACTGATGTTCAGAAGGTTGTATCTGAGTCTTTTTACATAAGATACATCTTTGATCTTTAGGTTTCTTTTGACTAGGCATCCACTTCCTTTTGTGCTTCCTTTGGAATCATTTCCGAAGATGACATTTGGTCCTTTTGCATTCTTGAAAGTCTTTTAGAGTTTCTTTACTGTCTGTCATGTGCCTTGAGCTGTCGCTGTCAATGTACCATACATTACTGTTGCAACCTGGCACTGAAACTTGCAACAATTTCAAACAGATTTAGGTACCCACCTCTGTACGGGTCCTTTGGGGTTAGTTGCTTTAGGAACCCAAACTTTCTTAACAGTCACTGTTTTGTTGTAAGAATTGTTGGTTCTCTGATTATATGTAGTTCTGCTTTTGAATTGCCTGTTAAAGGTGTGTGCAGAGATAACATATGTGTTACCAACACTTTTGTAGTGTGGTCTTCCACCATACTTCCCTTGAGTATATCCTCTTTGAGGTTTAGACATATAAGTCTCAGTATATGTGGGAAAATTTCTTCTGTGTTGCAACTTAGTGGGTTGCTGCATCCTCTTGCTGCATACAGCAGATGGCTTCTGTTGTAGCCAGTTCTTAGATGCAGGCTTACTTCCTGCAGTTGAGCATTGGGGTTTCTTCCCCTTATCCATCATTGCTGTTTTGTTCAAGATCTTCACAGAGTCACATAGTAACTCTTTCTATATTGAGGTTTCAGCTTGAATAAAATTTACAGCTTTGGATGTACTTGCTATAGTCTGAGAGACGTGATTGCTGTAACCTATGCTCGATTTTTCAAAAGGACTTCTGTTTTGATTTATGCAATCTCTTGCGTCCTTTGATGATTTACTGAACGTGCTTATCGTGGACTGCAAGCTTTTCTTCTCAGTTTCTAGCTTAGTGATCAGCAGATTTAATCTAGAGACCTCCTTTTGTTGCTTGCTGCACCTTGAGTTATCAGACTCACATGCAACCAACATTTTGGCAATATCAATATTCTTGCTCTTGAGGATCTCATTATCGATTCTTAGGTTCTCATTTTCAACCTTCAGTTCCTCATGAATTGAGTTTATCTGCTCAAAATCACTCATGATCCTCTTTAGGGAGTGAATCATGTTCAGCTCCTCACTTTCAGGTACGGACAACAATTGATAGATTACCTCATCTTCTTCGTTGTCCTCGCCATCTTTAGCCATTAGGCATATCAACGCTTCTCCATCAGAGGATGAGGTTTCAGTGTCGCTATCAGAGGATTCTACAGCTTTCAGTACTTCCTTTGGGACTACTGTATCTTTGGCCTTCTCTATCTCTCTTATGAGAGCTCGAAGCTTGTGTCTTTCCTTCTTTTATCTCTCCTCTGCTCTCTTTCTCCTTCAGGATACTTAAGCATGGTTGGGTATGGACAATTTCTTACACAGTCTCCTGGTTTCCTGCAGTTATAACACAAGTCAATATTGCCTGTATTTGACTGTGGAGAAGAGAATACCTGAGGAGGTAGATGGCTTCTTCTGAAGTCATTCTTTTTGTTGAGGTTGGTGTTGCTGCTATTGTTGTTGCTCTTCATGAATTTTATAAATTTCTTTAGAAGTAGCACCATGTCCTCTTCAGCAACTTCTGTTGTAACCTCAGTCTTCTTACTGCAACTAGTGGTTGCTATATCCTTGGAGCCTCTGGCAGTTAGCGCTGTAGCTTTGGAGCTCAATTCTTCAGACTTTTTTTTCCATCTGTTGATGTCATATTCGAATGCTTTAAGGTTGGAGAATAGGTCGAATGTACTCATGGATTTCAAGTCCATAGACACTCTCATGGCAGTTGTCTTGCTGTCCCACTCCGCAGGTAGGGCTCTCAACACTTTCATGTTTTTCTCCTTCTGAGTGTAGTGTTTGCCCAGAGTTTCTAGTTCATTCATAATAGATGTGAATCTTAAGTCTAGTTGCTCAAGAGTCTCTTCATTCTTCATTTCGAAGAGCTCGAATAGTTGGGTAGCGTTGGAGATCTTGTTGTCTTTAGTGAGCTCAGTCCCTTCACATATTTGCTCCAACTTTTCCCATATTTCTTTGGATGTTGAGCAAGTCTTGACTTTGCTGAACATGCCTCTATCCAAAGTGATGAACAGAGCATTCTTTGCCACATTATCTAAGTTAGCTCTCTTTCTGTCTTCGTTATTCCACTCTTGTCGTGGTTTGGGCAAGAAGTTCAGTGGTGGCTCTCTTCTTGTGCTTGGTCTCTTCCAAACATTGGATTCACCTTCGTGGGTATGATTGGTCCTTCAGTGACGACCGTCCACATTTCATCATTCATTGCTGAAAGATGTGTCTGCATTCTTATCTTCCAATCGTCATAATCCTCTATGGAAAACATGGGTAACTTGTGATTAGAGGAATCTATGATATGCTTTAAGAATAAATTTTAGATGCAGAGAAAACAGCCAGACTAAGGCGGATCTGGGTAGGTGACCAAATAAGTTGGTTTTTAACCCAACTGGTTCTGATACCACTTGTTGGTCCCAAGTGGTGTCCGAGGTTCAGAGGGGGATGGGGGATGAATGAACCTTGGTCGATTTTACAAATCTTTGAAAAACCTTTCTATTCTGCAAGTTACTTGAACTAGCAGCATCAGACTATTACTGCTTACAGCACTAGGATGCAGTGCTGCACGCTGTAACTTGGAGTTTTATATGCAGTGGAAAAATATAACTTATAACACAAGGCTGATTTTCTCAATATGCTACTTTCAAAAAAGTTTTATGCTTATGAGATATACAGAAAACAGAAGGTAAAAAACACAGATAAATAAAGTAATAAACACGTATGGCTTATAGTGGTTCAAAGGTGGTGTAATCCTTCTGCGTCCACTCTACTGCTCCTCGAGCAGGAACTTTGTTAAGTAAGATTGAATTACAGAACCCTCCTAACAATCTATCAACTTTACAAAGCAACAATCTACTGAAGTCCAGCATACACACATCAACTGCAAACTTCAAAGGCTAACCCACACAGTATTATACACTCCCACACAAGGAAGCTCCCTAACTCTAGACAACTATACAAACAGCAAGGATTTCTCCTATCAACTGTTCGACACCTCTAAAACAACCTAAGTACACAACAACAAAGTTAAAAGAATATAAATGAGTTCTTCAACTGGTGCGGTGAAGTGAGCTTCTGAATCCGTGGATGGATCTTTTAGCACTAAGCTTGCTTCACTTCACAGAGGTTGAGTCACTGAAACTGTTGGAAACTTGAATGTTTGAATCTTGTAAACTTGAGAGTTTTAGCGTAGATGCTTCAGTTAATCAGTAGTCAGCTTCAGTGTTGCTCATCCTTTATTTATACTTATAGGAGAAGATATCCGTTGAAGGAGATGTCTTTCCTTTTCAATTTGAAGTAGTCTGATCAAAGGCATGACTCACATTTAATGCGACTTGAATTTCTCTTTCGAAGCATTTAATGTGGCAGTTGCGGCTAGAGGCTTTTTGCAGCGCGTCAGTCCACGTGGAAGTATTGGCTCCGTGTCTGTAACTTTGACCTTCTCTGGAACGACTCTATATATTCTTGCTTAAATCTTCGTTCCTCGTACTGCATTTATCCTTCCTAGGATTGCAGGATACTTCTTGTTGTAAATGGTGCTGTTTGTCTTGTCTGAACTGTAAGCTTTACGCTGTATCTTAGGTCTTCATGTAGCTGATACTATCTTGCAGTGCTGCTGTAACTAAGACCTGGTTGCAGTATCTTTGAGTAGAGCTGCTGCATCTTTTCCTTGCAGCACTCCCGTATTCCATTCTTTTTTACTTAGCTGTAGTGAAGTTATGTCTTCTTGCAGCGATGTTGTATCTGTCTTCTTGTAGATACAGCTTAGATGCAGCTTTATCCTTGTCAAACCTCCATTTTTTAGCACTTAACACTAGACTCAAACCTAGTCTATATATTCACTTAAACACTGTGAAAATGGGGTACTTAACACTTCCTATTACAATTACGTTTTATCTCATCAAAATCTAAACATTGAAATCCTAACAATTTCCCTCTTTTTGATGATGACAAAACCTTTGCATTATTTCGTTCATAAGAAGTTTCAATTTTTACATTACAGAATATCGTAAGTTTCAGGGTTACTTGCTTGAACAGCTTTCATAGAACAAATATAAACCTTAGATTCATCAGAGATGCATCATGATATTACTTTATCACTAAACATTCAGGAAAAACGTAAACAACATGCATAAGTTCGTAAGGATTGAACTTTGAATAGAAAAGAAAAGAAAATTTCTTTATTTTTGTAGACGATTCTTTAGGTCTTCTTTCAGCAAACTTTTCAAAGCATTCTCTTCCTCTTGATCCCTTCCACCAGTCCCTGATGGACTCTTGATAGGACTCATCTAGCTTCTGCATAAATACTGGAATTTGAATCCACCTAAGCCAGAAGTCCTCACAATAGGGCACGATCCTACCATGCTTCACTAGGTCGATATAGTATCTTTGAACTTTTAGTTCTCCTTCCCTAGTGAGCTGCTCATATCTCTTCAATGTAGTCTTACAAGTATGGTATGTGTTGAATTTGCCTTTCCTGTATAGATTTCTGAAGTTCCTGAGGTATTCTGATCGCTTATACAAGGTGATCTCCTCAAATGATGGATTTCTGTCAGTAGGCAGTCTGATTTCCTTGAAGATGTCAAATCTCCAAGCCATATTTTCTCCTTCAGGCCTCTGATCCATCAGAACGGAAACTTCAGCAGAAATGTATTGGTAGAAGTTCTTGGGAAAAATTCTCCTCTCACCAATTACTCTGAGTCTTTGAATCCAGGCATATGGATCTTGTTCTTCTCTTTGACGCCTCTGACTCTCAGACCCGTCCCCGCTCATCCTCTTCCTTGAGCCTTGCTGCTGGCTCTCATTCCCTCTCTGTGTATGATGATGAGAGGGAGGTGCTGCATCGTTGCTTGCAGCTCTGCTGGGTGCAGCGCCTGCTGCTGATCTTCTTGCAGCACCAGCTTCACCAGCTCCTTCTTCATCATCTCTTCTCCAGCACTTAGAAGATGGGATGTCAGCAGCAACAGATGATCCAGACCTCTTTCTCCTCCTGCTGAGAGGTTACTGGTCATCATCATCATCATCATCATCTATCTTCAAATCCTTCCCCCTTTTTGGCATCATCAAAAGCCGGGGGCTGAGCAGGTGCAGCTGGGACCACCTTGGAACATGGTCTTCAGGTCGGTTCGGGGGTGGTCTCAGTAGCATCAACATACTGAGGGAAGGCTCAGAACATTATGGCCCAATCACCAAAGGTCCAATCATTCCTACAAAGATAAATCCAATATTTGGAAGAGATATGGAGGAAGAAACACCTCCACCACTTAACTTATTGATCAATCCAAGATAAGAATGAAATAATGAAGATAGAAAGAGAGCTAACCTGGACAATGTGGCTAAAAATATCCTGTTTATCACTTTGGACAAAAGAACTTTTAGCAAAGTTAAAACTTGCAGAATGTCCAAAGAAATTTGGGAAAAGGTAGAGCAAATCTATGAGGGAACAGAGCTAACAAAAGATAACAAAATCTTCAATGCTACCCAACTATTCAAACTCTTTGAGATGCAGATTAAAGAAATGCTGGAAGAACTGGACTTGAGATTCACATCAACAGTGAACGAACTTGAAGCTCTAGGAAAGTATTACACATAAAAAGAAAAGAACATGAAAGTGCTTAGAGCTCTACCAGTGGAGTGGGACAACAAGACCACTGCTATGAGAGTCTCAATGGACCTAAAGTCTATGAGCACCTTTGATCTATTCTCTGATCTCAAAGCTTTCGAATACGAAATCAACCGAAGAAAGAAAGAGGCTGAAGAGTCAAGCTCAAAGGTTACTGTACTGATAGTAAGAAACACCAAAGATAATGCAATTGCAAGTTATATTAAACAAAAAGAGTTGTCTTTTGAGGATGCAGAAGAAGACATGACTTTACTCTTAAAAAAGTTCAAAAGGTTCATGAAGAACAACAAAAAGAGTAACTTCAGAAGAAACCAATCTTCACCACATGTATTATCCTCTCCTCAATCGAATTCAATTACTTTTGATCTATGCTATAACTGCAAAATACCTAGACACTATAAAAGAAATTATCCACACCCCAAAGTCAATAAATACCTTGAAGGAGAAAGAGATCAAATAAGTGAAAAAAGAAAGAATGATAGGCAAAAGTTTAGAGCACTCTTTGGAGAAATAAAAAAAGCTAAGGATACAACAGTACCCAACGAAGTACTAAAAGAGCATGAAATCTCAGAAAGTAATAGTGACACCTCAAATTCAGATGAAGAGGCATTGATTTTCCTAATGGCAAAAGATTGTGAAGAAGTGGAGATTATGAGGTAATCTACCAGTCTTAATTAACACTTGAAGATGAAAAATTATACATAATCTATTTTCTTAAGTAGATCATGAGTGACTTTGAGCAGATAAACTCAACTCATGAGGAGGTGAAACATGACAAATGAGATACTAAGGAGTAGAAACAAAGATATGGCAGAAATGCTATCAACATATGAGTCTGAAAACTCAAAATGTAGTGAACTCCAAAAAGAAATATCTAGACTCAATCTGCTGGTCACTAAGCTAGAAAATGAGAACAATAATCTTTAAGAAACTATAAAGATCTTCAGCAAATTAGCTAAAGATGCAGAGACTGTCTGTTGATGGCCAAAAGTTCGTTTGAGAAATATGACATAGGATACAGCGCCCAAACTTCTCATAAAATAGCAAGTTCATTTAAAGCTTATCTTGTTTGTTCAAGCTGAAACCTAAATGGCTAATGAGTTACTAAATAACTCTGAAAAGAATTTGAACAAATCAACAGTAGCAAACAAGGGTAAGAAATCCCTGTGCTCAACTATAGGAAGTAAACATGTATATAAAAGCTGGTTACAGCAGAATCAATCCGTTGTAAGTAGCAAGAAAATACAGCAACCCATCAAGTTGCAGCATAAAAACTTCTATTTTACCAATACTAAGACTTTAATGTCTAAACCTAAAAGAAGATATACTTTAGGGAAGTATGGTGGAAGACCATACCTCAACAGTCCTGGTAACACACAAAAAGTTTTTACACATACTTTTAACAAGCAGCATCTTCACAGAACTGCATACAGAATCAAAACCAACTATACTTACAGAAAAGTAATTTCTGCCAGGAAAGTTTAGGTTCCAAAAGAAACTAACCCCATAAGACTCGTACAGGTATGGATACCTAAGTCTGTCTGAATTATCTACAGGTATTATTGCTAGGTTGCAACAGTGAAGTATGGTATATTGATAGTGGCTACTCAAGGTACATGACTGGCAATAAAAAAGCTCTGAAAGATTTTCAACCATGCAAAGGATCCAAAGTTATCTTTAGAGATGATTCCAAGGAAAGCACAAGAGACAGTGGAAGCCTTATCAAAGAAAATATTCACATTAAAGAAGTGTCCTATGTGAAAGGACTCAAATACAACTTCTTAAGCATTAGTTAATTCTATGACAAATGATACTCCGTGGAGTTCAACCTCAACAAATGCCTAATCAAGGATAGCAAAAATGAGTGAAGTCAAACTTACAAGAATAAGAAGATGAAACATCTACCTTGCAGACTAAAATTCCTCTAATGAACCAACATATTTTATTGTCAAGAGTCCACCTAAGTTAAGCTAGTTATAGCACAAAAGGCTAAGTCATTTAAACTTCAAGACTATAAACAAACTGGCAGGAAAAGGCTGAGTAAGAAGACTGTCAGACCTAGCCTTCAAGAAAGAAAATGTGTGTGGAGCATGTCAAAAAGACAAGCAAGTAAGAAGTTCATTCAAAGATAAGTTACATAAGTCTTCTCACCGGATCCTAGATCTACTACATATGGATCTCTTTGGACCAATTGAACCAGTAAGCATAAGTGGAAAGAAATATTCACTTATAGTAGTGGATGACTACTCAAGGTTCACATGGACAATCTTTCTAGCCAAGTAATCAGAAACAGAAAACAAGTTGTCTGATCTTATGAAGAAGATACAGAATGAGAAAAGTTTAAGCATTGTAAAGATAAGATCGGATAGAGAAACTGAGTTCATCAATGAATTTGTAGAGAAATTCTGTACTGATAGTGGAATTTGTCATGAATACTCTGCTACAAGAACGCCACAACAGAATGGTGTAACTGAAAGTAAGAATAGAACTCTTAAAGAAGCAGTAAGGACTATGATTGCAGAAATAGAAATACTCAAAAGATTTTGGTCCGAAGCCACAAATACAACATGCTATATTCATAAAAGATGTCTAATCAATAAGGATCTTGATAAAATCTCATATGAAATTTGGTATGGTTACACACCAAACATTTCTTATCTATATATCTTTGGATGCAGGTGCTATATTCTCAATAATGGAAAAAAAACATCTAAGGATATTTAATGCCAAATCAAATGAAAAAGTGTTATTAGGATATTCATTTGTAAGCAAAGCCTCTAGAATCTTCAATAAAAGAACTTTGGTTGTTGAAGTACTAATACATGTAGTTTTTGATGAACCACATTGTGACACAAACAACCTGGATAAATCTGATGAAGGAATACTTCATATAAAAGATAATCATATTCCATACATTGAAGGAGTCTTACATATTCCATACATTGAAGGAGTCTTAGTTCCAACAGAAGACAAATAAGATGATCCCATACTTCTGGATACAGCATTATTGGAGATCCAAATGTTGGAGTAAGAACAAGAAAATTAATTCCTCATGAAGCAATGTTTGCTTGCTTCATCTCTCAAACAGAACCAAAAAGCATTGATGAAACTCTTCAAGACAACAATTGAATTCAAGCTATGCAAAAAGAACTAAATGGGTTTGAAATAAACCAAGTATGGTATACAATTCCTAGACATACTCATCAAGGAGTAAACTGGATAAATCAAGACTTGTTGTAAGAAACAAAGCAAGACTTATTGCTAAGGGATATTTTTAGGAAGAAGGAATTGATTTTGATGAAACTTTTATTCCAGTAGGAAGACTTGAAACTACAAGGATTTTTCTGGCCTATGCAGGTCACAAGAACTTTAATATATATCAAATGGATGTGAAGAGTGCATTTCTCAATGGACTATTTTCAGAAGAAGTATATGTGGAGCAGCCTCCAAGTTTTGAGGAACAAACCGAAGATAAGGTCTTTAGATTGCACAAAGCCCTGTATGGTCTTAAACAAGCTCCAAGAGCAAGATACGACACCTTGTCTCTCTATCTGTTGAAAAATGGATTCAAGAAAGAACAGTTGACAAGACCTTGTTCAGGATCCAAGATGGTGAAAACATTATCCTAGTATAGATTTATGTGGCTGATATCATATTTGGATCCACCAACAAAGATCTTTGTGAAAAAATTTCAAATCTTATGCAATCTAAGTTTGAAATGAGCATGATGGGAGAGCTGAGTTTCTTCCTTGGTCTTCAAGTAAAACAACTTGATACTAGAATCTTTATCAGTCAAGTTAAGTACATAAAAGAACTTATAAAGAAATTCGGTATGGAAATGGATCAGCTACAAGTATCCCCACGGCAACATCCACAAGCTTTGACAAAGATGAAGATGGAAAAGAAGTGGAAATTACAAGATACAGACGGCTAATAGGATCACTGATGTATCTCACAACAAGCAGACCTTACATCATGTTTACAGTAGGAGTCTGTGTAAGATTTCAAGCTGCACCAAATGAATCACATCTTACAACAGTAAAGTAAATCATAAAATATGATAAAGGAACTCAAGAAGTCGGCCTCTGGTATCTTAAAGAAGGTGGCTTTAGTCTAAAAGATTATTCAGACTCTGACTATGTTGGCTGCAAGATTGATATAAAGAGTACAAGTGGAATATGTCAATCTCTTGGAAATCAACTTATATCATGGTTTTGTAGAAAACAAACATCAATTGCAACATCCACAGCGGAAGCAGAATATGTTGCAGTAGGAAGTTGCTATACTCAAATCCTCTAGATACAACAGTAACTAAGAGATTATGAGATTGAGGAAAAAGAAACTTCAATTCTTTATGATAATACAAGCGCCATAGCTATCACCCATAATCCTGTATTTCACTCAAGAACAAAACATATTGATATTAGACATCACTTCATAAGAAATCACATTGAAAGAAAAATGTCATGCTAGAGAAAGTCCATACACATCTTTAGTTAGCCGATATATTCACTAAACCGTTGTGTGAATCAAGATTTTCTATGCTAAGGAATGAGCTAGGAATACTGAAGTTATGATCGGAAAGATAAATACAAGCCTAGGGAAAATTCCTGAAATTTAACTGAAAATAGTAAGTTGTATCCTCCAAGTTATGTTAACATATAGTGCTGCATTATGAATCTTACAGCAGAACAGTAAGTAAATGAAGCAACAGGAGGATACAATATTTATATCTAAAGTATTTATTACTTTGCAACCTCGTACAACAGCCGCAACCTTAAAATGTAATAAATTAGTGTCACACTTAGCATTTAATGCTAATTTGCTTTTATGTCAGAAACTAAAGAGACGCCGTCAGGAGTCAAATCTGTCCTGTTGAGGTTATTTAAAAGAAGACCTCTTATTCTTTTTACATCCACCATTGGATCATCTTTTCAAGATCAATCTCGACCTTCGATCTTACTACAAGCAAGGTAAACAAACCCTTGGTATCCCATAATGATCATAATACTAAAAACCTCCAAGTGCTAAACAATTCCAGATATCAAACTCTCTCACCTTCTCCATAAGCATCTTCTCAGATAAACAACAATGGCAGGAAGACAAACCATTATTCTTGAATGTCATCTCATTAATCAAGAATACGTCTATGCCTCGGACTTGTACCGTCAGTCCATTCTTGCGCTCATCTTTGAGTGCTTAGAAAATACCAGGATATTAGGCCTCCTAACCACCATCTATGTTGGATTCTCTATCGAATTATATGCCGGATTATATGCGTATGCCCATCAGTCCGCTGACAGAATATCCATCTTCTTCAAAATGGATGAATAAGATGAAGAGGAGATGGAGTTCTCGGTAAGGGACATCGCGTCTACCTTCGACATTTCTGCTGAGGGAATGCCTCCGAGCTAACTCCTTGCATATGGTTATAACATCTCTAAAGAGATGTGGAACCTCTTCAAGCAGAGAGAGGTTGGGGCTGAAGTAAAGAAAAGTGTCCCAAAAAAACTATTCAAACCTGAGTTTGAACTTGTTCATGATATCTGTGCATACTCTATTGAAGGCAGAATCAGGAGTTATGACAAATGTACAGATCTCCACTTTAGGCTCATATCGGCCATCATGAAGGGAGAAATGGTGAACTGGGTGTAGTTTATCCTCAAGCGGCTATAGGAGAAAACTAAGAAAGATACAGTGCGTCGAAGCTATGAGATCACCATCTGCTCTCTTCTCTACAAGCTTGGCATAAAACTTATTACTTCCACCCCTATCCCCATTAGAAAATTTCTTGGTGAGAAGAAAAAATGGAAGACCATGAAAAAGGTCGCCGCTGGTGCAGTTGTTGTTGAAGTTAAGAGAAAACCCAAAGTTGCAGCAACTGCATTCTTAACACTAACTTACTTTTGCATCTCTGATGCTGGGCACCCAAAAATGAAATTTAAAGTATCTTCAAAGGACGCAGATACTAGGGCTGCCATTATAGAGAAATTTAGTGATCAGAAAGACACTAACATGCAAACTGTAAGTAACACTGCAATTGTTACTTACAGTGAATCAGATGTGAGAGGAGGCTACAAGAGAAATAAATGAGGCAAGAAGCCCAATCTGCTGAATCTGATTCTTATGACAGTGAGATCCATGTCATCAAAAGGTCTCTGAGGAGAGGAGAACCAGAGTCGTTATTATCCTTTAATGACGACATGCTCTTGGCACAAAAGAAGTCAAGAAAGCTTGTTAGCCTGTGTAGGAAGAAGAAGACTGTTGCACCTGGCACTGTAAGAACGGTAGTTGCAACAACCCTGTTTCCCAAACTTCAGTGGAGATTGAGTCAGATGAGTAGTCAAAACTAACAGAAGAGCAGATTCCATCTATTGCTGCAAGAAGTCTGGTTGACCACTCTCCCAAACTTCTTATGATGACATAGAGAAAAAGTATAATCTCTGGAGGAAGATGAGATTGTCTAAGAGGGAAATCCTATTGGGATGGAGTGACTTTCTTGCTGTAGAAAGATATGTCCTTCAGTGGGCTCAATCTGATGATATACTCTATCTCCTACAACTTGAGTTCGTAGAGTTTGTCCATCTAGAAAAATCTAAAGGAACCTTTGCTGCTTAGAGAACTTTGGACAAGGGAAAAGAAAAGACGGCTGAAGAAAAAGTTAGCCGAGCAACTGATGAAAGTAGCAAAAAAAGATTTACAGATTGTTCTAGTCCTTGCAGTAGAGGCTGTAAAAAGGGACGATGATGTAGGGTTTGTAGAAAAATGGATCAACAACCTTGGAGTGGAGCAAGCAGAAGAAGCAATGTTGTAACTAGTGTTGCAAGCTAGTGTGAGAGATAGAAGGATGTAGCATACTCCAAGGATGCAACAAACTCCCCTACTTATGATCAAATAGTTGTTGGAGTCTCATCCATAGTTTCTCTAGAACTATTAGAGAAAGAGAATCAACTTCTGGATTATGGCGATTCTCCAATTCATATCTTTCAAGAAGATGTTGCGGCTTCACTTGAGGAGGAAGCATCAGTAGAAGGCCAATGATACAACTATGGAGAAAGTTGTTGAGACAGGACTCTCTATACTGGCTGATGTAGTACAGCATGCTAAAATCCTTGAAGAATCTAATAAAATAAGGTTAAGGATTGAAGCAGAGATTCTTACAGCATAGAACTTACAGTATCTTAAACTGTTAGCTCTGCAAAAACCTACCTCTACTGCAAGTAGTGGCCCATGAGGATGTGGTAACTGAAGAAGGACCGATCGTTGAGACGGTGTCCTCTAAGAAGACCTTAGGTAAGGTGGCTATTGAGACAATACTCACTAAGGATTTGAAGCCCTCTAAAGGGGAGGCTGTTGAGACAGTACCATAGGATGATGAGATGGAGGTAGTGGCCGAATTAACTAACGTGCAGTAAGAGACACCTCAGGAGGAGGTTGAAACTGCACCTGCTGCTTATTTATCAGAATCTAACAAAGATACAACAAAGTTAGTTACTGAGGAGGTCAAGGAAGAAGAAGGGTCTGACAAAGAGATGGAAGATGAAACTCCTACCACTTATATTTCTGATAAGTTTGCTTATTTTAAAGGAAAGGGCTCCAGGGGGAGTGTTCATGAAGTTGAAGAAGAAGAGACTGAACTAGATGCAGCACAATATCTATCTTTGGAACAATAAGCTATTGTTTCATATGTTGTACCTGCTTCAGAACCAAGGAAAGGTCCACTCCAATGTCACAATAGGAATCAATTCAAAAGGTTGTCTCTGCAGTTAAACAACTCTTACATGCTCTTCATGATCATGAATTTAATATGCAGTACAACATCAACATGAGTGACAGATCCCATGTTGCGTCCATTTCTAGTCTGAGAAGGGACATTGAAACTCTTCCAAGAGATATGTAGCATTACATGCAGGATCAGTGGAACCAACGATACAAAGAAAAGGTACAGATGGATAGAGAACTCAAGAAAGTTGTTGTAGTCAATCTCAAGGAAATTGAAGGCTGTAAGAATTTAGTAGATGCAGCTTCTGAAAAATTGAGATCTCACTCAATGATCTTATAGACTCTGTTGGATTATGTTCTTGATTAGACTCAACGAACGCGGAGTGTTGATGATAGATTAGGAAATCTAGAAATGATAGTTGGTGAATTGCAGGATATGATGATGAGTGCATTCCCTCAACATTCTCGAGGAGATAACTTGCCAACCAAGTCTACCCCCATATCTGTTGCAAGAAGACCCAGATCTACTATGGTCAGCTCAATTCCTCTCCACCTCCGGCTGTTTTTTATGATGTCAAAAATGGGGAAGAAAAAACAGAAAGACTTAGAAGAGAGGAGCAAGAAGAAGAAGAAGAAGATGCTGATGACCTTGCTCTGAGTAGGAAGAGGAGAAGATCATCTCCCACTGTTGATGCCCCCATCTTAAAGAAAAGAAAAGATGATGAAGGTGAATGTGGTGCTGGAGTAGCTACATCTAAAGCAACTGTGAGTGCTGCATCCAGCACTTTTGTAAGAAAGCATACATTAACTCCACCTTCACCAAGCTCAAAAAGAGGAGGCTCAGACTTAGGGGTGTAGTCAATACTCCCCAATAAAAAGGGGAATTGATCTCTAAGAAGAAGATGAGTAAAGTCGAAGTAGAAAGGCATTACAACCAGAAGATGGCTGCTTAGAGAGCTGAGAAAGCCGGAGCTGAAAGATAAGAAGAAACCTGGATGCAGAGGCTTGGGGTAGTTGGAGAGAGCAGAACAGAGCTAATGAAGAAAGTTGATAATGTTCTACTTCAATACACTCCTCAAGACATTTCACGTCTAGACATTGATAATATATCTGCTGAAATATCAATTCTGATGGACCAAAGGCCAGAATGAGAAAATGTGGCTTGGAACTTGACAATCTTTAAAACTGTGAGACTGCCTACTGATAGGAATCCATCTTATGAGTAGATCACCCATTACAAAAGATCAGAATACCTCAGATACTTCAAATTCAGGAGGTTCCAATCTTGCTAATATGCACTGAGAAGATATGAAGAGCTTTCTAGGGATGGAGAATTGAAGATTTAGAATTGACTATTGAACCTAGTAAAGCAATGCAGGATTGTGCCTTACAGTAAAGACTTTTAGCTCAAATGGATTTAGATTCCGAAAATAAAGAAGAAGATTGAGGAATCCTATCTAGAGTCAATTCTAGACTGGTGGAAGGGATCAAGAGAAAGAGAGGAAGAAAGAATAACTTCTAAAAGAAGATCTGAAGAATCATCTACGAAGAGCTCCATGTTTCAGAAGGAATCAAGGCTAGAAGGAATTTCTCAAAGCACATTCTGTATGGTAATCTTTCTGGTGTTGTATCTTGTAAAATTTCTTACATTAATGAAGAAATTTTTCTTTCTGTTGATTAAGTTCATATCTTATGAACTTTTGCATGATTTACTTCAGAAATAAATCCAGCAGATGCTTTCACCAAAGCATTGCTTGTTGCTAAATTCAAGCTATACATGGAGCTCATTGGATTAGCTGGTTGTGCAGCTACTAAGGTCACTTGAAGTGATAGCTACATGGTTAGTTCAGCAAATTTTTCAGAGGAGACTTGAGTCTAAGGTGGAGATTGAAAGATATAGCTTAAGTCTATTGTATGTGTTTGCTGAATTTAAAATAAGAAATTGTGTTGCACTTGTAGAAACGGATTTCTCAATTGCGTTTTCTTATGTTTTTACAAGGTAAAGTCACACTCCACTTAAAGAAGCGGTTTTCAGAAACATGGCTTTGCTTGTTACTACTCAAATTAAATAAAAAGAAAAATACGTGTTCACTTAAAAAGGTGTATGTTTCTGATTACGTTTCTTTAACCGTTTCAACTGAAGAATGCACAGTTTTCATGCATGCGTTTCAGTGTTCATTTTGGAAGGAAGAAGAGGGTTTTCAGTTGCCAGATCTCTTGGGTTAGTTAGTCTAATCAGTTGAGTCAAGTTTTTGCTGTATATATAGATGCAATTCTATAGAATAGAGATAAGAAAAAGTTTCAGAGCTTTCAGCTTGAGTTAAGGTTTGATATAGAAGTTGAGAGTTATTCAGTTTTCTTGAGAGTGTAATATGAGCTTCTAGTTCAAGTTTAATAAAAATTCCCCCATGAGTTATCCCGTGGATGTAGGTGTAGTTAAGTCGAACCACATTACATTTGGAGTTGTTGGGATTTCAGTGTTTAGATTTTGATGAGACAAACCAATCATGTAATAGGAAGTTTTGAGTACCCCATTTTCACATTGTTTAAGTGAATAAATAGACTAGAATTGAGTCTTGAGTCAAGGTTTGAAATGGAGGTTAAAAGAGGATAAAACTGCATCTAAGCTTTAAAGGAAGATATCGCTGCAAAAAGGCAGGATACAGTATCGCTGCATGAAGGCAGGATACAGCATAGCTGGAAGAAGAAATGAACAACAAAGCATAAATAAGGCTGTACTTCAATACAGCAAAGCGAGGACGAACGGCGTGCAGCAACGCTGCAAGAAAAGGATACAAGAGTACTGCTAGAACGAAGTTACAGCAGCACTGCCAGATGATACTGCAATCAGGTCTAAGATACAGCAACACTGAAAGAATGCATCAGCTGCACAAGGACTAAGGATACAGCGCAGACTTACAAGTCAGCTAAGTAATACAGCGCCAACTACAAGACGAAGTATCCTGCAAATCCTAGGAAGGATAAATGCAGTACGAGGAACGGAGATTCAAACAAGAATAATAGAGCTGTTCAAGAAAAAGTCAAAGTAGCAGACACGGAGCTAATGAGAAGATGCCAACTGGACTGACGCGCTGCAGAAAGGTGCGAGCCGCAACTGCCGCATTAAATGCTCCGAAAGAAAAAGTCAAGTCGCATTAAATGCGAACCATACTTTGGCCAGGCTACTTCAAATTCAAAAGAGGGATGTCTCCTTCAACGGACATCTTCTCCTACAAGTATAAATAGAGGTCGAGGAGAACTGAAGCTGGTTACTGTTACTATCACTGTTACTAAAACATTTACGCGAAAGTTTCAAGCTTACAAAGTTCAAGCATTCAAGCCAACAGTTTCAGTCACTCAACCTATCGAAGTGAAGCAAGTTCAAAGCTAAAGGATTCCTTACGGATTCAGAAGCTCACTTCGAAGCACAAGTTGAAGAAAACCTTTTTATCCTTTTAACCTTGTTGCTGTGTGCTTAGGTTGTTTTAGTGGTGTCAAGCAGTTGATAGAAGAGATCCTTGCTGTTTGTTTAGTTGTCTAAGTGTTAGGCAGTTTCCCTGTGTGGGAGTATAGAACCCTGTGTGGGTTAGCCTTTGAAGTTTGCAGTTGCTGTGTGTACGCTGGACTTCAGTAGGTGGGTTGCTTTGTAAAGTTGATAGATTGTTAGGAGAGTCCTGTAAATCAATCTTGCTTAACAAAGTTCCTGCTCGAGGAGCAGTAGAGTGGACGTAGAAGGATTACACCACCTTCGAACCACTATAAGCCATAAGTGTTTTTATCACTTTTCTTATTTGCGCTTATTTTCTGTATATCTATCTATCTCTCATCATAAAGCGTTTTGGAAAAAAAGCATTCTTGAGAAAAACAGCCTTGTGTTTATAAGTTTATTTCTGCTGCGTACAAAACTCTAAGTTACAGCGTGCAGCACTGCATCCTAGTGCTGCAAGCAGTAACCATCTATCGCTGCAAGCTCAAGTAACTTGCAGTGCAGAACGGTTGTTTTAAAGATTCTGAAAAATCGACCAAGGTTCATTCACCCCCCCTCTGAACCTCGGACACCATTTGGGACCAACAAGTGGTATCAGAGCTAGTTGGGTTAAAAGCCATCTTATCTGGTCACCTACCCAGATCCACCTTGTCTCGCTGTTTTCTTTGCATTAAAATCATTTTTAAAAAAAAAGCATATCATGGATTCCTCCAATCATAAGCTACCTATGTTTTCTATAGAGGAATATAATGACTGGAAGATAAGAATGTAGGCACACCTTTCTATCATGAATGATGAGATGTGGACGGTCATAACTGAAGGACCGATAATCCCCATGAAGGTAAACCCTTTGTATGGAAGAGACCATGCAGAAGGAGAGCAACCACCACCAAACTTCCTGACCAAACCTCGTCAAGAGTGGGGAAACGAAGACAGGAAGAGAGCCAATCTGGATAATGTGGCAAAGAACGCTCTATTTATTACCTTGGATAAAGGCACCTTTAGCAAAGTTAAAAATTGCTCAACATCCAAAGAAATATGGGAAAAGTTGGAGCAAATCTGCGAAGGAACTGAGCTCACCAAGGACAACAAAATCTCCAATGCTACCCAATTATTCAAGCTCTTCGAAATGAAGAATGAAGAGACTTTTGAGCAACTAGATTTGAGATTCACATCCATAGTGAATGAACTAGAAGCTCTGGGCAAACACTACACACAGAAAGAAAAGAACATGAAAGTGTTGAGAGCCCTACCAGCGGAGTGGGATAGCAAGACCACTGCCATGAGAGTGTCCATGGATCTGAAGTCTATGAGCACATTTGACTTATTCTCCGACTTGAAAGCATTCGAGTATGACATCAATAGAAGGAGAAAGGAGTCAGAGGAGTCGATCTCCAAAGTTACAGCGCTAACCGCCAGAGGAACAAAGGATACAGCAACAGTCAGTTGCAGTAAGCAGAATGAGGATACAGCAGAAGTTGCTGAAGAGGATATGGCGCTCCTCCTAAAGAAATTCAGGAGATTCATCAAGAGCAACAACAATAGCAGCAACACCAACCTCAACAAAAAGAATGACTTCAGAAGAAGTCAACCAAACCCTCAGGTATCTTCTTCTCCACAGTCAAATACAGGGAATGTTGACTTGTGCTATAATTGCAGGAAGCCTGGACACTACGCAATGAATTATCCTTATCCAACCGTGCATAAGTATCCTGAAGGAGAAAGAGAACAGAGGAGAGATAAACGAAGAGAGGAAAGGCACAAGCTTCGAGCTCTCATAGGAGAGATGGAGAAAGCTAAGGATGCAGTAATTCCGAAGGAAGTACTGAAAGCTGCAGAATCTTCTGACAGCGATGCTGAAACCTCATCCTCTGACGAAGAAGCACTCATATGCCTAATGGCTAGAGATGGCGAGGACAGCGAAGAAGATGAGGTAATCTACCAACCGCTGTCCATACAAGCTGATGAGGAGCTGAATATGATCCACTCCTTGAAAAAGATCATGAGTGATTTCGAGCAGATCAACTCAATTCATGAGGAGCTTAAGGTTGAGAATGAGAACCTTAGAATCGATAATGAGATCCTCAAGAGTAAAAACATCGACATTGCTAAAATGCTCGCTGCACGAGAGTCTGATAACTCAAAGTGTAGTAAGCTGCAACAAGAGGTCTCTAGATTGAATCTGCTGATCACCGAGCTAAAATCTGAGAAAGAAATCTTGCAGTCCAAGATGAGTACGTTCACCAAATCTTCAAAGGACGCAAGAGATTGCATAAACCGTGTCAGAGATCCTTTTGTGATAACAGGCATAGGTTACAGCAATCAAGGCACTCAGAATACAGCAAGTACATCAAAAGCTGTGAATTTTGTTCAAGCTAAAACTCCAATGGAGAAAGAGTTACTCGGTGACTCTGAGAAGATCATGAACAAAACAGCAATGACGGATAAGGGAAAGAAACCCCAATGCTCAACTGCAGGGAGTAAGCCTGCATCTAAGAATTGGCTGCAGCAGAAGCCATCTGCTGCATACAGCAAAAGGATGCAGCAACCAACAAAGTTGCAACATATAAGAAACATTCCCACCTATACTAAGACCTACATGTCTAAACCTCAAGGAGGATATACTCCAGGGAAGTATGGTGGAAGATCACACTACAAGGGTGTTGGTAATACACATGATGGTTTTGCACACACTTTCTACAAACAGTCTGTCAAGACAACTGCATACATCATGAGAACGAACAAATCTTACAGTAAAGCAGTTACTGTTAAGAAAGTTTGGGTTCCCAAAGTAACTAACCCCAAAGGATCCGTATGGATATGGGTACCTAAATCTGTATGAATTTGTTACAGGTTACAGTGCTAGGATGCAGCAGTGATGTATGGTATATCGACAGCGGCTGCTCAAGGCACATGACAGGCAATAAAAAAACGTTGAAAGACTTCCAAGAATGCAAAGGACCTAAGGTTATATTTGGTGATGATTCTAAAGGAAGCGGATGCCTAGTCAAGGGGAACATAAAGATTAAAGGTGTATCTTACGTAAAGGGGCTTAGATACAATCTACTAAGCATCAGTCAATTCTGTGACAAAGGATATACAGTGGAATTCAACCTCAACAAATGCTTAATCAAGGACAACACCACAAATGAAGTAAAGCTTACAGGAACAAGAAGAGAAAATATCTACCTAGCAGATTGGAATTCCTCCACTCAATCAACATGCTTCATAGTGAAAAGTCCACCGAAGCTGAGCTGGCTATGGCACAAACGATTAAGCCACCTGAACTTCAAGACTATCAACAAGCTAGCAAGAAAAGGCCTCGTGAGAGGATTACCAGATGTAGCTTACAAAAAGGAGAATGTCTGTGGAGCGTGTCAAAAAGAAAAGCAAGTTAAGAGCTCTTTCAAGGATAAAATTCAGAAATCGTCTCACAGGATTCTAGATCTTCTACACATGGACCTTTTTGGACCAGTAGAACCAGTAAGCTTGAGCGGGAAGAAGTACTCCCTAGTAGTAGTGGATGACTACTCTAGATACACATGGACGATCTTTCTAGCAAAGAAGTCGGAAACTCAAGAAAAACTACCTGGCCTCATGAAGAAAATTCCGAATGAAAAGAGCTTGAGTATAATGAAGATAAGATCAGACAGAGGAACCGAGTTCACAAATAAGTTCTTAGAGAAATTCTGTTCTGACAATGGTATTCGCCATAAATACTCTGCTGCGAGAACACCTCAACAAAACGGGGTTACTGAAAGAAGGAATAGAACCCTTAAGAAAGCAGCAAGAACAATGATAGCAGAAGCAGAGATACCCAAGAGGTTTTGGGCTGAGGCAACCAACACTGCATGCTACACGCAGAACAGATGTCTAATCATCAAGGATCTTGACAAGACACCTTATGAAATATGGAATGGTCATACACCGAATATCCCTTATCTACACATCTTTGGATGCAGGTGTTATGTTCTCAACAATGGAAAGGAACATCTGAAAACTTTTGATGCTAAATCAGACGAAGGAGTATTTCTAGGATACTCTGCTATAAGTAGAGCTTTCAGAGTATTTAATAAGAGAACCCTGGTGGTAGAAGAATCTGTACATGTGGTGTTTGATGAACCACATTGTGACACGAAGAAGCTGGAAAAACCACCTGAAGAGACCACTCCAAGAAAAGAGAATGTTGTACCATACATAGAAGGAGTTCTGCCTACAGAAGAAGATAAAGATGAAGAAGCTGCAACCTTGGATGCAGCAGACATTCCTACTGAAGGAACCGCCGGATCGCCGACACTATACGATTATCCGAAACGGGGTCCATGCAAATATGATTACGCGCAGCGGAAAACGAATCATATCTTTTGCACCGAAATTAGTTCTAAGATCAGAACTGTAGATCGAGGAATCGATGAAGCCTGGACCTCACGATCTTCTACTGTATTCCTCGCCTCTATCTCGATCGTTGTGTGGGCAACGATCTATCGAGACTTTCAACCGTTCTTCTCTAAATCGTATATCAGATTTTTCTGTGTCTGTCACACTAGAAACGGTTGACTTGAGGCTTATTTATAGGCTACAACAGGGATCTTGAGGAGGATTAGGAATCGGTCTCCTGATAGGCTTAGGAGTCCTTAATTCGATCTGAATATACTTCTTAAGCCTATCAATAATATCTTAATCCACTAAAAAGATATTATTGAACTACCGACCCTTATCCATATTAGATATGGCTCCTATTTATTATGTGTGCGTTTATCTCCCCGCGTTTAAGATATCGAATGTCCATTAATTAAATGAATTATTGACAATTCAATTAATTAATATTTAATCCAAGAGTAGTACCACTCAACTTTATTATCATGCCGGAATAAATCTACCTGTAGGGTTTACATGATAATCCTTATGAGTTCCTCAAGGGGACATCATCATCATAAATAATTAGGACACGGTTTTATTATATAATCAACATCACACCATATAAACAACACTGTATCCCAATTTACCGAGCTTATTGATTTAATAAATAAATCTCACCCATTGGTAAATTAAAGAAACATATATCGAGTATACATGCCCGTTATCATATAATGATTAAGAGGACGCACATCCATAATAACAGAGGTCTTGTTTTATTTATGTAGCCAGTACAAATAAAACAACCTCAATTGGTCCTGCTCAATACATACAAAATGTACTAGTGTAATTTTATAATCAAGACAGATTAATACCAAATTACACTACAACCATTCCGATAATTTGTCCAAAATTATCTCGGTTGTGAGCTACCATTTATAATCTATAAGCAACTGATAACATGATCTTCTGTGTGGCACCACACACCATGTTATCTCCAATATAAATTAATTGGACAATTGCAATAACATATATAACAAATATATAAAATGCAAACATTTGACCATAAAATATTCTCATATCATAAATAGATGTTTACACAAAAGCTAGGCTTATAGTATACATCCTAACAATCTCCCACTTATACTAAAAGACTATGATGTCATATACGCTGCCACACATCTGATTCCCATCCCATCAACATGCTCATCGAAGGCTTTTGCCGGAAGGGCCTTTGTGAAAGGATCTGCTAGGTTATCGACTGATGCAATCTTGACGACAACAATGTCCCCTCGTTTTACAATATCTCGTATGAGGTGGTACTTGCGCTCAATGTGTTTACTTGTCTTATGGGCTCGTGGTTCCTTCGAGTTTGCTACTGCACCACTGTTATCACAATAGATTGTGATAGCTTTGGGCAAACCAGGAATCACTTCTAAGTCCATCAAAATGTTTCTGAGCCATACAGCTTCATTTGCTGCCTCAGAGGCCGCCACATATTCAGCTTCTATGGTGGAGTCCGAAACACATTTCTGCCTCACACTTCTCCATACTATGGCTCCACCTCCCAAGGTAAACACATACCCCGAGGTTGATTTACTGTTGTCCCTGTCTGACTGGAAATCCGAATCCGTGTAACCCACAGGTAATAAATCATTTGCCTGGTAAACTAGCATATAATCTCTAGTCCTTTTCAGGTACTTTTAGAATATGCTTTACGGCAGTCCAATGACCTTGTCCTGGGTTACTTTGATATCTACTAACCATGCCCACGGCAAAGCAGATATCCGGTCTCGTACATAGCATCGCATACATCAAGCTTCCTACAGCTGAAGCATAAGGAACTGCTTTCATCTCCTCTATCTCCTTTGGTGTCTTAGGACACATTTCCTTAGATAAAGACACTCCATGTCTAAAAGGTAGAAAACCTTTCTTGGAGTTTTGCATAAAACGAGCTAGAATAGTGTCAATGTATGAAGCTTGAGATAAACATAACATCTTTTTCTTACGATCCCTTATAACTTTGATCCCAAGAATATGTCCAGTTTCTCCTAAGTCCTTCATAGCAAACTGCATGGACAACCATACCCTTACGTCTGACAACACCTTGACATTGTTTCCAATTAACAAGATGTCATCTACGTATAGTACAAGAAATACCACCACGTTTCCGTCACTGTTCTTATATACACAAGATTCATCCGGACATTGAATAAATCCATAAGACTGGATTACTTCATCAAAATGGATGTTCCAAGATCTCGAAGCTTATTTTAGTCCATAAATAGACCGATTAAGCTTACACACAAGATGCTCTTTGCCCTTCTCAATGAATCCCTCTGGTTGCTTCATATAGATGTTTTCTTCAAGGCTTCCATTAAGGAAAGCTGTCTTGACATCCATCTGCCAAACCTCATAATCCATATGAGCAGCAATAGACAAAAGAATCCGGATAGACTTCAGCATGGCTACCGGCGAAAAAGTTTCCTCATAATCGATCCCTTCTTTTTTAGTATACCCTTTCGCAACAAGCCTTGCTTTAAAGGTCTCTACCTTTCCGTCTGATCCTCTTTTCCTTTTGTAGACCTATATACATCCAATGGCTCTTACATCATTTGGTGGTTCTACAAGCTCCCAAACTTGATTAGAATCCATAGATTCTATCTCAGAGAGCATTGCCTTTTGCCAAGATATCACATCTTTATCTTGGAGTGCTTCGTCATAAGTCCAGGGATCTATTTCATGTTGTCCAGGGACCAAGTCTGAAGACTCTCCCAAAAACATGAATCTATCAGGTTGTCTAACAACCCTCCCACTACGATGAGGCACTATTGGTATTTGTGTATCATTAGTGACACTCGGTGCAGTCACTTGTGGTATCTCATCTTGTACCATCGGTACATCCGAATTATCCCCTCTCATTTCCTCAAGAACAATTTTACTCATAGGCTTGTGGTTCATTACATAGTCCTCTTCTAAAAATCGGGCATTCGTACTAACAATGACCTTCTGATCTTTAGGACTATAAAATAAACCACCTTTCGTTCCTCTAGGATAGCCCACAAACAAGTGTACTTCCGTACGAGATTCCAACTTATCAGCATCTCCCTTCAGCACATGTGCTGGACTACCCCAAATTCGAATGTGTTTCAGACTAGGCTTACGCCCAGTCCACAATTCTGTAGGAGTAAAGGGTACTGATTTAGAAGGTACCAAATTTAGAATGTACGTCGCTGTTTCCAAAGCATACCCCCAAAACGAACTTGGTAATTCTGAATAACTCATCATCGATCTAACCATTTCCATAAGAGTCATATTCCTTCGTTCTGACACACCATTCTGTTGGGGTGTACCTGGTGCAGACAATTGGGATTGAATCCCAACCTCTGATAAGTAACTCCTAAACTCTCTTAAGAGGTACTCACCACCACGATCAGATCGTAGTGTCTTGATACATTTACCATGACGTTTCTCCACATCAGCCTTGTATTCTTTGAACTTGTCAAAGCACTCAGACTTGCGGCGCATCAAGTAAATGTATCCATATCTCGAATAATCGTCTATAAAAGAGACAAAATATTCGAAACCACCTCTTGCCTGAATAGTCATAGGGCCACACAAATCAGAATGAATCAATTCCAACACTTCTTTGGCTCTATACCCCTTTGCCTTAAAGGGCCTTTTGGTCATTTTTCCTTCCAAGCAGGATTCGCAGGTTGGATAGTTTTCCACTTCCAAGAAACCCAAAGGTCCATCGGCTATCAACCTTTGAATCCTCCTCAAGTTAATATGACCCAACCTTAGATGCCAAAGCTATGTTTGATTCATTTTTGAAGGTTCTTTTCTCTTATTAGATTTAGAAGATGTGCTATTAATTTCCATTTGTTGCATCGTAGGAGTTATAGGATTAAGAATATATAAATTGTCAACCAACGTACCAGAACAGATAATAACTCTATTTTTCTTAACGACAACATTGTTATCAAAAGAAACAGAATATCCATCCTTAAAAAGTTTAGAAACTGAAATCAAATTCTTTCTAAAACAAGGTACGTAAAGACAATTTCTCAAAATCAGAGTCTTATTCCTATGAAAAGATAAATAAACATCTCCCACTGCAACGGCCGCTACTTTCGCAGCGGTGCCCATATATATAGTAATTTCTCCATCACTTAATCGTTTGGTTTCCTGAAACCCCTGCAATGAATTGCAGACATGATCAGTGGCTCCCGTATCTACACACCAGGTACTGGTAGATAACACCACTAAACATGTTTCAACAACTAATGCCCGACTCTGGTGTCCGAAGTGTTCCTTGAGGTTTTGCATCATATCATAGGCAGTGGGTATGGCCTGATGCTGATGTTGCAGTACATTTGATAAAGAAGCCAAAATGTGACATCGCACCATCTCATCTGCCTTGATCCACTTCCTATATGCTAATCTCTCCTCTTCACTAAAGTTTTCATTGGGCATTTCAGGACAGTTCTTAATGAGTACAAACTTGTACTCTTCAGCATTCAGGATAATATCCAGGTTTCGTTTCCAATCAATATAATTAGGACCAGTAAGTTTGTTTTCTTTAAGTATAACAACAAGAGAATTGAAAACCATAATGAAAATCCTGAGAATCATATAAATAAACACATAGGTCAAATAATTTGAATTGACAAATCATATTGTTCCCTCAAACAACATAATCTAAATTCACCAACACCTCAATACACCGTGAACTTCGTATGCCACGATAGTGTGGACGTATACTAATTCAAACATTTGTTAGAGGAGGTTTTACCCATTAATTTTACTATCTTGTCAACTTAAGTTTATGACAAATAAAATTAATAGTTGGTATTGCTTTGGCCATACAAATAACAGCAGTGACTCCGATGGGGAGGATACTTATCAAATGTATCTAAGTGTACACCATTACTTGATACTAAGTCCATTATCTAGGATTATGCCCCTTCAGATGGAGAAGATGACACGCTCCTAAACAACTTTCTATAATCATCCATAAAGGAAGTTTGATCTAGTGATCCGTAAATGAACTCATCCGACATGGAGGAAGGCACTTAAAGCCAACGCGCAAGTTCAGGTGTATCACTTACAAACCAGTAATGGAGGCCATGGGATTTATTAAAACAATTAATCCCTCTCCCACTTAGTTATTTAACATGAGGGATTTTAACATGCATATCATATAAAACACATACAAGCATGCTTGATAAAACACATATAAGGCAATAAACATGAAAAACATAATTTCCAACTATTATGGCCTCGTTTTATCACTGTGTTCTTGAATGTTTGCCGTCAAACGGGGATCGACCTGAAAATCACCGGAAAATCATCGCCTAGCACGGTCGTGCTCGATCTGAAACACGTCGCACGGTTGACCGTGCTCCATAGCACGGTCGTGTCCTGTCCTTCAGTGGTGATTCTCAGCTGGCACGGTCTGACCGTGCCCGATCTTCAAACACGCCGCACGGTTGACCGTGCTCCATAGCACGGTCGTGCCCTGTCGTTCAGTCGCGATCTTCAGCTGGCACGGTCTGACTGTGCTGTACAGCACGGTCGTGCCCGATTGTGCGATCCTAACCTTGTATCTATTACATCCATCGATCCTATACCCCACAAAGGAGTTTACATATAATCTAGATCGAACAGAAAATTAAAACCTAACACGACAAACCACCGTGATTTTACTATTACAATCATACATTCAAAAAACAACCTCGACATGTCTGAGGGTTTAATTCATACATAAACATACATTCAGACCATAATAGTTGGATTTAAGGCTCCTGCAGAAAATCATAATTTTTTGCACATCCTACTATTATCCGATCTAAAATACACATGCTTCAAGATACGATTCATAATAGAATTAACCGATTCAATCGAATAGAGTCAGAAAACCACGGCTCTGATACCAATTGAAGGAATCGCCGGATCGCCGACACTATACGATTATCCGAAATGGGGTCCATGCAAATATGATTACGCGCAGCGGAAAACGAATCATATCTTTTACACCGAAATTAGTTCTAAGATCAGAACTGTAGATCGAGGAATCGATGAAGCTTGGACCTCACGATCTTCTACTGTATTCCTCGCCTCTATCTCGATCGTTGTGTGGGCAACGATCTATCGAGACTTTCAATCGTTCTTCTCTAAATCGTATATCAGATTTTTCTGTGTCTGTCACACTAGAAACGGTTGACTTGAGGCTTATTTATAGGCTACAACAGGGACCTTGAGGAGGATTAGGAATCGGTCTCCTGATAGGCTTAGGAGTCCTTAATTCGATCTGAATATACTTCTTAAGCCTATCAATAATATCTTAATCCACTAAAAAGATATTATTGAACTACCGTCCCTTATCCATATTAGATATGGCTCCTATTTATTATGTGCGCGTTTATCTCCCCGCGTTTAAGATATCGAATGTCCATTAATTAAATGAATTACTGACAATTCAATTAATTAATATTTAATCCAAGAGTAGTACCACTCAACTTTATTATAATGCCAGAATAAATCCACCTGCAGGGTTTACATGATAATCCTTATGAGTTCCTCAAGAGGACATCATCATCCTAAATAATTAGGACACAGTTTCATTATATAATCAATAGCACACCATATAAACAACACTGTATCCCAATTTACCGAGCTTATTGATTTAATAAGTAAATCTCACCCATTGGTAAATTAAAGAAACATATATCGAGTATACATGCCCGTTATCATATAATGATTAAGAGGACGCACATCCATAATAATAACAGAGGTCTTGTTTTATTTATGTAGCCAGTACAAATAAAACAACCTCAATTGGTCCTGCTCAATACATACAAAATGTACTAGTGTAATTTTATAATCAAGAAAGATTAATACCAAATTACACTACAACCATTCCGATAATTTGTCCAAAATTATCTTGGTTGTGAGCTACCATTTATAATCTATAAGCAACTGATAACATGATCTTCTGTGTAGCACCACACACCATGTTATCTCCAATATAAATTAATTGGACAATTGCAATAACATATATAACAAATATATAAAATGCAAACATTTGACCATAAAATATTCTCATATCATAAATAGATGTTTACACAAAAGCTAGGCTTATAGTATACATCCTAACACCTACAACAGCAGAACCTCCTGCATTACAGCAACATGATGAGCAAAATACATCAGCTCATGTCTTTGAGCCTGATAGGACGTGGCTTAGAAATCATCCAAGAGATCTCATTATAGGAGATCCTTCCATCGGTGTAAGGACAAGGAGATCCATACCATATGAAGCGATGTTTGCGTGCTTCATATCACAATCAGAGCCTAAGAATGTTGAAGAGGCACTGCAAGATAGCAACTGGGTGCAGGCCATGCAAGAAGAATTGAATGGATTTGAAAGAAATCAAGTATGACAAATAGTCGCAAGACCAACCCATCAAGGTATAATTGGAACAAAATGGGTGTTCAAGAACAAGCTAGATGAATCAGGAGTCGTTGTAAGAAACAAAGCAAGATTAGTTGCTAAAGGATACTGTCAGGAAGAAGGAATTGATTTTGATGAGACTTTTGCACCAGTGGCAAGGCTAGAAGCAATAAGGATTTTCTTAGCCTATGCAGCACATATGAATTTCAACGTCTATCAAATGGATGTTAAAAGCGCATTCCTGAATGGTCTCCTTACAAAGGAAGTATACGTTGAACAACCTCCTGGTTTCGAGGATCAAGCAGAAGAAAAGGTGTTTCGGTTATAAAAAGCCCTATATGGACTAAAGCAAGCACCAAGAGCTTGGTATGACACCTTATCTCTCTATCTTCTGGAAAATGGTTTTCAGAAAGGAAATATCGACAAGACGCTGTTTAGGATACAGGATGGAGAAAGTGTACTTCTTGTACAAATTTATGTGGATGATATTATCTTCGGATCCACAAACAAAGAGCTATGTGAAAAATTCTCCAACCTGATGCAGTCAAAGTTTGAGATGAGTATGATGGGAGAATTAAGTTTCTTTCTCGGACTTCATGTAAAACAGCTACCTACAGGAACCTTCATCAACCAAGTCAAGTATACGAAGGAGCTTATCAAGAAAATTGGCATGGAGAATGGAGCAGCAACGTCCGTTCCCATGTCCACATCCATAAATCTTGACGAAGATGAAGATGGTAAAGATGTAGACATTACCAAGTACAGACGCCTCATTGGATCGTTGCTGTATCTCACAGCAAGCAGGCCAGACATTATGTTTGCAGTAGAAGTCTGTGCTAGATTTCAAGCAGCACCGAATGAATCACATCTTTTAGCAGTAAAAAAGATAATTAAATATCTGAAAGGAACTCAGGAAGTCGGCCTATGGTATCCTAAGGAAGGAGGATTCAAGCTTAAAGGCTACTCCGACTCAGATTATGCAGGCTGCAAGATTGATAGAAAAAGTACAAGTGGGACGTGTCAATTTCTGGGAAATAGACTTGTCTCGTGGTTCTGCAGGAAGCAGACCTCAATTGCAACCTCTACAGCAGAAGCAGAGTATGTTGTAGCAGAAAGTTGCTGTGCGCAGATTCTCTGTATACAGCAGCAACTTAGAGATTATGGGATAGAAGAAAAAGAGACTCCAATTCTCTGTGACAATACGAGCGCTATTGCAATTACCCATAATCCTGTCTTTCACTCAAGGACAAAGCACATTGACATTCGTCATCACTTTATAAGAGATCATGTTGAGAAGAAAGACGTCGTGCTAGAAAAGGTTCACATGGATCTACAGCTTGCAGATATCCTTACAAAACCTTTGAGTGAATCGAGGTTTTCCATGCTTCGAAACGAGCTGGGAATCCTTAAGTTGTGAAGAAAAGGAAAATGCAAGATCGCAGGGGGAACCTCTGCATGCTTGCAGGAAGCAGTAAAATTGGTACTGTAAGCTACGCGTTAATACATCACTAGGTTCAGACAGCGCTGCATCTTTATTCTTACAGTACAGCAGTTATCGAAGAATTCAAGCAGCACCAGGTTACAACATTTATTTCAAAAGAGTATTGATTGCTCTGCAACCTCGTACTTGGTTTGCTGCAACCTTAAAAAGACATTTATTTAGGGGGCAAAGGGCATGTCTTTCAGCATTAAATGAATGACTGTGGGTGTTAGGAAGTGGAAAGGGCGCTGACAGAGCCCACGTGCCAAGTAATTATTAGCATCGATTTGACATCTCCGTTTTTTCCTGAGCCACTAGATCATTTCCCTGATTTATCTCAACCGTCGATCTCGCACGTCTCTTGAGAACCGTCCTAAAGACCAAAACGTGCCATTTGAAATTCACTTTTCACCATTCTAAGAGAGAGAAACGCTTTGATCGCAGAAAATTTTCTAAGTGCAAAAACCCTTGTCTCTTCTCTCTCTATCTTACAAAGATTTCATGAATGGCTGCCAGAAGGACCATCATTCTTAATGGAAGGATGATCAACAGGGAACACATCCTGGAGTCAGGGCTGTATGATAATACCCTGATCAAGAGGATTTTTGATGCTCTTCAACAGACCCAAGTCTTAGGGCTGTTGACCACCGTCTACGCTGGCTTCTCCACGGAGTCAGTACAGAGATTCTACGCCTATGCTAGGCAGGCGGAGGAAAGGAACTGCATCCTGTTTCGGATGGATGCAGATGGAGAAGAACGGTCGCTGACCGTTAGGGACATCTCCACCACCTTCAGCATCTCGGCTGCAGGTTTGACCCCCAGCCAGTTGGCGACGTATGGGGAAGCATCGGCTCAAGAGATAAGGGATCTCTTTCGAGCAAGGGATGCAGGGGCTGAAATCAAGAGAAGCACCCCCAAGAAGCTCTTCAAACCGGAGTTTGAACTTCTCCACGACATCTGTGCATACTCCATCGAAGGGAGGACAAGGAGTTACGACAAATGCACAGATCTCCGGTTTTGGATCATGTCTGCAATCATGGCTGGAGAGAAGATGAACTGGGCGAGGTTCATCATGAAGAGGCTGTGGGAGGAAGCAGAGAAGATAACGGAGCATCGGAGCTACGGTATCACCATCTGTTCTCTGCTCTGTAAGCTTGGCCTTCAACTTGCAGCACCCGCCCCCATTCATCCTGGAAAGTATCTTGGGGAGAAGAAGAAGGGCAAAACCCAGCCGAAGGCTGCAGGAGCAGGAGTTGCGAGGAAGAAAACCAAAGACAAAAAGAATGCAACTCTTGCTCTGCAAGATGAAGCTGCAGGCAGCGGGGAAGACGCTGAAGAAGAGGATCCTTCGAGTCCTCTTCCTGTTATCAAGAGGAGTTCAAGGAAGGCTGTACCTGAACTTGAATCCTCTTCCCCAGATGATGACGCACCCTTGGTGAGAAGGGCTCCACGAAGCAAGAGAGCTGCTGCTGCTGTTGGGGATGTGTCACATCAGCCTGATATGGCTGTAGTTGACCTTGGGGATGAGTCACATCAGCTTCAGGAGCTACATCAGCACCGGGTCGAGCCTACTGAAGAAGAAGCTCGTCTACAATCAGAAGCTTCAGTGCTCGATCCTACCCTCCCAGCGGCTGAAATATGGCTGCGGAGTACTCTCTTTGGAGAGAGATGCGGCTGTCTAAGGGGGAAATCCTGTTGAAGTGGAAGGATTTCCTGACAGTCGAGCAAGCTGTCCTGGAGTGGGCCAAATCAGAAGACATTCTGGCACTCCTGCAACCTGACTTTGCAGCAAGAGTTCAAGAGCTTGATGGCTGCAGTGCTGCACAGGGAGCACAGGACAAAGGAAAGGGCAAAGCTCTTGTAGAATCCGACTCTGCAGAGCTGCCGATGAGAGCAGCAGTGGAAGATGTGCAGGTCTTCCTCGTCCCGGCTGCGGAGGCTATAAGAAGGGGCGATGATGTCGTTTTTGCTCAAGAGCAAATCGACACCTTGGGAGTGGAGCAGGCTGAAGAAGCCATGCTGCATCTAGCGCTGCAACAGAGCCTGAAGGAAACCAGGATGCAGCACACTCCAAGGAGGATGCGGGGAGAAGGTAGTTCAAGTTCACATCAGATGAACTCCCCTGCATACGAACAAGTGGTTGAGGGCCTCTCCAACATTGTCACGCTGGATCGCCTGGAGGAGGAGGAAACCCAACTACTGGATTATGGTGATTCCCCAGTTCGTGAAGATGAAGATGCTGCTGCTGCAGATTCTGAGGGGGAACCATCAACCATAATCAGGAATGTCATCACAGACATCTCCAAAATTGCCGATGAAGCATCTACGGAGGAAGTTGCAGAGGCGGCACTCCCTGCACTGGACGCGACAGCAGTGCAGCTGGCAACCACCCTTCAACAAGAAGAAGGAGCTGCAAAGAAAAGCAGGGTGGAAGCTGAGATTCTTGCAGCAGTAGAGGATACAGTGCTGAAAGCTGTGACCGCTGCAGAAAGCCATGCAGAGCTGCAAGAAGCCATTCTTGCAGCAGAGGCTGTCGAAGTTGTATCAGGACCGGCCGAGGAGACGGGGTCCGTTGAGAAGACCTCAGTGGAGGATGTTGTTCTGACAACACTCCCTGAGTGTGAGAAGACCTCAGGTGGGGAGGCTGTTCAGACAGTACCCACTGATGATGCTGGAGCTGAAGCCGAGGTAACCCCAGTGCAGCTAGAGATACCTCGAGAGGAGGTTGATGCTATAGCTGCTGCTCGCTCTCAAGAACCTTCCAAGGTTACAGCAACAGAGGTTACTGTGGACGCGAACATGTCGGATGCCGAATTCGCAAGGATAATCAAGGCACGGAACATAGCTGTTCATGGGCCAAAAGCTAGCGGAGCAGTTCGTGTCCCACTCTTATCCAGCGAAGAGGAGGCAGAAGAAGAAGAAGAAGAAGGAGAAGAGCACCCATCCTCTAGCTCGACAAGCTCTCAAACCAACAACCATGAGGATGAGGTTGCTTCTGAAGTTGCGAGGTAGGATGCAGCACGAGTATGCCAAGATGTTATCCCATTTGCTGCATCCGCTGCTGCCTCGATGAGAAGGAATTCAGGGCTGACTCCTGATGAATCTATCAACAGAGTCGAGACTGCTGTTAGACATCTGCTGCATGCTCTCCAGGAGCATGAGTCTATCATGCGCAAAAGTCTTAGGGTCAGTGCCCAATTCCATGCTGAAACCATGACAGGTTTCAAAAAGGACCTCGAAGTGCTGCCTGATATGATCAAGTCAACTCTCAATGATCATTCAAACAGGCTGTACTACGATCGGGTCAGGATGGAGAAGTAGTTGAAGGTCGAAGCTGCTTTGACGCGCCAAGAGGTCAGACAATGCAAGCTGCATGCTGAGACTGCCTCAACCAGACTCAACTCTCACTCCAAAGTCCTGGAAACACTTCTGGATCGTGTCTTCGATCAATCTCAGAGAACCAGAAGTGTGGACGACAGGTTGGGGAATTTGGAGCTGATTGTAGGAGAATTGAGGGATATCATGCTTCGAGTTTTCCCTCAGTATGTTGACGCTCCGGAGCCCGCCCCTGCACCGACCCGACGCCCGCGATCAAGGGCGGTCCCAGCTGCCCCTGCTCAGCCCCCGGCTTTTGATGATGCCAAAAAGGGGGAAAGGTTTGAAGGTTTTGAAGATAGATACAGGAGCAAAGGGGCTGCTGAATCTGAAGAGGAAGAAGATGATAACCAGCAACCTCTCAGCAGGAGGAGAAGAAGGTCTGGATCATCTGCTGCTGCTGATATCCCTTCTCCAAAGAGATGGAGAAGAGATGATGATGGAGCTGGTGGAGCCGGTGCAGCTGCTGGAAGAAGATTGCTGCAGGTTCTGCACACAGCAGAGCTGCAAGCAAGGATGCAGCACCGCCTAGCTATCATCATAAGAGAAGGGATGATAGCCAGCAGCAAGGCTCAAGGAAGAGGATGAGCGGGGACGAGTCTGAGAATCAAAGGCGCCAGTATGAAGAAGCTGCAGATCCTAACGCCTGGATTCAAAGACTCGGTGTAATTGGTGAAAGAAAAATCTTTCCAAATAACTTTTACCAATTCCCTCCTCAAGAAATCCCTCGCCTTGACACAGAAAATATCTCTGCTGAAGTGTCTGTGTTGATGGATCAAAGGCCTGAAGGAGAGAACATGGCTTGGAGATTTGACATCTTCAAAGAAGTCAGACTGCCTTTTGATCGGAATCCAACATTTGAGGCGATCACCATTTTCAAACGATCAGAGTACCTCAGACACTTCAGAGATCTATGCAGGCAAGGCAAATTCAGCAGATATCATACCTGCAAGACTGCATTGAGAAGGTATGAATAGCTCGTTCTGGAAGGAAGCCTTGATATTCAACAGCTGTACATTGACCGAGTGAAGGAAGGGCTAATTGTACCATTCTGCGAGGACTTCTGGCTGAGATGGATTCAGATTCCTATGATCAGACATAAGTTGGAAGAGTCCTACCAAGAGTCCATCAGGGACTGGTGGAAAGGATCAAGAGAAAGGGAAGACCTTGAAAGGTTTGCAGGAAGAAGATCAGACGAAACAGCAAGCAAAAGGTCTTTATATTATTAAGCTGTATTCATATACCCTCTTGTGATCCTTATTGTATTTTTGATGTTGTAAAAATTTCTCTCTCAATGAAGAAATTTTTCTTTCTGCTCTGACCAAGTTCAACTCTTATGAACTCATGCATGCTGTTTATGTTTTCCTGTTGATTATGCTGAAAGGAATAACATGATGCATCTCTGATGAATCCAGGACTAGATTTATCTGTTCAAAGCTGTACAAGCATGTAATCTGGATAAACCATATGAGTTAATGTAAATGAAACTTCTTCATGAACGAAATATTGTAAATGTTTTGTCATCATCAAAAAGGGGGAAATTGTTAGGATTTCAGTGTTTAGAATTTGATGAGACAAACCAATCATGTAATAGGAAGTTTTGAGTACCCCATTTTCACATTGTTTAAGTGAATAAATAGACTAGAATTGAGTCTTGAGTCAAGGTTTGAAATGGAGGTTAAAAGAGGATAAAGCTGCATCTAAGCTTTAAAAGAAGATATCGCTGCAAAAAGGCAGGATACAGTATCGCTGCATGAAGGCAGGATACAACATAGCTGGAAGAAGAAAGGAACAACAAAGCATAAATAAGGCTGTACTTCAATACAACAAAGCGAGGAAGAACGGCATGCAACAACGCTGCAAGAAAAGGATACAGGAGTACTGCTAGAACGAAGTTACAGCAGCACTGCCAGATAATACTGCAATCAGGTCTAAGATACAGCAGCACTGAAAGAATGCATCAGTTGCACAAGGACCAAGGATACAGCGCAGACTTACAAGTCAGCTAAGTAATACAGCACCAACTACAAGACGAAGTATCCTGCAAATCCTAGGAAGGATAAATGCAGTACGAGGAACGGAGATTCAAACAAGAATAATAGAGCCGTTCAAGAAAAAGTCAAAGTAGCAGACACGGAGCCAATGAGAAGATGCCAACTGGACTGACGCGCTGTAGAAAGCTGCGAGCCGCAACTGCCGCATTAAATGCTCCGAAAGGAAAAGTCAAGTCGCATTAAATGCGAACCATACTTTGGCCAGGCTACTTCAAATTCAAAAGAGGGATGTCTCCTTCAACGGACATCTTCTCCTACAAGTATAAATAGAGGTCAAGGAGAACTGAAGCTGGTTACTGTTACTGTTACTGTCACTGTTACTAAAACATTTACGCGAAAGTTTCAAGCTTACAAAGTTCAAGCATTCAAGCCAACAGTTTCAGTCACTCAACCTATCGAAGTGAAGTAAGTTCAAAGCTAAAGGATTCTTTACGGATTCGGAAGCTCACTTCGAAGCACAAGTTGAAGAAAACCTTTTTATCCTTTTAACCTTATTGCTGTGTGCTTAGGTTGTTTTAGTGGTGTCAAGCAGTTGATAGGAGAGATCCTTGCTGTTTGTTTAGTTGTCTAAGTGTTAGGCAGCTTCCCTGTGTGGGAGTATAGAACCCTGTGTGGGTTAGCCTTTGAAGTTTGCAGTTGCTGTGTGTACGCTGGACTTCAGTAGGTGGGTTGCTTTGTAAAGTTGATAGATTGTTAGGAGAGTCCTGTAAATCAATCTTGCTTAACAAAGTTTCTGCTCGAGGAGCAGTAGAGTGGACGTAGAAGGATTACACCACCTTCGAACCACTATAAGCCATAAGTGTTTTTATCGCTTTTCTTATTTGCGCTTATTTTCTGCATATCTATCTATCTCTCATCATAAAGCGTTTTGAAAAAAAAAGCATTCTTGAGAAAAATAGCCTTGTGTTTAAAAGTTTATTTCCGCTGCGTACAAAACTCCAGGTTACAGCGTGCAGCATTGCATCCTAGCGCTGCAAGCAGTAACCATCTATCGCTGCAAGCTCAAGTAACTTGCAGTGCAGAACGGTTGTTTTAAAGATTCTGAAAAATCGACCAAGGTTCATTCACCCCCTCTGAACCTCGGACACCACTTGGGACCAACAGGAATATTTCTCTTATTGTTTTCTTGATTGCTAAAGTTGCTGGTTAAGTAGAAGAAACATCGATTGTTTATTCTTGGTAGAAGTGAGAATCAACAGAGTTTCTTAAGGATTCTTGGGCTTAATACATGACAATTTAGTTATATGTTAGTTTTCTTATGACGGTTTTTTTTTATAGGCTGACTGATAAAAAATGGTTAGCAAATCATTTGTCCATTATGTGTCGTAAATGAATTGGACAGAAAATAATTGTATGAATTTTGAATTTAAAGAAGTATTAAATGTTGATATTAAGAATAATTAAGAAATATTATAAATTAAGAATATTTATATCTTTGTATAAATATTTAAAAGAAATATAATATTTTGAGTTTGAGAAAATATTGAATGGTTGTATTGGAATAATTTTTAGAAATTAAAAATAGTTATAACTTTTTTTAAATATTTACTAATGTTTAACATATTCCAATACATACTCAATAAATCTTCAATATTTTATCCTCAATATTTTCAATAGAATTATTGAAGAATTTATCTGTCATAGAATATTTATAACTTTTTATAAATATTTAATAATGTTTAATATATTCCAATACATGGTCAATAAATCCTCAATATAAACACCGACCTCAATATTTTCAATATAAACATCGAAAAATTTATCTGTCATAGGGATTGTAGTCATATTCAATTATATCAGTTTTTCGGGAGTGATAGTTTTTTTGGGTAAGTAGTACAATCTTTTTATTATAAATTAAAGTCGTGTTAGTTTTGTTCGATGATAAATTATTTTTTAGGCCCAATTTTAAAAAATGGTTAATTGTCTCCTCTAAAGAAGTTTTGTCTCTATTATACGTATTGTGAAGTTTCACAAGTTTGGTTGAGTTTACAGTAAAGATGGTAGATCTTACTTAGGTACATGCTGAAATTCAACAGCATCGGCTTCCAACCGGCTACACGTGAGAGCCGACGATAGGATTTACAGGATTTACATTGGCTAGAAGTAAGAGTCGACCACAGGATTTTCATTGTATATTTGAGATTATAAAGCAAATTTTCTTACCTATCAAATTATATCCAAAAGATCTTGACGATCTTTGTTGAAGGATAACGATCAGCTTCCGAGAAGCAAAACGTGAGAGCCGACGACATAATTTTTATTGCATATATGAGACTATGAAGCAAATTTTCGAATTATATCCAAAAGATCTCGAGAATCTTTGTTGAAGCAGAACGAGTAATGCTTTTTGGAGTATGTAGTATACATTTATTTGTTACTGTATGTTATTTAGTTATATATTTGTTTTGTTGATAACAGTTTTTTTAGGCCGACTGATAGAAAATGGTTAACAAATTGCAGAGAAAATACAATCAAGAGAAAATAAATGTATGAATTTTGAATTTAAAGAAATATTGAATGTTGATATTAAGAATAATTAAGAAATATTAGAAATTAAGAATATTTATATCTTTGTATAAATATTTATGAGAAATATAATATTTTGAGTTTGAGAAAATATTGAAAGATTGTATTGGAATAATTTTTAGAAATTAAAAATATTTATAACTTTTTATAAATATTTACTAATGTTTAACATATTCCAATACATGCTCAATAAATCTTCAATATTTTATTCTCAATATTTTCAATATAAACATAGAAGAAGTTATCTGTCATAGAATATTTATAACTTTTTATAAATATTTACTAATGTTTAACATATTCCCATGCTCAATAAATCTTCAATATTTTCAATATAAACATCGAAGAATTTATCTGTCATAAAATATTTATAACTTTTTATAAATATTACTAATGTTTACCCTATTCCAATACATGCTCAATAAATTCTCAATATTTTATCCTCAATATTTTTAATATAAACATCAAAAAATTTATCTGTCATAGGAATTATAGTCATAATCAATTACATCAGTTTCTGGGGAGTGTTTTTTGGGTAAGTAATACAATCTTTTTTATTGTAAAATAAGGTTGTGTTAGTTTTGTTCGATGATAAATTGTGTTTTTAGGCCCAATTTTGAAAACTAGTTAATTGTTATTCTTTAGAGAAGTTTTATCTGTATTGTAAGTATTGTGAAGTCCCTAGAGAAGCTGTTGGTCCTAAGTGGTGTCTGAGGTTCAGGAGGAATGAATGAACCTTGGTCGTTTTTCAAAATTCTTTACAAACTTACTGTTCTGCACGTTACTTGAACTTGCAGCGCCACTCAGTTATTGCTTACAGCACTAGTATGTAGTTCTGCGTGCTGTAACTTTAGAGTTTTTATACGCAGCGAAAAATATGTTTTTGACACAAGGTTGGTTTTCTCAAATATGCTCATTTTAAAGATGTTTTATGCTTATGACAGATAGATATATAGAATGAAGCACATATACGAAAAACAATAAAACACTTATGGTTTATAGTGGTTCGAAGGTGGTGTAATCCTTCTACGTCCACTCTACTACTACCTCGAGCAGGAACAAGATTGAATTAGAGGACACTCCTAAACATTTATCAATTCAACAAGCTAACACCTATTAGAAAGCATACACATAGCAACTGCAAGTTCTAAAGGCAAACCCACACAGGATTTCACACTCCCACACAGGAAAATTGCATATACCCTAGACAATTTATACAAACAGCAAGGATAAATCCTATTAACTATTCAACACCTAAAATAACTTGAGCACACAGCAACAAGGTTAAAGTATATAAAAGGTTTCTTCAACTGGTGCAGTGAAGTGAGCTTCTGAATCTTTCGATGGATCTTTCAACTTGAACTTTGTTCACTTCACTAAGGTCGAGTGACTGAAACTATAGAAATGCTTGAGAGAATATAGCTTTGAATGTTTGAACTTTGTAGCGTCAATGTTTCAGTAGTCAGCTTCAGGGTTACTCGCCCTCTATTTATACTTGTAGAAAAATATCCATTGAAGGAGATATCTCCCATTTGAAAATAAGTGTACTTGATCAAAGGTATGGCTCGCATTAAATGCGACTTGACTTTTTCTTTCAGAGCATTTAATGCGGTGGTTGTGGCTCACAACTTTTTGCAGCCCGCTAGTCCACGTGTCGTCTTAGCATTGGCTCTGTGTCTGCAACTTTGATCTTCTCTGAAACGGTTCCAATTATACTTGCTTGGTTCTTCGTTCCTCATATTGCATTTATCTTTCCTCAAATTATAGGATACTGATTCTGTTTGTCATTAATGCGGTTGGTTAATTATTCAGCAAGATATAATCTTTGCGCTGTATCCTAGGTCTTGTTACAACTATTCATTCTTTACAGTGCTACTGTAACTTGACCTTCTTACAGTATTACTTTATACGGTACTGCTGTATCTGTTCATGCAGTATTCCTGTAGTCACTTCTAACAGTGGCGCTGCTTGCTATTCTTACTTACATTCTGCGTTGCTGTATCTGCTTCTTGCAGCGACTTCAACCTTTTACATTCTGCATTGCTGTATCTGCTTCTTGCAGCGACTTCAATCTTTTAAATTTTTTATGCAACATGATCCTTTAGAGTTTCTCCATCTTTCAGCACCTATAACTAGACTCAATCCTAGCCTATGTTTTCACTTAAACGTTGTGAAAAATGGGTTACTCAAACTTCCTATTACATATATAGTTTGTCTCATCAAAATCTATACACTGAAATCCCAATAATTTCCCCCTTAAAAAGACTTCCGCGGGTCACAAAACGATGGTCCAAAAAAAGGAAGTGAGCTAAGCGGGGCCTCGCCTTGAGAAATTCATGTTTTGAATATGCAAACATTGCGGACTTGACGTCATCCCCACCTTCCTCCAGTATATCACTGGTAGTCCTTCGTGAGTGCGGCACGCACCTTTTTCTTTCTTTTGGAGCCGGTGGGGGGTTTAGTTGAAGCATAGCAGGTCTACCGATTGTAGCTCCTCGAAGGATTGATTCTTATATATACTTTGAAGATAGCCTTAGACTGATTTAAAGAATAGACCTTTAGGCAATTCTTAAGTTAAATAACTAACTAATATCGATTTCTTCAATAGGAGCACCTCTTCCTGCATATCCATACAAGACCCGAGTAGGCGGGTCGAGGTCCTACGAGGTACCCACTACTCGGAGTACCCTCCAAAAAGGAAAAAGATGTGTCTGTCAGGTTCGGTTCTTCTTAGTTGGGTTGGGCGGGTTCGACCAGAAATGCTATGCTTACACACAAGACTACCCCTCTTCCCGAAAGCTTCGCGGGGACTACTTTACGACGACGGACGACCGCCCGTAGGGGGTTTACTGCACAAGGCCCCTGCAGAGGAAAAGTTTTATCCCAGCAAATAGATGATGCTCAGCTCCTAGCTTCAGAGCTCATCAACAGCTATAGAACTCTTAGCTACTGAGATACGAGAAGAAAAAATACACTTTTGCATCTATATAAAACGTCAAATCCTATCGATGAGACCTAAGTAGACGAACGATTGGAAGATCAAGGTCAGCTGATCAGTCTGAGGATCGCTGGCACGAGGCACTGAAAGTGAACCCTTTATTGGGAGGAGAATGATAGAAGTGATTAGGGACGAGAGAGACAGCTTTGAATTGCATTCTTCTCTTTCCTTAATTGAAGTGCTAAGGTTTAGCGAAGCCGAAAGCTTTCATTTTCAATTCCTCATTTAAATTTAATAAGCTTCTACATTGGCGAGCTCAGCTGCACCTAATCCCAAACAAAGCAGCATAGGATGAAATAGAGATTGAATTCCCAAAGGGAAGAAGTCTAAGGATGAGATGAAAGGTTGGTGAAGTGCTTCTATTTTTCCTTTCTTTAGCTATAGCTGTCTTTTAGCTCACTTGTTTAGAGTAAGCTTTTGAGCGAGTTATTGATGTGCTTTCGCAATGGTTATATAAAGAGTACTTTGTGCTTGCTAGAGGATGTTTCAACCTCTATTTATATGGAGAATTCGCTGCTGATAGATCTCACCCAGTGTCCCCCTCCTTCCCCCACCGCCTTCCAACCCGCGGGAGTATACAATGACAACTTCCGGGCATGAGTGCCCGATCGTGAGACTGCCTGTTGAACGTCCGATGCTGGCCAAGGGGAATAGGCAAAGCTACTAGGTGCGACAAAGGGACGATAAGAGGGTAAGGCATTGTCGGAGGAAGAAATGTAATTCAAACGGCGAATGGATGAATTGTTGAAAAACCTGCTTATCAGAAGACCAAATAGCACCTCACTGAAGCTAGATAAACCCATCTCGGTGCAATCAAGAGTTCTTTCATTAATGAAGGGATCAGTCCAACGAGATGTGCCAATCTCGGGATGCTTTACTCCTAATCCCACAAGGTTCCAAGATGGAGCTTAACTTGAGTCTCGGTTAAGAACGGTAATGATCGACATTTCACACGGTGCACGATTCCATGGATAGTTTCATTCAACATCGTGATGGAGGACATAGCTTACGATCATCGGCTTTGATCATGCCACTTTTCTAATAAGGTAAACTTTTTAGGACCCTCTTCTCTGCCGTCGCCGCATATGTAGAAAAAGAGGGAGCGGAAAGACGACACGATTATTGACTTTTTGTAATTTCACCATTGGTAGTCGAGAAATCGCCTTGGTCCAACCAAAAGAGGAAAGGGCATTTTAGGGCATAACATTTTATTCTCTTAAGATATTAAGAGTTGGATGATCGAGGGAAATAGACGAGCATTATGGAAAGCGGGAAAGTTGCACGCTAAAGATGCATCTGTTGATGTCAAAATGTCTCCGTCAGATGATCGAGATGATTCTCGTGGACATACGGATGAGGAATTCTATTCAGATAGTCCAACTGATCGCTTTGATCCAAGCATTGGTGCCAAAGATGGCTTGGTGAGCGCTGATCCCTCAGTCACTACAATGTTTGGACTAATTGTTGGCCCTGCCGGGACTCTCTCACGTTGAACAGGAGCTGGGTTTGTAACCCCATCTCATTCTGAAACTAACAGCTAAATCAAATGTAAAATAGACAAGACCAATCGGGTCTGATAGCCCAGCCCACACACTCGCAGCAGCTCATCCTCATGACGACATATTTTACTCCATATGCGTATTCAAAAGAGGAATGGCCCCACCCCACCGCTTCCGCCGGGAAGCACTAGCGAGAAAGCGAATACATCCTCCAGTCGCTTGCTTTCCCTTCATAAAAGAGACTAGTTCTCATCCTTAGCTCAATAGCTCATAGGATCGGAGAATACCAGGGGAGATCACACTCTTGTTCAAACGAGAATGGCCGTATAACTAAGCCCAAAGAAAACAAAGGCGCGAAACGAAGGGATTGGATTTCACCTATGATCAGATCAGTGGGCAACCATAGTGGACTTTTTTCGTGGTGTTGTTGACGTTGTTGAAAGCGAGTTGTAAGCCTCGCTTTTCGGAGCTGCTCCCACTTGTTGGGTTAAAGATTTTTTTTTGCTACATGTTACGGCCTAAATGCTGAACTATTGACCCTACTTGTTTGGATGGGTGTTCACCCCAAAGTGTTCCACTGACTCTTGGAGCTGGGGGACGTTTGACTTTGATTAAATCAGTGCTGAATTTGATGCCTATTTATCTGCTCCAAGTACTTCACCCTCCAAAAGGAGTTCTGAAACATATATATAAACTGTTCTCCAGGTTCTTTTGGGGATCTTCGGATGGCGTGATTCAGTTTGAGCAACGGATCCTGATGTGATAAATCTTCGTAATGAAAATAGAGTGGAAACATGAGTTGGCTTTTCAAGTATATATAGAATAAGCACTGTGAACTATCGCCTTCAAAAAGATAGCTGAACCTAGATGCGTGGGAGAGAGGGCTCATAGTACCTGCTAGTGTAGCTATGCAGTAGAAGGGAATGAGCCTAAATCGACCCCCTTCCTTTACTATTATCTATAATAAGGAAATCTTTATCATTCGGCGTAGTGTAGCTTATATAGAAAATAGAAAGAGCAAAGCGCTGTTCGTGGCACAGCTTTCTTATTTGTTCGTGGCACAGCTTTCTTATCTTACGAGATTTTCATTGATACAGTTAATTCTGATTCAATTGTGACAATAGCAAATAAGCAAGCATTGTATTCGAGAAGAAAAGAATGCAATATGGTGCTTCGTCAAGTGAGACACTATAGGTATTGGTAGATTTATCCCAAAAGCTTTTACGAAAGCCCCTAGAAGGAATGAATTTGATGGGCCGCCGCCTCTAATTAATAGCGGCTAGGTATAATAGGAACCACGGGCTGGAGCTGTATCAAATCGTGATAATAAAGAGCACCTCGCACTTTCACGAACACGAATGCTTGACATACTTGATGAGTCCGCTCCTGACGGTGATGAGTCAGCTCTTGCTTGTCTTGTATTGCCATAAGGCTCCTAACACAGTGCGTTCCAAACCAACTGAGCTTAGCGGCCGACCAACAACAGAGCTGAGCAACTGGCTGGCAAGAAGTGAAGCCTCAATTTCAATGCTTGAAGAAGAAGTAGGTTTGAAGCTACTCGACCTACCAGGAGAGGAACGAGACTAACAACCAGATCGAAGGGATAAGGGGGAGGAACCATAGAGCCAGTATGGCCGTACCGTAGAGCTGCACCATGTGGTGAGTCAACTCCCCCCGTGTCAAATGTTAGATCACCAATTTCCTTTCCTATTGGGTCATTTCCATAATTCTAGCACTGTCATTGACTGCGCTATTTCACCTTGGGATTAACCCCTAGTCATTCCCCGCCCGTACACGAGCTCGATGACCCCATCCCTGTCTATTTACTTTCAAGTTGTATCTCTTTTTGTCTCTGCTGTGTTACTTTTCGCAGTGATATGATCATTTTCCCATTCATCGCCCTTCATCGGTAGAAGGAAGTAAAGAAGCCAAAAAAGCGGGGTCAGCTCCAATCCTCCTTTCGAATCTCGTGTAAGTGGGTAGATCTTGTTTAGACGTGTCCATCCAGCCTAGTGGCTTATTAGTAACATCTTTTAATCTGTACAATACGTACCTACGGACCACTCCAGTATACGTATAGTAAGCCTCCTTCGCCCGCCTATCTTTCAGAATAGAGTATTCAGAATCTCGTATATAGTTATCTCGTATCCGTGGGGAAGACTGGAAGCTAAGTTTACAACTCCAAGGGCAACTTCTTTTCCTCGATCTGATCTACGAACATCCTTTCCCAATAGGTTCCCTTGTATACGAGTTTCCTTTAAGGGAAAGGTTTTACAAATCCCTTTCTTTGAAGCTTTCATGCTTCTACTTTCTGAATCCATTCTTTGATTCGTATGGCTTTTGACAGAACTTTTTTAAAAAGTTGATAACTTTATCGTTCTTACTTCCTGTGGATATTTTTTTATTTGCAAAGCTTCTCGTTTTTTTAGTAGCACCTAAAAGGTGAGATAGGGGAAATTCCATACCATACTGCTTTGTCATAGGAAATGACAAGATTGGCGACCAAGGGGTGGTGAGATAAATTTAATAACTCATAAAAATAGGCCCATTGGGCTAGTCAGAGTGTTAGAAAAGTTTAGCATGAACAAGCAGAAGCCGCAACAATAAAATAGTATCAAAGAAAAGCGATTCAGAAAGCTTTGAGTTGATTTATTCGACCTGGTTACCTTTCTACTTAATAGAAAGAGGTTCCTAGTTCAAACTGAGATCTTCACCCTTCCCGCTTTTCTTTCTTCTGTCAATCGTTCCGGTCCCTTTACTAGTAAGCCTCTATAGGCCTCTATCTCGAATCTCTCGCTTTAATCGGTCGCAACTCTTGCATCTGGAAACGATCTCTTGCTTGTTGACTTGCGGTCTGTCCATTCCAGTGGTTCAGGACTCGGGCTATATGCCCTCTTTTCGATAGTGAAAAGCTTGCAGGCACTAAAGATGCGAGAAAATGCTCTCTTTTAAGGCCTAGGAGTGAATTGCGGAATCCCTTTCGCGAAAGAGTTCGGTTACCAGCGCTTCCCTTATGCATCCAGCCGCTTCACTAATGTGAATAGGTTATACAGAAGGGTGGGTTGGTTATATACTCTTATGCGCCTTCCTTCTTCGAACCTTTTGGTATGTATTGCCCCCTAACTATAGATCAGATCCACCAGACGGAGAAACTTCAATTCCGCACTGCTGCTGAGTCGTCGGACTTATCCACCAAGGGATTCGTGGAATTTCTGTGGATTGCGTTGGGGGAAATCTACCAAAGCTAGGCAGATAGATAGACTCCTTTCCCGCTGCTAAGCTAAGGGCGAGCAAGAAAGAAAATCCAATGATTTGATTGTTTTTTAAACACACGCTAGCTTCATAGGCGGTGGCCCAACAAATTCATTCCTCTAAAGGTATTCTTCATTGAAGGATAGATCCTAGTCATCGATCAGGTTAGACTGGTGGTAAAAGAGGGTTTTTTGGTGATAAGGTTGATGTGAACTACCACTCCAGACCAAACATCTCATGACACGAGCTGACGACAGCCATGCAACACCTGTATGAAAGTAAATCCCGTTAAGGTTTTGTTGTTCATATGTCAAGGGTTGGTAAGGTTTTGTGCATTGTATCGAATTAAACCACATGCTCCACCGCTTATGCGGGCCCCCATCAATTCCTTTGAGTTTCGGTCTTGCTACCGTACTCGAATAAAAAAGAAGTTTCATTATGGTGTACAGACGCGTCGGATGTATGTAAGCTAAGTGTGGGCACCACCATCCTGGTTCTTAGCGTGTGGACGGTCAACCAGTCTGAAAGCCTAACAAAAATGGCCAAAAGAAAAATAAAGAGATGTATGACTGAGGGGAGGAGCTTCAGACCAATGATCACCCATGACTTCTGTGTCACACTAGTGCCACAAAGGCTTTCTTTTGGTGGGCTTATTGACGCATACCATGGTGGGGTCTTCGACTGGGGTGAAGTCGTAACAAGGTAGTCGTAGGGGAACCTGTGGCTGGATTGAATCTGTAGCGATGGAAATGCCCTCTTCCCCCAACCAACACAGGGCTTAGAGCAAAGGAAATCCTTGTGTCAGTGGTTCGATCTCGTAGAAGCTTTAGCCCTTGCTTTACATAAATTGTTATGAACTGACTAAATGACTAGATTCTCCTGGAACGCTAGCTGCCTAAGACAGCTGAAGCCCTCTTGGTTGTGCCCTATAAAAAATGTCCTACAAATAAGCCCAGCCCTTATACCAAAACCAAAGCACACGAGGAGCTACAATCAGTAGACCTGCTATGCTACAACTCTGAAAGAAGGAGTTTGATTACCCCTTTAAGTCGTCCCTAGAGGGTGAAAGAAATTGGCCGATTGAGGGGTAGCAGCGAGTATAGCCTTAGCCCTGGGGTTGTGAGAAGAAGACGAATCAATATATATACTACTGGATCCGGCTTTGACCTTTTCCTCCCGAAACGGATGCTCCACTTTTTGCTTTCTCCTTTCGTCTAACTCTACTAAAGTAGTCGGCCTAACCTTCGGTTCCCGTAACCAAGCCTGGCGGCTTTCCTTATGTACTTTTTCTGACTTCATCCATACTTTTTGACTTAAATTGTGTTCAAAAAACCCTCTACTTCTAACTAAAGGCGAACAGCCGGCATTGCAAGCAAATAGAGAGCCCCCGCCCGTTTGAGCCGTTGCGAGCCGGAAAGCGGTGAGTCGCGAAAGGGCCGCTTGCTAAAATTATATATTCTATTTTCTTTTTTAGAATAATAATAGACATATATAATTTTATATCTATCTATAAACAATAATCAAAAAAATGAAATAGATAAATCCTTTTTTTATCCAATAGTTTATTCCTGGGCAGAAGAAGAAGCAGATAGAGCAAAGGTCTCTCTTTCCATCCGCTATTCCCTAAGTGAGTGAATTGCATGTAGAGATCCATATGGGCTTATAGTTTAATTGGTTGAAACGTACCGCTCATAACGGTGATATTGTAGGTTCGAGCCCTACTAAGCCTACCACCCCCCTCTCTTCACCTGATACAAGACAGTCGAAGTACCCGCCGTCCTTTCGATCTAGTCCCACCAAGGAGAAGTTGAGCTGAATTGGCATCCACCTGAGATGGGTTCTTTTAAGATTCATGTTGATGCAATTCTCTAACCAGGCTTTCTGTGTCCCGAACCAAGGAGGCATTCTGGCGGACGCATGCGTGTAGGAAGGCCGACGACTACATAAACTAAAAGACTACGACTACAAGACAAGTCGGAAGCGATTGGCTTCTATTATCGTTGGGATTGGATATAGATGGATGGGGAATCTATAGATCGTAGTAGTTCGCCACCCTTTCTAAATGTGTAGAGCCAAGTGTAGTGTGGTGTAGTAGTAGGCACTTCTAGGCCCCTCCTCGGCTACTGGATTACTCTAGTGCTTCGGGTACTACGGACCCTCTGCCATCCATTGCAGCAGAGTCCTTTTATGAGCAGGGGGGCTAAGCACAGTCGGAAGAATTGTTTGACTAACAAGTGGTAACCGAATGACTTACTCTACCCGCTCATCTCCCATACGGCATTTTCTCATCTCAAAGCGGCTTGTGCCTTTTCAAAGCTGAATTGATTCTCGTACTAAATGAAAATCTCATAAGATAAGAAAGCTGTGCCACGAACAGCGTTTTATCCTTTCTATTTTCTATATAAGCTGTCCTACACCGAATGATAAAGATTTCCTTATTATAGATAATAGTAAAGACTACCTTATCTAATAGAATCTAAGAAATCTCACTGCACTGACCATAGTAGCTCGCATCCAATGCACTCTTACAGTACGGTATACTGAACACCAACCAAATCTCTTAGCCAGTCAGAAAGTCTTCGCTCTTCCAAAGCCTCATTAGCACGCCAGTCAGTCAGCTTGACCAAGAAGACCCGAAAAGGCACACAATAAGGAAAGGAAGATCACGTATCGATCCATTTCTGCTACCCCCGAGCCATTGGATTGGTAAAACCATAGTACGAGGACGGATCTAACATACGAAACCTTGTTGGAAAGGCTCTTCCCGGTGCTGGTTGATGATTCCCAATGATGACTTATAGTCAAAAGCGGATGTGGTGCAGGAGCCAGGGGAACCAAGGTAAACAGAGGTGATACCTCATGTGTGTTGCCCTCATCACCATCGCATGTCGCGAAGGTAGGAATAATAAAAAAGGGAATTCCCAGCCATGCTAGGATTATGTTTACCAAGACAACTACACTGAGTTGACAAAGGAAAGAAAGAGAGGAAAGAATTTTAATCCTGGAGCTGGTACAGATCATCCATCCTCTATTCTATTGTGAGTGAGTGGGCATTCTAATCTTTCTTTGAGTTCTACCCGGACTAGACTCACTCAGGTATTTACCTAGGTTAGTAAGGTGCGATGTCTTCCTTTCGATAAACCTTGCCGAGAGATAGGGTATATATTAGACGGATTCTTTATTGCTCTTGTTCCTTATAGCTAGATGTTACCTACGGTAGGTTCTGGAGCAAGCTACCTGAGTGAGGGATCAAACCTGTAGTTTTAGATCAATCTAGAATGAATTAGAACGAATTAGATGGAGATGTCTGCTATCGAAGAGCTAAGGATAGATGGAGGAATTAGTTTAAGGATGGTATCTTAACTTCACTTACTACGCTCTTAGTTCTTTAAGGTAGTCTCTCTTCTAGTTTTCCCTTGCTATTATGAGTTTGCTTTCTTTCTATTGAGGGGAGGTATATACTCAGCACCTGGCGTTTTTCTTATCTCTATAGGATACGGGATAGAGGCGTTGAAAACCTATTTATATACGAAACTAAGATTCAGATGTTGCGCTTTGAGGAGCTTCATTTCATCCAACTCGAAATATCTTAAGAGAAGACTTGAAATCGTTTGGATTCGAGGCGAAACCCTTCTCCGCCGTTACGGAGTTCTTCTGCTCTAATCTCCAAAATCGAAGGTCAGCTGACTGAGGAGTTAGTATTGATTCATGCAAAGAAAAGATGCTCCTCTGAAGCTGGAGTAAGGAATTTTCCACCTCACCGCCCTGAAGAGCAGTGGCTCTCTTGTTTTGCACGCCTACAGAGAGAGACTCCAAAAAAAAAGTACCAACGCAACATCGAAAGAAAGAGCAATTAACTATATGCTTAACTCATGGGAGGATATCTCATACTAAAGCTCTTTCTCATGCAATAGCCTTTTCAGTAAAGAAAGAGTTACTTCTTTTTATAGATTCACTCTGAATGAAAAGGTGACTTGAAATCTCTCATTAATTCTCAGGTAGGAATTAGGAAATTGCATCTACTCTTTTTTGAAGTGGTGTGGGAGACTAGAGATTGACTCCAAGATCTGCAAGGAGTCCTCAAAGCCATACGATTTCTGAGCTTGCGGGACTACCACTTGGGATGGGAATGGCTCAGCCCACATGCATCATTTGATGAAAGCACTCCAGTCCAGGCGCCTCCTCGAAGTGCTTTGTCAACCACGCTTTCCCTCCCTCAAAACAATGCTCTGAACACTTTCGTGTGCAGTTCCGCCCCCTTATCCCATGTTGAGTCACAGGCAGCGCCTACCAAGCAAAGCTTTCATGAAGAGGCTAGGCTGCTTTCGGCGCCCGCCCTTTCGCTACAAGGCAAGCCCTATCCCAGGAGTGGACCGTATTTCCGTCTATCATCCTGATGTTCATTGCTATACATCATTTGCTCTCTTATATTCAATGGACGAGGTAGTAGTAGATCCAGAAGGGGCCCGTGTGGAGCCTCCCACCTTCCTAGCAGCCAAAGGAGAGATTTTACTGGTTCAAAAAGGTTAAAAACAAAAGTACGATAGAGAATCTATGTAGAAAGGACTGAAGTGGATTCATATGGTGAAGCTACCCAACCTACTAGATCCTTTACATAAATCGACCGTATAACAGAAAATCTTGCCGCATCTTGACCAACTGGCCAAAGAAGTGGGAGTTGACTCCATTTTGCCGCAATTCCTCCAACTTTTGGCTCAGGATAACCTAGGTAAATACCTGAGTGAGTCTAGTCCGGGTAGAACTCAAAGAAAGATTAGAATGCCCACTCACTCCCAATAGAATAGAGGATGGATGATCTGTACCAGCTCCAGGATCAAAATTCTTTCCGCTCTTTCTTTCCTTTGTCAATTCAGTGTAGTTGTCTTAGTAAACACAATCCTAGCATGGCTGGGAATTCCCTTTTTTATTATTCCTACCTTCGCCTAACCAACATGAGTTTCCTTGGGGTTGGTAAGGCGAAATGGGGCCATTCTAGCCCATTGAGTGCTCTACCTCGGGCCATCGACATCATACGCTCTACTGAAATAGATTTCGTAAAAAACCAGCTATATCCGATCTTGGTTGGCCTTTCACCCCTATCCTGTTCCCTGGTCAATGACTTGGTTGGATGCGGGATCTACTCCACAAGGAGCGGTACGAAGGATCCGACAGAAGTACGAAATTTCGATTGTTCAGAGAATTACATCGGTTCTATTAAGGACAAGCCGTATTGATGACCAAAAAAATTCTAGAGAAGAAGCAAGCTTCAACGACTCTCCTTACGTTCTTGACCCGAAAGAAAGAACCCCTATCGTTTCAAGCTTCCTCTTCGTGCCCGATTTCGGAGGCTAGGGTATAGCATGGTTAGAGGCCTCTTCGTACCCCGTAAAGTAAGAAGAGTTCGGGTAAGGGCTCTTTAAGGTCTTCACAAGAGCTAACGCTTCCAACAGAGACTACCTACTAACTCCACCGGAATAGCCTACATATTTCTTTAAAGCAAACGATGCGAGACTAGGTAGTCGAGTAAGTGTCACTGCAGAGGGAATTGAATCATTTCTTATGCTATTTCAGTAGCGTATCTCATCGGGTAGAGACCGTACACATGGGTAGCGATGATCACCTTTTTCGTGGAGATAGAGAGGAGATTCTTTGATTGGAAGCCTTGTTCAAATTCTTTCAGAAGCAAATGCTTTAGAATAATCCATTCTTGTAGCAGCCAAAAAGGGGTTAGCTCTGCAGTTAGTCTACAAGCAAGGTAAGTAGGTCCATTACCGGCCGGCTTCGGACCGAAATAACGGAGTAATCCCTTTATCTCGGATCGGAGATGCTAACAGGACGGGAATCGAAGTGGGGGACCTCTCTACCGCCTCCTGTCAAGTATGCTCCCCAGACATAGACTCCGTACAGGGTAGTACTCTTGGAAAGATAGAATATCACCACATAAACATAATATGTTGTTACGGATCAGGTGAGGGCGCTGGAGGAAGGGTCTTCAGGTGGACCAATTTGGGAGGAAGCTACGGTCGAACTCTAATTCTGGAAAGTAAAGAAGTCGGGGCCCTTTCACTTCGAGTTCCTTCATTCGGATGTAGTAAGTCAGGTAGATTAAGCAAGCCTTACAGAAGAAATTCTTTATTCAAACCTTTTACATTATTTCATTCATGAAGGAAGTTTTTACTCTGTACTATATTATATTTGATCAGGATTACATACTTGATATGTTAGAGAAAGAAAATCTAATCCTAGATTCGTCAGAGATGTATCTTATCTAATCATTTATCACAAAGCGTCAGGATAAGCAAGAGCATGCAAAGGTTCATAAGGAATGAACTTGAATATAAACAGACAATAAAATTTCTTCATTATGAGAGAGAAATTTTAAAAAGGAAAATAGAGAGGTATATACAGAAATATACATAATCATATAGCGGTTACTATTAAAACAGGGACCTACCTTCTTGTAGACGATTTTTCAGATCTTTTTTCAGCAGCTCTTTCTTCTTGCTCCTCTCTCTGTCTTGAGCCTTTCCACCAGTCTCGAATGGACTACTGATAAGATTCTTCTAGCTTTTGCTTGATTTTCGGAATTTGAATCCATCTCAGTCAAAAGTCCTCATAGTAAGGCACTATCCTACCTTGCTTTACCAAGGATATGTATTTCTTCTGAATTTCTAGCTTTTCATTCCTAGGAAGCTGCTCATATCTTCTCAAAAGTCCTCACAGTAAGGCTGTCTTGCTTTACTAGGGATATATATTTCTTCTGAGTTTCTAACTCTTCATCCCTAGCAAACTGCTCATATCTTCTCGATTCAGATTGACAAGATTGAAACCTTTTGAAGTAGCCATTCCTGCAGAGATATCTGAAGTATTTGAGGTATACAGAGTAATCGTCTCAAAAGATGGATTTCTATCAGTAGGCAGTATGATTGCCTTAAAATGTTTAAGCTCCAGACCATATTCTCTCCTTCAGGCCTTTGATCCATCAGCACAGATACTTTAGTAGATATATTGTCTATGTCGACACGTGGAATGTCTTGAGGGGTATTGGTAGAGAGCTCTGTCTACATCTTCCATCATCTTTGGTCTGCTCTCTCCAATGACATCAAGCCTCTGCATCCAGGCATTTTCTTCTTGTTCTGCTCTGGCTCTCTCCGCCCTTTCAGCATGGAACTTGGCGCTGACTCGCATGCTGTTCTGCATGTTAGACTCATGATCTTGAAGAGCATCAAGTAGGTGTCTAACAAAAACAACAACCTTATCAATCGATTCATTTCATCAGGTATCAAGCCAGTAGCCGATGCAGCATATCAAATCATAGCTTGTGGTGCCTGGAGCCTCAGCATCCACATCCTTATTAAGACTTGATAGGGACTTGAAAAGCTAGTCGGATCTTCTCCATTAGCTTCCAATGCATGGTCAATAAATCTTCAATATTTTATCCTCAATATTTTCAATATAAACATCGAAGTTTTTTAATGTCATAGAATATTTATAACTTTTTATAAATATTTACAAAAGTTTAACATATTCCAATACATTCTCAATATTTTCAATATAAACATCGAAAATTTTTCTTATCATATAATATTTATAACTTTTTATAAATATTTATTAATGTTTAACATATTTCAATACATTCTTAATAAATCCTCAATATTTTGATATAAATATCGAAGAATTTATCTGTCATAGAATATTTATAACTTTTTATAAATATTTACTAACGTTTAACATATTCCAATATATGCTCAATAAATCCTCAATATTTTCAATATAAACATCAAAGATTTTTCTTTTCATAGAATATTTATAATTTTTTATAAATATTTACTAATGTTTAGCATATTCCAATACATGCTTAATAAATCCTCAATATTTTATTCTCAATATTTTCAATATAAATATCGAAGAATTTATCTGTCATAGAATATTTATAAATTTTTATAAATATATACCTATGTTTAACATATTCCAATACATGCTCAATAAATCTTCAATATTTTATCCTCAATATTATGAATATAAACATCGAAAAATTTATGTGTCATAGCATATTTATAACTTTTTATTAATATTTACTAATGTTTAACATATTCCAATACATGCTCAATAAATTTTCAATATTTTATCCTCAATATTTCAATATAAACATCGAAGAATTTATCTGTCAAAGGGATTGTAGTTATATTCAATTACATGAGTTTTTGTGGATTGTAGTTATATTCAATTACATGAGATTTGGTGGAGTGATAGTTTTTTTAAGGTAACTAATACAATCTTTTTATTGTAAATTAAAGTTGTGTTAGTTTTGTTCGATGATAAATTGTTTTTTAGGCCCAATTTTGAAAATGGTTAATTGTCTTATCTAAAGAACTTTTATCTCTATTGTATGTATTGTGAAGTTCCTAGTGAAGCATTTCACAAGTCGGTCGAGATTACAGATTTCAATAGTTTCACAAAAGTTATAAATATTTACTAATATTTAACATACTCCAATATATCTTCAATATATGACAATATTTATAACTTTTTATAAATATTTACTAATGTTTAACATACTCCAATACATGCTCAATATTTTCAATGTAAGCATCGAAGATTTTTTCTGGCATAGAATATTTGTAACTTTTTATAAATAGGTACTAATGTTTAACATATTCCAATACATGCTCAATAAATCCTCAAAATTTTCAATATAAATAATACATGCTCAATAAATTCTCAAAATTTTCAATATAAACATCAAAGAATTTATGTGTCTTAGAATATTTATAACTTTTTATAAATATTTACTTATGTTTAACATATTCCATGGTCAATAAATCTATAATATTTTATCTTCAATATTTTCAATATAAATATCGAAGAATTTATTTGTCATAACATATTTTTAATTTTTTATTAATATTTACTAATGTTTAACATATTCCAATACATGCTCACTAAGTCCTCAATATTTTCAATATAAACATAGATGAATTTATCTGTCATAGCATATTTATAACTTTTTTATTAGTATTTACTAATGTTTTAACATATTCCAATACATGCTCAATAAATCCTCAATATTTTCAATATAAACATCGAAGAATATATGTGTCATAGAATATTTGTAACTTTTTATAAATATTTACTTATGTTTAACATATTCCAATACATTCTTAATAAATCTATAATATTTTATCTTCAATATTTTCAATATAAACATCTAAGAATTTATCTATCATAACATATTAATAACTTTTTATTAATATTTACTAATGTTTAACATATTCCAATACATGTCCTCAATATTTTATCCTCAATATTTTTAATATAAACATCGATGAATTTATTTGTCATAGCATATTTATAACTTTTTTATTAATATTTACTAATGTTTTAACATATTCCAATACAGGCTCACTAAATCCTCAATATTTTGAATATAAATGTCGAAGAATTTATGTGTCATAGAATATTTATAACTTTTTAAAAATATTTACTTATGTTTAACATATTCCATGCTAAAAAATCTTCAATATTTTATCCTCAATATTTTGAATATAAACATCAAAAAAAATTATGTGTCATAGTATATTTATAACTCTTTATTAATATTTACTAATGTTTAACATATTCTAATACATGCTCAATAAATTTTCAATATTTTATCCTCAATATTTTCAATATAAACATCGAAGAATTTATCTGTCGATTGTAGTCATATTGTAACGCTCCAATTCTTTTGAAAGTAAATTTTAACCGAGACGTTACTCACTTAAAAAAATTCACTCTTTCAGTAAAATAAAGATAAATAAAATCAAGAATAATTATAAAATATACATTTTTTAAGTTATTGAAATCAATCATTTCAAATAAAAACCTCAGTAACCTTTGATCATCGGCTATCAGCATCCACCGCTTGCACTCCACGCCATAAAATCCTTAAACTGAAAACATTTTAAAAGAGGGGTGGGTGTTTGAAATACACTTAGTGGGATGGGAAAACTCGGGATGATATGAAATAATTTCTAAAGATTTTACACACACTTACCAAACCATGATTTTATCACATAAAATAGATTTTCGTAAAACGGTTGTCTTTTAATAAAAATCGTAGAAAAATAGATTACTTCAATACTACAAGCATTCATCTCTTTCACATGCAACCATATCATTTCTCTTATGGGTCTTAGCCGCCATGAAAGATGCAAATCTCATCTGCCATAAAATTGTGAATCTTAACCACCATGAAAATCATATTTCATTAATCACATAACACATAATAAGTACATTCAATCAGTCATCTCAATCAATCATCATTCACATTCAAACATATCATTTTCATTTTCACATTTATGGTTTTTAGCCGTCTTGCAAACATATGCGGGTCTTAGCCGCCTTGAAAACATTTTTACGGGTCTTAACCGCCTTTATACGGTGATTAGCCGTCATTATATGGGTCTTAACCGCCTTTATATGGGTTTTAACCGCCTTTATATGGTGATCAGCCGTCATATACGGGTCTTAGCCGTCTGGCATACGCATGCACATGCACACATATTTACGTCACACATACACATATCAAGCATACACATGAAAGCACATTAATTTAACACCACACTTAGTTGCAGTTCTCAACTGCCATGAAAACACATCTTATTTGCACATATGCAAATATTAAATTCACATCATTCTTCACCTTTGCATTTATAGTAAAACGTTCACATTCTGAAAACAATCGTAATCCATCACGTTCTTTAAATCATTCAATAATGCATGTATTCGTCCCAATCACTCATCAGTCATCATGATTTCCATCAATCAACTAAATCAATTAATAATCAAAATCCACCACTTAACCTTAATCTGTAATATCCTAAAATTTTCAAAATTTATAATTTTATAATATAAATTATATAGTATGATTAATGTAGTATTATAAAATAAGATAATAAGTATAAAGTCTTTGTCACTCTTATCTCTCCTCATCAAAATTGCTCCCCATTCTTCTAGAAACCTAGTCTTCATCTTGGAAAAAAACAATAATTTGGAAAAGTTGAAAAGAAGATAAAGTCTCCTTCTCTCTCCTCTCCCCATTTTTTTTTCTCTATCTTCTATCTCCCTCTCTCTCCGATCTCTCTCTCTTCTCCCAATCAAGGCTCTTTCTCTCGTTTTTTTTTCCCAAATTTTCTTTCTCTTCCCCTATTTCTTTTTCTTTCTTCTCTACTGCGTTGCTGTTGTTTTGCCAGTAAGTCCGTAGATGGGAAGACGGCGCAGGAAATTTTGCCGGTGAGCTGCGCTGAGAGCCGCCGTGAGGAGCGGCGGCGTGCTTGCAAATGTGCTGTGTATATATATATATATGTTGTTGTGCACGTGTGTGTTGGGGTATGGTGGCTGTGAGTGATGTGCTTGAGGGTGAGGGTCACCGCCATGAACGGCGGCGGGTATGCTGTTCGTGTGAGAGTGTGCATGTTTTGGATAGTCGGGTGTTTGCCGGTGACATGGAGTCGCCGGCAGCAGTGAAGTACGGCGGCGGAGACATTGCTGTGTCTCAGGGTGTGTTTGGTGGAGGAAGCCAGCTTGGAGTGCACCGGCGGCGGAGCTGGACAGGCTGCCGCGAGGAGCAACGGTGCTGCCGGGTTGAGCGGTGGCAGTGGCAACGGCGGTGGCCGGAAAAGCAACGGGAAGAAGGGCAGGGAAACGGCAGCAGGGGTGTGATTTGGGGTGAGGGTTATCTTTGTAAATTTGATATAATTAAGGACCTAATTGCAAAACCATAACTTTAGGATAATTAACAAATCAACCTTTAAATTTTATGAAATATGCTATAAGACCTATAATTTATGAATAATGATAATTAAAACCTCAATAGTTATAAATATTACATTTTATACCCTTTAAGTTTATGAAAATATGTTTTAAGCACCTTAATTTATAATTAATGATATCGGACCTCCAAATTTTACTGAAATTACATTATGTGCCTTAAAAATTAATGATGTTAAGTATTGCATATTAGAATTCCTTTATATTGTTAAAAAGATCCCTAAAATTTGATAAGATGACAGAAGGACCCCTAGAACTTGCTAAAATTACATAACACATCCTAAAATTTACTTAAATTTATAGATAACTAAATTAGATTTAATTTAAGGACCTTTAGGTAATTAATTAACATCTAAAAATATTAATCACAATATCTCTTAGTTCCAATGATATATATAGACCTAAACATAATTATGGACATTATAAATTGATCTTCATAATTTAATAAACGAACCAAGAATTTAATTATAAATATTAAACATTCAAATATAATTTATATATTATTAAAAATGATCTAATGATCTTAAATTAATTATAAACCTTACAGTTTAAACCTCAAAGTTAATAATTAAATTAAATATCAAATTAAATATCGAATTCAATTCTCTTAAATAGAAATTTAACTAAACATGTTATACAATTAAATATATTTCCAAAAAATTAACTTATAATTTCAGTTAATTGAATTCAGTTTATAAAATAAACTTTATAGTAAATCTAAATACGTCATAATCATAAATATATTCAAATTTATTAATATCTAAGTTAAACCGTAAAATTATATAATTAGATTTTCTAAGATTATTTTAAAGGCCCTTAAGAATTATTTTAAGCTAAAAGCTTTATAATTTACTTATTTTAGAATTATTTTCAAGTTTTCAATATTTAAACCAAATCATAATCTTATAATTTAATTCTCCTGGAACTAAGCTAAGTCTTTCAAAATCTAAATAAAGTCTAATTAAGATTTCTAATATTTTAATAAACACATTTTATTACAAATTCACCTAAACCTTTTAATTCACCTTAAAGTCATTTATTTTATTCTTTAAATCACAACATCGTCAGAAACCTATTCAAACTTATCAAAGAGAAATTATATAAATTAAGTTATTTTATTTAGACCTCTTTATATGTCGAATAGGGTATAAACCCTAGATCCTTATCGAAATAATTAAGGATGTATGTTAATTAAGAATAGTATGATTAAATTCTAAAGCGAGCACTTACGCTTTGTAGGAAATACGAAAGGAGAAAAGAACTAAGCTGGGATAAAAGTAGATGTTTTTGCAAGCATCTTTCGTAAAAGGTGGGGGTAATTGCTTATTACGATATTTATAATTCTTTCAAAGCATTTAAAATATGAAATATTATACGATATGAAATGAGTTGGGTATACGTGCTGAATGCATGAGATGTTATGTGTAATAATGCTATGATGTGATGAAGGTGAATCTTATATATGTGTGCAATGTGGTTTGTATTACGCACAGAATGAATAAGGTGCTATGAGTTTTTTTTAATGCAAAGGTAAAGAATGATGTGATGTTAATATTTGCATATGTGCAAACAAGATGTGTTTTTATGGCAGTTGAGAACTGTAACTAAGTGCTATGTTAAAATAATGTGTTTTATATGTATGTTGATGTGTGCATGTGTCACGCCCCATTTTCATTAAAGAGTTTAAAATGCGGATAATAACAAAAAAATATTTATTTTTTTTATTTTTTTTTATTTTTTTCCTTAAAACAGTGTATAAACGCAGCCTTATTATAGAGCATCCAGCAAAAAAACTAAACTGTTAACACTTTAAAGCAATCAAAATTTAAAAGATAATTATAGAAAACACATGGATTTTTCTCATTTAGCGGAAACCGTTCTTGCTTAGATCAAAACACATAAACATTGTTTCGTACATAACTAGGGTTTCAGAAATACTAAACATTCATATACATTAATATTTACATGCAAAATAACAGACATTTCTGTTCACCCCTCATTGCCTTCATTATTTTCTGAAAAATAATAAAATCATAGAAGGGGTAAGCGTCAAAAGAACACTTAGTGTGGGGGGGAAAAACTGTATATATAAAAATATATACACATAATATTGCTTGTATACTATACATATATTACACGTTGTAGACTCCCGAAGAGTTCCAATGACAACTATGGATAGGTTTCCGAAGAATACCTATCAGGGTCCCAAGCAGACCCGATTTGGGCTGTTACACCCCTTTGTGTTAGGAATTCCAAAGAATATCCCCTTTCTATGGGTTTCCAACAAGGAAAATACCCTACTTGGCGTGAAGGCGCATGCGCAGTTAAATTTTCACATAATAGTTCTCACATAGCACATAAATGCACATTGGCCACGTTCAAGTTGGTCACATAATTCACATAACACATAAGTACAGAAAAATCCTTCTTAGCGGGTATTATCCCGACTTATCATCATTTAAACCATTTGCCTTGGTGTCACTTGAAATCACTAACTTTCAAAATCATATAATTTACTCGAATTATGTTCATGTAATGCTAACAGTTCAATTGAAGACAACATCACATAATGACGGAATTTAAATCATGTAGTCACATTATTTTTCATAAAACTGTACGATTTTTAAAACATAAAAAGATTTTACCCCCCACTTTGGATTTCTCACGAGGTCCTGCAAAAGCTTTCGGTAGTAGGTTTATTTTGGTCCCCCACGTGAACTTCCTACAGAGTATGAAAATATGACTTATTCTCTGACTTAAACATCTTAAAATCTATAAAAATCTATAAATAAATAAACTCTCGAGAAAGAATCGATAGCCGGGGTTTCTAAAATTAGGGTTTATTAAGAATTATCTTAGAATTTTCTTGCTTAAAGGGTTCATTCGTCATGTCCTATATTATTTTGAGGTCGAACTATCATTTTATAATATCGTAGGACATAAAATATAAAATTATCAAATTCTAGGGTAAAAACCAAGACGGCCGATTCTAGCTTAAAGCAAAAGAAATCATAAAAGGTTTGACAAGAACTACAAATTAAATGGAACAACATAATTAAAAGCTTGCCGGAAACTTGCCGATGGAGAGAAAGATGGCTGCAGAGATGGTTGAGAAGGAGCTGTGGAGATGGTGATATCTTTTGAAGGAGAAAAAATAAGATGAAAAGTGAAGAAAAACCTAATTATCTTGATATCTATTTGCTCTCATTAACCAAGTACCAAAAATCAATCAATTACCTAAGCTAACACTATAGCCTAGATTATGTGTCCAATTTTGGTAAGGTGTAGGAGGAAAGAAGTCAAAATTCTTATCCTAGCAAAATCAAGCAACTAGATTATTAAAATAAACTTAGCAATTTATATGGGTATTACATCCTCCCCTCCTACAAAAAATTTCATCCTAGAAATTTAGAAACGTACCAAAATTCGATAGATTATGATATTTTGCCAGGATTTCTTCTTCTTTTTCCCAAGTTGCATCATTCGCGTTGTGCTGACTCCATTGGACCTTTATCAAGTTTACACTTCGATTTCTCAGCTTATGAACTTTTCTATCTATAATAGCGATAGGAGATTCTTCATAAGATAAGTCCTTTTCGAGCCCAATGCTTTCTTGGTGAATTACATGACTCGGGTCAAACACGTAGTTTCGCAGCATGGATATGTGGAATACATTACGAATGCCCACGAAATCAGGTGGTAGCGCTAATCGATACGCAACTTCACCAACCCGTTCCAGTATTTCATAAGGTCCAATGTACCTAGGTTTTAGTTTACCCCTTTTTCCAAATCGGTAAACACCTTTAGTAGGTGACACTTTCAGAAAAACTTTATCACCCATTTCTGTCGATCCTGAGCTGCTTTAATTCTTTCTCGAATTTTTCTTATTACTTCTATTACCTGTTCGACCAACTTAGGTCCCAAAACTCGTTTTTCACCCACTTCGTCCCAGTATAGGGATGATCGACACTTTCTTCCATACAGCGCCTCGTATGGTGCCATCCAAATCGTTGATTGATAGCTATTATTGTAAGCGAACTCTACTAGATACAAATGGTCCTCCCAGCTTCCCTGTAAATCTAAGGCACTGGCTCTCAACATATCTTCTAGAATCTGTATCGTTCGCTCTGTTTGGCCATCCGTTTGGGGATGAAAAGCAGTATTGAAAGTTAGTTTGGTGCCTAACTCCTTCTGCAAGCATTGCCAAAATCTGCAGGTAAAGCGAGGGTCCCTATCTGATATAATAGAAACTGGCACTCCATGAAGCCTGACAATCTCCTTCATATAAATTCGTGCCAATTTATCCAAGTCGAACGTCATTTTAATAGGCAGAAAGTGAGCAGATTTGGTCAGTCTATCCACTATAACCCACACAGCATGATTTCCTTGAATTGTTTTAGGCAACCCAACAACAAAGTTCATAGTAATATGCTCTCACTTCCACTCTGGAATTTCCAGTGGTGTCAGCATTCCCGCTGGTCGCTGATGTTCTGCTTTAACTTGTTGGCAAACAAGACATTTCTTGACGAAAAGTCCGATGCTCCTCTTCATGTTTCGCCACCAGAAAGTTTCCCTCAGATCTTGGTACATCTTCATACCTCCAGGATGTGCTGAGTACCGTGTTACGTGTGCCTCGTCCAAAATTCTGTTTCTCAGTTCTTCGTCCTTTGGAACATAAAGTCTTTCTCTGAAGGTGAGAGCTCCTCCGACAGACTCCGTAAATCCTTTTATTTCTCCCTTCTCCATCCGATCCCTTATCTGTAGCAAAAAATCTGTAATTCTTTTGGGCTTCTATGATCTCATCCCGCAGAGCGGGTTGGACTATTAAAGCTGCCACTTTAGCCTTAATACTACTTGGTGGCACTATTATTTCCAAATTTAACTTAGCCATTTCTCTTATCAACAGATCCTGGTTGGTAAGTAGGCAAACTATCCCTTCTGCCCTCTTCCGGCTAAGTGCATCAGCAACAACGTTCGCCTTTCCTGGATGGTAAAGAATTGTACAGTCATAATCATTTACTAATTCCAGCTATCTTCGTTGCCTCATATTAAACTCTTTTTGTTCAAAGAAGTACTTTAGACTTTTATGATCAGTGTAAATCTCACATTTTCCCCCATACAGATAATGCCAATAAATCTTAAGGGCATGTACTACTGCAGCTAACTCCAAGTCATGAGTTGGATAGTTTAGCTCATGAGTCTTTAACTGTTTTGATGCATAGGCCACCACTCTTCCCTGTTGCATCAAAACACACCCCAAACCTTGTTTGGAAGCATCGCTGTAAACCACAAATCCTTTTGTTCCATCTGGAACTATCAAGATTGGTGCAGTAGTTAATCTCCTCTTCAATTCTTGAAAACTTTTCTCACACTGATCAGTCCACTAAAACTTCGTCTCCTTCCGAGTTAAACGAGTCATGGGCGTTGCAATCTTGAAAAATTCTTCTATAAATCTTCTGTAATATCCAGCCAGTCCAAGAAAACTCCGCACTTCGTTTACATTAGTAGGTGCCTTCCAGTTACTTACAGCTTCCACTTTGACGAGATCCACTTCTATCCCTTTTTTGGAGACGATATGTCCAAGAAATTACACCTTATTCAGCCAGAACTCACACTTCTTGAATTTTGCGTACAGTTTCTCCTTTCACAGAATCTCCAACGCCATCCTCAAGTGTTCTTCATAGTGTACCTTGTTATCCGAGTATATCAAGATATCATCAATAAAAACTATTACGAATCGATCGAGATAAGGGTGAAAAACTCGATTCATCATATCCATGAAGACTGCTGGCGCATTACTGTGTCCAAATGGCATAACTACGAATTCGTAATGACCATATCTTGTTCGGAAAGCTGTCTTGGATATATCTTCCTTTTTAACTTTCACTTGATGATAGCCGGATCTTAAGTCAATCTTCGAAAATACACTTGCTCCTCTTAACTAATCAAACAGATCCTCAATCTGTGGTAAAAGATACTTATTTTTTATGGTTCTTTTGTTCAATTTGCGATAGTCTATACACATTCGAAAAGTCCCATCCTTTTTCTTTACAAATAGCACCGGAGCTCCCCATGGAGATACACTAGGACGAATAAAACCTTCATCCAAAAGTTCCTGTAATTGAACCTTTAGTTCTTGCAATTCTTTTGGTGCTATCCGATATGGAGCCTTTGATACTGGTGCAGATCCGGGCACCAGTTCTATCCCAAACTCTATTTCTCTGTCTGGTGGAAGGCCAGGTAGCTCTTCAGGAAAAATATCCTTGAACTCCTTCACTATCAGAACTCTTTCAATAGGATCTGTTTCTTGCTTATGATCTACCAAGTTGACCAACATTGCCTCACAATCTCCTCCTTTTAGCAGTTTTACGGCTTGTGTGGCCGTAATAACCCTGAAATTCAAACTAATTCGAGTTCCGAAGAAAATAAATTTCTCACCCTCAGGTGGCTGAAAGAGAATTTCTCTCTCAAAGCACTTGATCGTTGCATGATTTTTCGTTAGCCAATCCATTCCAAGAATTACATCGAAATCTTTCATTTCTAATACGTGCAAATCGGCATATAGGGTTTTATTTCCAAAGGAAATCTTCAAATTTCGGCACATCCACCGAGTGCTTACTGTCTTTCCAGAAGGTATGCTAACCTCTAAACTCTTAGCATTTATCATATCACTTTCTAACTTTAACATCTCATAAAACTTGATAGAGATAAAAGAGTGGGTTACCTCAACATCAAATAAGACAAGTGCAGACAAATCGCAAACCGATAACATACCTGCCATTGTCTCCGGCTCTACTGCAGCTTCTCGGCGGGTAAGAGCATAAGCCCGGGCTCTTCCTACCCCTGGCCCTTGATTAACACCTGACCCCATGGCTGGAAAATACGGACAATTCAATGCACTATGTCCTGGTTCCTTGCATCGAAAGCAATTGGACGTTCCCAAGAGGCATTGTCCAAAGTGAGGCCTTCTACACTTGGGATAAATCGGTTTTGCTCTATTATTTGGAGCATTGAAATTGCCTCTACCCATTGGTCGTTTTGCCTGAATGGGGTTCCGACCCTGATTTGGCCCTGGGTTTACCCATTTTCTTTTCCCCACCTCCTCGTTGGCTCTCTTTGGGGCCACCAAATCCGTTCGCAATCGAGGCGCCACCTCTATAGCCCGTCTTACCACCTCGATATATGTTATCTCTCCTTGTCCTGCCAATATAGCCCAAATGTCTGGGCGTAACCTTTTACAAAAACGTCTATCTTTCTTCGAATCAGTATCCACCAGGTGAACCACGTACCTGCTCAACTGATTAAATTTCCTCTCATATTCACCTACTATCATGAACCCTTGACGTAGGTGTAAAAATTCTGTTTCTATGGTATTCCGATATGACTGTGGCAGATACTGTTGCATAACGATCTCCTTAAAATCTGCCCAAGTCAATTCATCCCTCGCTTCTAAGGTCAAAGTTCGACTGTAGGATTCCTACTAGAAGCTTGCCTCTTCAGTGAGTTGAAAGATTACACAGAAGACTCGTTGTGCCTCGGTGCAAGTCAAATGAGCAAATAACCGATCTAGAACTCTCAACCATTCTTCTGCGTCAGCCGGTTCTCCCCTTCCATTAAAGGTTGGTGGATTGAATCGTCGGAAGAGTTCAATTACTCTGTTACCATCTTCTTTAGGCTCCCCTGATGGTGTATTCGTATTTTCGTTACCAAACCGTTGGGCTAAACCTTGCAACACCGCTACTAAACTTTCCATGTGTTCCAAGTTAGGGGCCCCTGACGTTGACTGACTTGGTGTAACTTGCAGTGGTGCGGTTTCTTCTCGTGCATATGTTTCAGACGCTGACGGTCCAAATGCTGACGTCGTCATTTGAGGATTTTTCCTTGGTCTACCCCTTCTCATATTCTGATTAAAGAATAACCAAAATTGTTATAACACCTGAAAGAATAATAATAATAAGGTTCTATAACGTAAAAATATTATGATTAACCACTAACAGCTATCATATATATATATATATCATAACCCAGATCATAACGAGTACACTGGTTAGATGGGTGCAAATGACTCTATTCCTATATACATATCAAAAAGAATAACCAAGAATCACTGCGCCATACAAAATATAGCCTATATACAACACATATTCAGCAAAAGAATATTGTCCACACTCCTAACCCAACCATCCCAGACTACCAACTACCCCATAAGCCATGGCAGCAGGTGGAGACGGGGGTGTAGGAACCGCCGGATCGCCGACCCTATACGATTATCTGAATCGGGGTCCATGCAAATATGATTAACGCGCAGCGGAAAACGAATCATACCTTTTACAACGAAATTAGTTCTAAGATCAGAACTGTAGATGGAGGAATCGAAGAAGCCTAGACCTCACGATCTTCTGCTGTATTCCTCGCCTTTATCTCGAACGTTGTGTGGGCAACGAGCTATCGAGACTTTCAGCCGTCTTCTACTAATACGTATCTCAGATTTTATGTCTGTGTATCTGTATTTCTGTGTGTCGAAAAATGGCTGACTTGAGGCTTATTTATAGGCTACAACAGGGACCTTGAGGAGGATTAGGAATCGATCTCCTAATAGGCTTAGGAGTCCTAAATTCAATCTGAATATACTTCTTAAGCCTATCAATAATATCTCAATCCACTAAAAAGATATTATTGAACTACCGTCCCTTATCCATATTAGATATGGCTCCTATTTATTATGTGCGCGTTTATCTCCCCATGTTTAAGATATCGAATGTCCATTAATTAAATGAATTACTGACAATTCAATTAATTAATATTTAATCCAAGAGTAGTACCACTCAACTTTATTATCGTGCCGGAATAAATCCACCTGCAGGGTTTACATGATAATCCTTATGAGTTCCTCCAAGGGACATCATCATTCTAAATAATTAGGACACGGTTTCATTATATAATCAACAACACACCATATAAACAACACTGTATCCCAATTTACCGAGCTTATTGATTTAATAAATAAATCTCACCCATTGGTAAATTAAAGAAACATATATCGATTATACATGTCCGTTATCATACAATGATTAAGAGGACGTACATCCATAATAACAGAGGTCTTGTTTTATTTATGTAGTCAGTACAAATAAAACAACCTCAATTGGTCCTACTCAATACATACAAAATGTACTAGTGTAATTTTATAATCAAGATAGATTAATACCAAATTACACTACAACCATTCCTATAATTTGTCCAAAATTATCTCGGCTGTGAGCTACCATTTATAATCTATAAGGAACTGATAACATGATCTTCTGTGTGGCACCACACACCATGTTATCTACAATATAAATTAATTGGACAATTGCAATAACATATATAACAAATATATAAAATGCAAACATTTGACCACAAAAAGATTCTCATATCATAAATAGATGTTCATACAGAAGCTAGGCTTATAGTATACATCCTAACAATCTCCCACTTATACTAAAAGACTATGCTGTCATATACGCTGCCATGCATCTGATTCCCATCCCATCAACATGCTCATCTAAGGTTTTCGCCGGAAGGGCCTTTGTGAAAGGATCTGCTAGGTTGTCGGCTGATGCAATCTTGGCGACAATAACTTCCCCTCGCTTTACGATATCTCGTATCAAGTGGTACTTGCGCTCAATGTGTTTACTTTCCTTATGGGCTCATGGTTCCTTCGAGTTTGCTACTGCACCACTGTTATCACAATAGATTGTGATAACTTTGGGCGAACCAGGAATTACTTCTAAGTCCATCAAGAAGTTTCTGAGCCATACAGCTTCTTTGGCTGCCTCAGAGGCCGCCACATATTCAGCTTCCATGGTGGAGTCCGAAACGCATTTCTGCTTCACACTTCTCCACACTATGGCTCCACCTCCCAAGGTAAACACATACCCCGAGGTTGATTTACTGTTGTCCCTATCTGACTGGAAATCCGAATCCGTGTAACCCACAGGTAATAAATCATTTGCCTGGTAAACTAGCATATAATCTCTAGTCCTTTTCAGGTACTTTAGAATATGCTTCACGGCAGTCCAATGACCTTGTCCTGGGTTACTTTGATATCTACTAACCATGCCCACGGCAAAGCAGATATCCGGTCTCGTACATAGCATCGCATACATCAAGCTTCCTACAGCCGAAGCATAAGGAACTGCTTTCATTTCTTCTATCTCCTTTGGTGTCTTAGGACACATTTCCTTAGATAAAGGCACTCCATGTCTAAAAGGTAGAAAACCTTTCTTGGAGTTTTGCATGCTAAAACGAGCTAGAATAGTGTCAATGTATGAAGCTTGAGATAAGCATAACATCTTTTTCTTGCGATCCCTTATAACTTTGATCCCAAGAATATGTCCAGCTTCTCCTAAGTCCTTCATAGCAAACTGCATGGACAACCATACCCTTACGTCTGACAACACCTTGACATTATTTCCAATTAACAAGATGTCATCTACGTATAGTACAAGAAATACCACCACGTTTCCATCACTGTTCTTATATACACAAGATTCATCCGGACATTGAATAAATCTATAAGACTGGATTACTTCATCAAAATGGATGTTCCAAGATCTCGAAGCTTGTTTCAGTCCATAAATGGACCGATTAAGCTTACACACAAGATGCTCTTTGCCCTTCTCAATGAATCCCTCTGGTTGCTTCATATAGATGTTTTCTTCAAGACTTCCATTAAGGAAAGCTGTCTTGACATCCATCTGCCAAACCTCATAATCCATATGAGCAGCAATAGAAAAAAGAATCCGGATAGACTTCAGCATGGCTACCGGCGAAAAGGTTTCCTCATAATCGATCCCTTCTTTTTGAGTATACCCTTTCGCATCAAGCCTTGCTTTAAAGGTCTCTACCTTTCCGTCTGATCCTCTTTTCTTTTTGTAGACCCATTTACATCCAATGGCTCTTACACCATTTGGTGGTTCTACAAGCTCCCAAACTTGATTAGAATCCATAGATTCTATCTCAGAGAGCATTGCCTTTTGCCAAGATATCGCATCTTTATCTTGGAGTGCTTCGTCATAAGTCCAGGGATCTATTTCATGTTGTCCAGGGACCAAGTCTGAAGACTCTCCCAAAAACATGAATCTATCAGGTTGTCTAACAACCCTCCCACTACGACGAGGCACTATCGCTATTTGTGTATCATTAGTGACGCGCGGTGCAGTCACTTGTGGTATCTCATCTTGTACCGTCAGTATATCCGAATTATCCTTTCTCATTTCCTCAAGAACAATTTTACTCATGGGCTTGTGGTTCATTACATAGTCCTCTTCTAAAAATCGGGCATTCGTGCTAACAATGACCTCCTGATCTTTAGGACTATAAAATAAACCACCTTTCGTTCCTCTAGGATAGCCCACAAACAAGTGCACTTCCGTATGAGATTCCAACTTATCAGCATCTCCCTTCAGCACATGTGCTGGACTATCCCAAATCCGAATGTGTTTCAGACTAGGCTTGCGCCCAGTCCACAATTCTGTGGGAGTAGAGGGTACTGACTTAGAAGGTACCAAGTTTAGAATGTACGTCGCTGTTTTCAGAGCATACCCCCAAAACGAATTTGGTAATTCTGAATAACTCATCATCGATCTAACCATTTCCATAAGAGTCCTATTCCTTCGTTCTGCCACACCATTCTGTTGGGGTGTACCCGGTGCAGACAATTGAGATTGAATCCCAACCTCTGATAAGTAACTCCTAAACTCTCCTAAGAGGTACTCACCACCATGATCAGATCGTAGTGTCTTGATACTTTTACCATGACGTTTCTCCACATCAGCCTTGTATTCTTTGAACTTGTCAAAGCACTCAGACTTGCGGCGCATCAAGTAAATGTATCCATATCTCGAATAATCGTCTATAAAAGAGACAAAATATTCGAAACCACCTCTTGCCTGAATAGTCATAGGGTCACATAAATCAGAATGAATCAAATCCAACACTTCTTTGGCTCTATACCTCTTCGCCTTAAAAGGCCTTTTTGTCATTTTTCCTTCCAAGCAGGATTCGCAGGTTGAATAGTTTTCCACTTCCAAGGAACCCAAAGGTCCATCGGCTATCAACCTTTGAATCCTCCTCAAGTTAATATGACCCAACCTTAGATGCCAAATATATGTTTGATTCATTTTCGAAGGTTCTTTTCTCTTATTAGATTTAGAAGATGTGCTATTAATTTCCATTTGTTGCATCGTAGGAGTTATAGGATTATGAATATATAAATTGTCAACCAACGTACCAGAACATATAATAACTCTATTCTTCTTAATGACAACATTGTTATCAAAAGAAACAGAATATCCATCCTTAAAAAGTTTAGAAACTGAAATCAAATTCTTTCTAAAACCAGGTACGTAAAGACAATTTCTCAAAATCAAAGTCTTATTCTTATGAAAAGACAAATAAATGTCTCCCACTGCAACGGCTGCTACTTTCGCAGCGGTGCCCATATATATAGTAATTTCTCCATCACTTAGTTGTCTGGTTTCCTGGAACCCTTGCAATGAATTGCAGACATGATCAGTGGCTCCCGTATCTACACACTAGGTACCGGTAGATAACACCGCTAAACATGTTTCAACAACTAATGCCTGACTCTGGTGTCCGAAGAGTTCCTTGAGATTATGCATCATATCATAGGTAGTGGGCATGGCCTGATGCTGATGTTGCAGTACTTTTGACAAGGAAGCCAAAATGTAATACCGCGTCATCTCATCTGCCTTGACCCACTTCATATAAAGCATTTTCTCCTCTTCAATAGAGTTTTCATCAGGCATGTCAGGATAATGCTTAGTGAGTACAAACTTGTACTCTTCAGCAGTCAGGATAATGTCCAAGTTTTGTTTCCAATCAATATAATTAGGACCAATAAGTTTGTTTTCTTTAAATATAACAGCAAGAGAATTGAAAGCCATAATGAAAATCCTGAGAATCACATAAATAAACACATAGGTCAAATCATTTGAATTGACAAACCATATTGTTCCCTCAAACAACACAATCTTAATTCACCAACACCTCAATACACCGCGAACTTCGTATGCCACGATAGTGTGGACGTATACTAATTCAAACATTTGTGAGAGGAGGTTTTACCCATTAATTTTATTATCTTGTCAACTTAACTTTATGACAAATAAAATTAATAGTTGGTATTGCTTTGGCTATACAAATAACAGCAGTGACTCCGATGGGGAGGATACTTATCAAATGTATCTAAGTGTACACCATTACTTGATACTAAGTCCATTATCTAGGATTATATCCCTTCAGATGGAGAAGATGACATGCTCCTAGACAACTTTCTATAATCATCCATAAAGGAAGTTTGATCTAGTGATCCGCAAATGAACTCATCCGATAACGGTCGTGCCCTGTTGTCCAGTCGCGATCTTCGGCTGGCACGGTCTGACCGTGCCCTCCAGCACGGTCGTGCCCGATCTGTAAACACGCCGCACGGTCTGACCGTGCTCCATAGCACGGTCGTGCCCTGTCGTTCAGCTCCAATTTTCCACCGGTACGGTCTGACCGTGCTGCACAGCACGGTCGTGCCCGGTTGTGCGATCCTAATCTTGTATCTATTACATCCATCGATCCAATACCCCACGAAGGAGTTTACATATAATCTAGATTGAACAGAAAATTAAAACCTAACACGACAAACCGCCGTGATTTTATTATTACAATCATACATTCAAAAAACAACCTCGACATGTCCGAGGGTTTAATTCATACATAAACATACATTCAGACCATAATAGTTGGATTTAAGGTTCCTGCAGAAAATCATAATTTTCCGCACATCCTACTATTATCCAATCTAAAATACACATGCTTCAAGATACGATTCATAATAGAATTAACGGATTCAATCGAATAGAATCAGAAAACCACGGCTCTGATACCAATTGTAGGAACCACCGGATCGCCGACCCTATACGATTATCTGAATCGGGGTCCATGCAAATATGATTAACACGCAGCGGAAAACGAATCATACCTTTTGCATCGAAATTAGTTCTAAGATCAGAACTGTAGATGGAGAAATCGAAGAAGCCTAGACCTCACGATCTTCTGCTGTATTCCTCGCCTTTATCTCGAACGTTGTGTGGGCAACGAGCTATCGAGACTTTCAGCCGTCTTCTACTAATACGTATCTCAGATTTTATGTCTGTGTATCTATATTTCTGTGTGTCGAAAAACGGCTGACTTGAGGCTTATTTATAGGCTACAACACGGACCTTGAGGAGGATTAGGAATCGGTCTCCTGATAGGCTTAGGAGTCCTAAATTCAATCTGAATATACTTCTTAAGCCTATCAATAATATCTCAATCCACTAAAAAGATATTATTGAACTACCGTCCCTTATCCATATTAGATATGGCTCCTATTTATTATGTGCGCGTTTATCTCCCCATGTTTAAGATATCGAATGTCCATTAATTAAATGAATTACTGACAATTCAATTAATTAATATTTAATCCAAGAGTAGTACCACTCAACTTTATTATCATGCCGGAATAAATCCACCTGCAGGGTTTACATGATAATCCTTATGAGTTCCTTCAGGGGACATCATCATCCTAAATAATTAGGACACGGTTTCATTATATAATCAACAGCACACCATATAAACAACACTGTATCCCAATTTACCGAGCTTATTGATTTAATAAATAAATCTCACCCATTGATAAATTAAAGAAACATATATCGAGTATACATGCCCGTTATCATACAATGATTAAGAGGACGCACATCCATAATAACAGAGGTCTTGTTTTATTTATGTAGTCAGTACAAATAAAACAACCTCAATTGGTCCTGCTTAATACATACAAAATGTACTAGTGTAATTTTATAATCAAGATAGATTAATACCAAATTACACTACAACCATTCCTATAATTTGTCCAAAATTATCTCGGCTGTGAGCTACCATTTATAATCTATAAGGAACTGATAACATGATCTTTTGTGTGGCACCACACACCATGTTATCTACAATATAAATTAATTGGACAATTGCAATAACATATATAACAAATATATAAAATGCAAACATTTGACCACAAAAAGATTCTCATATCATAAATAAATGTTCATACAAAAGCTAGGCTTATAGTATACATCCTAACAGGGGGTCCCTGTAACCCTCGTGGAAAATCCCTATGAACCACCCCGTCAACTGCCTCATCAGGATCTTCCTTCTGATCATCCTCTGGATCCTCCTCCGGATCCTCCTCATCATCTCCGTCTCCACCCGAATCACTGTTGGAAGGGTCAAAAGGTCCCCTCTCTGGAGTGGACGGGGTCTCTCGTCGCATCCATAAATCCATCATCTGTTGGGCCATCCGCCCAAAATCTATACTCGGTACATTATCAACGGCTGAATACACCAACTCATCACGGAAAACCCGTCGAGCCCGCACAGCCCACTCCCCTGGCAATGTGTGGATCAAGCGAGTTGCTGCTTCCATGTTGCCTATTCGCCCAAATCCTCTACCCGTCTCCCGCCAGCAATGAAATAATCTAGCTATATGCTCCCCAACCGAAACATCGCCCGCTATCTGGCTGCTCATGAACAACCTTCTCAGCCTAGCCCCAGCAGATTCGACCCTGGGAACACTGATCCTAGCTGTCCTACGTGGAGGAACCATCTGTTACCCACAACCCCACATGTAAGTTTCATAAGGAAACCACATCAACAATAACTCTCAACCCTGATCCTTCCCCAAAACCTTATCAACTTATATAAATAGAAACAGAAAAATCAGCAACAGATAAGAACATTCATATCATCATGTTGTAAAAAAAATTCAACCAAAATCTGAGGAAGAAGGTTGAACAGAATTGTCTGTCTAATTTACATATTAACCATACAATTCATATCTATTAATATACAACAAAAGAAAATTTTACGAGCAAGGCCCTACGAAAAATTAGGTAGAGCCAGGCTCTGATATCAATACTGTCACACCCCATTTTCATTAAAGAGTTTAAAATGCGGATAATAACAAAAAAATTTATTTTTATTTTTATTTTATTTTATTTTATTTTATTTTTTTTCTTTAAAACAGAGTATAAACGCAGCCTTATTATAGAGCGTCCAGCAAAAAAACTAAACTATTAAGACTTTAAAGCAATCAAAATTTAAAAGATAATTACAGAAAATACATGGATTTTTCTCATTTAGCGGAAACCGTTCTTGCTTAGATCAAAACACGTAAACATTGTTTCATACATAACTAGGGTTTCAGAAATACCAAACATCCATATACATTAATATTTACATGCAAAATAACAGACATTTCTTTTCATCCCTCCTTGCCTTCATTATTTTCTGAAAAAAAATAAAATCATAGAAGGGGTACACGTCAAAAGAACACTTAGTGAGGGGGGGAAAAACTGTATATATAAAAATATATACACATAATATTACTTGCATACTATACATATATTACACGTTGTAGACTCCCGAAGAGTCCCAATGGCAACTGTGGATAGGTTTCCGAATAATACCTATCAGGGCCCCAAGCCGACCCGATTTGAGCTGTTGCACCCTTTTGTGTTAGGAATTCCAAAGAATATCCCCTTTTTATGGGTTTCCAACAAGGAAAATACCCTACTTGGCGTGAAGGCGCATGCGCAGTTAAATTTTCACATAATAGTTCTCACATAGCACATAAATGCACATTGGCCACGTTCAAGTTGGTCACATAATTCACATAACACATAAGTACAGAAAAATCTTTCTTAGCGGGTATTATCCTGACTTATCATCATTTAAACCATTTGCCTTGGTGTCACTTGAAATCACTAACTTTCAAAATCATATAATTTACTCGAATTATGTTCATGTAATGCTAACAGTTCAATTGAAGACAACATCATATAATGACGGAATTTTAATCATGTAGTCACATTATTTTTCATAAAACTGTACGATTTTTAAAATATAAAAAGATTTTACCCCCCACTTTGAATTTCTCACGAGGTCCTGCAAAAGCTTTCGGTAGTAGGTTTATTTCGATCCCCCACGTGAACTTCCTACAGAGTATGAAAATATGACTTATTCTCTGACTTAAACATCTTAAAATCTATAAAAATCTGTAAATAAATAAACTCTCGAGAAAGAATCGATAGCCGGGGTTTCTAAAATTAGGGTTTATTAAGAATTATCTTAGAATTTTCTTGCTTAAAGGGTTCGTTCGTCATGTCCTATATTATTTTGAGGTCGAACTATCATTTTATAATATCGTAGGACATAAAATACAATATTATCAAATTCTAGGGTAAAAATATAATTTCTGCAAGTTCTATTGGTCATTCGGTAATTTCTATAAAGATTAGGGTCCATGTTGTAATTTCTAGGAATTCTAGAGACTATTCTGTAATTTCAGTAAGTTTTGGGGGTTAAACTGCTATTTTATAGAAGGTTTGGGGTTAAATTGTTAATGTTCACAAGTTCAGGGACCAAACTGTGAATATCCAATATTTCAGGGACTTAATTGTTAATTATCCTAAACCTGGGATTTGCAATTAGGTCCCTAGGGTTTGTCAAATTCTCAAATTTTACCCCAACCCCCAAAATCACCTCCCCCGCCCTTCCATCCAGTCGCTCCGCCTGCCCTCCGCCGTCGCGCCACCTCCAGTGCCGGCGACACCATACACACCACTCACAAACTTCACATACCCAACACACACATATATATACACGACTCCATACATATATATAAAATCTCCAGCTTTGCTGCCGCTTGCTGCGGCAGTTCCCCTTCAACCTCGCCGGCACCTCACCAACCCCCATCCACTTCCACACAAGACAACACCCAACACAAACTATACATATATATACACCTGAAATACATATATATATATATATCCGCCACTATCGCCGCTGAAAACGGTGGCTCTCCTTCCTCAGCTACACCGGCGCTAGACCGGCACCGGCTTCATCCCAACTCCGGCACCCAAAACACCATACTCACTTTCCAACACACACATATATACAGCCAATATATATATATATATATACACTTTCCAGCACAGCCGTCGCTAGCTGCGGCGCCTATAACAAATCTTCGCCGGCGCGACCGAGCGCCGGCCACCCCACCGTACACACACACTCGCCGGCGCAACCGAGCACCGGCACACACAGCAGCAGCACCGGCAGCAGACAGAGAAAACAAGGCGGCCGATTCTAGCTTAGAGCAAAAGAAATCATAAAAGGCTTGACAAGAACTACAAATTAAATGGAACAACATAATTAAAATCTTGCCGGAAACTTGCTGACGGAGAGAAAGATGGCTGCAAAGATGGTTGAGAAGGAGCTGTGGAAATGGTGATATCTTTTGAAGGAGAAGAAATAAGATGAAAAGTGAAGAAAAACCTAATTATCTTGATATCTATTTGCTCTCATTAACCAAGGACCAAAAATCAATCAATTACCTAAGCTAACACTATAGCCTAGATTATGTGTCCAATTTTGGTGAGGTGTAGGAGGAAAGAAGTCAAAATTCTTATCCTAGCAAAATCAAGCAACTAGATTATTAAAATAAACTTAGCAATTTATATGGGTATTACAGCATGTGCATGCGTATGAATGACGGCTGATCACCGAAAAAGACGGTTAAGAACATCATAAAAAGAGGTTAAAACCCATCGAAAAAGATGGTTAAGAACATCGTAAAAGGCGGTTGAGACCCGTTGAAAAAGACGGTTAAGAACGTCGAAAAAGGCAGTTAAGACCCGCATATGTTTCCAAGACGGCTAAAACCCGTACAAATATTTTTATAGCGGCTAAGAACCGTAAAATTCTTTCATGGCGGCTAAGCACCGTAAATTATGTGAAAAGTGATGTTTGAATGTGAATGATGGATTATATGTTTCCAGGACGGCTAAGACCCGCATATGTTTGCAAGACGGTTAAAAACCATAAATGTGATAATGAAAGTGATATGTTTGAATGTGAAGGATGATTGATTTGAGATGGATGCTTACATTATAAAATGATTTAAGTCACGTAATTGAAATGATTTATTTTCTATGGTTTTTATTAAAAGACAAACGTTTTACGAAAATCTAGTTTTATGTGATAAAATGGTGTTTTGGCATGTGTGTAAAATCTTTTAAAATTATTTCATGTCTCCCGAGTTTCCCCACCCCACTGAGTGTATTTCAAACACTCACTCCTCTTTTAAAATGTTTTCAGTTTAAGGATTTTTATGGCGTGGAGTGCGAGCGGTGGATGCTGGTAGCCGATGAGCAAATGTTACAGAACCTTTTTATTTAAAATGATTAATTTCATGTATTTAAGAAATGTATATTTATAATTATTCTTGATTTTATTTATCTTTATTTATTTATTGTAAGAGTGAATTTTATAAGTGAGTAACGTCTCGGTTAAGATTTATTTACAAAAGAATCGGAGCGTTATATAATCATTCATCACTCACATTCACATTCAATAATAATCTTAATTCATAGCACTTTATTCACATAACATGTATATCGACTGCACGTCATTCAAGTATAAAATTTTATATTTTAAATACTTTGAAAGAATATAAATACCATATTAAGCAATTACCCCCACCTTAGGAAACTGAAGCTTTTATTCATAAGTAGTCGAACAAATTTATCTTTCCTCATTTCCTACATTAAACATTAAAAATGTCTTAGTACATTGTCTAGCTATAAATTCTTTAGTTAAGGTCTTTAATAATTAATATATGTCCTTTAAGATTTTCTTTGATAAGTTGGAACAGGTTTTTGATGATGTTGTGGTTTAAATTGTAGCACAAAGAATTTTGTTTTTTGTTTATAAATAACCATATGATTTATAAATTTCCTTAATATACATATAGCTATATGATATAATTATAGAATATGAATTATGTGATAATTAATGTATAGGTTAGCATATAATTAAAATGGGTGGGACTAAACACACCACAAGAACTTCTAAGGACACCCCAATCCATGTGTAAAATCATGTGTAAAATAACACATGGATGGGGTGCACTTAGAAGTTCTTGAGGTGTGTTTAGCCCCACCCAATTAAAATAAGCAAAGTCAAATTCCTTCTAGAAGAGTTAGGGATTGGATAAGGGTAAAGTCATCCTCAAGCTTGTCTATTTTCCTCCATAATTGAACAAACCCAAGAAGCTCTCTTCTTCTCCATTTTTTTTTCAGCCTTTTCACAGCAACAATCAACCGCCTAAATCACCGCCGAACATCCGTGTTTTAGAGAGGAAATACGATAGGAGGAAATAGCTAAGCTCGTATAAAAGTAGACGTGTTACAAGCATCATCCGAGAAAGGTGGGGGTAAATTTCTTTAAATTATATTATTATAAAGTTTATGCTATTAATATATGAAATCTTTTAAGATTATTATGGAATGTGAATGGGATTGCTGAATGATTAAATTTAAGTGATGAATTTTGATTATTAATTGATGGAGTTGTTTGATGGAAATCTTGATAAATGATGAATGATTGAGACGAATATGTGCATTATTGAATTATTTAAATCACGTGATGAAATGGGATTGTTTATTGATTGAGTTACATTGATGAGATCCTAGAGATTGATGGTAGATTGAGATGATTATTTGTTTTATTGGATGATTTGAATAATGTGATTGTTTGTAATTGTTGATGGATTGAATTGATTGAATGGATTGTATTGTTTGATTGAGAAAGTAATGGTTAACGGTAAAGGTTAGCGGTAAAGGTTAACGGTAAAAGTTAACGGTAAAGGTTAACGGTAAAGGTTAATGGAAAAGGTTAACAGTAAAGGTTAGCGGTAAAGGTTAACGGTAAAGGTTAATGGTAAAGGGTTGGGTAAAGGTTAGCGGTAAAGGTTAATGGAAAAGGTTAAATCGGGTTTGACCCCGAGGTAAAGGATAATTCGGGTTAATTCTCGAATATATGTGATACAATTATGTTAAATGATCGAATGTTATGGATTATGTTTTCATGAGTTTATTTTGATAAAAGATGTCCTTATAGGTGAAATTGCTTCCACTGAGTGTAATTCGTACGCTCACCCCGTGTTATTAATTTTTTTTATATAGATCCAAGATGTTTTTGCCGATGAAGTGGAAGGAAGATAATTTATCTTTTGATTGTAAATAATGTCATCAATGTTTTTGAAACTTTAATTTTGAGTTTGTAAAGCTTAAGGCCGTGGATTCAAATACTGATGTTATTTACCGTTGTTTTTGTTAGGATTTAAATGTTTTATGTAATAGTTTATAAAATATTTCTTTTATGATTAGATAAATGACCTTTTAAAAAATTTGAGTTTATTACGTTGCTGGACGCCCAAAGATGAAAATTAATATTTTTATTTTGAATAAAAAGTTGGGGCGTGACAGTTTGGTATCAAAGTCTGGCTCTACCCTTTTTGTAGAGCCTTGGTCAATTTTAAATTTTTATTATTTTATAAAATTAAGTTTCTTAAATCGGACCACATATTTAAAATTTAAATTAGATAAGCATATATTTTCGCTTGTTCTACAATAATGATATAATTTATTGAGTAAAATTATTGATATTTATGATGTAAATAATATTTGTTAATGTGAAGTGTTATTTTTGAATATTGTTGAAATATATATGTATATTTGAGATTTATTACGGGGACGATTTAGAGGTATATTCTTGTATATAGTTTATGTAAATAGTTTTTGATATGATGCATAGGCCGCGTATTTTGTTAGTTGTATATATGAAGTTGGCTTATATTTGGTTATTATAAGAAATTTACGTTTGCGTTCTTTCTTGTATCTGGTGATCTTTCTCATAGCTTGCAATCTTTTCTTTACGAACGGTATCATTGTGATACTTAATAGTGGGATTGTGCGTGTATCATGTCAGAATTATGGCTAGAGGTAGACCACGAAGAGTACTGGAAACAACAGGGGGGCCGTCTGAGCCACCTGAAGAATGGTTGTTGGGTAATTTAATAACAGTACTAAAGGGATTAGCTGATCAATTTGATGCTAATCGAGTGACAAACCCACATGTACCAAGAAATGATGCGAATAATATAATCGATCAATTTCGATGTTTCAATCCTCCATTCTTTAATGGAAAAGGAGAACCAGTAGATGCTGAAGAATGGCTAAGAACTTTGGATAGACTCTTTGCTCACTTAAATTGTTCAGAAGAGCAAAAAATCTCTTGTGTTATATTTCAGTTAATAGAGGAAGCGAGCTTTTAGTGGGAGTCCTATAAGAGAACGCTATCCATGGAAATGAGAAGTACGATGACTTGGGTAGACTTCAAGAAGGTAGTTATGCAAAATTATCTGCCCCAAAGTTATCGAGACAAGAAAGAGATGGAATTATTGCATTTACGACAGGGATCCATGACAGTAGGAGAATACGAGAGAAAATTCAATCAATTATGCCGATACGCGGCTCATTTAGTAGATACGGATATGAAGAAAATCAGACGTTTCAGCAGGGGCCTACGTCAAGAAATTGGTGCCATTTTGGTAGGACAAGAAGGGATGACGTACGCTGAGATAGTGGAACGAGCCCAAGAAGTTTCTTCGCGTATGCGTTTAGATGTTATAACATCCAGGAATAATATTGAAATGCCAGTAAAAAGAAAATGGGATGAACCCCAGAATCGAAATCAACCTTTCAATCATGATAAACGACCGGTAATAGGGGGTATTTTGAATTCCCCTATTTTTAGAACAGGAAATCCTTGTTCTCAATATGGGAAGAATCATGTTGGACAATGTCTCTTTAAATCTGGACATTGTTTCTGGTGTAAGGAACCGGGGCATAATGTTAAATTTTGTCCCAAACGGCGAAACAATGGGTCAAATTTCAACTCGAGACCTGGAGTTGGGAAAACTCGAGCTTTTACTCTCACTCACAATAAAGCTGTTAAAGGACCGGAGACAACGACATGTATGCTATCAGTATGCGATATACTTGTTCTTATTTTATTTGATACCAGGACAACTCACTCATTTATATCTATCACGTTTTACGAGCTTTTGGAACATGAGAACAGTAGAGTAGATGCTGAAACCTTAGAGATCAGTATACTTTCTAGGAAAAACTGTAAGAACCAAATGCACATGTTGTGATATGAAATTTTCTTTTGAAGATAATAAGATCCTCCAAGTCATTTTGCATGTTTTCAATAAAAAGATTCATAAACTAAGAAATAATCAATGGAGTCATCACGATATCAATGAAGCCACTTAGGACGAAGAGGAGGAAATCTTAGCAAAATATCCGAATTTGCCGATTTTAAGTATGTTTTTAAATTTCGAGGATGAAATTTATTTGAAGGAGGGAATGATGTAGCACCTAGAATTTTTTTTTTCTTTATAAATAACCATATGATTTATAAATTTCCTTAATATACATATAGCTATATGATATAATTATAGAATATGAATTATGTGATAATTAATGTATAGGTTAGCATATAATTAAAATAAGCAAAGTCAAATTCCTTCTAGAAGAGTAAGGGATTGGATAAGGGTAAAGTCATCCTCAAGCTTATCTATTTTCCTCCATAATTGAACAAACCCAAGAAGCTCTCTTCTTCTCCATTTTTTTTCATCATTTTCACAGCAACAATCGACCGCCTAAATCACCGCTGAACATCCGTGTTTTGGAGAGGAAATACAAAAGGAGGAAATAGCTAACCTCGTATAAAAGTAGACGTGTTACAAGCATCATCCGAGAAAGGTGAGGGTAAATTTCTTTAAATTATATTATTATAAAGTTTATGCTATTAATATATGAAATCTTTTAAGATTATTATGGAATGTGAATGAGATTGCTGAATGATTAAGTTTAAGTGATGAATTTTGATTATTAATTGATGGAGTTGTTTGATGGAAATCTTGATAAATGATGAATGATTGAGACGAATATGTGCATTATTGAATTATTTAAATCACGTGATGAAATGGGATTATTTATTGATTGAGTTACATTGATGAGATCTTGGAGATTGATGGTAGATTGAGATGATTATTTATTTTATTGGATGATTTGAATAATGTGATTGTTTGTAATTGTTGATGGATTGATTTGATTGAATGGATTGTATTGTTTGATTGAGAAAGTAAAGGTTGACGGTAAAGATTAACGGTAAAAGTTAATGGTAAAGGTTCACGGTAAAGATTAATGGAAAAGGTTAATGGTAAATGTTAACGGTAAAGGTTAATGGTAAAGGTTAACGATAAAGGTTAGCGGTAAAGGTTAACGGAAAATGTTAAATTGGGTTTGAGCCCGAGGTAAAGGATAATTCGGGTTAATTCTCGAATTTATGTGATACAATTATGTTAAATGATCGAATGTTATGGATTATGTTTTCATGAGTTTATTTTGATAAAAGATGTCCTTATAGGTGAAATTGCTTCCACTGAGTGTAATTCGTACGCTCACCCCGTGTTATTAATTTTTTTTATATAGATCCAAGATGTTTTTGCCGATGAAGTGGAAGGAAGATGTTTTATCTTTTGATTGTAAATAAGGTCATCAATGTTTCTAAAACTTTAATTTTGAGTTTGTAAAGCTAAAGGCCGTGGATTCAAATACTGATGTTATTTACCGTTGTTTTTGTTAAGATTTAAATGTTTTATGTAATAGTTTATAAAATATTTCTTTAGTATTAGATAAATGACCTTTTAAAAAATTTGAGTTTATTATGTTGCTGGACGCCCAAAGATGAAAATTAATATTTTTATTTTGAATAAAAATTTGGGGCATGACATAAATAATAAAATAAATGATTTTAAGGTGAATATAAGATTTAAACGAATTTGTAATAAAATGTGTTTATTAAAATATTAGAAAACTTAATCACACTTTATTTAGATCTTGAAAGACTTATCTTAGTTTCAGGAAAATTAATTATAGAATTATGATTTAGGTTAGATCTTGAAGACTTGATAATAATTTTAGACAAGTAAATTATAAAGCTTTTACTTAAAGTAATTCTTGATGATCTTTAAAATAAAACTTAGAAAATCTAATTATATAATTTACGATTTAACTTAGATATTAGAAAATTTGACTATATTTATGATTATTGCGTATTTAGATTAACTATAAAGTTTAATTTATAAAAATGAATTCAATTAACTGAAATTATAAGTTAATTTAGGAAATATATTTAATTGCATAATATGTTTAGTTAATTATTGTTTATGAGGATTAAAGTTGATATTTGTTAGGATTTTAATGTTTAGATTTTGATGAGACAAATCACATATGTAATAGGAAGTTTTAAGTACCCCATTTTTCACGATGTTTAAGTGAATATATAGGCTAGAATTGAGTCTAGTGTTAAGTGCTAAAAATGGAGGTTGAACAAGGATAAAGCTGCATCTATGCCCTTAAGAAAAGATATCGCTGCAAGAAGGCAGGATACAGTATTGCTGTATGAAGGCAGGATACAGCATAGCTGTAAGAAGGTAGATACAGTAACGCCGTAACAGGACAGAACATCACTACAACAAAAAAAAGAAAATAACGGCATGCAGCATCACTGCAAGAAAAGGATACAGGAGTACTGCAAGAAGAAAATGATACAGCAGGACTGCCAGAAGATACTGCAACCAGGTCTAAGTTACCGCAGCACTGCAAGAAAGTATCAGCTGCACGAAGACCTAGGATACAGCGCAAAGCTTACAGTACATATAAACCATTCAGCGCCAATTACAAAACGAAGTATCCTACAATCCTAGGAAGGATAAATACATTACGAGGAACGAAGACTCATGCAAGAATAAATAGAGCCGTTCCAGAAAAGATCAAAGTTGCAGATACGGAGCCAATACGAAAATACCACTTGGACTGACGCGCTGTGGAAAGCTGTGAGCCGCAACTGCCGCATTAAATGCTCCGAAAGAAAAAGTATTAAATGTGAACCATGCCTTTGGTCAGACTACTTCAAATTCAAAAGAGAGATGTCTCCTTCAACGGACATCTTCTCCTACAAGTATAAATAGAGGAAGAGATACACTGAAGCTGGTTACTGAAACTACTGATTAACTGAACCATTTACGTAAAATTCACAAAGCTTACAAGATCCAAGTATCCAAGTCTACGATCAGTTTCAGTCACTTAACCTCCCGAAGTGAAGCAAGTTCAAGCTGAAAGTTTCCTCAAGGATTCAAAAGCTCACTTCGAAGCACCAGTTGAAGAAAAACTTTTTTATCCTTTTAACCTTGTTGCTGTGCGCTTAGGTTGTTTTAATTGTGTCGAACAGTTGATAGGAGAGATCATTGCTGTATGTATAGTTGTCTAGAGTTAGGCAGCTTCCCTGTGTGGGAGTGTGGAACCTTGTGTGGGTTAGCCTTTGAAGTTTGCAGTTGTTGTGTGTACGCTGGACTTTAGTAGGTTGTTACTTTGTAAAGTTGATAGATTGTTAGGAGTGTCCTGTAATCCAATCTTGCTTAACAAAGTTCCTGCTCGAGGAGCAGTAGAGTGGACGTAGAAGGATTACACCACCTTCGAATCACTATAAACCATAAGTGTTTATTACTTTTTATCTGTGCTTTAATCTTCTATTTCTTGTTTATCTCATAAGCATAAAATATTTTCTGGTAGAAGCATATTTGAGAATATCAGCCTTGTATTATAAACGTTATTTTTCCGCTGCGTATAAAACTCCAAGTTACAGCGTGCAACACTGTATCCTAATGATGTAAGCAGTAACTATATGATGCTGTAAGTTCAAGTAACTTGCAGAGCAGAACGGATTGTTTAAAGATTTGCAAAATCGACCAAGGTTCATTCACCCCCCTCTGAATCTCGGACACCACTTGGGACCAACAATATTTAATTTAATATTTATATTGGCACTTGACTTTGGGAAATTAACTTGTAAAGTTCATAATTAATTTAAGATCATTAGATCATTTTTAACAATATAGGGAATTTATTTGAATGTTTAATATTTATAATTAGGTTCTTGGTTCGTTTATTAAATTATGAAGATCAAATTATAATGTCCATAATTATATTTAGGTCTATATATCATTGGAATTAAGAGATATTGTAATTAATATTTTTTAGATGTTAATTAATTACCTAAAGATCCTTAAATTAAATCTAATTTATAGATTTAGAACCTAATTTGGAAACCTCCAATCGCCGATTTATCTTGATTCCCTTTTAGATACCTTACAAAGCATAAGAGTTCGTCTATAACTCTAAGTAAATTTTAGGATGTGTTATGTAATTTTAGCAATATAAAACAACTCTAATAGCAATACATAATATTATTGATTTATAGGTTACATAATGTAATATTTATTAAAATTCAGGGGTTCGATATCATTGTTCATAATTCATGGTGCTTAAAACCTATTTTCATAAGCTTAAGGGTATAAAATGTAAACCACGAGCCTTGTAGCTCAAGTGGTATTCCACCTTTATAAAGGTGCAGATTGTGATAACCTGGGTTTGAACCCGGATCACGCAAGTTTTCTAGTTCTTATTGTTCCCCTCCCTTCCACTCCTCCAAACTCATTAAAAAAAGGGTATAAAATGTAATATTTATAACTATAAGGGTATGTTTGTTTAAGGATTATGTAGGATGGGGAAAATCTGATTTTGAAATTCTGGGATTTGGTAATAAAGGTGAATAGTTAAAATCTATGTTTGTTATGAGATTTTATAGATATGATACACCTCCTACCACTGCTCACCCGGCAGCACCGCTGCTCCTCGCGGCAGCCCGTCCAGCTCAACCGTCGGCGCACTCCTACATAGCACACACACATCCGCAACAACAACTCACACCAAAATACACATTGAAAACCCAGCAGAGTCGCTGCTCTCACGACGGCACAAACAATCCACCCCAGCCGTCGGTGTCACCCTAATAGCACAGACTCGACGCCGCTACTCCCGGCGGCACCCCAAGACACGCACAGGCGCACAGATATATACATAATAGATCCATATTCGCCGCCGCTCCTGATGGTGGCCTGTACACACCCTTCGCCGGCGCAACCTTGCACCGGCAACCCTCGTCAACAACAATCGCAACAGATAAGTAGAACGGGGAAGAGATACTTGGAGGAAGAGAAAAATCAGAGAGAGATGAAGAGAGAGAAAAATTGAGAGAGCTTGAGAGATAGAAGAGAAAAATAGAAAACATGGGAGAAAGAAGAGAGGGTGAAAAAGAGACGTGGGGAGGATGAGGGAAATGTTTTTAATTAATTTACAATTTCATTTCATTTCATTTGTATCAATTAGTCAACAATTGTTATCCTAAACTAGGTGAGGTGTCCATATATGGAAGTGTAGACGGTGTCCTTAATCTATTAACCTAATTAATCTAAGCAAAATTTAGGTAAACAAAAGCTAATAATAATTGGTGTGGATATTACACATTGTATGCGTATGCATATATAATTATATATAATTAAATTTTATTTCTTTTATTTCTCTTTTAATTTTTTTTAGTATAATAATTATTATTATTATTATTACATAAATCTCATTTCAATTGTAGAAAATTCTCGTGATATTTTATATAGTTAAATTTTATTTCGAGGTGTTACACATATTCAATTACATGAGTTTTTGTGGAGTGATAGTTTTTTTTAGGTAACTAATACAATCTTTTTATTGTAAATTAAAGTTGTGTTAGTTTTGTTCGGTGATAAATTGTTTTAGGCCCAATTTTGAAAAATGGTTAATTGTCTTATCTAAAGAAGTTTGTCTCTATTGTACGTATTGTGAAGTTCCTAGTGAAGCATTTCACAAGTATTGTAAAGTTCATAGTGAAGCATTTTACAAGTCGGTCGAGATTGCAGATTTCAATATTTTCAGAAAGATGGTAGATCTTAGGCACATGCTGAAATTCAACTCCTTTGGCTTTCGACCGGCTACACGTGAGAGCCGACAACAGGATTTTCATTGTATATATGAGGTTGTGAAGCAAATTTTCGTACATATCGAATTATATGCAAAAGACTGAAGCTACATCGGCTTCCGACCGCCTGAAAGCCGACCGCACGTGAGAGCCGACGATAAGATTTTCATTGCATATTTGAGGTTATGAAGATTTTCTCTATCATAGAATATTTATAAATTTTTGTAAATATTTACTAATGTTTAACATACTCCGATATATCCTCAATATTTTCAATATAAACATCGAAAAATTTATGTGTTTTAGAATATTTATAACTTTTTATAAATATTTAGTTATGTTTAACATATTCCTGTTCAATAAATCTACAATATTTTACCCTCAATATTTTCAATATAAACATCGAAGAATTTACTGTCATAGCATATTTATAACTTTTTATTAATATTTACTAATGTTTAACATATTCCAATACATGCTCACTAAGTCCTCAATATTTTATCCTCAATATTTTCAATATAAACATCGAAGAATTTATCTGTCATAGCATATTTATAATTTTTTTATTAATATTTAGTAATATTTAACATATTCCAATACATGCTCAATAAATCCTCAATATTTTATCCTCAACATTTTCAATATAAACATCGAAGAATTTATGTGGCATAGTATATTTATAGCTTTTTATTAATATTTACTAATGTTTAACATATTCCAATACGTGCTCAATAAATTTTCAATATTATATCTTCAATATTTTCAATATAAACATCGAAGAATTTATCTGTCATAGGGATTGTAGTCATATTTAATTACATGAGTTTCTGGGGAGTGATAGTTTTTTTAGGTAACTAATACAATCTTTTTATTCTAAATTAAAGTCGTGTTAGTTTTGTTCGATGATAAATTGTTTGTAGGCTCAATTTTGAAAAATGGTTAATTGCCTTATCTAAAGAAGTTTTGTCTCTATTATACGTATTGTGAAGTTGTTAGAGAAGCATTTCACAAGTCGGTCGAGATTACAGACTTCAATATTTGCAAAAATTGTGCATCGGCTTCCGACCGACTACACGTGAGAACCGACGATAGGATATTGTGAAGTTCTTAGAGAAGTATTTCACAAGTCGGTAGAGATTACAGACTTCAATATTTGCAAAAAGTTGGTAGATCTTACTAGGCACATGCTGAAATTCAACTGCATCGGCTTCCGACCGGCTACACGTGAGAACCGAGATAGGATTTTCATTGCATATTTGACGTTCTAAAGCAAATTTTCATACCTGTAGAATTATATCCAAAAGACGGCTTCAGACTGGGTACACGTGATAGTTGACAATAGGATTTTCATTGCATATTTGAGATTCTGAAGTAAATTTTCGTACTATATCCAAAGATCTCGACGATCTTTGTTGAAGGATAACGAGTAATGCTTTTTTTAAGTATGTAGGATAAATTTATTTGTTATTGTATTTTGTTTAGTTATATGTTAGTTTTGTTGATAACAGTTTTTTTTGACCGACTGATAGAAAATGGTTAACAAATCATTTTTGCATCATCTCTCCTAAAGAAGCGTTATCATTCATTATGAATTGCAGAGAAAATACAATGAAGAGAAAATAATTGTATGAATTTTGAATTTAAAGAAATATTGAAGGTTGATATTAAGAATATTTATGAGAAATATAATATATTGAGTTTGAGAAAATATTGAAAGGTTGTATTGGAATAATTTTTAGAAATTAAGAATATTTATAACTTTTTATAAATATTTACTAATGTTTAACATATTCCAATACATCCTCAATATTTTCAATATAAACATCGAAGATTTTTTATGTCATAGAATATTTATAACTTGAGTGAGGCCTGTGTGTAACTGTTGTATGGATCTAAGATCCATACAACGCGCATCGGGTCGGGCTGAATCCGACCCGAATCCACGCATTTCCTTTTTATTGTTTTATTTTTTTTATCCTGACATTTATGTTGTGTTAATCATACCTTTATATTATGTTAAACATACCTTTATATAATAGTTTAGCTTTTAAAAAAAACCCTAATTTTGACGAAAAAATTATAATTTCAGCACAAAGAAACCCTAATTTGTATATATATACCTTTATATAAATATTATGCATACCTTTAATTAATATTAGTCATACTTTTATATAATACACAAAGGTATAAAAGTTTTTGTATTATAACTTTTACAAATATTTACTAATGTTTAACATATTCCAATACATGCTCAATTTTTCTAATATATACATCGAAGATTTTTCTTGTCATAGAATATTTCTAACTTTTTATAAATATTTATTAATGTTTAACATATTTCAATACATTCTCAATAAATCCTCAATATTTTGATATAAATATCGAAGAATTTATCTGTCATAGAATATTTATAACTTTTTATAAATATTTACTAATGTTTAACATATTCCAATATGTAGAAGTTACAATTTGTAATTGATTAATTCCTAGTCGAACACTCAAAATATGTGAATTCGGATCAAAAATAGATCAAAAATATAAATATAAGTGCAAAAAACACTGGCCCGATGCCTACTCGGACAAATTAGCTTGGCTGATCTTGAACAGTTTTTAGTGATCGGTCAGGATTGTATGGAATATAAGTAGAGAAAACAGTTCTCTTGTGCTTAGTACAAAGAATGTTGGAACCCTTTATAAGTTGAAAATACTTCTATTTATAGAAAGAGAGGAGTTCGAGTAGTGGGGATGATGCCCACTACTCCCCTGTTTTTAGCCTATTTTCTAGGAAGTTGGTGGTTTAACTTCTCCACGATCTCCTAGCAGTTAGGAATATCTTGCTCGGCATATCCTGTCCTGCTCGGCCATGTCCCTTCGGAACCATCTCGTAAATGGTTCTGGCCAGGTCGTCCAGAAGCCGTCCAAGACAATCACCCTGGCCGGGTTATATGGGTAAGCTCAATGAGTTCTAAATCAAACTTCTGAAGGTCACCTCTGTAGACCGGTCAGGTTCAGTAATCGGATCTAGCTAGGGTCGCGTGGTCCAACAATAGCCCCTTAGGTCGTGAAAAAAAATATTTCTATCAGGACCTAACCAGTTTCCACAAGCCAACCCGAGCCGAGTACAATAGAAGTCTGACGAGTAGGATTTTAAGTCTTCCTCAAGACAGACACGTGTCATTATCTGGTTGAGTGAAAGTTAGAGGGTCGCTACGTCACATTCGTTTGATAGTCCACGTGTCTGTATTAGGCAGGACGAAAGTCAAAGAGTCACACTCTGTCTATATATAAGGGCGTCCCTTCTTCATTCAGTTTTCCACGAACCCAAAACCCTTAGAGCAATTGTTGACAAAATCGAGCAGAATCGACAAATCACGATCGACCGTACTGAATCGACCAAAGAAAAGAGACCGTCTACTCATAGATAAGGTAATTTACTTTTTCTTCATAATTATGTCAAGTGAATCATCTGAAAACGGATCAGTCCATGATATGACCGAGATATGTCTGAAGAATGTGAGACTAGTCTGGATGGTCTGGACTCGGGATCTAGTTCCTCTAAGATGGAGGTCAGGAGACCAGCTCCTACTGTAACTGAAGAGATTGGTCAGTCCGGGTTCGCATCTGTTAAAATTCCAACTGGAGTTCCCATCGAGCAACGGTAATACTGCCAAACTGGGTAGCCTTTCTACCGTCACCCGATCCGAGTTGACCCATTGGCAGTCCCCCTTCAATATCCCTTAATGGGTTATCTTCGATGTTCCCCATCCGAGAAACGAGTGGAAAAGCCGCCAAAAGATCATGTGGCCATAAGTTTCCGAGCCTTAGAAGGAGGTCTACGATTTCCTATGACCCTCTGCCTGACACGCTACCTCTGGCATTGGGGAATAACACCCGACCAACTCCACCCAAATAGTTGGTCGTCCATACTAGGGCTACTCGTGCTCTTCCATTGTTTCAATCTTGGAATTCCTAGCCCACATGAGCTGGCTTGGCTGTAAACTTTTAAGTTCATCCCCGAGATAAAAAACCACTTCTACTACACTTCTCCTCCACCGCTCCGACCTCAATTAATACGTGTCTTTCATCATCTGTTAAAGATGGAAAGACCAAATGGTTTTCGATGTTTAGATTTTGATGAGACAAAACATATATGTATTAGGAAGTTTTGAGTATCTCATTTTTCACGATGTTTAAGTGAATATATAGACTAGGTTGAGTCTAGGTTTAAGTGCTGAGAAATTGAGGTTTGATAAGGATAAAACTGCATCTAAATCGTTCAGAAAAGATATCACTGCAAGAAGGTAGGATACAACATCGCTGTAACAAGACAGAACTTAACTACAATGAAGTAAGAAGGAATGGCATACAGGAATGCTGCTAGAAAAAGATACAACAGCTCTACTCAAAGATACTGCAACCAGGTTGCTGCAGCACTGCATGAAAGAATCAGCTGCATAAAGACCTAGGATACAGCGCAAAACTTACAGTTCAGTCAAGTTAATCAGCGCAAATTACAACAAGGAGTATCCTGCAATCCTAGGAAGGATAAATGCAGTACGAGGAACGAAGATTCAAGCAAGAACAAATAGAGCCGTTCCAGAGAAGATCAAAGTTGCAAACACGGAGCCAATACGAAGATGCCACGTGGACTGATGCGCTGCAGAAAGCTGCGAGCCGCAACTGCCGCATTAAATGCTCCGAAAAGAGAAAGTCAAGTCGCATTAAATGCGAACCATGCCTTCGGTCAGATTACTTCAAATTCAAAAAGAGAGATGTCTCCTTCAACGGACATCTTCTCCTACGAGTATAAATAGAGGATGACAAACACTGAAGTTGGTTACTGAAACATTTGCACAAAATTCATAAAGCTTTCAAGATCCAAGTATTCAAGTCTCTATCAGTTTCAGTTACTCAACCTCAAGAAGTGAAGCAAGTTCAAAGCTGAAAGATCCCTAAGAGGATTCAGAAGCTCACTTCGAAGCACCTGTTGAAGAAAACCTTTTTATTCCTTTTAACCTTGTTGCTGTGTGCTTAGGTTGTTTTAGAGGTGTCGAACAGTTGATAGGAGAGATCCTTACTGTTTGTATAGTTGTCTAGATTTAGGCAGCTTCCCTGTGTGGGAGTGTAGAACCCTGTATGGGTTAGCCTTTAAAAGTTTGCAGTTGTTGTGTGTACACTGGACTTCAGTAGGTTGTTACTTTGTAAAGTTGATAGATTGTTAGGAGAGTCTTGTAATTCAATCTTGCTTAACAAAGTTCCTGTTCGAGGAGCAGTAGAGTAGACGTAGAAGGATTACACCACCTTCGAACCACTATAAGCCATACGTGTTTTATTATTTTACTTATTTGTGCATTTACCTTCTGATCTTACATATCTCATAAGCATCAAACGTTTTTAAAAAAGAAGCGTATTGAGAAAATCAGCCTTGAGTTATAAAAGTTATATTTTTCCTCTGCGTATAAAACTCTAAGTTACAGCGTGCATCACTGCATCCTAGTGCTGTAAGCAGTAACAATCTGACGCTGCAAGTTCAAGTAACTTGCAGAGCAGAAAAGTTTTTCACTGTTTTGCAAAATCGACCAAGGTTCATTCAGCCCCCCTCTGAACCTCGGACATCACTTGGGACCAACAGGTTTTGGGTTGGAGGGGACTGGAAGAGTACGGGCCGAATGACCATGATTTCTTCTTGAGAATGTCTTGCCCAACTGGCTTCGGGTTCGCTTAAGGTATACTTCTGTATTTTCTTGGTCGACCCTTTTGATATCATAATACTTTCCTGTTTTGCAAAGGTGCCACCTCAAAATCTCCTGATCGATGAGGACTTTTCAAAGAAAATTCATTTTTTACGAGATAGCACTGACCCGAAGCGGCGGACATTCAAAGACCTTATCACAGAATGTCTGCTTGTCCGAGCCGACCTGATTTTTCCTTTCGACCGCACCCCTGTAGACTTCCACGGTAAATTTTGAACAATTGCACTTAGTTCACACTCGGTAGACTTATATGCTAAAGTGTATTTTTTTAGCCATCCTCCCTCATGAAGGCTTATTTCCCAAGATGAACCTGACTGAGTGCATCAGGTTTTGGGCCGAGCAGGCTAAGAAATAAGAACTACCAGCTAAAGTACTTGGTCGGGGAAAGAACGAGGTCTAGAACTTTCGATTCTGGCCATAACAATATCAGGCTGGCTGCTGTCTGGCCCAATAGCCCCAGCAGCATAGAGACCTAGGTTGGGCTCTACTGAGTAACCGGTCAGCAGCCCCGATGTCACCATTGCAGCTCCACTCGAGGTGTGGTCTTTCGAATCCCCTCTGACCGGCTCAATCAGTATTTGCGGTTGGGACCCAAGGTTATCGAAGGTTCCAAGGAGTTCTTTGGACGGATGCTGCTCTTTCAAATCAGCTACTCTCGTGCTCAGTTGCCGAGCATGGACCTGATGAAGAACTTTCCATCTGGGATCGAGCCAGCAATGGAGGCCCCAGTAAAAGCCTGGATGAAAGAACTGGAGGGGCATGCGGGCAAAATGTCTACAGCTGATATGGGTATCTGCTCGGTCGTGCTGCATGCCCAGGCTTCTATTTTCGTCTGATGGGCCCATGATAAACATCGCAACCAGCTGGAGAGGTACGACGTAAGTAGGACGGAGCTGTGTGAGAAAAGAGCTGAGCTCGTTGCCGCCTCTGAAGAAAAAGAGAGCCTCAGGACTCAATTGGCCTCCTCTTAAGACTTACTGGCCAAAACCATAAAGGCGTCTGAGCTGGATCACCAGCGGGTCACTGATGTAACGGGTGAGAAGACTCAGCTCCAGGCTGAGTTGGAAGCAGCTCAGGCCGAGTTGGAGGCTATACGAGTCGAGTTAGAGATCGCACTAGCCAAGCAACTGGATGAGGTCACCGTCGTATTTAAATACAAAAACTCCAAAAATATAAGTACGACGGCATACTGGCCAACCTCTTCATGTTTATTGATAATATTGAGGTGGCGAGAAAGACAGAGCTCAATGACCATCCACTAAGGGCAGCGTTAGCCAATTACTTGCAAAAGAACCATCTTCCCGCTAGATTGAGATGAAGTTTAATAGTGAGGCATCTCTGATGAATCCAAGTTTAATTTATGTTTGCTGCGTATCTGTAATGATCTGATAAAAATGATAATGGAAACTAAAATTTCCCATCATCAATGATATAATGTAAAGGTTTTGTCATCATTAAAAATGAGGAAATTGTTAGGATATCAATGTCTAGATTTTGATGAGGCAAACTAACCTTGTAATAGGAATTTAGAGTCCCATATTTTTCACGATATTTAAGTGAAATATAAGCTAGTATTGAGTCTATATGTTTAAAAGATGAAGAATGGAGGATTTCAGAAAAAGCCTGTTGTGTCGAACAAGGCGGAAATTAAGACACTACAAGAAAAGCCTAAGGTAATGCAGCTGCAAGAAAAACATATAGCGTAGTTGTAACCAAGAAGAAATTACAGTAGTGCTGCAAGATTAAGATACAACAAACAAGATCTAGAATGCAGTACACCATCCAAACTTACTGCATACTTTGAGGAAACATTAGATACAACAATAGAGTCATTCCAACCTACAATACGAGAAAGAATAAATGAAGTACAAGGAATGGTAACCAATCCAAAGTAGAGCCGATTGAAACAATCCGAAGTTGTAGGCACATAATTAGTACAAGGAAGACACGTGGCCTGACAGATTGTAGAAAGTTATGAGCCGCAACCACCGCATTTATGGAGGTGAGAAGATAAGTCAAGATGCATTAAATGCAAGTCATGCCTTTGATCAAAACATCATATTCAAATGAGAAATGCCTCATTCAATGGGTTTTTTCTACAAGTATAAATAGAGGACGAGTAGCACTAAAACTATTTACTAAAACATTTGCCTAAAAAGATAAAAGCAAAAATCAAATCCATACTTTATGAAGCATTCAAACAAGTTTTAGTCACTCGACCCAGTGAAGTGATCAAGCTGAACTTCAGAAGTTGGAAGATATAGAAGATTACTTCATTGCACCAGTTGAAAAAATAAAACATATATTTTTACCTATTTGCTATGTGCTAGGTTGTTTTAAGGTTTCGTCAGTTGATATGATTATATCCTTGCTAATTGTTTATAGTTGTTTGGGGAAAAAAGTAATTACCCTTTGTGGGAGTTTAGAAATCCTTTGTGGGTTTGCCTCTAGAACTTGTAGCAGTTGAGTGTAAGCTAAGTTCTAATATGTGATAACTTGTTAGGTTGATAGATTGTTAGGCTGTAACCTGCAAATTAATCTTACTTAACGAAGTTTCTGCTCGGGGAAACAGTAGAGTAGACATAGAAAGATTACACCACATTCGAACCACTATAAGACCTTAAGTGTTTTTAATTACTTTATATTTGTTGTGTGTTGCATCTTTAATTAAGTTCTCATTGAGCATTAAAGGTTTTTCATAAGAAAGCATACTTGAGAAAACAAACCTTCTGTTTAAGTATTTTTTCACTGCAAGAACTTTAGGATACAGTAGATAGTACTAATTCATAGTGCTGAAAGTCGATCCGCTTTCTACTATAAGTTCAAGTAGCCTATAGTGTAGCTAGTTTGAAAAGATTTTCTAAAATCGATAGAGGTTCATTCACCCCCTCTAAACCTCCGAGACCACTTGGGACCAACACAAAACATTCCTCTTAACTTTGGGAGATCGAGCCTAGAGGTAGTTCAGATCCCTCCACGATCACTTGATAGGAGAATGGGATGAGCTGACGGAGCAATTCATTACACAATTTATAGGATCAGAAATGAGGACTGCCATAAAGAAATGGTTCGTAAATGTTAAGCAAGAGAAGTATGAGCCCTTAAAGTCCTATCTGAACAGGTTCAACAAGCTTATCCTAGAAATTGAGCATATCTTAGATGATGTCGTTCTCATTGTAATCATGGTAGGACTAAGTCCTAAATCTAGGTTTTGGTGGTCGGCCCATAAAAAGGGGCTAAAAATCTACCACGATTTTTTGACCCAGAGGAGAAGTCATTGGGAAAAATAGAGAAGAAGGAAGAAATGAGGAAGAGCTCAAGATAAATTCAAATCCATAGAAGTTTAAGACATTTGAAATGGAAGAGATCAGCCAAGTTCGGGAAACCCTGACAGTCAACCCGACTCTTTTAGTTGCTAGGAATGTGGGAGGCTCCATATGGGCTCTTTTAGGTCCTCACAGAGATTAGGGACTAGAACCTTTTACCTGAACAGAGGTTGATGAAAGTGGATCCAGCATGTTTGAATCAAAATATATACTGGCCGTATTATAAAGCTAGATGACACGACACTGATACACTGGTCACTACTTGCAGAGTTAATGAAGTTGATTGACCAGGGTCACCTCAAGAAATATATAACACACACCGGATAAGAAGAAAAACAGGGGCCTCAACCGAACCTATCACTACCCCTTTCAAACGGGAAAGCTTAGGAAACTATAGGGGATTGAAGTGTTCTAGAAGATAACAATTGACGACGGCATGGAATGCCTACCAGCAATATGTCCCGCCCAAAACATAACCTTGACACGCACCCATTATTTTTACCGAGTAAGATAGTGAATGGATAGTTTATCTGCATAGTAACACCTTGGTGGTATCTTTGAATATCTCCATGATAATGGTCCATAGAGTCATGGTCGATACCACAAGTAATGTCAATATGCTCTACCTGAGCACATATAACAAAATAGGTTTTCATGAATCTCAACTATATCCCTCATTTGATACAATCTAAATATTCAAAGGTAAGAGAACAAAAGTATTAGGGACCTGCAAGCTGAGGGTCCTATTTGAGATAGATAACCATATAATATTCACTACGAAAAAATTCAAAATGGTAAATCTCAACTCATAATACAACATCATCTGATGTAGACCCCTACTATCGAAGCTAATGACAGTGGTATAATATATCACCTGGCTATAAAGGTCCCATTCGGAGAGAAAGTCTATATTGTGAGAGAAAACCAATTAGTAGCTTGTGAATATGATATGGAGCAGAGGCCACAAGAGTTGAATATGCTCAAGTGATTAGAAGCCAGATAGGAGTATGAACAGATGGATGATGTATTCAAAGACACTATGCTAGAAATAGCAAAGCCCAAGCCAGAAGAACTATTGGGATATTTCCCAGCATCCTGCCTTGAGTCGGAGTTTAAATAGGTGTGGGGCACGGTTCTGCCAGATTTGAATCCGTGAGCGCAAAGCTACATAAGTATAGGACATTAAAGTTGCTCCTTATGTCCATTGGATATCCTTTTGGTGTAGCGGTAATGCGCTTGATGGTCCAACACTTGGTATCAGAGTAGGTCACGGGTTCGAATTCCCTTGGGAGCACTTTGCAGTGGGAGCTATCAGGGCAGAGCCTTTGGAACTGAGGATGATAACGCGCAGCGGAGATTGCTGGGCGGTTGGAACCTGAGGAAGATGAATGGACCTGGAACCGAGAAGATGCTGGCGGAGCAGATGACCTAGATGGCGGCGGAGCCTGTATGGTGGAGCGGCCTGGGTGGCGAGGAGCCTGTATGGTGGAGCGGCCTGGGTGGCGAGTGGCCTGTGTAGCGTGATGTCTTGTGTGGATGGCCTGTGTGGCGATGACGCAAGACGAGATGCCGAGTTATGGTGGTGGCACGAGGTGAGACGTCGAGTCACGATGACATCAAGGAATGGTGAGAAGGCATGGGTCGGAGCTTAAATAGGTATGGGGTACTGCTCTGCCAGATTCGAATCTATGAGTGCAAAGCTACATAAGTATAAAACATTAAAGTTGCGCCCTATGTCCATTGGATATCCTTTTGGTGTAGCGGTAATGCGCTTGATGGTCCAACAAGAACTAATCGAGCTTGATGAAAAGTCTGATCTGGTTAGGATGTATACTATAAGTCTAGCTTTTGTATGAACATCTATTTTTTATACGAGAATCTTTTGTGGTCAAATTTTTGCATTTTATATTTTTTATATATTTTATTGAAATTATCCAATTAATTTATATTGTAGCTAACATGGTGTGTGGTGCCACACAGAAGATCATGTTATTAGTTCCATATAAATTATTAATTTTTCTCGAACGTTGTGTAGGCAACGAACTATCGAGACTTTCAGCCGCCTTTCTATTAAATCGTATCTCAGATTTGGTGTGTTTAGAAACGGCTGACTTGAGGCTTATTTATAGGCTACAACAGAAACCTTGAGGAAGATTAGGAATCGGTCTCCTGATAGGCTTATGAGTCCGAAATTCAATCTGAATATACTTCTTAAGCCTATCAATAATATCTCAATCCACTAAAAAGATATTATTGAACTACCGTCCCTTATCCATATCAAATATGGGCTCCTATTTATTATGTGCGCGTTTATCTCTCCGCGTTTAAGATATCGAATGCCCATTAATTAAATGAATTACTGACAATTCAATTAATTAATATTTAATTCCAAGAGTAGTACCACTCAACTTTATTATCATGCCGGAATAAATCCACCTGTAGGGTTTACATGATAATCCTTATGAGCTCCTCAAGGGGACATCATCATCCTAAATAATTAGGACACGGTTTCATTATATAATCAACAGCACACTATATAAACAACATTGTATCCCAATTTACCGAGCTTATTGATTTATTAAATAAATCTCACCCATTGGTAAATTAAAGAAACATATATCGAGTATACATGCCAGTTATCATACAATGATTAAGAGGACACACATCCATAATAACAGATGTCTTGTTCTATTTATATAGTCAGTACAAATAAAACAACCTCAATTGGTCCTGCTCAATACATACAAAATGTACTAGTGTAATTTTATAATCAAGATAGATTAATACCAAATTACACTACAACCATTCCGATAATTTGTCCAAAATTATCTCGGTTGTGAGCTACCATTATAATCTATAAAGAACTGATAACATGATCTTCTGTGTGGCACCACACACCATGTTATCTACAATATAAATTAATTGGACAATTGTAATAACATATATAACAAATATATAAAAAGCAAACATTTGACCATAAAAGATTCTCATATCATAAAAAGATGTTTATACAAAAGCTAGGCTTATAGTATACATCCTAACAAGATGGACCAATAAGATGTTTACTGTCCTTGTTGTGGAGACTATGAAAGTTTATGTAGATGACATGTCAATAAAGTTTAAGAAAATGGTAGACCATGTAAGCAACCTAGTAGAAATGTCGACATACTTTGAAAGTACAAAATGAAGTTGAACCCCAAAAAATGGTCATTTGGGGTCAGATCAGGTAAGTTTGTGGGCTATATGATGAATCTGAAAGGGATATAAGTCGACCTTGAGAAGATAGAAATAAAAGTAAATTTAACACCTTCGAGGAGAGTGAAGGACATGTAGAGCCTGGAAGAAAAATAGTTACGCTCAATAGATTCATATCCAGGTCTACGGATAAATGTAGACCATATTTTAATCTGATCAAGAAAGACTCGCAGTTCGAGTGGAACGATGAGTGCAAATTTGTAGGATGATTGAAGAGCTCACTGAGGTTGGGGAAAAATTACAATTGTACTTAGTAGTATCGGAGTACACTGTAAGCATCGTGCTAGTTCGAGTAGAAAATGAGGCTAAACAACTAGTCTACTATGTAAGCCAGTCCTTGTATGATGCCAGACTAAGATATCAAGCGATGGAGAAACTAGTATATGTCTTGGTCATGTCGACCCGAAAATTGAGGTCGTACTTCTTAGTATACCAAGTTGAGGTATTGACTAACTTTCCTTCTTTGAAACAAGTTCTCAATCGACCAGACGCCTCTGGTAGGCTACTTAAGTGGGTAGTTAAGCTCGGCCAATATGACATACAGTACACTTCTAGGACTATAATTAAAGGGCAGGAGGCCCAGTAGACTTCATCACTGAGTTCACATCGATGATAGGACTTTAAGAAGAAAGGTCGAAAGACATTGGAAAATGTTTGTGGATGAGTCATCGACACCGCAATGCGCTGGGGCTGGTATAGTGCTCATCAGCCCAATAAATAAATATTTCTGCTAGGCCCATAGGCTTAAGTTCTTGGTGACAAACAATGAAGCAGAATATGAGGCCATCCTATCCAACCTTGACATGGCCTCGAAGTTTTTAGCGCTTTCTGGTTGATCAAAGATTAGGTCTCCAGCGAGTGTATGGCAAGAGATAACAAGATATTGAGATATCTGAGATCAATAGAATTAGCCTTAGCAGGCTTCAAGAGGATCCGGGCCAACCAAGTCCCAAAAACAAAGAATACGCAAGCCGATGTCTTAGCTCGGCTCGCTACAAGTGAAGAAGCCAAAGACACCAGCTCAGTCAACATTAGATCAGTGGAGAGCAAAGCTCTTAGGGAGAAGGAGATATTTTATGTCAGTCATAAAGATAACTAGATGACTTGGATCATCCAGTACATAGAAGGGGAGATGAGCCCGCTAAACAGAGCAAGGCTATAATTTCCCGTCTGTCAATTATACCCTGAAAGATGAGATTTTGTATAAAAGGGGATTTTCTTTACCCTTGCTAAGGTGTTTGGACGAACAAGAAATGGAATATACCTTGCGAGAGGTCTAAGAAGGAATCTGAGGCAACCCTATGAGAGGGCAATCTTTGGCCTTCAAAATCATAAGACAGGGCTACTTTTGGCCAAACCTAAAAAGGATATGATTAAGTTTTGTTAGAAAGTGTGATAGGTGCCAAAGATGTGCACTCCTGATAAGGTCTCCATTGGAAGAGCCGATTTCGATCATGGTTCCTTGGTCATTTGCTAATTGGGAAATCAATCTGCTTGGCCCACTACCAATGGGTTGAGGTGGAGTGAAATTTATAATAGTCTCAGTAAAAAAATTTACCAAGTGGGTGGAGGCCAAACACTTTGTAAAAATAATCGAGGCCAAAATCACTTATTTCGTCTGGAACTCCATAATCTGCCACTTTGACATCCCACACTCGATGATAACGGATAATGGTCGGCAATTCAACTTAGTAGGCTTCAAAGGCCTTTGTGAGAATTTAGGATAAAAAAGTTATTCTATACCTTGTACCATCCCCTAAGGAAAATACCAGGTAGAGGCTATTAACAAAATCATCAAACACACTCTAAAGACTAGGCTGGAAAACTTTAAGGGATTAATGGAGTGTTCTAATCATACAGAACAATCACTAAAATGGCCACCGGAGAAACCCCATTTTCCCTAGCATTCGAGGTTGAAGTCGTCATTCCAATTGAAATCGGCATCATAATCTGGAGAACTCAGAATTATTAAGAAGAACAGAATGTAGAAGCAATGATGGCTTGCTTCGACCTGGTCAATGGAAAAAAGGATTGACTCTGAGCTTAGGAACTCAATTTACAAGCAAAGAAGTGCGAGGTATTATAACTCAAAGATCCGAGTTAGAAAATTGGAGGTTGGGGACCTGGTCCTAAAAAAAGTGCTCCAACATACAAAAGAGCTCAACTTCGAGCCACTCGGTCCAAGTTGGGAAGGCTCTTAAAAAGTAATTCGAGTCTTGGCTGGAGGCACATACAAAATCGCCGACCTCAATGGGAAGACCATCTCTAAACCATGGAACGCAAAACATCTAAACAAAGTACTATCACTAGTATGCTAGGAAAATCCATGTAATTTATTTTTAGTATGCCAATTTTCGATCAATAAAATGGATATTATTCTACTCATATTATTAGACTTAATGCTACGGCCTCATGAGCTCGGATTTATAAGCTCAGATGAATAAATAAAGGCTACGGTCCCATTCAAGTTCACAAGCTCAGATGAAAGAACTAAGACTATGACCTCATTCGAGCAGATGAGCTCCGATGAAAAAACTAAGACTACGGCATCATATGAAGTCATGAGCTTGGATGAAAGACCTATGGTTACGATCCCATCCTAACCGACGAGCTTGGATGAAAGATCAAAGGCTACGATATCATCCGAGCACACAAGCACAAATGAACGATTTACACTAATAAGCCTATTTGAGCCGATTAGCATGGATGAAATATTAATAGCCCTATCTAACTCGATGAAATTGGATGAAAGACCTAAGACTACGGTTTCATCCAAGCTCACAAGCTTGGATAAAATAACTAAGGTTACGGTCCCATCCGAGCCGATGAGCTCAGATGAAAGACTTAAGGCTACGAGCCCATCTAACCTAACGAAATCGGATGAAAGATTTAAGATTACAACCTTATCCGACCTGACAAAATCGGATGAAAGATTTATGGTTATGACCTCATCTGACCAGATGAGATCAGATAAAAGACCAAAGGCTAAAGCCCCAATCGAGCAGATGAGTTAGGATGAAAGACCAAAGACTACGGTCTCATTCGAGCCGACGAGCTCAGATGAAAGATAAGGCGACAGACCCCCGATCTCAACTTAACTAAACTACGAAAGACTACCAACCAACATTTAGCCAAACAAATATGAAGTGAAAAATCATACAAGGCATAAAATATGTTACGCATAAAAAAACTGGTTTGGAGGTAGTGCCTATTATAAAAAAGGCTACAAAAGTTGAGCAAAGAAAAAATAAAAATAACTACAACATTTACTAGTTGGGAACATCAATTGTCTCGACCCCATAAGTACCATGATAACCACTTTGGCCTTAACTATGTCCTCTTGGCCAGCTTCGGATGGGTCCGCCATGTCCTGATGGGTGGCAGATATCAGCTCGATCGATGGAACTGGAATGAGAAGATGCTCCGACCTAATAGAAGATACTATGAGAGTCATTCATCATTCCAAGATAAGATGTCGAGAGGGGCTGTTTTTCCCATAGCCGACCAGAGCCACCATAACAGGCAGTCGTCTAGCTTCTCTTACCTAACCATATTGATGACATCCAAGAAGGCAAAGAAGTAGGCCAAAATCCCTTTCGACTTACACTTAGCAAATGTCTAATACTTATATACAACAACTACCTCATCCACCAGAGTAGTCTTGGTAGCCTTGAGCTCGGCCTGAAGTTCGGGGTTCTCCATGGCCAGACTGGCCACACATTGATAGTCCAGCTCGACGACCTTTGTAGTTTCAGCTAGGAGGTCTTGGGAGGAAGCTAGTTGGACTTGTAGAGTCTCCTTCTTCTCAGCCGAGATGAGTAGCTCATCTTTCTTCTCTCATAGCTTAGCTGGGTCATGAGAATGGACGAGCAGACGTCCATGTCGACACCCAACATCTATCAAACATATCACTCAATCTCCTCCGTCTAGGCCTTCACTAGTGCCTCCATCACCAACCCAACCTTGGATGAAAGGTTCTTCATCAGCTTCGTGCTCAGTGTCTAAGCACGAGTACAACTTATTTGAAAGGGCGACCTCCACCTGAGATAGCTCTGGGACCCCTCGATCTTCTTTGGGTCCCTCCCACAAATGCTAACCAAGTTGGCCAGAGAGGAATCTGATTCATAGACCCTAGGCGGAGTAGCCACCATAATGCTCGATGTCTTAGTCGGCGGAGCTGCATCCACCTATATCGATTGCTTGGCTGGCAACGACCTCTAATCAAAAGAACTATAGTCAGTAGACGATGTGGTTAAAATTAGGGTATCGATTCTTTGGCCCTTACCACGATCGGGTATCTTGACCATCGGATAAGTTCGATCGGGTACATTTTGAGAGACAGACCTTCAGTAGGGAGGATGACTGAAAAAGAACTTAGATAAATTACAAGGAAAAACTAGACGAGCAAGAAATGAAAAAACAAGAGTTGAAGTTCACCTCAGAAGTTATTCGGAGATTGGAGTGAATAGAAAAAAGAGCCCAACCCGGGTAAGTTGATCTTGGGTGATCAAAGCTTTAAAGGTACATTCAGGAAACAGATCTTTTACGAGAAGTTATCGTCGATTGTGAGTTTCTGAGTTGGGAGTTCTGTAAAACAAAGAAATATTAAAAGATTAGAAGAGTCGACCAAAGAAGAAAATATAGTTAGTACCATGAGCGAGCCTAAAATATATAGGTAGGAAATCCTCTGAAAGCGGTCATCACTGCTCGGTCTGAGGCTCATCTAGTTACCGTTAACCCAGAACCACTTCATCTTCCAGTCTTTCACAAATGATGGCAGTCCACGAACAAATTGGGGTCAGTACGAATGAGTCGAAAGATAATAGAAATGATTCTTCATTCCTGAGATGAGCTTAATGCTACATCCAAGCCAGCTCGTGCGAGGTCGGCATCCCGATATTGAAAATATAAAAATGATGAGTAGGCCAAAAATAGATGACCAATTGTTTGGATGGATCTAATGGGGCCACTCCCAAGTGCCAGAGATAAAAAGTTAGGGAAGAGCCAGGGAGAACGAAAGACCAGCCTTGACGGCTCGAATGCTGATGGCTACACATCCCTTGAATGGCTTATCCATCCACTCTTTAGGTCGGGGCACGTTAAAAGCTACACCCCGAGGAATATTTAAGAGAGCGTGCCACCGATCCAGCTCAGCGTAACAACCGTCAGCTACGATATGGCTTCAAAGTTTTTGGATAGCTCATCTATTTGACTATAGCGATGCTGCCCCAGATCAGAACCTCTGTAGGGATATCATCAAAGACAGAGCTCGACATCCCCACTTCTTCGGCAATAGGATGGGCCGAACCCATAACAACTTCAACTTCTAAAGAGCTTTATATTCACATTATTCTGCTCCCTGGTGGTAATCGTGAACTGAACTATACCCAGAGATTTCATGGTCGGATAAAGACATAATTTAAGAAGTAATGAAAATAATTTACCTAAATAAGTAGTGGTAGGTTGATTTTCCTTGGATGAATCTGATCGGAGTTTTGGGGAAATTCGACAAAAGTTTTGAGTTCGTAAAGAGAAAAATGAAAAAGGCACCCCTATTTATAAAGGATAGAACACGACTCTTCAACTTTCGGACCACCAGATGATGACATGTGTACATTGTGTGGCTCCGAACCTGACATGCGGCAAGTAGTGGGAGTAACTTCAAATCTTATCCCATCATTTGTGCTCGGCTCGATTAGGATCATTATGTTAAGGTCTTGGCAAATTAAACGTTCTCATGACCTAAGGGTTTATTGTTGGACCACCGATCCCAGCACGGCTTGGTATATAATTTGGTCGGGTCCCAAGCAGTGCCAATCAAAATTGAATTTGTACCCAGTCGTAATCGTGGTTACCGACCTGATCTAGGTGATGAGCGAAAGACCAGAAAATCGGCTAAGCCCAGGACCGAGAAATACCCCAATTACTTAGCTTTTAGTTCAAAGAAGTTCTCTGATAAAAGAACCAAATCAAGACTAAATCAAATCCAATTTTAAATAATATCATATCTTCATTTTCCTTGTAAAAAGCTGAGAATTCATGGATTTAGTTCTTCGGTACCAAGTAATGTATCTTAGGTATAGTCTATAAATATGGCCTTAAGCCTCAATAGAAGAGGTTCACAACTTATTATTTTCAAGCACCTAAAATAACTATTTTCTCTTAACTCATATATTATATACGCTCTGGCCGGCTACATTCGACTGACATGATCAAGCCGACTAAATTTGCTCGAGTGGGCTTTAGGCACGGTCTTGTATATTTAAATTTTGATTTTATTATCCAATTCATTTCTTTTAAGTCGTATTAGTTTATTTGGATGTTTGGCTAGAAATTTGCATTTAGACAAATTTTAACGTCACCAATATGCTTAAATTTTAAATACATATGATAAATAATAAAAAGAAAGAAATAAAGATTCCAAATAATAAATGTATTGTAAAGATCATTTTTGGACTATATATTATACAATTTGAAATTACAATATAAATCTTAATTTAACAGGTATAAATAAAGATTGGGTGGGACTAAACACACCCCAAGAATTTCTAAGCACACCCCATCCATGTGTAAAATCATGTGTGATTTTACACATGGATGGGGTGTGCTTAGAAATTCTTGGGGTGTGTTTAGTCTATCCCTAAAGATTATAGGAATTTATGTCTTACTGACATAACATATTTGGACACTTCTCTGTTTATTTCAATATAATTTATAAAGTTTATAATTTTATTATGTACAATAGTTAGAGTAGTTGATATATTATATTATACAATTCCAAGCACAGAAGGTTACGCTAGTTACCTAAGAACCTCCCAACCCAAGTCCAATTTCTCTCAAACATATTTGACAAGTTTTTGTAATGCTCAATCTATGGATTTAATTACAAGTTTTTGTGATAGGGCCCAAATTACTTCACCTCAATTGTCCAACAGTCCACCTCATTGTAAGGCCCAAAGAAGTCCCACCCAAATAACATCTGATGAAGATCCTATACATAAGGTGTTCAATTTTTTTTTTCAATTTAAAGTTTGAAAATTACATTAAGTTTTTCTAATTTTTTTTCTATTTTTTTATTTATATTTATAGATTATATATATTTCAATATGTATTTTATATTCTAGATAATCTAAGACAAGTTAGTATAATTTTGGAATGATTTTTATCCGACTTATATTAATTTATATATATATATATATATATAATTAACTTAATTCATAAATTTAAGATTCCTTTATTTTCTTAATTTTATGAATAAATGTATAGAAAATCGATTTAGTATTAATTAGATTACTATAAATTATATATATTTTTCTTTCTTTTTTTCATTTTTTATATAAATGAAGATTGACTTAATTGAATTCTATGTAATGATCAATAAATAGTCGGATGAAAATTGTTCTTAAAGTGCACTAAGTTGTCTTAATTTGTCCAAAATATAAATACATTGAAATATAAATAAATCAATAAATAAAAATAAAAAAGAAAAAGGAAAATAAATTTTGTCTTGAATTGAGAACTCAATCTAATTTTCAAGCCTTAGAGAAAAAAATGATAAATTTGAGCCCCATATTGAGAAATTTTAAAATATGGATCTAGAATTGAGAACTAATCTAAAAATTGAGTCTTTTTTATGAAATTTATCCAATCATTTTGGTCCCGTAATTATGTGTCTTCTGATTTTTGTTCCATAATTATCACACTTTTTAATTTTATCCCATAATTAAGAATTTATCTGATTTCAATTCAATTTGCGGGAAAATTTAACTCTTACTGAAAGATGTCACGTGTCAAATTTCTATTGGAATTTTCATTTTGACATTCCACTAATAAGAATTTGACACATAACATTTTTCGGCAAATTTCGTCAAATTTAAATTGAAATTGGATAAAAATTTAAATTGTGGAATAAAATAAAAAATTATGATAATTATACAATCAAAATCCGAATACACCATAATTATGAGACCACAAAAGATTTTAACCCTATCTTTACTCTGTGTATTTCTCTCTTCTTGTTAACGAAAGTTTCTATTTTCTCTTCATCATTGTTTCTTCATTTTTAATTGGAGTTTATACTCACTCGAAGAGTATCGTACATGTATCACTTGGAAACTTATCAAATTAAGTTGAATTTTTTTTTTCCCCTGAAGTGTCTGTAGTGCAAGTTTTTCAATGTCTTTGTATTTAATAAAGACCCGCGTAACAAGGCAAAAACTACTCAGGGAGTGTTTATCCTATCAGAATCTGTTTACTTTGGTAAACAAAAATAGGTTAATTATCTAAAAAAATAAGATAACTTCATATGATAAAATATAAAGAGTATGACTGCTGTACACTTGGGTACATACAATTCGGGTCGATCGGGATCCGCGTATTTTTGTTTATTTTATTTTTTTTTTGATTTTTTTATTTCAGGGCAAAACCTTTATGTACAAAGTTGGTGACCTTTATATACAAATTCTGTGACCTTTATGTATAAATTATGTGACCTTTATGTTAAATAACTTAGAAAAAAATGAAGAATTTCAGCAAAATTTGTACATAGATACCTTTATGTTATATTCATATGACCCTTATGTATGTTTATGTGACCTTTATGTATAAATACTCATACCTTTATATACCTTTATATATTACATAAATGTATGAATATTTGTACATAAAGGTGATATGAATATATATAAAAGGTCACATGAATATTATATAAAGGTATCTATGTATAAATTTTGTTGAAATTCTTCCTTTTTTCTCTAAGTTACAATGCATAAAGGTCACAACATTTATACATAAAGGTCACAACATTTGTATATAAAGGTCACCAAATTTGTACATAAAGATCAAAGTATAAAATTTATAAAAAAAAAAAAAATTTGCTGGATCCGGGTCGGGTCGACCCGGATTGCACGGATCTTAGATCCGTGCACCAGGTGCACAGGAGAATTTGTGAAATATAAATTGTTATTCATTTCCAATGTTTACTCTAACATAAAATATCTAGATAAAGATAAGAAAAGAGTATCTATAATTACATGAAAACCATGAAAGCCAGCTGCTAAAAAAATGGTAGAACCATAAATACTATCCGAAATTGTGGAGGGTGTTTAGAGAGGCCCCCTTAGGGAAGTGAGGCTTATTTATTGAAAAAAAGGAGTGTCGAGGGGGTTGTCTAGAGAGGTGGATAGATAGGACTAGTACTTTCTCGATCATGATCTTAGCTTTATTGCGAGCCAAAAATAAAGATGGATCTGTGAAATCAAACTTTCCTATTTGAAGGAAGGCGTTACAACCCGTGGTAAGAAGCCCATCCGATCTTTCATTTGGTAAACTGCTTCGGAATATAGGACCGATATTAGGACAAGCAAATTGAATGGAATTTTTACTTTCAAAAAATATTGTTGAAAATAAAAGAAAGAAGCTCCATTTTCCCACATAGTTCATTGGTCAAACCAAGAGTTAGGGGGAGCTTGAGGCTTCTTAACCACAGAAAGAGGGAACGAATCATAACTACCCTTATCCCCCGTTTACTATATATATATGGAGGTTATGATAAAAGTGATATTACTTAAATGTTTAGGCTAAAAATTAATGTTTAATGTTTACTAGGGATAGAAATGTAATTTCTTAATGTTATCCCAAGTTTAGGGTAATTATCCTAGAAACTGAATTATTGTCCAAGGTATTATCAGAATTTTGGTATTTTATCCTGAATCATAAGGATAACTCAAATTTTTATTTCCATAAATATAAACACTAAATAAAACTAGATAAAATTTCACTATTTTAATTCATTGCCCAAAGTAACGTAGTCTGAGTTGATTCAATTTAAATTCAAGCATTATTATACTTCAGATTCTATGTAATATAATCGTTTCCATTGAGTGCGTATTGCCTACTTTAAATATCTGTGTTCTCTCAAATATTAATTTCTCAAATTAAGAAATCAAAGCTTAATTTTATATATGCTTTTGAATGAGTTGAATTTTAGCAGGCATCCAAGGAAGGTCTTAGACATAAAGGCCACCAGTGAGAGCTTTAAATTTTAATATATATTTTCTTGTAACCTGATAATGAAATACACTACCATTCATCCCCCGTTTTAAAGTAAATAATTATCATTCGTTATATTTCAAATGATGGTATTAATTAGCAAGGGGCGTGTGTTAACTGTAATTAAATACATAATATTGGTCCCAAATGGTAAGAAGTTTAGAGAATGTGAATAAATCTTTTTGAAATTTTAAAAATTTTCACTCCAAAGAATATGAAGTCGTTGTTGCTCGCTGTAGGCTAGAAAGCTTACAATGCTAGCCAGATATAATGGGTACAATGCTACCAAACGTTGCTATATGCTAGTAGATAGAGACTTCCAAAGAGTTTTGTACAACGGAATAATGGATCCTTTTTGGAAGACTTGTGCAACTTATGAATTTTCTTTAGCAAATGTTTAATGAAGTATGTTGTACGATGTATGACAAATGTTATAAATATATGACCACATATATATAGGGTTGAGTAATTCCTCTAATCCATCATACTCCTTTGCACAGGAGAACTTTATTAAGTTTGTTTTACATAGACTAGTTATTACAAACTCTCAAACCTAACAAGACAACAACTAGCTTCCACACAGATTGCTCGAACTACTTTCAACCAAGACCCACACAAGATCGTACAGCCCACACAAGACCTTCACTTTTCTAAAGATGAATAATACTTAGCAAGAAACCTCATTCCTTCAGTTAAGTACTCCTAAAAAAATCTAAACAAACATAGTATAGTATTAAAGTATATAAGAGTCTTCAATTGGTGTTGAGCAAGTCTTCTGATTTTTGATAGTAAGCTTGAGGTTGACTGACTGAAATTTTGAACTTAGAAAATACTTGACCTTAGCTTTTCTTGCTAAAGTTTAAATCTTAAGAGTTCCAATAGTCGTTCCAATCTTACTCTTCCTTTATTTATAGTGACATAGTTTTACCCACTAAAAAGAGATAAAACTCAACATTTAACGTTTAGTCCTTTCTCATACAATCTTCATTTAATGTGGTTTGTACTATAGCTGTGGGACCGTTTCTTTTGATTTGCACCATCTGCAGTGTATTGTACAACTTTCTTCATTGGATTGACTCTTATCTTAGTCTTGCAGTTTGCCTCTATTGGTAATATTTTTGATGTGATGAGACTTGCAGTAACCTTAAACTTCCCATAGTTCATCTGATATTTAGTTTGTCTTTGCTGTAATGTAACCTGTGTAACCTGAGTCCTAAGGTAACATCCTGCTTGCAGTAGCAGATATACTTGAAGTATCCTTTATGAATTCTTCTTTGTTCTTGTAGTTTTCCTCTTAGTTTGCAGCATGTTCTTGTCCTTGGAGCTTGCAGCAAAATAATTGATTCGTCTTTCTTCCTTTTTTCTTCAGACCTAATCTAAAAGCTAAAGACTACTTAAATCTCAATTATGAGAATATGGGTTACTCTACAATCCTATTACAAATTTGTTTTGTCTTATCAAAAACTAAGCACTCAATTCCTAATACAAGATGAAATAGCAAATGTAAAAAAATGATTTGAACTCATATCACACACAATCACATTTTAATTGGTTTGATTCATTTGCTACATATTTTGTATTTAGCTTTTGTACAGACAAGTTCTGCACTGTCATAGTTCTAATTTTTCCTTTATTTCTTCCATAATCAAAATAAATTTATGATTATAGGCATAATGAGGGGACTAATATTACTAGTTTATGATACATGGACTAGTTTAACATTGTGTTAAATATTTGGCGCTTAGTGAATTAAGAACAACATTGATGTGTAACTGAACAGTTTACTTACAAAATTGAACTAACTCCATACCAAAGGGAAAATATTAGTATTGCCTTAATAGGAAAATATGATATTGGAAGAACATAAGGAAGATGAATGTCAAGAGGAAAGAATAAAAATGCAAAATTTTAATATATGATACTCCGACATTATATTTGTTAGTACTTGTTATTAGCAAAGTCTTAGTTCTCATGTATCTTTTTTTTTGAAATGGGCGGTTGAAATCCGATGGAAAATCATCGGCGAACAGGGAGGATTTATCCCCTATAAAATCGTCTCTTTGGGGCTCATTTTTACATTTCTGAGCTAAACAGATCTGATGTATCTTTGTTGTTTGATAAAACATCTAAATGAATATTGAATTTATTGTTAATCAATTAAAAGTAACTTTTCTATGCACCAATTGAATCGTACACATAATCACATCCAAACAATGCTATATCTCCAATTGTAGTATTGTTTGAATTTTTATGTACAATTTTCACCTTTTCAGCATAGTCACACCCACACAGTGGGTGATGTGATTGATGCGGCCAAAGTGGATGCTGAAAAGGGAAATTGTGCATGCATGCTGAAAAAGTGGAAATTATACATATAATCACATACAAACAATGTTATATCTCCAATTATAGTATTGTTTGAATTTATTTGTACAATTTTCACCTTTTCAGCATAGTCACACCCACTGTGTGGGTGATGTGATTGATGCGGCCAAAGTGGATGCTGAAAAGGGAAATTGTGCATGCATGCTGAAAAAGTGAAAATTATACATATGATCACATGCAAACAATGTTATATAAGGTCTATTTAATATCATTTCATACACAACATATCAACAATACATTATTTAGAGAAGTTGCTTGGAAATTTTCTAAAGAGGAGTAGCTCAACATTATTTAGATAGTTTCTCTGGAATATATTTCAGAGATATATTTTTGTTGAAAGGTATGTAATTTGAAGGATTCATATAATTATTTTTTTTTTCATTTAAGGTGGCCGAGAAAATTAATATTTTAATGCTTGAGTTTTATTCATTTAAAGCTCAAATATTAGCATAAGATCTTGTTAAAATTTATAATTTTTGTGTAAGGCTTGAGTTTTATTCTATTGATGCTTGAATTTTATAGTATAAGATCTTGTTTAAAGTTTTACCATTTTCGCATAAGAGTTGAACTGAATATTATAATGGTTGATATATATGCTTACACGAAATTAATATTTTCAAAATAAGCTTAGACGATTTGTCGAAATTATTATATTATTGCATAGTTTAGACTTACACGAAAATTAGCCTATTTCCATGATTACACGAAAATTCGAATTATTACTTAGGACAACACAAAAATCAAATTACATTATTACATAATATAGGCTTATACGATAATTAGCCCATTTCCATGCTTACATGAAAATTCAAATAGTTACTTAGGGCAACACAAAATCAAATTACATTATTGCATAATATAGACTTACACAAAAATTAACCCATTTCCATACTTACACGAAAATTAGCCTATTTTCATTCTTACACAAAAAAAATCAAATAGTTACTTAGGGCAACACAAAAATCAAATAACATTAATGCATAAAATATATTTATATGAAAATTAGCCCATTTCCATACTTATACGAAAATTCGAACAGAACCTTAGGGCAACACAAAAAATCAAATTACATTACTGCATAATGTAGACTTACTCAAAAATTAGCCAATTTCCATGCTTACACGAAAATTTGAATAGTTACTTAGGGCAACATTTCCAATAGTTATCTGGTCGTACAAAACTATTGCTCACACGACCAAAGGGGATACCCCATTTTCCCTAGCATTTAGGGTTGAGGCAGTCATATTAGTTGAGGTCAAAATGTCGACCTAGAGATCTTAGAATTACCAAGAAAAACAGAACGAGTTAGCAATGCTAGCCAATCTCGATTTAGTTAATAAGAAGAGGATTCAGTTCGAGCTTAAGAACTAGATCTACAAGCATATAAGCACAAGATACTATAACTCCAACGTCTATGCAAAGAAATTTGGGACTGTGGAATTGGTCCTCAAAAACGTTCTCCAACATACTAAAGAACTCAATTCTAGATCACTTGGTGCAATATGTGAAGGTCTTAGGCAAAATCACAAGAGCATTGGTTTTTAGTTTTAGTTGGCTTGTCCTTTTGACTTTGAAAAGATCTAGAGGCCAAAACCTAGTTTACTCGAGTCAGGTTGGCTCGAGGTGGTTAAGGCCTTGGAAGCCAAAACCTAGTTTAACCCTAAGCCTAGTCGGCTTGGGTGGTTGAAACCTTTTTTTTTTTCCAGATTTACATATATCATTATGCATGAACTGAGCAAATAGACGCTAGACTCTTTTATTATCGAAAATTGATAAAAAGCAAATAAATTATGGTTACAAGGAAATTTCCTAACACCCTAGTAATAATACCTTTTTCAGATGTTCAACATTCCATAACTTGGGAACAGTCTTTCTGTCTAGGTCAGCTATCTTGTAGGCGCCACTAACTAATGCTTTTGTGATTTTGCCTAACCAATGGGCTGAAGGACAAGTGCATGAGCCAAACCAAAAAAAGAGACTACAAAAACTTATTAAACTCAGAAAGAAAAATGATGTATAAATAAAAGCAAAATATAATTGGAGGTTGTCACCTCATAAAAAAAAGGTCATGAAAGTCGAGTAAAGAAAAGAAAAATACAAAAAGGGTGGTCAGGCCCATATCATTCAAGATACCCTGAAGGCCTGACCTCAAGAACCATATCCTTCTCACCATTACTGCCTACCACACCTGTTCAATCCTCATCTCTGGCCGCCGAGCCCTTTTCACTTTTCCTTGAAGGTGACATGGACATAAACTAATGGGAAGGACAGGCTCAAGAAGATGAGCTAGGCCTCGTGGAAAAAATTTTGACAGATTATCCACTAGATTTAGGTAAATCTCGAAGAAGAAGGCCAAAGCTGCCTGGTAGGGCTGGTCGTCAAGTTTTGAACGGGGGCGACCTGAATGACGTCCATGTAGACATAGAGATAGGCCAGGACACTTTCAGCCTTGTACATTGTCGGGCCTTGAACTTCTTTACAACCTCCATCTCATTCATGGCCGCAACCTCAGCTGCCTTCAGCTTGGCCCGGAGTTGAGCATCTCCATGGCAAGCTCAATCACTTGATGCCGGTCATGCTTCCCGACTTTTATTGCCTCAACCAAATCTTCTTGAGGTGAAATGAGTTGGGTAGATAGGGTCTCATTGAGGTGAGTGAGATGAGCTCTCCAAGTGAATAACAGCAACACAAACGTCCATATCAATACCGGACATCTACCGAGCATACCCCTCAAACTCCTCGATTCAAGCTTTGATCAAGGCTTTCATCACAAGCTTGACTCTAGGAGGAAGATTCTTGACGAGCTCAACACTCGGTGTTTTGGCCCGAGTATAACTATCACAAATGGGGCCTCCTACCCAAGTATTTCATGGTTAGTGGCATTCAAGTAGGATCCCAACCATAGATTCCCAAATATTAATGCCTTGATGATGGTTCCAGCCAGAGGAGACCTAGAAAATGTAACAACTTAAACATTGTTAATCTGGGAGTGTTTAGGCGGCGGTAACCTAACGTCGTTCAAACCCTACCCCACGATCGGGATCATGAAAATCATTATCCTAACATTGTGCTCTTTGTCTCAGCCTAAACCTTTGATTAGCTTCCTCTTATTCTTTTGGGCATAAAATGTGATGCTCTCAAATGTACCCATCTTGATGGCAATTCCGATTGGGGGAAATGGACTGAAAACATAAGAATTAAATGAAACCATAAATAAGTAAAAAAAAAAGAATAGAATAGGAAAATGTACCACAAACCTAGGTAAGCATGGGGGTTTGGAATGAATAGAGAAATGAGGTCCGCCTGAGCAAGTTTATCCTTACTACCAAGGACCTTGAACTTTGTCAAATCTTTAAGATATCGTCTCTCAAGAAACGAATCTTACGAGAGAAATCTTTCCGACCTAAAGCTTTCGAAAAGGAACTTCCACAAGGCAAGAAAATATTAATGATCAGTTTAGCAGGAAAGATAAAAAAAATTTCAATAATTACCATTATGAGTCCTGAAGTATGTCGGGCAAGAGAAATGCATTGGCTCTCCATTTGAGCTCGGCTTGGGGCTCACCCAGTCACCCTCAACCCAAAACCAGTTGGATTGCCAATCTTTCACAGGGCTAGACAGATCTTTGATCAGTTGGGGTTGGTGTCGTCTGGCTGCACTACAACAAATATGCTAAACGACAACACGAGCTTTATAATGGTTTTCAGCAATTTATGTAGTCGTAGATAAATTTACAACAATTTTTTATAAAACCACAACGGTTATTTCATACCACTATCATTGTGTACTTTTTTCGCTCAACAACAACGGTTGGCACAACTGATATTTCATACCGTTGTCGTGTATTTTTTTCGCTCAACGACAACGTTGAGACAATGGATTTTTTTACCGTTATCGTCGTGTATTTTTTTTCGCTCAACAACAACGGTTGGCACAACGGATATTTCGTACCGTTGCTGTGCATTTTTTTTCGCTCAACGATAACGGTTGAGACATTGGATTTTTTTACCGTTATCGTTGTGCATTTTTTTCGCACAACGACAATACTTTTTTCTACAGTTGTCGTTGAGCGATATTTTTAAAAATAAAATATTTGGCAGATTCGAACCCCAAGTCCCCAAACATGTTGTAAATAGAATTTCCAGTAGGCTAGCAATATCACATTAATTATTTTTACATATAGTTTTATATATCAATGTCCAATGAACTACTTAAATCACTTATGCACAAGCTCTAATTTCATCACTTGTTCCTCTCTCTTCTCCTAACAGTTGTGCTACAATCGTTTCCTCAGACGTCTTTCAACAATCGATTGAAAAAATCTCCACTGCCAACCGTTCACCGTCGCCGTCACCAACAGTTCACCGTCGTCATCGCAGCTACCAACACTTCACGTCGTGTCACATTTAGGATCGATTGTATATGAAAGATAAGAGAAATTTTGGAAGAAAGAGAAAGAAACTGAATTCTGCTATTTCATACTCTCCAAATGCATGGTAATAGGTGATAGATACACGCACTCATGTGTACAAGATGACCTATGCAAGACCAAAATAACACCGTTTGCTAATGAATGAAAAATAGAAATGCAAATACACATTTTTAAAAGTGAAACGCGAGATATCAATAACCCCAACCTAACATTGCCCCTCCTTCAAATGGCTTGACCTCAAGCCAGCAGCTGTGGATACTTAGACTGAACAACATCATAAAACTCCTAGGTGGCCTCCTCCTCAGGTAAGTGTGCCCACTGTACTAGCAATTGAGTAGCCAGACTAGAGCCTCATTTGACCAAACGTCGAGCTAGAATCTTGAGAGGTTGCAGCAACACCTTCCCATCCATATCAAACTCAGGAAGTGTATCCACCACAGCAGAAACGGGGCCTACCTTCTTCTTAAGGACATAAGTATGAAAAATAGGATGAAGCTTAGCTGTTGGTGGAAGAAGGAGCTTATATGCAAACTCACCAATCGTAGTAATAACCTGAAACGGACCTGCATACTTAGGGCTAACCTTCCAAATCTTGCTACTATATAAGGATCTTTGCCGATATGGCTTCAACTTTAGATAAACCCAATCTCCAACCACAAAAGATCTACTAGACCTCCTCTTATCTACATACAACTTCATACGTTCTTAAGCTTTCCTAAGAGATCCCTTAATTTGTTGCTGAGCCAAATGAGTGTCCTACATCAGATGAGTCACACCTTCCACAGTAGTGTGAAGATAAGGTCCCCCTCCAAGTGGCAAGGGCTTGAAACCATAGAGAGCCTCAAAAGGGCTAACCCCCAGAGAAGAGTGAAAAGTGGTGTTGTACCAAAATTCAGCTATAGGAAGCTAAATAGACCACTTCTTAGGATTGGCACTACCCATACACCTCAGATAGGTTTCTAAACACTGGTTGACTCTCTTAGTTTGGCCATCAGATTGAGGATGATAAGTCGTAGTAAGATGCTGCTCTATGCCAATCAACTTAAAAAGTTGCTGCCAAAAATGAGAAGTAAAAATCCTGTCCCTGTCAGATACCACACTTATGGGTGTTGGTCCCAAGTGGTATAAGGTTAAGAGGGGGCGCGAATTAACCTTATCAAATTTTTTAATTTTCTCCAAAAATGTTATGTCCTTGAGGAACAGGTAGCTAGAAAGCTTACTGCACGATAGGTTGCTGTACGGGCAGTGATTTAGGACTTAGACAGAGTTAAAAATGCACAGCAGAAATAATGTGATTTTCGAAGAACAGCTTTACTGCAGAATACTAATATGGTCAGATAGAAATATAGAGCAATAAATACGCAAGCAAGCTTATAGAGGTTTGAGGGTGGAGTAATTCCTCTACGTCTTCTCTACACCTTCTCAAGGAGGAACTTTGTTAAAGCAAGTTTGATTTACAATAGACCCGGCTAATACAAACTCTACTCTACACAAAACTGTCAGCTCTGTTCACACAGGTAGCTGCACAGTGACCAAACTAAGCGACCCACACAGGATCTCCACACAAGTTCCTTGACCTACACAGGATCCTTTCTCTTCTTCAGAGAGAATAACAACTTAGCAGAATTATCTCCTACCTAAGTGACTCCTAAACAGTCTATGTAGTAAGATATAAAATTCTTCAGCGGTTGAATGCAGCAAGCTCCTTAATCTTTTAAATTTTGCAAGGGAGCTGGCTTGCTGCTGCTTAGACTGAGTGACTGAGACTTGAAGGATTTGAGCACTTAGAGAATGTGCTTCACGTAGGATATTTCAATTCAGATTCCTCTCTCTTTTTTTATTGGTGCACTCAATCTTTTATTTATAGGTCTTAAGTGAGAAATTTGCCAGTTGAAAAGACAGTTTTCTACTGATGAGGTGTCTTGATCTGATTGGTTCCTTACTGATCTTCTGACATCTGTTCTGCAACGCCTCCTTTCTGTTCTGCGCCTGCCTTTTCCTTTTACTGCGCGACCTTAGTCTGCAGTCTGTTGTACTCTGTTCTTGCTGCTTTTTCCAAATGGTATTCACTGATTGGCTGGAACAAGAGTGTTTCTACCGGCTAACCAGAATGCACTGATTTTGATGTGTCTAGGAGTTTCATTTTTAAGCGAAGGAATCAGCTTCCTTGACTTGAGAATCTTCAGGTACCTCCCAGCATCTTTTGATACTTAGATACTGATTTCTTCAGAAGATGTAGCAACATGATGACCCGCAGGTAGTAGGGACTTGGCGTAGGTTCCTTTACAGAGTCTTCTTCTCTTTCCAGTATCCCTACCTTAGCTATTTTACATATGGAGACCTATCCAGATAGCTAATGCTCTAATCTATTACACGTTTTGTCTCATCAAAATCTATTACAATTTATCCTATCAATGGGCAATCCATAAAGCTTATAAATGGTGTCCAAAAATATAGAAGCCAACTGTGAAGCAGTATAAGGGTGAGATAAAGGAATAAAGTGGCTATATTTTGTTAATCTGTCCACTATCACCCAAATGGTGTCCTTGCCAGAAGATAGAGGTAATTGCTCAATGAAATCCATAAAAATATGAGATCAACCTTAAGTAAGGATGAGGAGAGGATGTAACAAACCAGGAGTTTGCACATTCTCATGTTTGTTGATTTGGCAAGTATGACATTCAGAAACATACTTCTATACTTGTTGCTTTACACCAGGCCACCAAAACACAGAAACGAGTCTTTGATAAGTGGCTGTGATCCTTGAATGACCCCCACACTGGAATCATGCATATAAGTGAGAATCTGATTCTTCAATTGGGGATCATCCCCTATCAACAACTTACCCTTGTATCTAATCAATCCATTACAATAGTTATAAAAAGACATGTTCTGAGGCACAGTCACACACTCAGCAATAATGTCCTGAACATGAAGATCATTCTGATAACTCTTCAAAACTTTAGTGATCCAAACTGGTGTCAAAATAGTGATCATAGCACAACTCAAATCCTCCCCATCTTTTCTAGACAAAGCATCAACAACTTTATTGTCAGTCCCCTTCTTATATTCAATCTTATAGTCAAAGCCTAACAACTTAGTGAGGTACTTGTGTTGGAGGGGAGTAGAGATCTTCTGCTCCAATAAGTATTTAAGGTTTTTCTAGTTAGTCTTAATGATGAATGTGTCATGCAATAGATAGGATCTCCACTTATCCACTGCCATCAAAATGGAAAGCCCCAGATTCTTAAACCCAAGAGCTTTACTCAAAAAAGTTAAAGGATGATGATCTTGTATTAAGACAGTTCCTAAACCATTATAACAAGCATCTGTCTCCACTACAAAAGGTTTAGTAAAATCAGAAAGACTAAGAACAGGAGCAATACTCATAACCACCTTCAAGGCATAAAAAGTTTCTTCAGCAAAAGCAGTCCATAAAAATTTACCCTTCTTAGTGAGATCAGTGAGAGGTTTAGCTATAACCCCATAATTTATGATAAACTTCCAATAATGACCTGTCAAACCAAAGAATCCTCTCAAGGCTTTGACTAATTGTGGTATAGGCCAGAGGATCATTGTCTTGATCTTCTCAGGATCTGCCTTAACTCCTTGGATGCTGATAATATGACCGAGGTACTTCACTTCGGATTTTCTAAAAATGCATTTTGATTCCTTAGTAAATAAACTGTGCTTGGCAAGAGTAGTAAACACGGTTCTGAGATGAAGCAAATGATCCTCCATAGATCTGCTATAAACCAATATATCATAAAAAAAACCAACACAAACTCCCTAAAAAATGCACTGAAGGTCTGATTCATGATCGCTTGAAACGTGGCTGGTGCATTGGTTAACCCGAATTGCATGACAACAAACTCATAAAGACCAGAAGAGATGACAAATGTTGTTTTATGAATATCTTCCTTAGAAACTCTGATCTGATGGTAGCCAGCCCTCAGATCAATCTTAGAAAATACGTGTGCTCCCTTTAACTCATCCAGAAGATCGTCTATTAAAGGAATAGGATAACTATCTCTCACAGTCATAGCATTGAGTTTCCTATAGTCCACACAGAACCTCCAGCTCCCATCTTTCTTTCTAACCAGCAAAACAAGAGAAGAGTATGGGCTACTACTAAGCCTTATAATTCCAGTCTGTAACATTTCCTTCACCAGTTTCTCAATCTCTTGTCTTTTCAACATAGGATATCTATAGACATATTGCTAGGTAGGGTCTGCCCCTTTCTTAATAGGAATATGATGGTCCATACTCCTCTGTGGAGGTAACTCTTTTGGTACTTAAAAAATGGAGGCAAACTCACTCAACAATGGAGTGATTAAAGGATGATAGGAACTTGTAGTGGTAGAGCCTTGAGCAGATATCAAACAAATATAAGCCTCAACCTCCTGCTTATCTTTCTGAATTTCCCTTTCTATTTGTTCCACTGTAACCATATTCAACTGAATCTCAAGTTGTATTCCCTACAATCTGATCTCCTTACCCTTTACACTGAACTGAACAGTATGCTACTTGAAATCCAATAGAATTTGCCCAAACTGACTTAGCAAATCCACACCAATCACCATATCACAGCCTCCTAGCCTTAATAGCCTGACATGAGTACTGAATTTGCAATTGCCCATCTCCCATTTATACTGAGGACACCTAGAAGTGCACTCAATTTTATTACCATCAGCTACAGTGACAATTAAAGGAGAAATATATTCAATGGTACATCCTAGTCTTTCAACCATATGAGGATCTAAAAAACTGTGAGTACTTCCAAAATCAAGCAAGATAATCAATTCCTGGTTAGCAGTCTTACTAAGCAGCTTCATAGTATCAGTAAGTGTTTGCCCTGCCACTGCATTAAGAGAAGTCTATACAGTCTTGTCCTTCACCTCAATCACATCAAATTCTAAGGTCTCAACTGGCAAATCATCACCCACCTCTCCTAGAATCAAGTACAACCTCTTACATTTATGGCCTATATGAAATATCTCATCACAGTTAAAACATAAATTCTTATCCCTCATTGTCTTTATTTCTTCCAGAGTCAACCTCTTAATAGATGGAAACTTTGGTTTACTCTGATTATTGCCACTCACAGTTGGAACATTAGGAGAAAATCTAACTGGAGGTTTCTGATTCTTAATCAACAATTTCACAATTTCCTCTTGTTGTATAGCTAATTGAATGGCTGCTAATAGTGTTTGGGGCTTCTATATAGACACTAACTTCCCAATTTCTTCCTCCAATCCTCATATAAAGATATCTATGAAGTAATCATTAGTCAAAACTTTATTGTGCTCTTTCATCAAAGCTCATATCTCTTCAAATTCACTGATATAAGCATGCACAGATCCGGTTTGCCTCAGCTTGTTAGACTGAGCAATCAAACTACCTCCCCCTGGACTCATAAACCTTTCTACTACTAACCGAGTAAACTCCTACCATGATATATTCTCTCTTTCATCCACATAATCAACAAACCAATGATCGGCTGCCACCTCTAGATTCATAGCTACAAGGCTAAGCTTATCATAATCAGACATGGTATAGTATGAAAAGTACCTGTAATACTTCATCAGCCACAATCGCAGATTGTCACCATTGAACTTAGGAAAATCAAGTTTGACTAGTTTGTCATTCATGTGATGTTAATTGCCACTCATCCGATGAATAGGCGCGGGGGATAGAATGCCAGCCTCTCGATTCACACCACCAGATTGATGTGAGCTGGATCCAATGATCACCAGAGGAGAAAAAGTATCCAAGGACTCATTTCCTTTCTCTGAAATCGAAGCTTGCTGCTCTTTCAACAAGTTTAGTATCTGAGTGCGCAATATTTGACCGATCCCCTCTAGCTTCGACTCCAAGTGAGCTTCAGTCTGAGCTTGGCCGAGAAGATCAGCCGATTGACAGATAAGGAGCTCAGAAACCTGCTGCTCCAGAGTATCAATCCGCTGACCATGATTCTTCGCAGCCATCACAACAGAGAGAAAAAAAATTAGGCTCTAGATACCACTTGTCACGTTTAGGATCGATTGCATATGAAAGATAAGAGAAAATTTGGAAGAAAGAAAAGGAAACTGAATTCTGTTATTTCATACCCTCCAAATGCATGGTAATAGGTAATATATACACCCACTCATGTGTACAAGATGACCTATGCAAGATCAAAACGACACCGTTTGCTAATAAATGAAAAACAAAAATGCAAATACATGTTTTTAAAAGTCAAACGCGAGATATCAATAACCCCAACCTAACACGTTGCCATCGTAGCCACGAACAGTTCACCATCTCCAAGAAAGATTTCAGGGTGGGGTGACATTGGAGGTCCAATCTCGAGCAAGTTCTCGACTTCGCGGCCGCGAAGAACATCCACCTCCCCAAATTATTTTCCTCCAAGTTTATTTCCCCTAAGATTGTTTTACTGTACATAACAATGCTTTTCTCTCTCCCTCCCTCAAACAAATTGATACCCAAATCGTCACAAAAATAGCCGGCTCTCTCTTTTTTTCTCATCGGCAGCGGCACTAGCGATGGTGACTCTCTCCTCTTATTCTACCAAGTAAGTGTTAAATGATTAATTTGGGTTCCACTGTTAGTCATTTCAGAAATTATAATTTAGTTGATCGATCATGTCGACTGAATTCCTTCGTCATCCCTCTTATAACTTTAAATAGGCACAAATCAGATGTTATATATTTGATGAGCTTTTATGATCATTGATTTTGATTTCAAATGTGTAGACCCTTTAGATTGAGTTAGAATTTGAAATAGAACTTATAAGGTTTTATTTTTGAGACCAATCTATTACAGTCATCTAGCTAGTGTACTCATTTTATAATAAATTTCAAATCCATTTCATTCTTATCAATTAAGTGTAATTGGATTGGATTGGATTTCAAGGACTTGCAGCTGATTCTTTTTTGATAATTTATTGTGATTTTTTGGCTATTTTTCAGGCTTTGAAAACTCCTCCGATCAGTAAAGAAGGTGAGCTTATCCAATTTGAGTTTACATTTACATAATGTAGGAGTTGTGTTCCCGCTAATTTGAATTGTTAGAACGTGTGTTATTGCCATGTTCATATGTTATAGTTGTAAATGTTACAAAGATTAGTTCTTTTTTAGTACTAATTCTCTGTAACTTTGGTTGTTATTGTCTTTTACTTACCATTTTGTATGTGGTTGTGATAACAATATGTCCCCCTTGAAATTCTCTTTATCAACCAATTTACTTTTGTAATACATTAACTGCCAGTGGAGGGTTCTTTGTCTCTCACCGAGCAGCTGAGAAAGTCTGTCCTCTGCTTGTATGTTCGATCAGCACTTACTTTACTATGATCTTGCTATGTTTTGATAGATGTTGTAATTATTTGGTCTGTTTTCAATATGGTTCTTTAGGATTATTTTCAAACTTCTCTCTGCTATGAATTAATTGCAAGGTATCTTCATGTCAATGAATGAAAGTTCTGGCATATATTTCGTGGTGAGTTGTCAAAGATATTATGCTAAACTTTTTCTTTTCTTTTCCAATTTTACTAGTAGCAATTGTTTAAAATGTTTGATTATGCTAATCTTAATGCTTTAAGACTATTTATTTTACAGAAATCCTACATTCTATATTATTATAGTGATGAAATTTTTCCTACATTGAACTTTCTATGATTCTTGGTTATATCAGTTGAGTGGACAAGAGATTAACATGTGACTAAAATTTAAACATCTACAGGAATGATTTCCGAATATTGTCGTTCTTAATTTTAGGGGTGGGTGGAGGGGGCTATGAGCACTTTTATGGTCATATAAAATGATCAACTTCTGGAGATGGCATTTTCAGTTTTAGTAGTTACTTGAAAGAATTCTTGCTTACATTTTTTTTTCAAGCTAAATGACAGTTTAGAAGGTATTAAGAGAAGTTATCAGGTTTAATTTTATTCGTATAAAAAGTTGAACTTAACTGTATGGTAACTATGTAATACCGAGGCCTGCTGTGTGAAGACATAGTGAGAAAGCTTAGAAATAAGAAGATATGAAATTACTTGTTATGCTAGTATGCTATGCTTATCCTTACCTTACCTGTAAATTGTAGGACTTGATTATTAGTTAGAAATGCATTTTCATGCAAAATCTGAGTTTAATGCCATAAACATTACAAGAAACATAAAAGCACATATTAGTATATTTACGGATTCATATTATCATTTATTCCATATATATTCCGGGTTCATTGTTTGTTGCTCTGTTGATTTCTGTTGGTTACTATAGTAGCAAGATGTGTCCCATTTCTAATCATGAATGAGAACGGTGGATGCAAATAGGAGGATTCTTGATAGAAAATCCATAATATAATGTTATTATTATACATTTTTAGTGTTTTTCTAGCTGAAGTTATAAAGGCAAGCTTGCTAATAAAAGGATATGGTGGCATTTCTATTTGAGCTTAAGTTGTGACATTATGTTTTTTTCCCCAATGATGTGCATTTTTTTGCACTGTAGTATTTTGGTAATTTTTTCCATTTCTTATGGTGATAAGTTCACCTCTAAAAGATGTAAATACTTAAGACCCAGAATCGAATTTTTGTGTCATAGGTAACCCATATCACATGCTTCCTTCTTACTCTGCAAATCAGATTCATAGTTTTTACTGACAGAATCTAACTGTCTGGAATCTTATTGATTTTCTTTTTTCTCATCCTTTTTTTTTGGGTGTGGGAGTGCATTACACTGAGAGTGGATGAGGTATCCTCATTTACAAAAAAAGTCCTTCAAAAAAAGCACTCTGGGCATGATCTTGGAATGGTCTGCACCTTATCATTGACATATCCCATTCATCACAGGATGTTATTGGGGAAGATACCAACATCTGATGGTCCAACAAATGCTTATACTTTTATCCGTGGCAGGTGGGTTGGTATGTTGTTGAGATGCATGTGGAAAATACTTTCTTTTTCTCCCTTCCCCCTCTCCTCTTCTGTTGTGGTTGTAACTGTAGTCATCATTTATTGTCCCAAGACATATTGTAAATGAAATTTCCAGAACAATCTATTAATTAACTCTAGTGATACCATCTCTTACATTCATAACATAAAGTACACTTTGATGTGGTTTGCTTGATGTAGGCTACCTTGAGGAACCTTTCTTTATCATGTTTCTCCCTTTCTCAATTGTTGAGCTCTTGTATATTTTTGCTGGTTAATCGCTGGATTCCTAATTATCTTGTTTGTTGATTTCTTCTCTCTTATTCTCCATTCATGTATTAGCTGATGCTCTAGCTTCTTTCTTGAATGGAAATTATTATGTGTTGTTTAATTTTTACAAAATATTATATCTTTTTCAAGAATTTGTGCATTGGTCAACGAGGGGAGGTATATGAAGTGAATGGTGATCAAGTAGCTGTTGTTTTGGATAGTAGTGGCAAGACAGTGGACGAAGGAAAGGACATAAAAAGTGTAGAACCTTCTTCAGAACCTTCAGTTTGTTGGCTTGATGATACATATTTCTTGGTGGCAAACCATAGTTATGAGAAGAATCTTTGTGCATGTTGCCTTGGCACTTTTAATCTAGTCTGCACCATTTTGCTATGATATATATACTCATGACTGGCCATTCCATTTCTTGAGTCCTCTCTCTTGTTCATTGGAAGTTGAGTTGTGAAATCCTAGATGGAAGAAGCACAAAACTTCTGAAAGTTCTTTGTGTTTGTATTTCAACTGTGGTATTTTCTTTCTTCATATTTTAGCATAATATAATGTTATTATTATTATACTACATTGATCAAGAAAATACTAGATTGAGACACGATAAAAAATAAAAGATTCTAAGAGGTTGTGACCATATAAAACTAAGATTCTAACAATACTTTATTTAGTAATGATATGAAATGATGAAAACATACATTTGCATTTAGAGATATGGTTTTATTTCTTTAAAGTTTTGTTTGACAAATTTGAGAAATCTATATTGAATTTCTGCATGCGGCATTGCCTGAGGTATTCTAATTCCTTATAAAGGATAATACTTTGGCATTCATTTCTAATCCATGGATTTGATACTGATTCTTCTTTCTTCTTGATGGAATTACGATGTTTATATGATTAAATGTTACAGAATATAAGTTATCTCCCTGGCCTTTGGAACGACATGCATGTGGTAACTATTTCTAAAAAACAGCACATTTAACCATATTTATAGAGACTTTTCTAAAAAGTCAAGAAGTTTTTCAGGTACTTCTTTCAGTGGATGTTTTTTTTTAACAGGTGTTTATTCGATTTATTACAGAATAAGCTTTTATAACCTTCAGCCTGTGCATTTTGCTTGCTTGTTTATTTTGTTGCTGGTGTGTATATGTGTGTGTTTTCTTCTGAGCTAACTCTTTTTTATCAGGTGCATGAATGATATATACAATATCTTGGCCATGCGTGTTGTTCCCATTGCAGCAGCTGAATCAAATCTCAATTTTAAGTAAGTTCTCAATTCTTATTCTGAAAAGTTTTGCTCTTTCTACTGAAAATAATTGTCCTGCAGTAGCTGAATCAAATCCCATTTTATTTAGGCAATAAAAAGGATTGAAGACTGTGAGGAACAAGTTATCCTAGGACCGGTATAAATCATAAATCAACAGGTAGATGAACATATATATCATGATCAACATTTGCTTTTGATGCTATATTGCCATGCATTCTATATGTACATTTTGCTTCCGTATTTTTTATTTTAAATATATCAGATCTTCAGTGTACATCTCAAATTGGTTAAAACTCATCTATTTCGTGAGTTTGTTTGCAATAGATGTTCAATTCGTTGTTTGGGTTCTCGATAAACTAATCTAGAGTTTTGAGATATCCTTCAATCCAAAAAAGGGATAAACTCAATACATATATTAGCTAATTAAGAACAAACTGAAAAGTGGAAACCAAATTAAGTTGCAAGTTGCAGCTCAATCCATGTATATATTAGCTTCTAGCCTTTTTTATTTTTTAATTGAGGTAGAAAACAAGTTTATCCAGATCAGATTCCTTCAATGTTCAATCTTGTTTGAATTTGAAATTTTCAGAAACCATTTCTTTATTAAGTGGCAACTAGTGGAGTTAAAGCTTCTACCAAAAGTTGTCCTTAAGTACAACTCTATCTATATTAAGTATATTCGTAATGATGAGGATACCAGTTTTGCTTCTGATTTTAGCTATGTTACTATGCATTCTATATGTACGATGTAACATCCTGATTCTTTTGTAAATAAAACTTTAACCGAGACATTACTCACTTAAAAAAATTCACTCTTTCAAACGAATAAAGATAAATAAAAATCAAGAATAATTTAAAATTCAAGATTTATTATAAAATATACGTTTCCATAATTCATAAAATATCACATTTACAAATAAAAACTTCTGTAACCTTTGATCATCGGCTACCAGCATCCACCGCTCACGCGCCACGCCTTAAACTCCTCAAACTGAAAACATTTTTAAAAAGGGGGTGAGTGACAATAGTACACTCAGTGGGGTGGGGAACTCGGGATGACATGAAATAAATTTGGAAGATTTTACACACATGCCAAAACATGATTTTATCACATAAAATAGATTTTCGTAAAATGTTTATCTTTTACTAAAAACCGTAGAAATAGATCACTTCAACACTTGGCTTAAATCATTTTAAAAAAAGTAAGCATCCATCTCAAATCAGTCATCCTTCACATTCAAACATCACTTTTCACATAATTTACGGTGCTTAGCCGCCATGAAAGCATTTTACGGTTCTTAGCCGTCATGAAAATATTTTACGGTTCTTAGCCGCCATAGATGTGGTTCTTAGCCACCATAGATACGGTTCTTAGCCGCCATAGATGCAGTTCTTAGCTGCCATAGATACGGTTCTTAGCCGCCATAGATGTGGTTCTTAGCCACCATAGATGTGGTTTTTAGCCACCATAGATACGGTTCTTAGCCGCCATAGATGTGGTTCTTAGCCACCATAGATGTGGTTCTTAGCCACCATAGATACGGTTCTTAGCCGCTATAGATGTGGTTCTTAGCCACCATAGATGTGGTTCTTAGCCACCATAGATACGGTTCTTAGCCACCGTACATGCACATGCACACATATTCACATCAAACATACACATATCCAACATACACATGGAAGCACATTATTTTAACATAACACTTAGTTGAAATTCGGAATCATATCTTATTGCTCATATACATACATTAACTTCACATCATTCTTCACTTTTGCATTCATAGTAAACATTCACAATCCATCATGTGCTTTGAAACATTCATTAATCATATCCATCATATCACTTTCATTTTCACATATAACATCTCATGCATTCAGCACGTATACCCAACACATTTCATATAGTATAATAGTTCGTAATTTAAATACTTCGTAAATTAAATATTTTGAAAGAGGTATCAATACCGACATAATAATTTTCCCCACATTTAATAATAATCTTAAAAGATTGCATAAACTTTATAATATCTTAATTTAAAGAAATTACCCCACCTTATTCGGTGGTTACCACGTGAGCAGCAAGTGTCAAAGATCCCGTATCCCAAGGTTTCAAACCAACAGGTAGCCTACATAATTTACAATGTTTCTTAGATCTTTATTAAATAAAATTAACGATTTAAACGATATAGAATCGGATACTATCTATCGAGATGAGACGGATCGGAACGGAAGGCTTAACGATTGAGGTTGAAGAAACAAGATGGAAAGATCAGTTTGTATAGTTGAGGTAAAAGAGAATGAATTTTGGATCACAACAAAACAAGAATGAGCTTAATCGGAGTTGAAAAGAGCTCAAACGGAGCGTTTTAAGATTTAGGGGTATTTTGGTAATTTGGTCAAAAGGTTGACTTTGACCGGGACCCACGACCCCCGGTTATCGATATCTCGTTGGTGATGACTCGATGATAAGGTACGATGAAAATAAAATGAGATTCGGATCAAAAACGAATCGAAAATACGCCGTCGCATGCGTTCCCGGTGACGGGAAAATTTCCCGACGGCGTCTCCCGTCGGCTGGCTAGTTTTCTAGGCAGCGGGACAGGTTGCTCCCGTCGTCGGCCTGCTCAAGCAGCCACCTTCCCGGCGCCACCCTATGCCATCGACCCTTAGTCCTCCGACTAGCCCGTACCGTCGGCTACCAGATCCCGCCATCCCTCGCCGGATTCCGGCATGAATAGTTCCTGAAAAACAGCCTCAAAAACCTTTCGTCACACATTTCGCAAACTCCTTGCAACAACCCTCCTTTCTAGGTCATTTTCCGGCATCGGCGCCGCCACCCATGGCGGCGCCACCCCTCCAGTGGCGAGCCCACAACTCCGACAGTCCCTCCAGCACCTGCAACGGTGAGAAAAAGAACGAGAGAGAGAGAGAGAAAAGGTGGCAAGAAACAAAGGTTGGGGTTTTGGAGATGGTTTTTCGTCGTTTTCCGGCGAACGGAGAATCAAAATTGAATTCTGGAGGTTGCCCTAGACTCGTATCATCGAGGGCTACGTTATATACAAAAATCAGCCAAAACGGACGGGTTTGACTTTTTCAGGCAACGGCAGCGGTGGTTTTTCACCATTTTCCGGCGAACGGAGAATCAGAATTGAATTCCGGAAGTTGCCCTAAACTTGTATCGTCGAGGGCTACGTTATGTATGAAAATCAACCAAAACGGATGAGTTTGACTTTTCCGACGAACTCCGACAGCGGCAGCGGCGGCGGCGGCGACGGAAATATAAAATTAAAAGGAAAGAGAGAGAAGAGAAAGACTTACGTGTATTCGACGCTTTTCAGCTCGTTCGAAGAAATGGTGAAAATGAAATCGAATGAGGGCCTATTTATAGAAAATTTTGAAAGTTACTATTCATGATAAGATTTCGTTTCTCGTTTTTCCGAAACTTCGTATTTTGCCCATCTTTTTGCCGTTTGAGCTACGGGTATCCGATTGACTTCTAGTTCATTTCTATCTTCTCATTTTTCCGTTACGCATCTAATGGTTTAAAAATATTTTATGTTCCATGTTTATAAATATTATCCCTCTAAAACCGATCGTTAAACAATATCTGAAACGCACGTAATTAAATTAAACACTCAAGAATTAAAACACATAAGATATTTTAATTAAGATTTTACTTATTTACTTATCAATTATGCTTCATTTTTATCTGGGCGTTACATACGAGTTGATTCCATATTCTTGATTTTGACTATGAAGTATATTCTTAATGATGAGGATATCAGTTTTTCTTCTGATGCTATGTTGTTATGCATTCTATATGTATGTTTTCATTCCGTATTCTTGATTTTGACTACGAGGTATATTGTTGATGATGATGATGATATTTTTGAGTTGTTATTTCTTGGTGAAATTGCTGTCTAGTTGGCTTCAAACGGGACCTCATGAATGTTATTTAAATGTCTAGTTTTCAGTTTAGGAATGTAAATTCTCTTCCTCAATAGCATATTAACTATCAGAATTTCTTATAAATTTTAACCATACGGTTTATCTTTAGTAGATGGTTAAAACAAATTCGCAGTACATACAAATGTTATTAATTTCTAATTATCCTATTTGGTCTTGTAACTGAAGGCAAATTAATTTACATAGTCTTGAAGGTCTTGGTTTGTTGATTGACTATTTTAAACCTAGTATGGATAAAGAATGGATGTAAAAGGATAGGTTATCACATGAGTATGTGGCTTGAGTGAAATCTTTCATGCATTTTGCAATGCAAAATGAAAGAGATCTTAATGCAATATCTTGCTCATGTATAACATGTGGTAATTTAACTAAGAAAACGGCTGAACTTGTAAGGTTGCATTTGTTGTCTAATGGAATTGATTTAACATATCGTACATGGATATAGCATGGAGAAAGAACCAATTCCGGATACTCAATGAATGATAATGTATATGTTGGGGATGATGATCACAATATTTTCTCACAATATTTATGTTGTTACGCAGTTCACACAAGATGAATACTCCAAAGAAGAAATAGATGAAGTACGTTCGGAGTGGCCAACATGTGTCCACCGACACTTGCAAGAATACTAGCTGGGTACTTTGTAATTCTTAGTATTAAGAATTATTGATTTTGATAATGAACACTTTGTTATTTCTGATGTTCTTTTGTATAATGAGAATTGTAGTAAACTTTACGTTAGTTTGATCGATCTTAGCAATCCACAAGATATTGATAGTAATGTGACGATGGTTTCGGTTGCAATTAAAATTTCAAATGCTTAGAAATTGCAAATTTTTTATTTATATGCTCTATTATGCATTACAACAGATTGTAAAGGTGGTGGTGTTGTTGTAAAAGAACAGGATAATACAAAAAAAATATGAAAACAATCAGATAAAATTAATGACAACGGTTTTTAACCTTGTCGTTATGATCTTCGAAAATAGTTAATAATCATTGTAAATCCATTGTCGAAGACAGTAACGACAACGGTTAATAACTATTGTGCAGACGATATGAAATGTGCTCTCAATTACAACAGTAGACAAAACTGTTATGTCAACCATTGTCGTTATTATCTACGACAACAGTTAAAAACCGTTGTAAATATTAATGGTTAATAATCGTTGTCCAGCATTGTAAACCAGCTCTGGAATACAGCAGTTGGCCTACCATTGTGCAAATCGTTGTTGTAGACATCTACGACAACGGTTAATAACCGTTGTGGAAGATGAGGTCTACGACAACACAATCTTCCAATATAGTAAATAGAGGTCTACGACAATGGTTAATAACCATTGTCGTTATGCGAATTTCTTGTAGTGCCACTAGGTAGTAAAAGCCCCTTTTGATGCAAGGAGTCAGTCAGTTGTACACCCAACTGAGCTCTTTTGGGGTAAGGATACCTAATTATATCTATGAAATAAGATGAGTAACCCGAGTATGGAAGATCAGTTTTCATGTGCAACTGGGTAACGCTTATCTTCTACATTAGAGGTGTTAGGTTAGAATGGAAGTTAGAGGAAAACGAAGACCAGCCTCCAACGAACAAAGATTAATTGCTATGCAATTCTTAAACGGCTTGTCCATCCACTCTTATGAGGTTGACATGTTGAAGATAACGCTACATAGAATGTTAAACCACACATTCCATTTGTCCAGCTCATCTTTGGAGACAACAAACTACCACTCAAAAGCCAGAGACTATTCGATGGGATTTATGTCCGGTGATACCGACTAGAGCTGCCATCGATCGACACACCCATTGGAATATAGGTTCGAGCCAAATTAGATGTCCCCACATCCTCAGCTTTGATCATCTGACCTACAAGTTATGCCATCGAGGTGCTCGGGGCCTTATCTGAGAATTATAATAAACTAAGATTCAAGTCCTCCGAGATATATTGTGGCTACTCTACACCTCAATCATAATCCTGAACATTTCTCCAATCGGATGATGATTCGGAAGATATAATTAATAAAGTAAAAAAAGAAATAAGTTACCTAATACGCTTACATGGACGGTAAAGTCTAGATGAAAATCCTAGCTTGGTAAAGTCTAACTAGATTTGAGAGAGAATTTGGCAAGGCTTTTAGGTTAGTAAGAAAAAGCATGAGAAATGAAGTGTGAAATTGCCTCTATTTATAGAAGACGAGATGGTGTTTCATCTTTTGGAGCCATGAGATGTGGGTAAATGTCAACTCGAATGACCCAAATACATCATCAAGAAGATCATAGTAGGACCTCTCAATGCTCGACACTTGGATACAATGCGATCTCTAGGATTCGGCCACAACTAGTTTAAGATATAGAGAGAATTTCCTCTCAAGCAAATATTTATACACGTTTTATCCAATCATATTTGACTAGTTAGAATAGTCTAACCTAAATTGCCCGAGTAAACATCAAGCCTTTTGTTCACTTTATTGCTTTCTCTAATATTTTAGAGATCAAATCTTTCAAATCGGATCAGTTTATTTTAGGTGTTCACCTAGTAATATCTTCAACATATTCAGACATCAATAATAACTAAACCTAAAACCCATCTAAATTTTAATATTTAAACCCTAAATTCTAATAACATTTTGGAAACATTTTGACACATGCATTAATCTACCAAATTTTCAACTTTCTGTCTCTACAATAAAACAAATCAACTTAGCATTACTAATATTAAGTTTAAATAGCCCCGTGAACCTAAGTTCAAATTAAACTTTTCACATATATTTTCAGACGTTTCCTTACGAGAGAGAGAGCTTCAACTTAAAAAATTTACTTTAATTTATGAATAGTTCGATTAAGTCCTACAACAAGCTCTTGTGCTTTGTAGGAAACACAAAAGAGGAGTCGAGTTAAGTTCGTATAAGAAGTAGAAGCCTTGCAGGCATCATTCTTTAAAGGTGGGGGTAATTTCTTTAAATTACTTTGTTATGAATTTCATGCTCTAAATTTACGAAATCTCTTGTGAGTGCTAATAAATATAACTATGACTGATGATCGATTGATATAATTGCTTGTAATATTGAATGATTTAAGCTACGTTATTGTTAGTGATTGTTTAATTATTGGATTATATGACTAAGATCTTTGTGATTGATGAAATATCGGGTTTGAGTCCCGAGATAGATCGGGTTTGAGCCCCAAGATAGATCGGGTAAAAGCCCTGAGATGAAGATAAGATGGGTTAAACCCCACACTCATGTAAGGCAAACTACCAAATATTTGATTGTTGTAATTTATGTTTCGTATTTTATCTCTAATTACCATGTTCCTTATATTTGAAGTTACTTTCACTGAGTGTCCTTCGTGCACTCATCTCTTTATATATTTTCTTCTTATAGATCCAAGTTTTGACAAGAGAAGCGGAAGGAACATGCTCTATCTTTTAATCGTAAATAGCATGTTCTTCCAGTGCTTCTAAAAACCCTAACATCACTTAAATTCTAAATATTTTAGCAATTCCACAATTCGATCAACTAAATTAATAAGCTTAAATATTTGAAAATCACAAATATATTACTAAAATCAACTTAGCATTATACAATTACATAATGTATAACTTCAAGTTCAACTAATTAAAATTATAGGTTTTGTTAGAATTAGCTTCAAGAAAACACACACTTAACTTGCAAACCACAAGTTATACTAAACACTCAAGATCTTAAGCAACTTGATCTCAATCACACAACAAGAATCAATAATTAACTAAGACTCAGTAATTTACGTTGTTTTGGCATATAAAACATACATCCATGGGAGAAATGAGAGGGAATTTTATTGAATCAAATCTTTATGAAATGAAGAATACAAGAACTCAAAAAACTGACTAACTCTTAATCTTTCTTCTAATCTCTTGATCTCTCTTATACTCTAAATTGTAGATCAACTCTGACTCTTTATATGATTACATTTATAGAACCTATAGCAACTGAAAGGAACAAATTTAACCAACAAACAAACTGCTATTTTAACAGAAAGTAGCATGCTTGAAAACCCCAAAAACAGATTTTTTTAAGCTCTTCTTCAAGCCTTTTAATTTCCCATTTTTCATGTTATAGAAACGCACTTTCAGAAACATGTTTCTTTAAGTGGAACACGTTTTCTTGTTTATTCAGCAAATGGATGAAAAAGATGCTAACACTTTATCAATTCTCTACCTTCAGCTTCATTTTTCCTTCTTTCTTGATAAATCAGTTTCTCTAGCTAGCTTTCTTACTTCATGTGACCTTGACAACTGATCTTCTAATTAGTCCAATTAATTCCATGTATAACTTGAATTTTGCATTAGGTAGAGCTTTAGTAAATGCATCAGCTGGATTCTCTTCTGTTGGAATTTTGCTGATTTTCACAACTTCATTCTCCACCTTATCTCTTATAAAGAACAATCTTTATATCAATGTGTGTTATTTTCTTATGATACCCTTGATGTTTGGACATATAAATTGCACTATTATTATCACAGTGAATGGTAACACATCTCCGAAATAGCACAAAGTCCTTTAGAATTCACTTGAGCCAAACAACTTCTTTTACAACATCTGTCAACGCTATAAACTTAGCTTCTATGGTTGAGAGTGCCACCACTGATTGCTGAGATGTTCTCCAACTTATTATTGTCCCAAATAAGATGAATACATATCCTATAAGAGACTTCCTTGTATCTATATTTGATGCATAATCAGCATCAACATAGCCAACTATAGGAATAGAACTTTCATACACCTTTCTAAACCTTAAACCATGATCTACAGAACCATCCCGATTTCTCATCATATACTTAACTTTTTCCCAATGAGCAACACCTGAATTTGTCATGTGTCTACTAATTATGCTCATTGGATAAGCAAGATCAGGCCTGTAACACACCATGACATACATGGTGCTCCCTACTGTATTAGAGTAAGGAATCTTCATCATCTTGTCTGCTTCTTGTTGTGTCTTTGGACACTGATCCTTTAACAATTTGATATGTTGACCAATAGGAGTTGTACTGCTTTTAGACTAATTCATTTGATATCTAATCAAAACCTTCTTTAAGTTATTTGATTGATCAAACATCACTTCCCCAACTTCTTCATCTCTACTGATATCCGTACCTAACATTCTTTTTGCCTTGCCTAGATCTTTCGTCTCAAATTCTAACTTCAATAAAACTTTAACTTCAAGCAAGCCGTTAACAGAAGTGCTAGAAATAAGCCAATTATCCACATACAATAATAAGAATGTGTGTGCGGTGTCATCATACTTAATGTAAACACAATTGTCATACTTGCTCCTTATAAAGTTAATCTTCTGCATATATTTATCAAACCTGAGGTACCATTGCCTTGGACTTTGTTTGAGTCCATAAAGAGATTTCCTAAGCAAACAAGTTTTATTCTCTTTATCAGCAATATGCAAGCCCTCTGGAATCTTTATATAAATCTTCTTTTCTAGCTCTCCATGTAAGAAGGTTGTAGTCACATCCATTTGGTGAAGGTGCAAATCGAATTGAGCCACCATTGCAAGTAGAATTCTGATAGAGCAATGCTTTACAACTGGTGAAAAAATCTCTATATAATCGATTCTTTCTTTTCGTGTAAAATCCTTGGCCACCAGTCTAGCTTTAAACCTGACTTTTCCTCCTTTAGTAGCCTCCACCTTTTTCTTGAAAATCCAATTGCATCCAACTAGCTTTTGATGTTTTGGTTTATCTACTATTTCCCAAGTAGAATTCTTGTCTAAAGAGTAGAGTTCTTCTTGTATAACAATCAAACATTGCTCTTTTTTCTTGTAGCTTACAACTTCATGATAGTTTTTTGGCTCTTGAGTGTCAATCTCCTGAGCTGCAAGTAAAGCAAATGAAACATTATCAGCATAACGAAGCCTATTAGGTGGTTTAACAAGCCTCTTGGACATATCTCTAACTAGCTGATAATTAGCTAGTTCATCTTGTTCATCCTCCTATCCACTTGTTGTTGAATCATCATTATCAACTCATATTCTTGAGCATTATCCCTTATCTTCAAAGACTCCACCTCAAACTGAGACTTCTCATTATTTTTAGAAGTGCTGGTCCCTTGATCATCATTTTTAAGTGGCATCTTACTTTCATCAAACACCACATCCCTACATATTATGCATTTGTGATTTCCTTTCTCCAAACACTAGAGCTTATATCCTTTCACACCCTTTGGATATCCCAGAAACACACATTTTAGAGCCCTTGGCTCTAGCTTATCTTGCTTAACAAGAGCAAAGACCAGGCATCCAAATACCCTCAAACCAGTATATTCTGCAGGTGCACCATTCCATCTTTCTTCCGGAGTTTTAAAATCTATGGTTGAAGAAGGGCTCTTGTTGATTAAGTAAACTTCAATGGTTGCAGCTTCTCCCCAAAAATTCTTAGCCATTCCAAAACTTATCAGCATGCACCTAACTTTATTTAGAATTGTTTGATTCATTCTTTCAGCTAAACCATTTTGTTGAGGAGTTCTAGGTACTATTTTGTGTCTTGCAATCCTTTTGATTTGCAGAATGTATTGAACTGGTCTGATGTGAACCTTAAACCATTATCTGTCCTCAGGTATTTGAGTCCTCTTCCATTGAGGTTTTCAGTCTCAGTCAGCCAATCCTTGAAAGTTTGAAATGCTTCATCTTTGGTTTTCAGAATATAGATCCACACTTTTCTGGAATACTCATCAATAAGAGACACGATATAACTTCCCACATTTCTTGTGTGAGTTCTAGACGGTCTTCAAAGAGCATAATATACATAACCAAGGGGAGCTTTGGTTGTATGAGCTCCAGTTTTGAACCTTAACTTCTTTACCTTTCAAAGAATGCAGAATTCACACAAGTCAAGACTTGTGATTTTATCTTTTCCAAACATTTTCTGCTTTGCAAGCTCTTGCAATCCTTTCTCACTGATATGTCCTAATCTTCTGCACTATAGCAGTGTTCTATCCATTTATAATGCTGAGTTAGCTTCTACAAGACAGATCTTACCATTTTAAAAGTAAAGCTCATTCTTCCTGTCCCTTTTCATCACAGTCAATGACCCTTTGGATGCACTTAACGAGCCTCCCTCTAACTGAAACTTATAGCCTTGAGAATCTAACATTCCAAAAGAAATCAGGTACCTCTTGAGTTCAAAAACATATCTGACTTGTGATGAAACTCTTACAACTCCGTCATACATGCTCTAGAAAATAGAGTCAATTCATTTGACCTTACAAGATTGATCATTACCAAGTAACACTAAGCCACCATCCTGTAATTTAAAATCTTGAAACCATTCCTTCATAGGACTCATATGGAAAGAATAACTTGAATCCAAAACCCATTCTGAGCTGATTTTAGTTGTTGTGATTGCCAACTCCTCTGTAGATTCATAACCTGAGTTGGTAACAGTAGCTTCAGTGGTTTTGTTTGCTTGATTCAATTGAGTCTTCCCTTTGTTTTTCTTGAATAGCTTGTACTTCATACAGTCCTTTTTATAGTGTCTTGGTATGTGGCAATGGAAACAAGTGTTGTTTTCAATATCATCTGTAGACTCTTGTGCTCCTGTTTTTCTAATTTCTTAATAGCTTGTTTGTGATCTTGCTTCTGAAACCTCTTATTTTGTCCACCTTGCTTGATTGTCAGACCTTCATTATTAGGTTCTATTTTTGCTTCATTATTCTTGGACAATTCTTTAGACTTGAGAGTAATGACCCCCTCATCAAGAGTGATGGTATTTTGTCTTCCATACAATATGGTATTAGTGAAGTTTTCAAAGGACTTAGGCACAGAACGAAGGAGCATGAGTGTTTTATCTTCTTGAGTCAAAGTAACTCAAATATTCTCTAGATGATCATGGATTTTCGGAAACTCTCCAAATTGATCAGTAACTGACTTTCATCAAACATCTTGTATGTATAAAACCTTTTCTTCATATACAACCGATTTACCAAAGTCTTGGCCATATACAAGATTTTCAGTTTATCCCAAACATCCTTTGCTATTTTTTCTTTTGCTACTTCCCTAATAACTTTGTTTCCTAGGCACAAGATCACAGTACTGTGAGCCTTCTCAAGGAGTAACACCTTTTCTTCTCAGGGAGAGCACCAACACCCTTTAAGGAAATGGCTAATCCTTGCTACACTAATAGTGCCTTGATCTTGATTCTTCAAAGCCCAAAATCTTCCTCACCATTGAAACGCTCCACATCGAATCTTGCTGCATTCATTTCTTGAAACTTTCAATTTTCCAAAAACGGTGCCAATTGTCAGTATTAGCTTCAAGAAACACACTTAACTTACAACCACAAGTTATACTAAACAATCAAGATCTTAAGCAACTTGATCTCAATCACACAACAAGAATCAACAATTAACTAAGCTCAGTGATTTACATGGTTTGGCATATAAAGTCTACATCCACGGGAGAAATGAGAGGGACTTTTATTGAATCAAATCTTTACAAACTGAAGAATACAAGAACTCGAAAAACTGACTAACTCTCAATCTTTCTCGTAATCTCTTGATCTCTTTGTACTCTAAATTGTAGATCAACTCTGACTCTCTATGGGATTACATTTATAGAACCTATATCAACTGAAAGAAATGAATTTGACCAACAAATAAAACTACTATATTAACTGAAAGTAGCATGCTCGAAAACCCCAAAAAATGATTTTTTAGAGCACTTCTTCAAGCCTTTTAATTTCCCATTTTTTTCTGTTATAGAAACGCACTTTCAAAAACACGCTTCTTTAAGTGGAACACGTTTTCTTCTTTATTGAGCAAATGGATAAAAAATATGCTAACACTTTATCAGGTTTGATTGATAACTAAAATAACATTATACTGTACTAAAAATAACAATATAACTTAAACTAATCAATTAGAAACTAACAACTTATAATTATAACAACTAATAACTAACAACTAAACTAAGTTTCTAATACTATACTAACAACAAATATTATAGCAAAGTAAAGACTAATTAAATCCTTAACTAATAAATATCAACTAAATGAACATTATAGAAAATTAGAAACTAATAAGTTTAATTAACATTAAACTATATTAAAATCTAAAATTAAGTTTAGTTTACATTATACTAATTAGAAACTATTAAGTTTCAAATAGCAACTAACTCAGAAACTAACATTTGCTAACATTAATTAAACATATTATTAATTAAAAAATAATAATTAGCTAGTACTTAGCAAAAAAAAACACATTTCAACTAATATTAACATTAGTTAGCAACTAATTAGCAAATTAAACTTCAACTAAATTAATTAGCAAGTAAAATATACAAAACAAAACAAAACTAATCGTGGCGGGTAATGACAACGCGACGACAATCGGCGAGGGCAGGAAAGGGGGAAGGGGTGGGACAGGGTGTAAAGGGTGGGTACGATGCAACACGGTGTTGGAGAAGCTAGAGAAAAATGGGAGAAGAAGAGTGGGAGAGAGAGTGAAAGAGGGCAAGGGCTAGTCAACGATGATGAGGGCTGCTGTCGGCAGTTAGGGATGATGTGGGCAATGATGCAAGGTGGCAAGTGAGAGGGGAGGAAGAAAAAGAGACTATGAGATCAACCAGGTCTTCTTGTAGCTCCTCGTGCAACATCTTTTATAGCTTCTTCAATAGTATTTCCCACTGCATCTTCCACTCTTATTTTCTCTTCTGTTGCGGCTTGTTTTTTCTAGAATCTAAAACAAGAAATGGATTTGCCTCTTTTGATGATGATTGGTGGTCTTTCAGCAATAACATACCACATTTCATCATTCATTGCTGAAAGATGTGTCTGTATTCTCATTTTACAGTCATCATACTCTTCTATGGAAAATATGGTGAGCTTGTGAAGAGAAGAATCTATGATATGCTAAAATATGAGGTTTTTAGAAAACAGATATGAAAACAGATTTCTAAAAGACAAAACGATCTAGGTAGGTGATTAGACAAGTTGACTCTTCAACTAACCTGCTCTGATACCACTTGTTGGTCTCAAGTGGCATAAAGATTCAGAGGGGGTGGATGAACCTTTATAAATTTTTCAAAATTCTTCGAAGAGAACATTGTTAACTATAACATATAAAGTTTATAGCGTGTAGACTTAGCTTGCACCACTATTGAGGAGTGAAGTCAGTTGCATCTTAAAGTTCGTGCAACATAAATGTTTTATACTTATGAGGTCATTTTGAAAGTCTTTTCAAATATGAGATTTTAATAAAGGCTTTACGTTGTATGACAAGATAAGATATATAAATGTAAAAATACAATGATAAATAAATAAACACACAGATCTTATAATGGTTCAAGGGTGGTGTAATTCTTCTACGTCCACTTCACTTCTTCATGAGGAGAAACTAAGTATGGTTTGATTTACAGAACACCCTCTAACAAACACTAGGTCTAACGAGAACACCCACTAAAGCTCAGCACAGGTTGCTGCAAGCTTTAAAGACAAACCCATACAGTCCTCTCTACAACCAACACAAGTTTATTGCCAAAACAATTAACAAATATCACTTAGTAAGGAACACTTTCTATCAACTAAGGACACTTAAAACAACTTAGCACACATAAAATAGTTAAAGTATATAAGATGTTTATCTTCAACTAGTGCGAGAAGAAGCCTTATAATCATAAATCTTTGCTCGAATACTTAACTGCTTCTTAGAGGTTGAGTGATTTAGGCTTGAGAACACTTGAACTTGTAAGCATGCCTTGCTTAAGTTTAAGTATTGATAGCTTCTGTTGTTGTAACAATCAACTATTTCTCTATTTATAGAAGATTTATACCCGTTGAAGGAGGCACAAATCCTTATATTTGGAATCCTCTAAAGATGGTGTGGAATCCATATTGAATCAGCTATTTCAGTTGTTGTCAAAAATTCAATAAAAATGAAATTTTTTTCAGCTAAGATTTACCGACGATAATTTTGTTGATGTGTTTAGATGTGAATTTCAATGTGACAAAAAACAACATCGTTGTGCCTCCTCTCTTGAATGGATTATTTTGTTGTCAATTTACTAATGGAATACTATCGAAGATGACGTCGGAATTCTGCATCCACCAATAAAATAAATTATATTGGTAATTATCGATGAAATTCCATTGGAAATCATCATTTTTTTTAAAATTTATGGAGTTAACCAATGAAACGTGTCCATTGGTAAAGTCCATCGATATATTACCGCCACTACTAGAAAAATGGTTTTATATGACACAAAAAAATGTCCTAATATATTAGATAATAATACATTTAAGCTATTAAGACATTTTCTAAAAATATCCTATATTCTAATGTAGCAATAGATCAAATGCATTGATAGGTGTCCTATTAATGCACTTTGAGATGTCTTTAAATATAAAATAATAAGGCACTTTGAAGTACCTTAATAGGTCATGTACAATGTCATTTACAAGTGTTTTCTAAAGTATTTGTTAAAAAAAATATAAAGATTGATTTTTCATATTCATTTACGACCTTTTTTTAGTTTCACTTAATTTTACATTATTATTATTACTATTTAATGTTATAACAATTAATATTTTTTTCCATATTAATGTTGCTATAAATTTTTTATGTCATCTAGATATAATTGCAAGTTAAATATAAAATTTGAAATTCCATATTAAATTCTTCTTCATATCATGTGAACAATTAAGAAACATGAAATATAAGATGTTAAGAAAATTAATCATTACGTGAAAAATATTCTTGGGGAAGCAGACAACATCTGATAGGTACAAATCAACATTAAATCTAATATACAAATCATATGCAAATTGAAGTATCGCCAACGAGCTTGAATCTGTAAACTTCCTCGAAATTCATCTATGATTTCATCATCACCTTGACTGCTACCCACTTCCTCACATTTGTTGTCTTCTTAAACTTCAAACAATATATATTCTGAATTAAAAAATATATATATCAACAACCAAACATTAACATTCAAGTAGAAATATTTTCAAATTCTTAAGAACAAATCAAACAGAATATTATGGAAAACGCACACACAAACAATCAAATAAGGAGGGATAGATGTATAAGATAAAAATTAATGAGAAATAAATGCTAATATAAAATACCTCTTTGTCAAAAGCAATTTCTAACAATTTCGAAAATAATCAATAGAGTGAGAAGAAGAATCCAAGAACTAATAAACCAATTCGAAAATTGAAAAAAAAAATAAAAAACAAAACTTGGTCACATTAATTAATCCTATGAATATCATAGATAAGCATGTTACTAATGTCAACATTCACTTCTCCGAACCATTAGAATGTCTGCAAACATAAAAATAAATTAAGTTAAAACATCTACCCCATTATATTGGAAATGAATTAAATTAAAGAGGAATAAAGTGAAAGGAATATGTGATGTGAATCTTTTTCTTCTCCCTATCTCCCTCTCTCCCTCTTCTTTATGGTTTAGTGGGTTTGAAAGAAGTGGAAGTTGAGGGTTAAATTTCATTTTCTTTTCTTCCTTGAAAATAATCGTGGCTAAACCTCTTTTCTTGCGCCATAATTTTTTTTATTATTTCAATTTTGGCAATTTTTTATCAAAATTTTATGAATATTTATCACTACTTTTAAAAATATAAAATATAGTATTTGTTTAATATCTGATAGAGTAAATGTACTATTTTATATTATTAGCATGGTTTCTAAAATTTGATAAATGAATGAAAGGAGTCAAATATTTGAAAATAATGAAGAATTAAATTTGGAGCGCCAAAAATAAAAAATGTTATAGAAAAGTGTATGAATTAACTTTTTTAGAACTTTTCGATATTAACGAAATCAGTCATATATATATTATTGAAATATCTATATATTAATATTTAAGTTTTTTAGAACTTGTCGATATTAACGACATAAATCATAAATATTATTGAAATATCTATATATTAATATATATTTAACTATTTTAGAACTTGTCGATATTAACGACATGCATCATATCAATATTTAAATTTTTTAGAAGATATTAATGACATCAATCATATCAATATTAAACTTTTTTACAACTTACCGATATTTTCATATCATCATTTCTTTTTAGAAACTTATTTTTATATTCATGTTTAATATTTGTATTCAATTTGATTTTTTTACCTTATAAATAAACTTTTCATTTCAACAATATTAACTCATTTTTTTCCTCCACCCTAAAAGTTTTCTACAATATTCATGTTAACCCTAAAAAAATTTCTATAATCTTTCTATTTCTTTTTTGAAAATAAATCTTAATTTTCATTAAGATAAAAAAATAAAAGTGTTACAAGCAGAAATGCAAGCGACGATCTTTCTTTTAACCATATCTATGTTTTTGTATAATATTTCTGTTAACCCGTATCTATTCTTATTTTAAATGTTTTTTCATAATTTTTTTGTTAACCCATATCTGAATTTCAAAATTGTTCTAAATTTTTTTTATAATTTTTCTTACACATTTTTTTTTCATAATTTTTCTTATCAAAATTTTATAATTATTCTAGAAGTTATTGAACGAGCAACACTTTGAAAGGTATGCAAATAATAATTAAATAAAGACCAACTTAATTGAAGATGTAAATAATAATTAAATAAATATCAACTTAATTAAAATATGCAAATAATAATTAAAATAAAGACCAACTTCATTAAATTTAGCTGTTGTTTTGGAAATGTTGATTAACAGTTGTATTGGAATCAGCGGAGTGTTGTTTTGAAAATGTTGATTAACAGTTGTATTAGAATTAGCATAAAATGAACGTCATCTCCATTATCATGGAGCCAAACAATATTAGGGTAAAAATAGTCATTTAATAATATTAATAACATTCATAATTAATTTTTTGACTTTCTGTCCTGATAGAATCTGCCCACATAGCACGTCTCTATTATATTTTATTAAAAAATATATTATTAATTAAAAGTGTAGTTATAGAGAGTTTTATTAAGGCATTTAATTTATAATGCCTTAAAAGTTTTATTGTAATTGTAGTTATAGGTATGAAACTACTAAATGCCTCAAATCCGTCTCTATTATGACATTTACTTTAAAGTGTTTTGAAATTAGTACAACAATACATCATTTTTCTAGTAGTGCATAATTTGTAGTGTAAAGCAAAGGGATGCTGTGGATTAAATATATTGAATCATATTATTCTATTGTTATAAATTGAATACTTTCATGAGCACCAGCTGTGCAAGCCACCTAAAAGTATTACATCATCTATATAAAGATATGACTTAGCTTAAAAATATAACGTACGAATACTATCACTAAATATACTAATAATATAACATAAATGTATTGTTGCATTTATTTTAAATATTACCATATTTTATTAAAAAAAAACTTCTATTATTATATAGAAGTATATTAATTGTATCAATAAAGTTATTTATTGGATTACAAAAATGTAAGATCATTTACATAAATATATTTTACTAAAATAAAAGGAAAGAATATTACTTGTTTCACGTAAATATATTAATTATATAACATAATGTATTTATTGTATTATATATATATAAATATATTAGTTGTATGCATTAAAAGTTTAGATAAAAGAACTTTATTCTATAGAATGTCTAAATTTTGAGGTTGAAGTTTGATATCAATTTTGGTAGTTTTGCATAGATGCTATGTTTGTTGATTAACTTTTAAGAGGTATATGTTTTTATTCTATTAATATAAGCTTTTTGAGGTGAGTTGACATATCATCATGGTCGTGGAGTTATAGTGAAAGGATGCTATTGAACTTTAGTGGATTGGAATTGATTTGACCTCAAGTCTTTAGATAGATTAAGCGGATTTATAATGGGGAAAAAAAATTGAGTTTTAGTTAAAGCGGATTTATAATGGGGAAAAAAAATTGAGTTTTAGTTAGTTCTTTCTCCTTCACCTATCCTCCATATCATCATTTCATTAACTATAACTTATATTTTTTAACTTTTTCAATCATATCATTGGTTTAACACTATTTGGATAACTACAATCAAATCATATTTTTATCTAAATATTCTAATATTTAATTTAAAAATTTTTATCATCTAAAATAATTTTATATTTACGATAACAAGAATAAAATAAATATCAATTTTTTAAAATTTACATTCAATATATTGTAAAATAAATCTTATAAATTTTTTTTACTCATATTTGGACGAATTATCAAAAATCAATTTATTTAATTTGCATTTTGGAAAAATATATAAAACCAATAAAAAAACTTGAATAGTTATAGATGAAAAATGATTTTGTAATATGAATAAATGAAAATTAACTTGGTATATTATAGAAAAAAAAATAGAGTCGTTTATTAACAGTCATAAACGTCTCTATTTTGACAACGACAATAAACGACTCTATTTTAATTTGAAATGTTTATCATCTAATTTAATTTTATAAAAATTAAATGGTTGATCCATATTAATTGGGCATCTATATTATCCACATATGAGGCTATATCTCACATAAGTAAAGAACTATTATTTTTCCCTTTTTTCTTTTTTGGGTGAAAGACAAATCTTTGGTACCATCGGATCTCTCTTTTTACAATTTTATATATTTGATTCCCAATTTATCCTATTATGAGAATCTTTTATGTTATTTATGTTTTGGTTGATCTATTTTATGGCAAAAGTAGACCAAATTTATTCTTAATTTTTTCTTTGTCTACGTTTCTAGATCAGATTGATTATCATATTTTTAGAATATGGTTGTCTGGATTAGGTTAACCCACTAGACCCAAAGTTATATTAAGGCTGCGTTGATGATTGAGAATTGAGACGTAACATTTTCGAAATTTATTTTTCCCAACAATTTCCATCCTCTGAAGATTTGAATTAACGGTCTCGATATATGATTTTATTTCCTTAAACTTTACTGGCGCAGATCATTATCCATTAATCACACAACCTAAACTTACTTCACAGGTGCAATAGGTTAAATTCATTTTTCGTCCCATAATTATAGTATCTTTCGATTTTAGTTTATTATTGTTACCATTTTCAATTTAATCCCAAAATTTAAAAATTTGTCCGATTAAAATTCAATTTCTCCTAATTGGGGTTTTTTGATCATCTAAAAAAGACTAACGACATTATTAAATTCTTATTGATTGATGCGTGTCGTCATGTCACTTTTAAGTTATCGGAAAATCATTTTCTGAATAAATTTGAATTTTTCAACCAAAACTCGGTTGGAAACAAACAAATTGAAAAATTATGGAATTAAATTGAAAATCGTGATAATTATGAGACCAAAAACGAACGACTTATGAGACGGAAAATGATTTTAACCCGAGGTGCGACTATCTAGCTACAATCCCAACACTAATCATTTGATCACGCAACGAAGACTAGTGCTGCTGAAATTTTCATCTATTGTACAGTATTGTAAGTTTGGAAATATATAGTGGAAATATAAAGCTAGACGATCTATTAATCGTCTTCCCTACTAGTGCTTTTGTTCTCAAATGTAAAGGTTTAGAATTAGTGAATAAACATAAAATCTTTAATTATTTCTTACTTTATATGGAAAATCAACTTAGGTGTGTGTTGAGTTAAAGCTGGCCAGGTGTCCAAGAGACACCATCAATTGAAAAAGAGGTAGGTTGGTATTAGATCAACGACAAGATGATCATAGACTATGCTTAACTTATTAAGTTTAATGTAATGAAATCAATATATGTATGACAAGATATGAAAGTTAATCAGCCGGAAGGAAAGAAAGGCAAATTTTTTATAGAGCAAGGATCGAATTGACGTAATTTTTCAATCGTCTCTTCCAATTTTTTTGAGGAATCCACTCATTTGTATTGTATATATTCAACACTTCAGTTCACAGTCATTCTAGGCTTGGCACGATAGAGAAATGCTGTCTCCATGGGGATCCAATTCGAATCAGGTGTCCCAGAGAGTAGTCACGATGAGGGAGAATTGGAGATTGAGATAAGCTGGAGCGAGAGACGACGATTTCGTGAAGTGAATTTTCTTTTTCTTGAAATAAGATTCCGACATTTGAGATTTTTTCGAATTCCCGTTTATATCTTTCATAAATATTATTGGTTTCATTAAACGGGCTAGCCCGCCTGCCACAACCTATCCACTGTTCAATCGATAGCCCAAGCCTAGAAAAGAATCACAATGGTAGACTAGCACCGTGACCTAATTTGTTGAAAAATAATCACAATGCTCATCACCACTGAAATCTTATATCACGATGTTTCGCTAGCACCGTGATCTAATTTGATGAAAAATGAGATCAAGAAGTTCATTCCACCAAAACTTAGATGATTTATGTTTTTCATATTTTATATCGTTATAATAGATCATGAAGCTCATTGGATCGGATCATGATAGTGGTTGAGCATCAAGATTTGAGATCACGAAATTCAATACCATTATAATTTGTTTCAGAAATACAAAATTTTGAATTTTTTTTTCATTTTCAAGAAAAAAACCCCAGCAATTTACACCAAAAAACACAGATCTCAAATGTTAAAAGTATGAGTGTTGAATCTTATTTCCATAAAGAATTAAAAAGAATCCACAAATATTTAACTACAATCCAATTCATAAATTTATATTCAAAAAGTATATATATACTACATATCAAAGTAATGTGTATCTTATGTATCTTGAACAACAACCAAAAAATGAAATACCGACCGGATCAATTCTTTTTTAAAAATATAAAAACTAATTTTTGAATTTATATGAGAGGTGATAGAGAATTAGAAGTGGTGGATGGAATCACTAAAAGGTATAAGGATGTTCAAGCCATTTATAAAAAATTCGGTCGGAAACTTGTTTTTTTATGGAGTAAAAAACAACTTTTGTTATGCCTATTGGTTGAAAAAACATATTTCCACTTACATCTGATGTATATAAAATGTAAAACATGATACGTGTAGATTTATTATTTTATACACAAAAATATTTTTTGAAGCCACTTGACCTACATGTTGACCGATCCGACCCAAGTCAACACACATTGATCAACCCAATCTGATCCGACCATCACACGGTGCCAATCGGACCCGAAGAATTTTTCAATTTATTTAGACTTGACAAAACATAATAAATGTATGGTGAGCACAAAGGTATAATTAAAATGGGTTCTTCAGCCTAATCTCAATCATTTTCAAACAAATCTCCACGTGTTGCTTTGGTAAAGGGAATAGATGGATTCTGCAACAAATAATATGCCCATCTTAATAGAATTTTGGAGCTGTAACTTCTTTTCAATATATTCAGTTCGTTGGTTAGATTCAAAAAACAAGGACAGCAAAAGTCAATTAATAAGCTAGTGATGTGAAACGTACTTTATTAAGGTTGTATTTGGCCAGAAGGATTTGAGAAATAATAGAAATTTAGAATAGTACATCTATTGGTTATATTTAGATTGATATGAATTCAAAATCGATTTCCTTCATTTTAAACTGATTTTTAAGAAATTTGGGTGGATTTTAAATACACCTTAATTTGATCTTAATTTTGAATATATTTAAAATATATTAATTTCAAATTACTCAATCCAAGCACAACTCTATTTTATTTATATAATTAGAAGAATGAAGACACTCTTTTTTCTTTTAATTATATATTGTGAAGGGATTACCTTACTTCAGGGAGATACGCACTTACATTAGGTTAAGTATATGAATGCATTATTATTAGAACATTTGTATATGTTATTTGAAAGAGTGAATGTGATGTGCAACTGATGTAGATGCAACTTTGGTTGATCTAGATTTGCATATATATATATATATATAATTTTTTTTTTTACTTCAAGCCAAAATCTTTATGCTGTATTTGTGTGACCTTTATGTTGTATTATTGTGACCTTTAAATTATGTACAAATTTCATAACATTTATGAACTGTAACTTAGAATAAAATGAAGAATTTAGCAAAATTTTTATATAGATACATCCATGTGATCTTTATGTAAAAGTACAAATATTTTACATAAAGGTTACATGAATATATATAAAGGTCACATGAATATCACATAAATGTATCTATATACAAATTTTGCTGAATTCTTCCTTTTGTTCTAAGTTACAATATATAAAGGTCACAACATTTGTACATAAATATCACAAATTTATAGGTCATTCTTTAGTACACCAGTAATATTAATACACCAGTGATTTTAGCTACTAGATCTTGGATCATTGTGTCATGACCCTTCATTTTCATTTTAACTTTTTTACCTACCTTCAAAAGTTACAGCAGTAAAACCCAAATATTCCACAAAGAAGTCTAATATCATAGGATAATGTAGTCTATATCTACCTTCTCTGATTATTGTATTTATCAACCAATAGCAATCATAAAAGCACAATTAAATCTTCTGGTATCAAAGGCCACCTTTGGATGTTGTCGTGACCGTTTATCATGTGATGATGAATCATTTGAGACCCATATTCGATATGTTTCATAATAATAATAATTATTATTATTATAATAACCTTTATCTTTATAATTATATAATTATATAACTCGTTGCATACTATTTCATCGGATATTGGTTGCATCTTATTTTGGTGTTGTGTGGTTAATTTGGTAATACATTATTATTATTAATATATTTTGACATTGCATCAATTGGATCCTATTTCATCGATATTGGTTGCATACTATTTTATCGGATATTGATTGTATGCTATTTCATCGGATATTGGTTACATCCTATTTTGGTGTTGTGTGGTTTATTTGGTAATGTATTATTATGAATTGATTTTTTTATTACAATTGATTGCATTATATTTCATCGATACTGGCTGCATACTATTTAATCGGATATTGATTGCATGCTATTTAATCAAATATCGATTGTATCCTAGATTTACTGGACTGCATATGATTTATTAGTAATACTATATCTTCTGATTATAAAGATTAAGATTTTTGATATATCTTCATCCATTGTATAAGATTTAGTTACAATAATTAGTATGCATATTGGATTTAATTTTGGTGGATTTACGTATCTCATAATTTATATGTAATCGATTTGGATGAATTTTCGTATGTCAAGAATATATGGCTTTGATTTGGATGGATTTCGATATCTCAACACACTTTTAGATTTGAATTTGATACACAACATGGGTCAAATAAATATTAAATCTATTAAATAAATATTTGATTTATTCATTCTAACGATCATTGTTTCAGTTACCATTCAATACAATACCAACATCGATTATATCCATGATGTGATACCTTAATACACAATTAACATTAAGAAAATAATTACTTCAATTTATAGAAAATATACACGTTTCAGTTTAAATACTAAATATTAAATTAGAATTAATTAATTTATATATAATCAAATTAAATATTAAATTATAAATAATTAATTTACATTGATTAATTAAATTACCACAACTTGTTGTGGTGTGATTCAAGCAAAATTAAATGCATGTAGCAAAAAATAAGGATGTAGTCCTATCAACTAACGACACATTAAAACAACCTAGCACACAACAAATTGGTAAGAGTGTATGTTTTCTTTCTTCAACTGGTGCGATGAAGTAATCTTCTGAATCTATGAGCTTTTGAGCTTACGCTTGATTACTTCACGAGGTCAAGTGATTGAAATGATTTTGAATGCTTCAGAATATAGCTTTGATTCCTGCTTAGACTTTGAGAACAAATGTTTCAATAACTTGTTTTAGTTCAATTCTTCCTCTATTTATAATTGTAGAAAAATGTCTGTTGAAGAAGACATTCTTCATTTGAAATTCATGTTCTGATCGAAGGTATGACTTGCATTAAATGCATCTTATCTTAGCATTACATATCATTAAATATGGTTGTTGCATGTGGTTCTCATTTTACATAAGTTCATTACATTTATGTAGTAAACTTGAATTCATTAGAGATGCATCAATACTAAACTTCATCTTAATACATCATAAAGTAAATCATGCAAGAATTCATAAGGAATGATCAACAGAAAGTAACTTCTTTATAGAATAAGGAATTTATTAAAAGTTACAACGGAGAGATATTACCAATAAGATAAGAGCTGCAACATATCTTCCAATTCTTTAGTTATTTCTGAAACAAAGACGACTTTGTTGATCTATCTTCAAATCTTTCTTTGTGATGTCGCTTCTTATAAGGTCTTCTTTCTGTCCCTTTTCACCAGTCTAGAATTCACTCTAGATAGGATTCTTCCAACTTCTTCTTTATCTTTGGAATCTGAATCCATCTGATCCAAAAGTCTTCACTGTAGGGCACAATCTTGCCTTGCTTCACTACGTACAGCTGATACTACTAAACATCTAACTCTCCATCCCTAGTAAGTTCTTCATATCTTCTCAATGAAGATTCACAAGATTGAAACCTTTTGAAACATCATTCTTTGCATAGAGTTCCGAAGTACCTTAAATATTCTGATCTTTTGTAGAGTGTGATTTCTTCAAATGATGGATTTCTATCAGTGGGCAAATTCATAGCTCTAAAAATGGATAGGCCTCATGCCATGTTTTCTCTTTCAGGTCTTTGATCCATTAGAACAGATACTTCAGTAAATATGTTGTTAGTATTTAGACGGGGAATATCCTATTCAGGGTATTAAAATAGAGCTCTATCAACAATCTTCATCAGGTTAATTTTGCTCTCTCCAATCACCCCAAGCCTCTGCATCCAGGCTTCTTCTTCATTTTCAACCGAAGCTTTCTCAGCTCTGAGCAGCCATCTTCTGATTCTTAAGCCTTTCAGCTTCAACTTTGCTTATAATTTTCTTGGACTGATACTGCTGTTGACTTTATCTTTTTTTCAAACTTCGTGAAGGTGGAGCTGCTGTATCTTTTCTTACAGCAATGCTAGATGCAGCATTGAGAGCTGCTTTGGATGCAGCTGTTCCAACATCACCTTCACTTTTATCATTTTTTTTCTTTAAAACGGGGGCGTCAACAGTGGGAGGTGATCTTCTTCTCTTTCTATTCTAAAGAAGTTTATCTTCTTCTTCTTGCTCCTCTCTTCTAGATCTTTCTGTTCTTTCTTCTCCCTTTTTGGCATCATAAAAAATAGTCGGGAGTGAAGCAGAAGTTGATCTGACCAAAACAGATCGAGGTCTTCTTGTTGTAGGGATGGGTGCAGACTTGGTTGGCAACTACTTATCTCATCTAGCATGTTGGGGAAATGCACTCAACATCATAGACCGTAGCTCACCAACTATCATCTCCAAGTTGCCTAATTAATATATCATCGACATTCCATGTTCTTTGAGTTTGATCAAGAATGTTATCCAATAGAGTCTCTAAGATCATTGAGTGAGAGCCCAACTTATCAACAACTGCATTTACTGTCTTCTTACAACTTCAATCTCTTTGTTGTTGTCTGCAGTTGTGTTGGGATGTGTATTATAAGCCTAACTTTTGTATAAACATCTAATTTTGATATGAGAATCTTTTTGGTCAAATGTTTGTATTTTATATTTATTATGTATGTTATGCAATTGTCTAATTAATTTTTATTGTAGATAACATGGTGTGTGGTGTCATACAAAAGATCATGTTATCAGTCCCTTATAAATTATAAATAGTACCTCACAATCAAGATGAATTTGGACAAATCATTGGAATGGTTGTAGTGTAATTTGGTATTAGTCTTATCTTGACTATAAAATGACACTAATACACTTTGTGTGTATTAAGCAGGACCAATTGAGGCTATTCGATTTATGCTGACTATATAATAGAACAAGACATCTGTTATTATGGATGTGCGTCCTCTTAATCCCTATATAATAACGAACACGTGTATTCAATGTTTGTTTCTTTAATTTACCAATGAGTGAGATTTATTTATTAAATCAATAAGCTCGCTGAATTGGGATACAATGTTGTTTATATAGTGTGTTGTTGATTATAGAAGGAATCTGTGTCCTAATTATTTAGGATGATGATGTCTCCTTGAGGAGCTTATAAGGATTATCATGTAACCCCTGCAAGTGGATTTATTCCGACATGATAATAAAGTTGAGTGGTACTACTCTTGGAATTAGATGTTAATCAATTGAGTTGTCAGTAACTCATTTAATTAACGGACATTCGATATCTTAAACACGGGAAGATAAACGTGCTCATAATAAATAGAAGCCCATATTCAATATGGATTATGGGCGGTAGTTCAATAATAATACCTTAGTGGACCGAGTTATTATTGATGCGCTTAAGCAGTATGTTCGGGCCGAACATGAGACGCCTAAGCCCATTAGGAAACCTAATGCTAATCCTCCTCTAGATCCTGTTGTAGCCTATAAATAAGTCTTAAGTCAGTCGCTTCTAAACACACGAAAAATCTCACATACGATTTTAGTAGAAGGCGGCTGGAATTCTCGAAGGATCGTTCACCACACAACGTTCGAGATAAAGACGAGAAATACAGCAGAAGATCGAGAGATCCAGACTCCATTGATTGTTTTGTCTTCAGATTCGATTCACCCTAGGTCGAGGCATCGATTAATCTATCCTTAGAACTGATTCGTCCTTATTTTTACTACAAAAGGTATGACTCATTTTTCACTGCATGTTGTTATATATTGTATAGACCCCGAATCTACATTGCATAGGATTGGCGATCCACGGGTTCCATCAAGCTGCTTTCTTGAGTTCTCTCTTCATCGGTACCCTTTTCATGAACTGAAGGCTCCACTAATCCTATATGTAATGCTGCATATCTCTTAGGAAAGTTTCAATGTCCTTTCTTAAATCAAAAATTGACGCAACATGGGATCTGTCACTAATGTTGATGTTGTTCTTCATATTAAATTCATGATCACGAAGAGCATACAAGAGCTACTTCAATGCAGAGACAACATTGTCGATCGATTCTTCCTGTGACAGTGGGGTGGACTTCATTTTCTTGGTTTTGAAGAAGGTGCAACATATGGAACTATGGCTTGTACTTCCAAAGATAGACATTTTGCTGCCTCAAGATCAGTTTCTTCTTCTTATTCTTCATGAGCATGCCCCTTGAGCCCTTTCTTATGAAAGAAGCAAACTTATCAGAAACATTGAGGCAGGAGTGTCATTAACGTCATCTTCTTCAGAACTTTCTTCTTCTTCGACCTCCTCAGTAACTATCTCTACTATTGTATCTATATCAAATTCTGGCATACTTGCAGCAGGTGCAGCTTCAACTTAATTCTGAGGTAACTCTTGCTGCATAAAAATTCTTTTGGCCACTACTTCCATCTCAATATCCTCTAAGGGTACTATCTCAACAGTCGCCCCTTTAGAGGTCTTCAAATCCTTAAAGAGTACTGTGTCAACAGCCATCCCATAAGGTATTCTCAGAGGACATAGTCTCAACAATCGGTCCTTCTTCTATAAAGCTGTTCTCCTTCAGCTTCAGCATCTTCTCGGGCCACTACTTGCAGTAGAGCTATGTTTCTTGCAGAACTAACAGTTTGAGATACTGTAAGTTCTATATCTACTCTGTTTCAATCCTTAGTCTTGATTCCTCTGATTCTTCAAGGATTTCAGCATGCTGTACTGTTACATCAGCCAGTACAGGGAGTCCCATCTTAGCAACTTCCTCCATGATTATATCATCGGTCATATCTTCACATGCAAGATCGATAAGAACGTCCTTGATTATAGCTGGTGTTTCCTTCTCAAGTGAAGCCGGTACAGCTTCTTAAATGTTATGAATTGGGAAATCACCATAATCCATCAGCTTAGGCTCTTCCTCTAATGGAATTCTTACAGCCTCTGCGGTGGGGACTAGGACGAGCTGCAATTCTTCCCTTGTTGCTTTCATCGGCTCCCTTGTTCAAAGCCAGTAGTTTCTTAATTTTTCTCCCGATAAACGAATTCTGCTAATTCAGGTTGTAGTAGATGAAATATATCATCAGTTTAAGCCCACTAAAGGACATATCTTTTTACAGTGAGAAAGTCACTCAATCCCAGTAAGATTTCCCTCTTAGACAATCTCATCTTTCTCTAGAGATTGTATTTCTTCTCGATGTCATCTTTAATAGCCTTAGAAGAGTGGTCGATCAGACTTCTTGTAGCAACAGATAGAATCTGCTCTTCTGTAGGTTCTGGCTGCTCATCTGACTCGATTTCCACAAAGATTTGGGAAACAGGGATTGCTGCAACTATCTTCTTGCAGTGCTAGTTATAACAGTCTTCTTCTTACTCTGCAGGCTGACTAGCTTCCTTGAATTCTTGTATGCCAAGGGTGCATCGTCATCAGAGGATGATGAGGAATCCGGTTCTGGCTACCTCTTGATGACTTGAACATTACTGTCATCACAATCAAAATCAACTGGCTGGGCTACCCTCCTTTCTTCTTCTTATAGCCTCTTCTCAGCCTCTGATTCACTGTAAGCAACTATTGCAGTGTTGCTTACAGTTGGCACGTTAGTATCTTCTTGATCACTAACTTCCTCTATAATGGCAGCCCTAGTATCTACGTCTTTTGAAGATACTTTAAATTTTATTTTTGGGCGCCCAGCATCAGAGGTATAACAGGAGGTTAATGTCAAGGATGAAGTTGCTGTAACTTTTAGTTTTTTTTTTCATTTCAGCAACAACTGTTTTATGGTCTTTCCCTTTTTCTTCTCACCAAGAAATTTACCAATAGGAATAGGAGAGATAAGCTCGACGCCAAGCTTGTATTGGATGGAGTAGATGGTGATTCCATAGCTTCGGCACACTGTATCTTTTTCAGCTTCCTCCTATAGCCACTTGAAGATGAACTGTCCCCAATTCACCTTTTCTCCCTTCATGATGGCTGATATAAGCCTGAAGCTAAGATCTGTGCATTTGTCGTAGCTCTCTGTTCTACCTACGATGTCCTTTCCTGAGAACCTTATCTCCCTCATTTCTCCTTCATCTAGCTTGATGAGGATAGATCTTCTGTCAATCGACAGACGGGCATGCACATAGAACCATGTATAGGTGGGTGGTTAGGAGTCTTGATATTCCTGTTTTCTGCATACACTCAAAGATGAGTGCAATAATGGACTGATAATATATAAGTCCGAGACATATATATGTTCTGGATTAATGAGTCTTTCTTCAAGGACTATGGTTTGTCTTCCTATCATTATTGTTGTTCTTGAGCAGTTGCTTTGGAGAAATTGAGAGGTTTTTGAAATAAGAGAACTGCTCCAACTTTATGAGATTGAGATAAATGATCATTATGAGGATTCAAAGGGTTTTTTTGTTTAACCATGGTTATAGTAAGGTCAACGATTGAGATTGATCCTTAAAAGTACAATCCAACGGTGGTGGTAAAAAGACGGAGGGCTCTTGATAGGTAGAAAATTGGTGCATATTATTGTGAATTAATTTGAGATTTTATATTTTTTTGATATGATTGAATGCACCATTTTCTTACATATATGTGTTTCTAAACTTCAAGTACTTCATAATTCGTTTTCTTAATTATTTAGGTATTTTTAAAGTAACAATTGGACTTGGACATTGATTGAAGAAATAAGAAAGAATTGGGCCAAGGAAATTGGGAAGAAGGCCATTTTCCACAAGCAGGGCACGCCACTTTGATTGGAAAGAAAGGCCCCCAAGTCTTTTTTTTTTGAATAAGAATTGATGAGGTTGGCGGTTGTTCATCTACACAGAGAAAAAATGTAGTAGATAGATAGAGAGAGGCAGCCAAAGAGAGTGACTTACGCAGAGGAGAGAGATGGTAGAGAGAGAGAGATATTTTCCTTTTGTAATTTAATTTGATGATGGATTATTCAATTATTCTTGTGGATTCGATTACAAGGATGATCAGCTAATCTTTCAATTCCGGTTAGAAGGGATGTTCGAACCCATATTTCTTTTATGTTTTAATTAATTTTGTTTTCCCTTCTCGATATTTGATTGGAATTGATTATGTTATTTGTGCATATCGTTTTCGATTATTTGATGCTTGATTTAGACCGATCATCTATGTTAAGTATTGATAATTGATTGCTAGAATTTTAAATCATGAATCCTAATTGTTGTGATTTAATTTTCATAAGTGGTAAACTAGAGGTCGTGCATCTTTAGGGTAACATAATCCTAGATTATCGAATCGAGCTTGTGTATTCGGAGTCTAGATCACCCTATCGTCTTGGCAATTAATGCATTTAATGAATTAAATCTAGAGAGCTTGTTCTAGGTTATTCAATTAAATAGGGTTAATTAGTGATCTTATCCTAATTTAACTAATCTTAAGAGATGATCCGGTTTAACAAAGCTTGTTGTTAGACTTGGGGTGATAATTCCATGATAATTTGAGAGAGGGGTGTTACATTGATAAAGGCATAATTGAAATTGAGGGATAACTGAACTGTTAACTGAAATATTTTCATCTATCGATTTCTTGTTATTTAATTGCTTTTTAGGTTATTAGTTTATTTAGTGATAGTTAATTAATCTGAAACCCCCCATCGTTTATGATTTTATTGAATTGGATACAAGTGATATAATTAATTCCACACTCCTCGGGGGATCGACTCCGACTTACCCTAGCTTCTAGTTAGCAAGGTTAGGAAGGAAATTAATTAATTTTATCGCGTCACGACAGCGCGGTCAGCTCTTTTTATAAATATCTGAAACAATGCAGATTTGACTTCCGACGGCGTCTTTTCAGCTTCTAACACAAAGGGGAATTAGCACTTAATGCTAAAATGAGCACACATGTTGCCGTTTAATTTATTGCATTTTTAAGTTTGCAGTTGTTGTATTAGGTTGCAGAATAATAAATACTTTTAGATATAAATGTTGTATCCTCTTGTTGCTTCTTCACTTATTGCTTCACTGTAAGATCTATGAATGCAGCGTTGTATGATTACATATCTTACAGGGCTCGTCCAAAATATAAAAATTTCCCTCTTACTTCCTGCGTACTCCTTCAGGTTGCTGTAACTTTCTTCTCAGCAACTTTACTTTCCTTGGATAATAACTTCTGTATTCACAACTCATTTCTTAGCTCGGAAAATCTTGATTCACATAATGACTTGGTGAAAATATCAGCTAACTGAAGATCTGTATGAACTTTCTCTAGAGTGACATCGTTCTTTTCAACATGATCTCTTATAAAGTGATGTTTGATGTCAATATGTTTTGTTTTTGAGTGAAAAAAGGATTATGTGTAAAAGCAATAACGCTAGTATTGTTACATAGGATTGGAGTTTCTCTTTCCTCAATTTTATAATCTCTTAGTTGTTGTTGTATCTAGAGGATTTGTGCACAACAACTTCCTGTTGTAACATATTTTGCCTCTGCTGTAGATGTTGCAATGGATGTCTACTCCTACAGAACCATGATACAAGTCGATTTCCAAAAAATTAACATGTTCCACTCGTACTCTTTCTATCAATCTTACAGCCAACATAGTTTGAATCTGAGTAACCTTTTAAACTAAATCCTCCTTCCTTAGGATACTAAAGACCAACTTCTTGAGTTCATTTTAGATATTTGGTAATCCTTTTTACTGCTATAAGATGTGACTCTTTAGGTGCAACTTGAAATCTTGCACAGACTCCTACTACAAACACGATGTCAGGTCTGCTTGCTGTAAGATGCAGCAATGACCCGATTAGTCTTTTATATCTTGTAATGTGAACATCCTTTCCATCTTCATCTTTGTTAATGCTAATAGAGGTCGCGATGGGGATACTTACAGCTGATCCATTCTTCATTCCAAACTTCTTGATAAATTCCTTTGTGTACTTAATTTGACTGATGAAGATTCCAACATCAAGCTGTTTTACTTGAAGACCAAGGAAGAAACTTAGTTCCACTACTAGAAAATAGACCTATAACTACATAATTTTGAGACACTTAAAATTAAATGTCTTGAAATATGCTCATTTGAGGTATTTAGCATTTTAATGGCTATCACTACAACCATAATAATACTATTAAGGCATTACAAATTAAATGTCTTAATATCACTATTACAACTGCACTTTGAATATTACTAATTATTTTCTTAACAATCTAATAATACTGCTATTAATACACTAAAACATAAATGTCGCGATAAATTATTCAATTACAACATTATTATATATTTAAAAATCTTAACAAAATTTACAACGTAAAATATTCATCTTGCTAATTTAGAGCAAGTTGTTTAAATAAATAGATAAAATAAAAAATATAACAAGTAGATAAAAAAAACATGAGATAAAAATGTATGGAAATTATCTTCTCAGCCACAATTTTTAACTTTGGCCTTCTCTCATCTCTATCTTCTCTCTCCCCCACCCAAAACCTGAAAACCCCCTTGATACACTTCTCTTTTCCACCAATGTGAAAACTCACTTGAAACTAACATGACATCCATGTATCACAACTGAGAATTTTTTAAAGGTTTCAATTGCAACAAGTGAGGATTTTTCCCCTTTTTACTTATTGCTTTTGTAAACCCCTTTTCTCTCTATAATTTATGTTAAAAAGAATAATTTATGTTATAAGCTTAAATTCTTGGATATAGTGTTGTGTTTGAGATAGTGTGCTCAAGAATCTAATATTGATATTCATCTGTGGTTGGATTGAGTAAAAGAGCTTTCGAAGGGCTCGTAATTGAAAATTTAAATGCTTGTTAGTTGATTGAAATTCTATGAACATTTTGTACTATTAGTTCTTGATTTGTTATATTGACCAATCTAGATTTTCTCTTAATGCAATGAGATGAAATATTTTCAATTGATTCGATGTGTTGAAAACTTTTTCGGTTATTTATAATGTGTTGACGTCGAAATTTATAAATCATTTAATTCCTAGTCAAACACTCAATTTGATTGAATCCGGATTAAATTGGTGAAAATCGGATGAAAACAGGTTAAAAATATGTATAAATAGTGCAGAAAACACTGTGTCCGGACCCTACTCGGGTGAATTTGGTCGGTTGATCCTGGACGAGCCGGCTAGAATTTTATGTAATTGATATGAGAGAAATCAGCTCTCTCGTGCTTGAATACAAGAATGTTCGAACCCTTTGCAAGTTGAAATTATATCTATTTATAGCTAGAGAGAAGCCTAAGTAGTGGGGATCGTGCCCACGTCTTCCGTGATTTTCACCTACTTTCGGGGGAGTGGGCGGTTTGGCTATCTCACAATCCTCTCTTTCTCTTAAGCCTTTCCACCAGTCTCGAATGGACTCTTGATAGGATTCTTCTAACTTCTGCTTGATCTTTGGAATCTGAATCTATCTCAGCCAAAAGTCCTCACAGAAAGGCCCTATCCTGTCTTGCTTCACTAGATTTATATATTTTATCTGAATGTCTAGCTCTCCATCCCTAGCAAGCTCATCATATCTCCTCAATGCAGATTGACAAGTATGGAACTTTTTGAAAAAACACTCTCTGCAGGGATACCTGAAGTACCTTAGGTACTCTGATCTCTTATACAGAGTAATCGACTCAAATGATGGATTCATCTCAGTAAGCAATCTGATTGCCTTGAAGATGTTGAAGTTCCAGGTCATGTTCTCTCCTTCAGACCTCTGATCCATCAGTACAGATACTTCAGTAAATATGTTATTTGTGTCGAGTCGTGGAATTTCATGAGGACGATATTGGTAGAGAGCGCTGTCTACATCTTGCATTATCTTCGGTCTGCTCTCACCAATCACTCCAAGCCTCTACATCCAGACATTCTCTTCTTGCTCTGCTCTGCTCTGACTCTTTTAGTCATTTGAGCAGCCAATTTCTCATTGTAATACCTTTTTCTCCCTCTCTTGGTGCTGTAAGAAGAGGGAGGTGCTGTATCTTTTCTTACAGTGGCACCGTATGCAGCGCCTTCAGTTGGTCTGCTTGCAGCAGCTGTACCACCAGCTCCTCCTTCTCCCTGATCATCTTTTCTCCATATTTTTGGAGAGGGAATATCAGCAGCAGTAGATGACCTTGATCTTCTTCTTTTTCTTCTGCTCAAGGGCTAGTCATCTTCTTCTTCATCTGCATCCTCTTCTTCATCCCCTGATCTCCTGTAACTATCTGGAAATCCTTCCTCCTTTTTGGCATCATCAAAAGCTGGTGGTGGAGTAGGGGCTACTCTAACCACAGAGGATCATGGTCTTCTTGCAGGAGTAGGGGCTTGTCTGGCTGACGGTTGATCTCCTTGTGCATGTTAGGGAAATACACTGACCATCATATCCCGCAGCTCGCAGACTATCATCTCCACGTTGCCCACCATGTCATCAACACTCTTGGTTCTTTGAGATTGGTCAAGAACATTATCCAAGAGTGTCTCCAACAGCATAGAGTGGTTGTGGAGGGTTTCTGCAGCCACATCAACCAAATTCTTGTACATCTTTATCTCTGCACGGCTGATTGCAGCTTCTCTCTTCAACACTCCCTCCATTCGAATCCTATCACTGTACAACTTATTGGTTTGATCGTTGATGCTATAATGTAGTTTCTCAAGGATAACTTCAATATCTTTCTTGAAGTTGGTCATTGTTGCAGCGTGGAACTTGTCACTAAGGCGCATGCTGCTCTACATGTTAGACTCATGTTCTTGCAGTGCTTGTAGAAGGTGTCTAACAACAGCAATAATTTTGTCAATTGATTCATTAGTTGATAGTCCACATGTTCTTTCTTGTCTTACTCCAGAAACTGGTGCAGCACATGGAATTATAGCTTGGGGGTACTGTGCTGCATACAGCTCTGAGTCTTCAGCTTCATCTTCACCATGTTCATCATCATCATCGACATCCGCATCCTCATCAGAGCTCCTTATCGAGCTTGATCCTTTGAAAGAAGCGAACTTCTCTTGGAATTCAGAGGTAGGATCTTCATCTACTTCTTCTTCTTCGGCCTCCTTAGTAACCTCTACTGCTGTGTCCTAGGTGGATTCAGGTAAGCTTGTAGTAGTAGCAGCATCAACCTCCTCATGAGGTACCTCTAGCTGTATAGAGGTTACTTCGGCCACTTCATCTCTATCCTCTGAGGGTACTGTCTCAATAGTCGCCCCTCCAAAGGTCTTCAACTCCTCAAGGAGTGCTGTCTTAATAGCCTCCTCACCTGAGGTCTTCTGCATGGACACCGTCTCAATGGCCTGTTCTGCAACTTCCTCAACATCCTCTGCAAGATCTATAACTTGCAGCTCTGGTTGGTTTCTTGCAGCTTCAACAGTTTGCAGCACTGTAAGCTCGAACCCTACAAGAATCTCGGCTTCTATCCTCAAGGTTGCTTTTGTTGTATCTTCAAGGATGACAGTCTGCTGTACTGCTACTTCCGTTAGTACAGGGAGTTCAGCCTCCGCAACTTCCTTCACGGTTGCATTATCAACAATCTCTTCATCTGCAATCTCAAAAAGCACTCCTCTAATGATTGCTGACGGTTCCCTCTTTGGTGAAGCTATAGGAGCTTCAACAGAAGAATACACCGGGGAATCACTATAGTCAAGTAGCTGAGTCTTTTCCTCATCCAAGGGTTCGAGACAGACTAGCGTTGAGAGATCCTCAACTATTTGCTCATATATAAGGGAGCTTGAGTTGTAGCTTGAGCTTCCTTCTTCCCGCATCCTTCTTGGAATTTGCTGCATCCTAGTTTCTTTCACACTAGCTTGCAGTGCTAGTTACAGCATCGTTTCTTCAGCCTACTCCATTCCAAGAGTGTTGGTTTATTCTTCAGCAAATTCAACGTTGTCGCCCCTTCCAACAGTCTCTGCAGCCGGGGCTAGGAAGACCTGCACATCTTTTCTTACTGCTTTCTTCGGTAGCTCTGCAGACTCTGTCTCTACTGCAGTAACCTTTCATTTGCCTTTGTCCAGTGCTCCCTAAGCAGCAGTTCCTCTTGATTTTTCTTGCACGAACGCTGCGAACTCAGGTTTCAGGAGATGGATGATGTTATCTAATTGAGCTCACTTCAGGACAATCTTTTCCACTGCAAGAAACTCTCTCCACTGCAGCAGAGTTTCCATCTTAGCCAATCTCATCCTTCTCTAGAGACTATACTACTGCTCTATCTCATCTCCAACAGTTGGGAAGGTTGGATCAGCACTAGCCGCTGCGAGGGTTGGATCGATCAGATCTCTTACAACAGCTCTTTATTCATGTGGGCGAACTGACTCGACAGTAGCTCTTTGTTCATGCAGCTGCTCCTCTAATTCGACCTCTGCTGCAATTACTGTCATGCTTGCAGCAGCGAGTTGGGGATTATCTAACAAACGCTGCACATTAGATACAACCTCTGCTTCAACTATTATTCTTGCAGTAGCTACAGCAGCTTTCTTCTTGGTTCGCAGAGAAACAAACTTTCTTATCTTTTTTCTCCCCAAGGGCGCGTCATCATCTAAGGATGATGATGACTCCGATTCTGCTCTCTTCGGAGCCTTTTTTATGATGGGAAAGGCGTTGTCTTCAGAGCTAAAGGGCAGGGCCTCTTGTCTTATTTCAACATCTTCTGTCTCGCTCCTTAAAGCTTCATCTCAAAGGGCTAAGGTTGCAGTAGCTGTATTCTTAGTTTTCTTTCTTGCAACACCAACAACTGAACCAGTAACAACCTTTTTCAAGGTCTTGCCCTTCTTCTTCTCTCCGAGATACTTTCCAATGGGGATGGAGGTAGGAGCAATAAGCTGCAGACCCAGCTTGTAGAGGAGAGAGCATATTGTAATGCCATAGCTCCTTCTTGCAGTACTTTTCTCTACCTCCTCTCATATACTCTTTAGGATGAACCTGGCCCAGTTCACCTTCTTTCTGGCCATGATTGCAGACATGATCCTAAAGCGGAGGTCTATGCACTTGTCATAACTCCCTGTTCTGCCTTCAATAGAATATGCACAGATATCATGAAGAAACTCGAACTCCGGCTTGAAGAGTTTCTTCGGGGCGCTTCTCTTAACTTTGGCCCCTGCATCTCTTATCCTGAAGAGATTCCATATTTCATGAGAGATGTCTTTACCGTATGTTAAGAGTTGACTGAGAGACAACCTTTCTGAAGAAATACTGAAGGCGGCGGCGATGTCCCTCATGGACAGTTCTCTCTCCTCCTCTTCTTCATCTATCCTGAACAAAATAGAGAACCTCATCTCTTTGTCCCTACTAATAAACACGTAGAATCTCTGGACTGATTCTATGGAGAAGTCGACGTAGATGGTGGTTAGGAGCCCTAAAATCTGGGTCATTTCCAAGGCTTCAAAGATCCTTGCGATTATGGAGTTGTCATACATTCCAGTGTTATGATGTATACTATAAGCTTAGCTTTTGTATAAACATCTATTTATGATATGAGAATCTTTTATGGTCAAATGTTTTGCATTTTATATTTGTTATATATGTTATTACAATTGTCCAATTAATTTATATTGTAGATAACATGGTGTGTGGTGCCACACATAAGATCATGTTATCAGTTCCTTATAGATTATAAATGGTAGCTCACAACCGAGATAATTTTGGACAATTTATCGGAATGGTTGTAGTGTAATTTGATATTAATCTATCTTGATTATAAAATTAAACTAGTACATTTTGTATGTATTGAGCAGGATCAATTGAGATTGTTTTATTTATACTGACTACATAAACAGAACAAGACCTCTGTTATTATGGATTTGCATCCTCTTAATCATTATATGATAACGGACATGTATAGTCGATATATGTTTCTTTAATTTACCAATGGGTGAGATTTATTTATTAAATCAATAAGCTCGGTAAATTGGGATACAATGTTGTTTATATGGTGTGCTGTTGATTATATAATGAAAATGTATCCTGATTATTTAGGATGATGATGTCTCTTTGAGGAGCTCATAAGGATTTTCATGTAAACCTTGCAGGTGGATTTATTCCGGCATGATAATAAAGTTGAGTGGTACTACTCTTGGAATTAAATATTAATTAATTGGATTGTCAGTAATTCATTTAATTAACAGACATTCGATATCTTAAACACGGGAAGATAAACGCACACATAATAAATAGGAGCTCATATTTAATATGAATTTTGGGACGGTAGTTCAATAATATCTCTTTAGTGGATCGAATTATTATTGAGAGGATTAAGAAGTGTGTTCAGGCTGAACTGGGACTCACAATCCTATTAGAAGACCGATTCTTAATCCTTCTCAAGGTCCCTGTTGTAGCTTATAAATAAGCCTCAAGTCAACCGTTTCTAAACACACAAAATCTTAGATACGATTTAGTAGAAGGCGACTGAAAGTCTCGATAGCTCGTTGTCCACACAACATTCGAGAAAAGGTGAGGAATACAGCAGAAGATTGTGAGGTCCAGGCTCTATCGATTCCTCGATCTACAGTTCTGACCTTAGAACTAATATCGGTGCAAAAGGTAGATTCGTTTATGCACTGCGTGTTTATCATATTTGCATGGACCCCGAATCAGATATCGTATAAGGTCAGCGATCTGTGGTTCCAACATCCAGAAGTGTAAACATGCTCTCGGTTAACCAGGCGTCCCTCAAAAAATGATCATTTGTCTGGCAGCCATTGTAGATGTGAGAAGGTTTGAAGAAAATGTTCTGAAATGGTTCTTAAAAAAAAATTCGAAAGAGGGAAACTTTTCTTTGCTTGATACTTAGGAAATGTTTTGAGAATGATCAGGTTATGGTATCAAGAAGAAAGTTTAAAAGACGTGTAGTAAGATCAAAGGCTGCGATTAAAAGATTAAAGTTGATCTTACGGTCCTTATAAAAAGTCGGTGGGATCAAAATGTAAATATCCAAAACTTAGTAGTTATGGCCTCTAACGGCATCTTTTCGAATCCTGACACACACAGTCTTGTATTAAATGCGAGGAAAGACATGCGTTTTACTACCTAATTTATTACTTTTTAAGATTGCAGTGTTCTGGTATGAGGTTGCAGAGTATTAAATACTCTAAGAAATAAATGATGTAACCTTCTGTTGCTTACTTCGCATACTTACTGTCCATGCTATAAGAATTAATGATACTGTACTGTTTGAAGCCAGCGCTGTATGAAGCCGCATCTTGCAGCACGATACTTACAGCTTTTTTCAAAGTTACAGGTATTCCCCCTGAGCTTCTGCAACTTCTTTTTCCACTCAAAACTTCAGAATTCCCAACTAGTTTCTTAGCATCGAAAACTTTGATTCACATAAATATCAGCTAGCTGGAGATCCATATGAACTTTCTCTAGCACGACATCTTTCTTTTCAACGTGATCTCTTATGAAATGATGTCTGATGTCAGTGTGTTTTGTTCTTGAGTGAAATACTGGATTATGGGTAATTGTGATAACACTCGTATTGTCACAGAGAATTGGAGTCTCTTTCTTTTCAATTCCATAATCTCTTAGTTGCTGCTGTATCTAGAGGATTTGTGCATAACAACTTCCTACTGCAACATATTTTACTTCTGCTATAGATGTTGCTATTGATGTTTGTTTCCTGCAGAACCATGAAACAAGCCTATTTCCTAGAAATTGACAAGTTCCACTTGTGCATTTCCTATCAATCTTACAGCCAGCATAATCTGAGTCAGAGTAGTCTTTAAGCTTGAATCCTCCTTCCTTAGGATACCATAAGCCTACTGCTTGAGTTCCTTTCAGATACTTGATAATCTTTTTTACTGCTGAAAGGTGTGACTCCTTCGGGGATTCTTGAAATCTTGCACAAATTCCTACTGTAAACATGATATCTAGCCTGCTTGTTGTAAGATATAACAAGGATCCTATAAGGCGTCTGTACTTCGTAATATCCACATCTTTTCCATCGTTATATTTGTCATGGCTTATAGATGTAGCCATGAGAACAGATGTTGCTGATCCATTCTCCATGTCAAACTTCTTCAAAAGCTCCTTTGTACACTTGACCTAACTGATGAAGGTTCTTGCAGGTAGCTGCTTTACTTGTAGCCCAAGGAAAAAACTTAATTCTCCCATCATACTCATCTCAAACTTTGACTGCATCAGATTGTAAAACTTCTCACAAAGATCTTTGTTGGTGGATCTAAAGATGATGCCATCCACATAAAATCTGTACGAGGAGAATGCTGTCTCCATCCTGTATTCTGAACAGGGTCTTATCAACTGTACCTTTCTTGAATCCGTTTTCCAATAGATAGAGAGACAGGGTGTCATACCAAGCTCTTGGTGCTTGCTTAAGTCCATACAGGGCTTTGTATAGTCTAAATACTTTCTCTTCTGCTTGGTCTTCAAAGCCCGAACGTTGCTCCACATATATATCTTCTGTAAGAAGACCATTGAGAAATGCACTTTTCACATCCATCTGATTTATATTGAAATTCATGTAAGCTGCATATGCCAAAAAAATCTTTATTGCTTCCAACCTTGTTATAGGAGCAAAGGTCTCATCAAAATTAATTTCTTCTTCCTGGCAATATCCTTTAGTAACTAATCTTACTTTGTTCCTTACAATAAGCCCTGATTCATCTAACTTGTTCTTGAACACCAACTTTGTCCCAATAACTCCTTGATGAGTTGGTCTTACAACTGTATGCCATACTTGATTTCTTTTAAATACATTCAGCTCTTCCTACATGGCTTGAACCTAGTTGCTGTCCTGGAGAGCTTCTTCAATACTCTTTGGTTCTATTTGAGATATAAAACATGAAAACATTGCCTCATGAGAAATAGACCTTCTTGTTCTTACTCCTACTGATGGATCTCCAATGATAAGATCTCTAGGATGATTTTTAAGCCATGTCCTGTCAGGCTCAAATGTATGTACAGGTCTAGGTTGCTCCTCATATTGTTATAAGATTGTAGGTTCTGCTGCTGTAAGAATATCTGCTACATCCAGAGGTACAAACTCTTCTTCTTTGTCTTCTGCTGAAGGTAGAACTCCTTCAGTATAAGGAACATCATTTTCTTTCAAGGGGTTATTCCTTCAATAGATTCTTCCAACTTGCTGGTGTCACAGTGTGGTTCATCAAACACCACATGTATTGATTCTTCAACCACCAAGGTTCTTTTGTTGAAGACTCTGAATGTCTCACTTACAGTAGAGTATCCAAGAAATAATCCTTTATCTGATTTTGCATCAAAGGTCTTAAGATGCTCTTTTTCATTGTTGAGGATATAACACTTGCATCCAAAGATATGCAGATAGGAAATATTTGGTGTATATCCATTCCAGACTTCATATGGGGTCTTATCTAGATCTTTGTTAATCAGACATCTGTTCTGAGTGTAGCATGCAGTGTTGGTAGCTTCAACCCAAAATCTCTTGGGTATCTCTGCTTCTGCTATCATTGTTCTTGCTGCTTCCTTGAGTGTTATATTCCTTCTTTCAGCAACACCATTCTGTTGAGGTGTTCTTGCAGCAGAGTATTCCTGTGAGATGAATTATGCAACTTGTCTTTGAATGAGCTTCTTACTTGTTATCTTTTCTGATAAGCTCCACATATATTTTCTTGTATGCCACATCTTGCAGTCCTGGTACAAGACCTTATCTTACTAGCTTGTTTATTGTTTTGAAGTTCAAATGACTAAGTCTCTTGTGCCACAGTCAGCTTAGCTTTGGTGGACTTTTCACAATGAAGCATGTAGGTTGAACAGAAGAGCTCTAATCTGCAAGATATATGTTTCCTCTTCTTGTTCCTGTAAGCTTGATTTCATTTGATGTGTTATCCTTGATTAAGCACTTGTTGAGGTTAAACTCCACAGTGTATCCTTTGTCACAAAATTGACTGATGCTTAGCAAGTTATATCTGAGTCCTTTCACATAGGATACATCCTTGATCTTTATGTTTCTTTTGACCAGATTTCCACTTCCTTTTGTGCTTCCTTTGGAATCATCTCCAAAGATGACCTTAGGTCCTTTGCATGATTGGAAACCTATTAAGGCTTCTTTGTTGCCAGTCATGTGCCTTGAGCAGCCACTGTCTATGTACCATACTTTACTGCTACAACCTAGTACGGAAACCTGTAATAATTTCAAAAAGATTTAAGTACCCATTTCTGTAAGGGTCCTTTGGGGTTAGTTTCTTTTGGAACCCAAACTTTCTTAACAGTCAAGACTTTGCTGTAAGTTTTGTTGGTTCCTTTTCTATAGACAGTCTTGTTCTTAAACTGTTTGTTAAAAGTGTGTGCAGAAACTATATATGTGTTACCAACACTTTTGTAGTGCGGTCTTCCACCATATTTCCCTAGAGTATGTCTTTTTTGAGGTTTAGACATGAAGGTCTTACTATTGGTGAGGTAATGCTTATTATGGTGCAACTTTATAGGTAGTTTTATCCTTTTGCTGCATACAACAGATGGCTTCTGCTGCAGCCAGCTCTTATGTACAGGCTTACTTCCTGCAGTTGAGCATAGGGACTTCTTTTCCTTGTCCATCAACATTGGTTTGTTCAAGATCTTTTCAAAGTTACATGGTAACTCATTCTCCATTAAAGTTTCAGCTTGAACAAACACCACAGCTTTAGATGTGCTTGCTGTATCCTGAGAAATATGAGTGCTATATCCTAAGCCAGTTTTCTGAAAAGGACTCCTGGCCATCATCAGACACTCTCTTACGTCCTTAGCACATTTGCTGAATATTCTAATTGTGGACTGCAAGTTTTTCTTCTCATTTTCTAGCTTGGTGACCAGCACATTGAGCCTTGAGACCTCATTTTGAAGTTTGCTGTAGTTTGAGTTATCAGACTCACTTGCTGATAGCATCTTTGCAAGATCATTGTTTTTCCTTCTAAGGTTCTCATTTCAACTCTTTGGTTCTCATTCTCAATCTTTAGCTCCTCATAGGTTGAGTTTATCTACTCAAAGTCACTCATGACCCTTTTAAGAGAGTGGATCATATTCAGCTCCTCTTTGTTAGGTATGGACAACGGTTGGTAAGTTACCTCATCTTCTTTGTTGTCCTCACAGTCTTTTGCCATCAGGAAAATCAATGTTTTTTCGTCTGAGGATGAGGTTTCACTATCGCTATTAGTGGATTCAATAGCTTTTAGCATTTTCTTGGAGATTGTTGTATCTTTTGCTTTCTCCATTTCTCCTATGAGAGCTCTGAGCTTATGTCTGTCATCTCTTCTCTTTTTTCTCATTTGCTCTCTCTTTCCTTCTGGATACTTGTGTGCTATTGGGTGTGGACAACTTCTTGCATAGTGTCCAGGCTTCATACAATTATAACATAAGTTAAGATTATTTGTATTTGATTGAGGAGATGGAGATAACTGAGGTGGTGGATGACTTCTTCTGAAGTCATTCTTGTTGTTGTTGTTGCTCTTCATAAATCTTCTAAACTTCTTTAGAAGAAGAGATATATCCTCTTCTGCATCCTCAGTTGTAAGTTCTAACTGCTTGCTGCATCCTTCGTACTTCTTGCAGTCAATGCAGTGACCTTGGAACTTGATTCTTCGGTCTTTTTTTTCCTTTTGTTATATCATACTCGAAGGCTTTGAGGTCGAAAAAGAGGTCGAATGTACTCATGAACTTTAGATCCATAGACACTCTCATAGTGGTGGTTTTGCTGTCCCACTTTGCTGGAAGGGCTCTTAGCACTTTCATATTTTTCTTCTTTTGTGTAGTGCTTGCCCAGAGCTTCAAGTTCATTCACTATCGAAGTGAATCTCAGTTTAACTGCTCTAGAGTCTCTTTATTCTTCATCTCGAAGAGCTCGAATAATTGGGTGGCGTTGGAAATCTTGTTATCCTTAGTGAATTCTGTGCCCTCACATATCTTCTCCAACTTCTCCCATATCTCCTTGGATGTCCTGAATTTTTTGACCTTACTGAAAGTGCCTTTATCCAAGGTGATGAATAGAGCATTTTTAGCCACATTATCCAAGTTGGTTCTCTTCTTGTCTTCGTTATTCCATTCCTGCCTAGGCTTGATCAGGAAGTTAGGTGATGGAGGTGCTCCTTCCTCCATATCTCTTCCCAGTATGGGATACACCTTCGTGGGAATAATCGATCATTCTGTGATCACCATCCACATCTCATCGTTCATAGCTGAAAAATGTGTTTGTATTCTAATTTCCCAGTCATCATACTCCTCTATGAAAAATATAGGCAACTTATGGTTTGAAGAATCCATGATATGCTGAAACTATGAGATTTTTCAAATATGCAGAGAAAACAGAGGGTCAGGGTTGGATCTGGGTAGGTGACTAGATAAGTTGGCTTTTAACCCAACTTGCTCTGATACCACTTGTTGGTCCCAAGTGGTCTTCGAGGTTTAGAGGGGGGTGAATGAACCTTGGTCAATTTTCAAAATCTTTTTCAAACTTACTGTTCTGCAAGTTACTTGAACTTACAGCACCAGTTGTTACTGCTTACAGCACTAGGATGCAGTGCTGCATGCTGTAACTTAGAGTTTGAACGCAGCGGAAATTATGTTTTGACAAAAGACTTATTTTCTCAAATATGTTTTTCTTTTAAAGATGTTTTTATGCTTATGACAATATATATATAAGATGCAACACAGATATATAAAGTAATAAAATACTTATGGTTTATAGTGGTTCAAAGATTGTGTAATCCTTCTATGTCCACTCTACTGCTCATTGAGCAGGAACTTCGTTAAGCAAGATTGAATTATAGGGGAACACCTAACAATCTATCAACCTAACGAGTTAACACCTACTAAAACCCAGTATACACACAGCAACAGCAAGTTCTAAAGGTAAACCCACACAGGATTTCAAACTCCCACACAGAGAAGTTGTCTAACACCTAGACAACTATACAAACAGCAAGGATAAATCCTATCAAATGTCGACACCTAAAACAACCCAGCACACAGCAACAAGGTTAAAGTATATAAGGTTTTCTTCAATTGGTGCAGCGAAGTGTACTTGTGAATCCTTCTTGGGATCTTTCAGGTTGAGCTTTGTTCACTTCACTTTAGGTCAAGTTACTGAAACTGTAGGGATGCTTGAGAGAATATAGCTTGAAAATGCTTAGTCTTGTTTGAGCGCAAATGTTTTAGTTGTTCAGTAACCAGCTTTAGTGTTGTTCGACCTCTATTTATACTTGTAGAAAGATATCCGTTGAAGAAGATATCTCTCATTTAAAATATGTGTACAGCTCAAAGACATGACTTGCATTTAATGTGCCTTAACTTATCTTTTCAAAGCATTCAATGTGGTGGTTGCGGCTCGTAGCTTTCTGCAGCCCATCAGGCCACGTGTCGTCTCTGTATTGACTCCGTGTCTGCAACTTTAATCTTCTCTTAAATGACTCTAATTATACTTGTTTCATTCTTCATTTCTTGTACTACATTTATTCTTCCTCGGATAGCAGGATGTTATTTCTATTCGATATAGATGAGGTTTGTTGAGTATATAGCAAGTCACGACTTTTGCTTTGTATCCTTGACCTTCTTGCAGCAACTCCTTCCATACAGTAGTACTGTTGTATCTTTTACTTGCAATAGAGTTGTATCTTCTACTTGTAGCATTATTACAACTACTTTTTGCAGTGTAGTTACTTCTCTTCTTACAGTTGCATTGCAGTAACTTCTTCCTGCATCCAGCATCTTCTGCGTACAGTGATATTTGTCGTTCTTTCTTACTTACTGCAATTCATACTTACAGTATCTTCATACTTTCTTCTTCATGATGCAGCATGACTTTGTTGAGCTCCTCTATCTTTCAGAACCTATAACATACTGACTCAATCCTAGTCTATATTTTCACTTAAACATCGTGAAAAATGAGGTACTCAAACTTCCTATTATAAAGGTGGTTTGTCTCATCAAAATCTAAATATCGAAATCCTAACATAGATGTTTTCTCTTCTTGTTCCTGTAAGCTTGACTTCATTTGATTTGCTGTCTTCGATTAGACACTTGTTAAGGTTGAATTCCACAGAGTATCTTTTGTTATATAATTGACTAATGCTCAAAAGATTATACTTTAGTCCTTTTACATAGGATACTTCTTTAATATGGATATTTCCTTTGATTATGTTTCCAGTACCTTTTGTGCTTCCTTTGAAATCATCTCCAAAGATCATTTTGGGTCATTTGCATAGTTGGAAGTCTTTCAATACTTCTTTATTACCGGTCATATGTCTTGAGCAACCGCTATTAATGTACCATACTTTACTGCTGCTACCTAACAATAGTACCTGTAGATAATTTAAACATATTTAGATACCCATACTTGTATGGGTCCTTTGGGGTTAGCTTCTTTTGGAATCTTTGGAGTTTCTTGCTGTCAATGAAGTAATTTTTTAACTTGATTGTTTAGCCTCTTTATTTCTTTGGTTGATGTCATATTCGAAGCCTTTGAGGTCTGAGAACAAGTCAAAGGTGCTCATGGATTTCAAATTCATTAAAACTCTCATGACTGTGGTCTTGCTGTCCCACTCTATTGGTAGAGCTCTAAGCACTTTCAGGTTCTTCTTTTTTTGAGTGTAGTGTTTTCCGAGAGCTTCTAGTTCATTCACTATAGATGTGAACCTTAAGTCCAGCTATTCCAATATCTCCTCAGTCTTCATATCGAAGAGCTTGAATAGTTGGGTAGCATTAGAGATTTTGTTGTTATTTGTCAACTCTGTTCTGTCACAGATTTGCTCCAGCTTTTTCCATATTTCTTTGGACGTTCTGCAAGTTTTCACTTTGCTGAAGGTTCCTTTGTCCAAGGTAATAAATAGGGCATTCTTAGACACGTTATCCAGGATGGCTCTCTTCCTCTCTTCATTATTCCATTCCTGTCTTGGCTTGACCAGGAAGTTGGGTGGTAGAGGTACTCCTTCCTCCATTTCTCTTCTGAGCATTAGATTTACCCTTGTAAGAATGATTGGACCTTTGGTGATTACCGTCCATATTTCATCATTTATGGTGAAGAGATGTGTCTATACTCTAATTTTCCAGTCGTCATATTCTTCTATAGAAAACATCAGGTCTTTATAGTTAGAAGAATCCATGAGATGCTAAAAGATGAAGTTTTAGGAAAAACATGGAGAAAGCAACAAGAACAAGATTAGATCTAGGTAGGTGACTAGATAAGTTGGTACTTAACCCAACTTGCTCTGATACCACTTGTTGGTCCCAAGTGGTCTCGGAGGTTCAGAGGAGGGAGTGAATGAACCTCTATCAATTTTAAAAAATCTTTCGAACAAACTACATTGTAAGTTATTTGAACTTACAACACAGTAGACGGACTAGCTTATAACACTATGGAGTAGTACTATCTACTGTATCCTAAAGATCTTATAGCGGAAAATACTTTGACAAATGGTTTGTATTCTCAAATATGCTTTCTGATAAAACCTTTTATGCTGAATGATAACTTCAAACAAGATGCAACATACAACAAATATAAAGCGATTAAACACTTAAGGTCTCATAGTGGTTTGAAGGTGGTGTAATCTTTCTACGTCCATTCAACTGCTTCTCGAGCAGGAACTTCATTAAGTAAGATTGATTTACAGGTTATAGCCTAACAATTTATCAACCTAACAAGTTATTACCTACTAGAACTCATCTTACACACAATTGTTGTAAGTTATAAAGATAAACCAACAAAAGATTTCTAAACACCCATATAGGGTAATTGTTTTTTTCCTAAACAACTATAAACGAGCAGCAAAGATATAATCCTATCAACTAACAACACCTTAAAATAACCTAGCACACATCAAATAGGTAAGAGTATATGTTTTCTTTCTTCAACTGGTGTGATAAAGTAATCTTTTGAATCTATGAGCTTTTGAGCTTAAGCTTGATTACTTCATGAGGTCGAGTGACTGAAACATTTTGTATGCTTAAGAGTATAGCTTTTATTCTTGCTTTGACTTTGAGAGCAAATGTTTCAGTAACTTGTTTCAGTGCAACTCTTCCTCTATTTGTAGTTGTAGAAAAATGCCCCTTGAAGAAGATATTCTTTATTTGAAATTCATGTTATAATCAAAGGTATCACTTGCATTAAATGTATCTTGTCTTAGCATTACATATTATTAAATGCAGTTATTGCGGTTTACAGCTTTCTGCATTCTTTCAGGCCACGTGTCTTCATTTGATGGGGTCTGAGCCTGGAACTTCAGTTTGTCTCTACTGTCTTCATTTCGATTCATCGAGGATACTCTCCTCGTATTGCATTTAGACCTTTCTCGTATTGCAGCTTAGGTTAACTCTATTGCTGCATTCAATATTTCCTTAAAACATGCAGTGGTCTTGAATGCTCTTATATATCTTGTATTTTCATGTTGTATCCTTAACTTACAACAATGTTGTACACTACTTTTAGTTACGGTAGTACTGTATGTTCTTGTTACCGCTGTTTCACTGGAGCTTTTCTTGCAGAGTCTTTACTTCTTGCAGAATCTTTATTTCTGCTTTAGCATGCTGCATACAAGCCTACTTCGAGGTTCTCCATTCTTCAATTTATAAACTTACAGACTCAAAGTTAGTCTATACTTCACTTAAACAATGTGAAAAATGGGGTACTCTAATTTCCTATTACAAGATTGGTTTGTCTCATCAAAATTTAAACATTGATATTCTAACAAAATGTCTTCTATTTTTCACTTTCAAATTAATTATTTTTCAACTCTCCATTCTAAAAAAAAGAAACTATTTTCAACTCTCATTCACTCTTTCCACCAAATTGAGTCTTTCTTTTCATACTTGTTGTTGCTTATGAGAAAGCCCAGCGAAACTAAAGTGTAGCAACAACTATTAGTGGACGATGGTTCTTACTCTAGATAAAAAATAAAAATTAGATGTAGCCCTAAGTCAAAAATGTCTTATTGATTTAGGCATTATCAGTTTGGCATTGGGATTTCAATTAGTTATTAGATAACTTAGATGGATTTCTTATTTGTGATGGATGAACTTCAAACCTTTGATTTGAGTGTTGAGTTACAAAAGTGAGCGACTACTTCTGAAGTTTGTAGTTTGATGAATGTAATTTCTTTTATCTATTGTAATTCTTCTTTTTTACAATTGATGGTTAATTTTGATTGAAATTTCAATTTACTGTGTATTGTTTGAGATGTTAATCATATTTGTCATTTTCTTTTAATGTAGAGCTATGTTGAGGTATTTTCCAAAAGTTGCTAAAAACTCATCTTTGCCAAATATGGGTTAAAAAAATAAATTGTACAACATGAATCGCCTAACATCATGGTAGAAGTTACTCCGGTTGAGAATCTTAATGAGCAACAATAAATTGTTGAAGCAAACTATGACTTGCTAGAATTTCCTTCGAATCCAAGGAAATGACCTAAAATTATAGATTATCATATTAATATTCATGAGAGAAATAGAAGAAAATATTATTCTTAAAGGTCTTTGCCAACCTAATCTTGAGAACTTCCCTCAAAGAAAGTATGATATAAAAATAAAAAGGTTTAACTGTTCATGGTTCAAAGAATTTGTGTGGTTAGATATAGTATAAGCATGGTTTCAGCATTTTGTCTTTGTTGTTTATCTTTTTAGAAATGAATTGAGTCATAAGAAGGTAGAGATGTTTTTGTAAGTGAAGGTTTTCATGATTGGAAATACAAAGATAACCTTCGAATGCACGGACAGGGGGAAACAAACAATGTTCATAGGTAAATGTTGGTCTCAAGTGGCACAAGGGTTTCAGAGAAGGTGAATGAACCTCTATAAAATTTTCAAGTATTTCAAACTTTATTGTATGTTGTAACCTACTTGAGCTATAACATTGTATGCAATCTTTCTAGGAGGACTATTGAGAGTGCAACTTACAATATCTAAGCTAGTTCGTGCAGTGGAATATAATTTTTAATGCCTAAGAGGTCCTTTTAAAATCTTTTTGAAAGTATGAGATTTTTCACAAAGTTTTTTATGTTACACGACAAGATATAATATACAACAGGTAGATATGCAAGATACAACATAATATAAGAAAATAAACACACAAAGTTTTATAGTGGTTTAAGGGTGGTGTAATCCCTCTAATCCACTCTACTCCTTTACAAAGAGAAATTTCGTTAAATATTGTTTAGTTTACAAGACACTTTCTTAACAAATACTAGACTAACGAGAAACATCTACTAAGTTCAGCTTCCACATAGGTCGTTGTAGGCAAGCAGGTAGACCCACACAGGATCTTTCTACCTGTTGGTCCCAAGTGATGTCCGAGGTTCAAAGGGGGGGGTGAATGAACCTTGGTCGATTTTCAAAATCTTTTAAAACAACCGTTCTGCACTGCAAGTTACTTGAGCTTGCAGCGATAGAAGGTTACTGCTTGCAGCGCTAAGATGCAGTGCTGCACGCTGTAACCTGGAGTTTTATACGCAGCGGAAAATTAACTTAAAAACACAAGGCTGTTTTTCTCAAGAATGTTTCTTTCAAAACGTTTTAAGATGACAGACAGATAATAATGCAGAAGATAAACGCACAGATAAATAAAGCAATTAAAACACTTATGGCTTATAGTGGTTCGAAGGTGGTGTAATCCTTCTACGTCCACTCTACTGCTCCTCGAGCAGGAACTTTGTTAAGCAAGATTGATTTACAGGACTCTCCTCACAATCTATCAACTTTTCAAAGCAAACCACCTACTGAAGTCCAGCGTACACACAGCAACTGCAAAGTTCAAAGGCTAACCCACACAGGGTTCTACACTCCCACACAGGGAAGCTGCCTAACACTTAGACAACTAAACAAACAGCAAGGATTTCTCCTATCAACTGCTTGACACCACTAAAACAACCTAAGCACACAGCAACAAGATTAAAAAGGATAAAAAGGTTTTCTTCAACTTGTGCTTCGAAGTGAGCTTCTGAATCCGTAGGGAAACTTTCAGCTTGAACTTGCTTCACTTCGATAGGTTGAGTGACTGAAACTGTTAGCTTGAATGATTAAAATTTGTAAGCTTGAAACTTTCGCGTATGGATTTTTGTTCTTAGTAACAGTGATAGTAACCAGCTTCAGTTTTCCTCGACCTCTATTTATACTTGTAGGAGAAGATGTCCGTTGAAGGAGACATCCCTCTTTTGAATTTGAAGTAGCCTGGCCAAAGTATGGTTCGCATTTAATACGACTTGACTTTTCCTTTCGGAGCATTTAATGCGGCAGTTGCGGCTCGCCGCTTTCTGCAGTGCGTCAGTCCATGTGGCATCTTCTTATTGGCTCCGTATCTGCTACTTTGACTTTTTCTTGAACGACTCTTTTATTCTTGCTTGAATCTCCGTTCCTCGTACTGCATTTATCCTTCCTAGGATTTGCAGGATACTTCGTCTTGTAGTTGGCGCTGTATTACTTAACTGACTTGTGAGTCTGCGCTGTATCCTTGGTCCTTGTGCAGCTGATACTTTCTTTCAGTGCTGCTGTATTTTAGACCTTGTTGCAGTAACTTCTTTCTAGCAGTACTCCTGTATCTTTTTCTTGCAGCGTTGTTGCACTCCGTTCTTTCTTGCTTTGCTGTATCGAAGTACAGCCTTATTTATACTTTGCTGTTCCTTCCTTCTTCCAGTTATGCTGTATCCTGCCTTCCTACAGCGATACTGTATTCTGCCTTCTTGCAGCGATATCTTCCCTTAAGGCTTAGATGCAGCTTTATCCTCTTTTAACCTTCATTTCAAAGCTTGACACAAGACTCAATTCTAGTCTATTTATTCACTTAAACATTGTGAAAATGGGGTACTCAAAACTTCCTATTACATATTTGGTTTGTCTCATCAAAATCTAAATATTGAAATCCCAACAATTTCCCCTTTTTTGATGATGACAAAACCTTTACAATATTTCGTTCATGAAGAAGTTTCATTTACATTAACTCATATGGTATATCTAGATTACATGCTTGCACATCTTTGAACAATTAAATCTAATCCTGGATTTATTAGTGATGCATCATGCTATTCATTTCATCATAAACAACATGCATGAGTTCATAAGAGTTGAACTTGGATAAAACAGAAGGAAAAATTTCTTCATTAACAGAGAGAAATTTTTACAACTTAGCAAAAGTACAATAGGGATCACAAGAGGGTATATAAATACAGCTTAGTAAAATAGAGACCTTTTGCTTGCTGGTTCGTCTGATCTTCTTCCTGTAAACCTTTCAAGGCCTTCCCTTCCTCTTGATCCTTTCCACCAGTCCCTGATGGACTCTTGGTAGGACTCTTCCAGCTTGTGTCTGATCACGGAAACTTGAATCTATCTCAGCCAGAAGTCCTCGCAGAATGGTACAATCAGCCCTTCCTTTACTCGGTTAATGTATAGCTGTTGAATATCAAGGCTTTCTTCCCGAACGAGCTGTTCATACCTTCTCAATGCAGTCTTGCAAGTATGATACCTGCTGAATTTGCCTTCCCTGCATAGTTCTCTGAAGTGTCTGAGGTACTCTAATCGTTTGAAGATAGTGATCGCCTCAAATGTTGGATTCCGATCAAAAGGCAGTCTGACTTCTTTGAAGATGTCAAATCTCCAAGCCATGTTCTCTCCTTCAGGCCTTTGATCCATCAACACGGACACTTCAGCATAGATGTTCTCAGTGTCAAGGCGAGGAATTTCTTGAGGAGGAAATTGGTAGAAGTTATTTGGAAAGATTTTTCTTTCACCAATTACTCCGAGTCTTTGAATCTAGGCGTTAGGATCTGTAACTTCTTTGTTTTGGCGCCTTTGATTCTCAGACTCGTCCCCGCTCATCCTCTTCCTTGAGCCTTGCTGCTGACTATCATCCCTTCTCTTATGATGATAGCTGGGAGGTGCTGCATCATTGCTTGCAGCTCTGCTATATGCAGAACCTGCAGCCGATCTTCTTCCAGCAGCTGCACCGGCTCCACCAGCTCAATCATCATCTCTTCGGAGAAGGGATATTAGCGGCAGCAGATGACCCAGACTTTCTTCTCCTCCTGCTGAGAGGTTGCTGGTCATCATCATCTTCTTCTTCAGATTCAGCAGCCTCTTTGCTCTTGTATCTATCATCAAATCTTTCCCCTTTTTTGGCATCATCAAAAGTCGGGGGCTGAGCAGGGGCAGCTGGGACCGCCCTTGATCACGGGCGTCGGGTCGGTTCAAGGGCGAGCTCCGGAGCATTAACATGCTGAGGGAAAGCACGGAGCATGATGTCCCTCAATTCTCCTACTATCAGCTCCAGATTCCCCAACCAGTCGTCCACACTTCTAGTTCTCTGAGATTAGTCGTAAACACGATCCAGAAGTGTTTCCAGGACTTTGGAGTGAGAGTTGAGTCTGATTGAGGCATTTTCAGCATGCTGCATGCATTGCCTGACCTCTTGACACGTCAGAAGAGCTTCGATCTTCAACTCCTTCTCCATCCTGACCCGATCGTGGTACTGCATGTTTGAATGTTCAGCGAGATTTGACTTGATCATATCAAGCAACACTTCGAGGTCCTTCTTGAAACCTGTCATGGTTTCAGCATGGAATTGGGCAGTGACCCTGAGACTGTTGCGCATGATAGACTCATGCTCCTGGAGAGCATGCAGTAGGTGTCTAACAGCGGTCTCGACTCTGTTGATAGATTCATCAGGAGTTAGCCCCGAATTCCTTCTCGTCGAGGCAGCAGCGGATGCAGCAAATAGAATAACATCTTGACATACTGGTGCTGCATCCTACCTCGGAACTTCAGTAGCAACCTCATCCTCATGTTTGCTGGCATGTGAGCTTATCGAGCTTGAGGATGGGTGCTCTTTTCCTTCTTCTTCTTCCTCATCTGTCTCCTCTTCGCCGGATGAGACTTGAACAGGAGCTGCTCCGCCAGATTTTGGCCCATGAACAGCTATGTTGCGTGCCTTTATCATCCTTGCGAATTCGGCATGAGTCATGTTGGCGTCCACAGTAACCTCTGCTGCTGTAACCATGGAAGGTTCTTGAGAGCCAGCATCCTCAGTGGGTACTGTCTGAACAGCCTCCCCACCTGAGGTCTTCTTATCCTCAGGGAGTGTTGTCAGAACAACATCCTCCACAGAGGTCTTCTCAATAGACCCCGTCTCCTCGACCGGTCCTATAACAACTTCGACAGCCTCTGCTGCAAGAATGGGTTCTTGCAGCTTTGCTTGGTTTCCTACAGCATGCACAGCTTTCAGCACTGTATCCTCCACTGCTGCAAGAATCTCAGCTTCCACCCTGCTTGTCTCTGCAGCTCATTCTTCTTGTTGAAGGGTGGTTGCCGGCTGCACTGCTGTCGCGTCCAGTGCAAGGAGTACCGCCTCTGCAACTTTCTCTGTATATGCTTCATCAGCAATTTTAGAGATGTTTGAGATGACATCCCTGATTATGGCAGATGGTTCTCCCTCAGAATCTGCAACAGCAGCATCTTCATCTTCGCGAACCGGGGAATCGCCATAATCCAGTAGTTGGGCTTCCTCCTCCTCCAAGCGATCCAGCGTGACAATGTTGGAGAGGCCCTCAACCACTTGCTCGTATGCAGGGGAGTTCATCTGATGTGAGCTTGAACTATCTTCTCCCCGCATCCTCCTTGGAGTGTGCTGCATCCTGGTTTCCTTCAGGCTTTGTTGCAGCACTAGATGCAGCATTGCTTCTTCAGCTTGCTCCACTCCCAAGGTGTCGATTTGCTCTTGAGAAAACGCGACATCATCGCCCCTTCTAACAGCCTCCGCAGCCGGGGCAAGGAAGACCTGCGTATCTTCCACTGCTGCTCTCATCGGCAGCTCTGTAGAGTCGGATTCTGCAAGAGCTTTGCCCTTTCCCTTGTCCTGTACTCCCTGTGCAGCACTGCAGCCATCGAGCTCTTGAACTCTTGCTGCAAAGTCAGGTTGCAGGAGTGCCAGAATGTCTTCAGATTTGGCCCACTCCAGGATAACTTGCTCTACTGTCAGGAAATCCTTCCATTTCAACAGGATTTCCCCCTTTGACAGCCGCATCTCTCTCCAAAGAGAGTACTCCGCAGCCATATTTCTAGCAGCCGGAAATGTAGAATCGAGCACTGAAGCTTCTGTTTGTAGACAAGCTTCTTCTTCAGTTGGCTTGACCCGGTGCTGATATGGCTCCTGAAGCTGATGTGACTCATCCCCAAGGTCAACTACAACCATATTAGGTGTAGAGAGTTGGGAATCAAGAGAGTCACATTTATCCCTGGGCTGATGTGACACATCCCCAACAGCAGCAGCAGCAGCCCTCTTGCTGCGTGGAGCCCTTCTCACCAAGGGTGCGTCATCATCTGGGGAAGAGGATTCAAGTTCAGGTACAGCCTTTCCTGAACTCCTCTTGATAACAGGAAGAGGACTCGAAGGATCCTCTTCTTCAGCTTCTTCCCCGCTGCCTGCAGCTTCATCTTGCAGAGCAAGAGTTGCATTCTTTTTGTCTTTGGTTTTCTTCCTCGCAACTCCTGCTCCTGCAGTCTTCGGCTGGGTCTTGCCTTTCTTCTTCTCCCCGAGATACTTTCCTGGGTGAATGGGGGCGGGTGCTGTAAGTTGAAGGCCAAGCTTGCAGAGCAGATGGTGATACCGTAGCTCCGACGCTCCGTTATCTTCTCTGCTTCCTCCCACAGCCTCTTCATGATGAACCTCGCCCAGTTCACCTTCTCTCCGGCCATGATTGCAGACATGATCCGGAACCGGAGATCTGTGCATTTGTCATAACTCTTTGTCCTCCCTTCAATGGAGTATGTACAGATGTCGTGGAGAAGTTCAAACTTCGGTTTGAAGAGCTTCTTGGGGGTGCTTCTCTTGATTTCAGCCCCTGCATCCCTTGCTCGAAAGAGATCCCACATCTCTTGAGCCGATGCCTCCCCATATGTCGTCAACTGGCTGGGGGTAAGACCTGCAGCGGAGATGCTGAAGGTGGTGGAGATGTCTCTAACGGTCAAAGACCGTTCTTCTCCATCTGCATCCATCCGGAACAGGATGCAGTTTCTTTCTTCCGCCTGCCTAGCGTAGGCGTAGAATCTGTGTACTGACTCCGTCGAGAAGCCAGCGTAGACGGTGGTCAACAACCCTAGGACTTGGGTCTGTTGAAGAGCATAAAAAATCCTCTTGATCAAAACATTGTCATACAGCCCTGACTCAAGGATGTGTTCCTGATTGATCATCCTTCCATCAAGAACAATGGTCCTTCTGGCAGCCATTGATGATATTTTTCTGAGAGAGAAAGAGAAAGAACAAGGGTTTGCACTTAGATAATTTTCTGCGATCAAAGTGTTTCTCTCTCTGAAGATGGTGAAAAATGAATTCAAATGGCACGTTTTGGTCTTTATGGCGGTTCTCAAGAGACGTGCGAGATCGACGGTTGAGATAAATCAGGAAAATGATCTAGTGGCTCAGAAAAAAGCGGAGATGTCAAATCGACACTAATAATTACTTGGCGCGTGGGCTCTGTCAGCACCCTTTCCACTTCCTAACACCCGCAGTCATTCATTTAATGCTGAAAGACATGCCCTTTGCCGCCTAAATAAATGCCTTTTTAAGGTTGCAGCGATTCAAGTACGAGGTTGCAGAGCAATCAATACTCTTTTGAAATAAAGCTGTAACCTGGTGCTGCTTGAATTCTCGATAACTGTTGTACTGTAAGAATAAAGTTGCAGCACTCTCTGAACCCAGTGCTGTATTAACGTGTAGCTTACAGTTCCATCTTTACTGCTTCCTGCAAGCATGCAGAGGTTCCCCCTGCAATCTTGCATCTTCTTTTTTTTCACAACTTAAGGATTCCCAGCTCGTTTCGAAGCATGGAAAACCTCGATTCACTCAAAGGTTTTGTAAGGATATCTGCAAGCTGTAGATCCGTGTGAACTTTCTCTAGCACAATGTCTTTCTTCTCAACATGATCTCTTATAAAGTGATGACGAATGTCAATGTGCTTTGTTCTTGAGTGAAAGACAGGATTATGGATAATTACAATAGCGCTCGTATTGTCACAGAGGATTGGAGTCTCTTTTTCTTCTATCCCATAATCTCTAAGTTGCTGCTGTATCCAGAGAATCTGCGCACAGCAACTTCCTGCTGCAACATACTCTGCTTCTGCTGTAGAGGTTGCAATTGAGGTCTGCTTCCTGCAGAACCACGAGACAAGTCTATTTCCCAGAAATTAACACGTCCCACTCGTACTCTTTCTATCAATCTTACAGCCTGCATAATCTGAGTCGGAGTAGCCTTTAAGCTTGAATCCTCCTTCCTTAGGATACCATAGGCCGACTTCCTGAGTTCCTTTCAGATACTTAATTACCTTTTTACTACTAAAAGGTGTGATTCCTTCGGTGCTGCTTGGAATCTTGCACAGACTCCTACTGCAAACATAATGTCTAGCCTGCTTGCTGTGAGATACAGCAACGATCCAATGAGGCGTCTGTACTTGGTAATGTCTACATCTTTACCATCTTCATCTTTGTCAAGACTTATGGATGTGGACATGGGAACGGACGTTGCTGCTCCATTTTCCATGCCAAATTTCTTGATAAGCTCCTTCGTATACTTGACTTGGTTGATGAAGGTTCCTGTAGGTAGCTGTTTTACTTGCAGTCCGAGAAAGAAGCTTAATTCTCCCATCATACTCATCTCGAACTTTGACTGCATCAGGTTGGAGAATTTCTCACACAGCTCTTTGTTTGTGGATCCGAAGATAATGTCATCCACATATATTTGTACTAACAGCACACTTTCTCCATCCTATATCCTAAACAACGTTTTGTCGATTGTTCCTTTCTGGAAGCCATTTTCCAGAAGATAGAGAGATAAGGTGTCATACCAAGCTCTTGGTGCTTGCTTTAGTCCATATAGGGCTTTTTGTAATCGAAACACCTTCTCTTCTACTTGATCCTCGAAACCAGGAGGTTGTTCAACATATACTTTCTCTGTAAGGAGACCATTCAGGAATGCGCTTTTAACATCCATTTGATAGACGTTGAAATTTATATGTGCTGCATAGGCTAGGAAAATTCTTATTGCTTCTAGCCTTGCCACTGGTGCAAAAGTCTCATCAAAATCAATTCTTTCTTCCTGATAGTATCCTTTAGCAACTAATCTTGCTTTGTTTCTTACAACGACTCCCGATTCATCTAGCTTGTTTTTGAACACCCACTTTGTTCCAATTACACCTTCATGGGTTGGTCTTGCAATTGTTTGCCATACTTGATTTCTTTCAAATCCGTTCAATTCTTCTTGCATGGCCTGCACCCAGTTGCTATCTTGCAGTGCCTCTTCAACATTCTTAGGCTCTGTTTGTGATATGAAGCACGCAAACATTGCTTCATGTGGTATGGATCTCATTGTCCTTACACCAATGGATGGATCTCCTATAATGAGATCTCTTGGATGGTTTCTAAGCCATGTCCTATCAGGCTCAAAGACATGAGTTGGTGTATATTGCTCATCATGTTGCTGTAATGCAGGAGGTTCTGCTGCTGTAAGAATGTCTGCTGCATCCAAGGTTGCAGCTTCTTCTTCTTTTTCTTCTCCTGTAGGCAGAACTCCTTCTATGTATGGTACAGCATTCTCTTTTCTAGGAGCGGTCTCTTCAGGTGGTTTTCCAACTTCTTTGTGTCACAATGTGGTTCATCAAACACCACATGTACAAATTCTTCTACCACCAGGGTTCTCTTATTAAACACCCTGAAAGCTCTACTTATAGCAGAGTATCCTAGAAATACTCCTTCGTCTGATTTAGCATCGAAAGTTTTCAGATGTTCCTTTCTATTGTTGAGAACGTAACACCTGCATCCAAAGATGTATAGATAAGAGATATTTGGTGTATGACCGTTCCATATTTCATAAGATGTTTTATCAAGATCTTTGATTATTAGACATCTGTTCTGCGTGTAGCATGCAGTATTGGTTGCTTCAGCCCAAAACCTCTTGGGTATCTCTACTTCTGCTATCATCGTTCTTGCTGCTTCCTTGAGGGTTCTATTCCTTCTTTCAGCAACCCCGTTTTGTTGTGGTGTTCTTGCAGCAGAGTATTCATGACGAATACCATTGTCAGAACAGAATTTTTCTATAAACTTATTTGTGAACTCGATTCCTCTGTCTGATCTTATCTTTACTATACTCAAGCTCTTTTCATTCTGAATTTTCTTCATGAGACCAGGTAACTTTTCTTGAGTTTTTGACTTCTTTGCAAGAAAGATCATCCATGTGTATCTGGAGTAGTCATCCACTACTACTAGGGAGTACTTCTTCCCGCTCAAGCTTACTGGTTCTACTGGTCCAAAAAGGTCCATGTGTAGAAGATCTAGAATCCTGTGAGATGATTTCTGAATCTTATCCTTGAAAGAGCTCTTAACTTGCTTTCCTTTTTGACATGCTCCACAGACATTCTCCTTTTTGTAAGCTACATCTGGTAATCCTCTCACGAGGCCTTTCCTTGCTAGCTTGTTGATAGTCTTGAAGTTCAGGTGACTTAATCGTTTGTGCCATAACCAGCTCAGCTCTGGTGGACTTTTCACAATGAAGCATGTTGATTGAGTGGAGGAATTCCAATCTTCTAGGTAGATATTTCCTCTTCTTGTTCCTGTAAGCTTTACTTCATTTATGGTGCTGTCTTTGATTAAGCATTTGTTGAGGTTGAATTCCACTGTGTATCATTTGTCACAAAATTGACTGATGCTTAGAAGATTGTATCTAAGCCCCTTTACGTAGGATACATCCATGATCTTTATGTTCCCTTTGACTAGGCATCCGCTTCCTTTTGTACTTCCTTTGGAATCATCACCAAATATGACCTTAGGTCTTTTGCAATCTTGGAAGTCTTTCAACGTTTCTTTACTGCCTGTCATGTGCCTTGAGCAGCCGCTGTCGATATACCATACACCACTACTGCATCCTGGCACTATAACCTGTAACAATTTCAAACAGATTTAGGTACCCATATCTGTACGGGTCCTTTAGGGTTAGTTACTTTGGGAACCCAAACTTTCTTAACAGTAACTATTTTACTGTAAGATTTGTTGGTTCTCATGTTGTATGCAGTTGTCTTGACAAACTGCTTGTTAAAAGTGTGTGCGTAACCAACATGTGTGTTACCAACACCCTTGTAGTGTGATCTTCCACCATACTTCCCTGGAGTATATCCTCCTTGAGGTTTAGACATGTAGGTCTTAGTATAGGTGGGAAAGTTTCTTCTATGCTGCAACTTTGTTGGTTGCTGCATTCTTTTGCTGCATGCAGCAGATGGCTTCTGTTGCAGCCAATTCTTAGATGCAGGCTTACTCCCTGCAGTTGAGCATTGGGGTCTCTTCCCCTTATCCGTCATTGCTGTTTTGTTCTCGATCTTTTCAGAGTCACAAAGTAACTCTTTCTCCATTGGAGTTTTAGCTTGAACAAAATTTACAGCTTTGGATGTATTTTCTGTATTCTGAGAGTCTTGATTGTTGTAACCTATGCCTGATATCTCAAAACGATCTCTGACACGGTTTATGCAATCTCTTGCGTCCTTTGAAGATTTGGTGAACGTGCTCATCTTGGACTGCAAGGTTTCATCTAGAGATCTCTTGTTGCAGCTTACTACACTTTGGGTTATCAGACTCTCGTGCAGTGAGCATTTTGGCAATGTCGATGTTTTTGCTCTTGAGGATCTCATTATCGATTCTAAGGTTCTTATTTTCAAACTTCAGTTCCTCATGTATTGAGTTGATCTGCTCGAAATCACTCATGATCCTTTTCAAGGAGTGGATCATGTTCAGCTCCTCATCAACTTGTATGGACAGCGGTTGGTAGATTACCTCATTTTCTTCGCTGTCCTCGCCATCTCTAGCCATCAGGTATATGAGTGCTTCTTCGTCAGAGGATGAGGTTTCAGCATCGCTGTCAGAGGATTCTGCAGCTTTCAGTACTTCTTTCGGAACTACTGCATCTTTGGTTTTCTCCATTTCTCCTATGAGAGCTCGAAGCTTGTGCCTTTCCTCTCGTCTTTTATCTCTCCTCTGTTCTCTTTCTCCTTCAGGATACTTGTGCACTGTTGGATAAGGACAATTTCTTGCGTAGTGTCCAGGCTTCCTGCAATTATAGCACAAGTCAACATTCCCTGTATTTGACTGTGGAGAAGAAGATACCTGAGGGGTTGGATGACTTCTTCTGAAGTCATTCTTTTTGTTGAGGTTGGTGTTGCTGCTATTGTTGTTGCTCTTAATGAATCTCCTGAATTTCTTTAGTACGAGCGCCATATCCTCTTCAGCAACTTCTGCTGTATCCTCACTCTGTTTACTGCAACTGGCGGTTGCTGTATCCTTGATTCCTCTGGCGGTTAGCGCTGTAACTTTGGAGATTGACTCCTCTGACTCCTTTCTCCTTCTATTGATGTCATACTCGAATGTTTTCAAGTCGGAGAATAGGTCAAATGTGCTCATGGACTTCAGGTCCATAGACACTCTCATGGCAGTGGTCTTGCTATCCCACTCCGCTGGTAGGGCTCTCAACACCTTCATGTTCTTTTCTTTCTGTGTGTAGTGTTTGCCCAGAGCTTCTAGTTCATTCACTATGGATGTGAATCTCAAATTTAGTTGCTCAAGAGTCTCTTCATTCTTCATTTCGAAGAGCTCGAATAGTTGGGTAACGTTGGAGATTTTGTTGTCTTTTGTGAGCTCAGTTCCTTCACAAATTTGCTCCAGCTTTTCCCATATTTCTTTGGATGTTGAGCAAGTTTTAACTTTGCTAAAAGTGCCTTTATCCAAAGTAATAAATAGAGCGTTCTTTGCCACATTATCCAGGTTGGCTCTTTTCCTGTCTTCATTACCCCACTCTTGACGTGGTTTGGTCAGGAAGTTTGGTGGTGGCTGCTCTCCTTCTGCATGGTCTCTTCCATACATTGGATTCACCTTCATAGGAATTATCGGTCCTTCAGTTATGATCGTCCACATCTCATCATTCATGGCAGAAAGGTGTGTCTGCATTCTTATCTTCCAGTCATCATATTCCTCTATGGAAAACATAGGTAGCTTGTGATTGGAGGAATCCATGATATGCTTTAAAAATGATTTTAATGCAGAGAAAACAGCGAGACAAAGGTGGATCTGGGTAGGTGACCAGATAAGTTGGCTTTTAACCCAACTTGCTCTGATACCACTTGTTGGTCTCAAGTGGTGTCTGAGGTTTAGAGGGGGGGTGAATGAACCTTGGTCGATTTTCAAAATCTTTTAAAACAACCGTTCTGCACTGCAAGTTACTTGAGCTTGCAGCGATAGAAGGTTACTGCTTGCAGCGCTAAGATGTAGTGCTGCACGCTATAACCTGGAGTTTTATACGCAGCGGAAAATTAACTTAAAAACACAAGGCTGTTTTTCTCAAGAATGCTTCTTTCAAAACGTTTTAAGATGACAGACAGATAATAATGCAGAAGATAAACGCACAGATAAATAAAGCAATTAAAACACTTATGGCTTATAGTGGTTCGAAGGTGATGTAATCCTTCTACGTCCACTCTACTGCTCCTCGAGCAGGAACTTTGTTAAGCAAGATTGATTTACAGGACTCTCCTAACAATCTATCAACTTTTCAAAGCAAACCACCTACTGAAGTCCAGCGTACACACAGCAACTGCAAAGTTCAAAGGCTAACCCACACAGGGTTCCACACTCCCACACAGGGAAGTTGCCTAACACTTAGACAACTAAACAAACAGCAAGGATTTCTCCTATCAACTGCTTGACACCACTAAAACAACTTAAGCACACAGCAACAAGGTTAAAAAGGATAAAAAGGTTTTCTTCAACTTGTGCTTCGAAGTGAGCTTCTAAATCCGTAGGGAAACTTTCAGCTTGAACTTGCTTCACTTCAATAGGTTGAGTGACTGAAACTGTTAGCTTGAATGCTTAAAATTTGTAAGCTTGAAACTTTCGCGTATGGATTTTTGTTCTTAGTAACAGTGATAGTAACCAGCTTCAGTTTTCCTCGACCTCTATTTATACTTGTAGGAGAAGATGTCCGTTGAAGGAGACATCCCTCTTTTGAATTTGAAGTAGCCTGGCCAAAGTATGGTTCGCATTTAATACGACTTGACTTTTCCTTTCGGAGCATTTAATGCGGCAGTTGCGGCTCGCCGCTTTCTGCAGTGCGTCAGTCCATGTGGCATCTTCTTATTGGCTCCGTATCTGCTACTTTGACTTTTTCTTGAACGACTCTTTTATTCTTGCTTGAATCTCCGTTCCTCGTACTGCATTTATCCTTCCTAGGATTTGCAGGATACTTCGTCTTGTAGTTGGCGCTGTATTACTTAACTGACTTGTGAGTCTGCGCTGTATCCTTGGTCCTTGTGCAGCTGATACTTTCTTTCAGTGCTGCTGTATTTTAGACCTGGTTGCAGTATCTTCTGGCAGTGCTGCTGTAACTTCTTTCTAGCAGTACTCCTGTATCCTTTTCTTGCAGCGTTGCTGTACTCCTTCTTTCTTGCTTTACTGTATCGAAGTACAGTCTTATTTATACTTTGTTGTTCCTTCCTTCTTCCAGTTATGCTGTATCCTGCCTTCCTACAGCGATACTGTATTCTGCCTTCTTGCAGCGATATCTTCCCTTAAGGCTTAGATGCAGCTTTATCCTCTTTTAACCTTCATTTCAAAGCTTGACACAAGACTCAATTTTAGTCTATTTATTCACTTAAACATTGTGAAAATGGGGTACTCAAAACTTCCTATTACATATTTGGTTTGTCTCATCAAAATCTAAACATTGAAATCCCAACACTACCACATAGGATAAGTGCTAATCACTAGCACTATACACTTAGCTACGAACAACTTCCAATCGACTGTGGACACCTAAAACAACCTAGCACATAACTAAAAAGTTAAAGTATATAAAATTGGTCTTCAATTGGTGGGAGCATCCTTAAAATCTTTGAATCTTTGCTCTACCACTAGGTTGTTTCTTGAGGTTAAGTGACTGAAACTTAAGTTTGAGAGCACTTGAACGTTTGAGAGTTTTTCTTGCTTGTGAATTCAAATGTTATAGTTTCAGTAGTTGTAATAGTCAACTCTTCCTCTATTTATAGGAGTATATTTGTTCTCGTTGAAGGAGGCTGAAATCTTTGCATTTGAATCCTCTATAACTTGTACAAAGTCAGCATTGAATGTACATATCTTTTTCTTCCGGTGGAATTTAATTATGTTGTATCAAGTTACAACTTTATACAGTTTGTCAGGTCAAGTGACAACTTCTCATTAGCTTACAACTATGTAACCTTCAGCTTGTTTCTACTGACTAGTTTTATGTCTGTTGATAAGACTAATCCTCAGACTTATGTTGATCTTCCTCATATTGCATTAGCTATTTGTCTATATGTTTCTTGTTATCAACTTTTTCTAAGATAAATAAGTGTAGTAACCAGTTGTTGTAACCTGAATCTTCGTGAAGCAAGTCTTCACTAGTCTACTTACAACACTGTATCTATCCAGCTTGCAACAGTGTCTATTTCGAGCAACTTGTTGTGCTGTTTTCATACAACTTGCAACGAGTTCTTGACTTGCTATCCTACATGCTTTAACATATTCTAATGACTAAAAACTTATACTAATTTCACTTAAACATTATGAAAAATGAGGTACTATAATTCATAACATTTTTTCTTTTTTTGATGATGACAAACCATTACATTATGCGGTTCATTGAAAAAAGAGTAGAGTATCAAAACATACTTCAGACTTGATAGATGTACAATCAATTGTGGTAAAGTACATCTTACATAGCAAACATTTAAATATCAGAACATCCATAAGTGATAAATAGAGAACAAAATTTTGGATGCACAAATTATGTATTAGAGCTATTTTTATCTTAACAGATATATAAGGATAATTATACTAAGCATGCAGTAAGATCACAAGAACTGAACTTTTAAAGTAGAAGGTAACCTGTTTCATTATAATTAAAAAGCAATAAAGTACAAGTTACATAAAAGATAAGACATAATTAAGCTTACATAACAAAATTAAAGCTAGAACGTAAATCATTATAAGCTTCTTTGTTGTATCCTCCGATCTTCGATCTTCTTACATCATCTTAGTTTCATGGTGGAAAAAGAGACTTCTTTCTAGATCGTTTAATATTAACCTTCACATATTTGGTTCTATTCCACCAATTCTGTAGTGCATTCTGAGCAACTTGCAGTGATGTTTTCATACAGCTTGCAACGAGTTCTTGACTTGCTATCCTCCATTCTTCAACATATTCTAAAGACTCAAAACATATACTAATTTCACTTAATCATTGTGAAAAATGAGCTACTAAAATTTTCTATTACACTTATGTTTTGTCTAATCAAAATCTAAACATCAAATTTCTTACAGCAAGCTTATAGTAAACGTGTTGATTTACTTAATCAAAAGCAACATATTGAAACAGTTTTTGTCAAGATAAAAGATAAAGAAAAAATAGCTTATAAAATGTAGTTAAATGCTTTAATTGAATGTACAGATGGATTTTGAAGCAAGAACTTTGGTTTCGTCGTCATGATGAATCCGAGGAGTCAACAAAAATCTTGGTAATTTTCTAGAATTTTTGAAACTTCTTGCAAGTCAATAATGGGGATATAAGAAGAGTTGCCCTAAAAACGCACTCTTAAATCTCCATATAGCTTATTCTTGTATCCAAAAAGATATTGTTAAGGCTTGTGCATTTGAAACAACAAGCTACCATTGAAGAAGTTGTGATGGTTTTTTAGTGTTCTTCTTGATGATGCTCGATGTATCTATAAATGAGCAAATGACCATTGTCTTGAGATTTGTAAATAGAAAAGGTCGCATACTTGAAAGGATTTTATAGTTTAAACACATCGATTGCACAGTAACAATCTCACTTAAAAGTGCACTTAAAGATCTTTTAAATTCACATGGATTAAACATATCTATGTTGTGGGGACAAGGTTATGTTGGAGTAAGTAATAAGCAATGGGAGTTTAATGGTTTAAAAACTCTTATTTTGAAAGATTATGAAATAACATGTAATGTCCATTGTTTTGCACACCACCTTCAACTTGCTCTTGTGGCTATGACGAAGAAACATAACATGTTTCTGAACTCTCTTCCTTCTAATATCAAATGTGGTTAATCCGGTGGAAGGCTTGCGCAAGCAAACAGATTTTTTGAGAGGAAAAATAAGCTGTAAAGATTATTCAGGATTTCGAAAATTAAGAAATTTCAAGTGGATAAGGCTTGAATCAAGAAAGTTCTACATTCTAAAACTCGATAGAGTTCACATTGTTGTACTATTTTGAGACTGATTAATTTATTTGATTCTATAATTGATGTGCTTCATGTAATTAAAATAGATGGATGTTTACGTAATCGAAGCGTTGAAGCATCACGGTTGATAAGAGACATGTTATCTTTTGACTTTATATTTGATTTACACTTGATGAAAAAGATACTAGGAATAACAAATGATTTGTCTCAAGCATTGCAAAGAAAATATCAAGATATTGTGAATGCTATGAATTTAGTGAATGCTTCTCAGACAATACTTCAATCAATGAGAGATGGTGGATGGGATGAGTTGGTAAATTGTGTCTGGTTTTAACAAAATTCATAAAATTAAGGTGTCATATTTATGATGTTCATTTGAGTAGAAGTGGAAAAATATCAAAATGGAAAGCCGAGGAAATGACAAACTTCCATCGATTTCATGAGAAGATATTTAACATAGTGCTAGATATGCAACTTTTTGAATTAAATGGTCGAATCAATGAGATATGTATGGAATTGTTAATTTGTGTTACTTGTTTAAATCCATCTCACTCTTTTAAAGCTTTAGACGCACAAAAGTTACTTTAGTTAGCAAAATTTTATCCAAGTGATTGTGTTGATGTCACTCTTTTGGAAATGGAAAACCAACTCGAAAATTATGTATTGGATATGAGATCGAATATTGACACTTCAAATGTAAATGAAATTGATGATGTAACTTAAAGAATGGTTGAAAGTTGAAGAGATAAGGTATATCTATTGGTTTACAAGCTGATAACATTAACCTTGGTTTTGCCGATTGCAACAACTTCGGTAGAAAGAGCATTCTCTGCAATGAGTATCTTGAAAACACAGCTTCAAAACCGAATGAGTGATGAATAGATAAATGATAATTTGGCGGTTTATCTTGAAAATGATATATTCGAGATGTCAGTAATGAAGTTATCAATTACAAGTTTGAAAATATGACGAACCGTTTATCCGAAGGCACAAGCAATAAAGATATTTTATATGAGTGATAAAGATTTCGTGGGTCATGATTTTTTCTTCGATTTTGAAGTTTTTCATGTAAATTGTTGTGTTGTGGATTATTGTTTTGCTTCTTCCTTTTATTTCTCGTATATTTCATTTTCCCTATAAATGAAAGAGAATTTTATTTTCCAACTTGTATTACAATAGTAATCTACCTACTAATATATATGATAGAAAAGAGAATAACGTGAAACTCATTCCATTAGAATGAATAACTCAATTGTAGAAAGACTCAAATTACATCAATACTACAACAAATACGCACAACAACAATAGTTAATAACCATTGTCGTAGACCTTTTTTTTACCGTTGTGGAAGATGGTATTGTCGTAGACTCCCTCAACCACAACTGTTATTAACCGTTGTCATAGACAATAACGACAACGGTTGGCACAACAGTTGGCCAATTGTTATATTCCAGCATGCATTTACAATACGTGGATAATAGTTAATAACCGTTGTCGTTAACTACAACGGTGTTACAACGGTGTTACAACGGTTTATAACCATTGTCGTAGACAATAACGACAACAGTTGGCATAACGGTTTGTCTACTGTTGTAATTGAGCGCATATTTTACATCACCCTGCACAACGGTTATTAACCATTCTCGTTATGGTCTTCGACAACGGATTTACAACAGTTAATAACCGTTGTTGAAGACCATAACAACAACGGTTATAACCGTTGTCAGTTATATTTTCGTGATTTTTTTTGTGTTGTCCTTTTTATTTACAACAACACCAACACCTACACGTTTATAATCTGTTGTTATACATAATAAATCATAAATAAACAATGTGCAATTTTGAAATATTTAAAATTTTAATTTCAATCAAAACCATTGTCACATTACTATCAATATCTTGTACATTGCTAAAGATCGATCAACATAGCATAAAGTTTTTTACAATTCTCATGATCCAAAAAACATAGGAAAGGACAAAATATCCATAAACAGAGTCAATAATTCAAATACTAGGAATTACAATGTAAAGATGATCCAGAAAATATAAGTTGCCATTTGTCATACCGCATGATGCTGTGCAATCTTGATATTCTTTTCCACAACATCAATTCCTGTAACACTTGCACCCATAGGAGCCAATGGCTGTGACACTTGCACCCATACAAGCCAATGGTTGTGACAGAAAATAAGCATTAAGGTCACAAACTGCGTATTACATGTTTACATTCATTCATATTCAATTTAACAACAATGGTTATTATTGAGACAGGTGTCAATAAATTCATATTGTCCAGAGTATAAGATCTTCATATCATCAATTAATGAATCATGCTAATTTCGAATATTATCAAAATAATGCTATATACTATACCTTGTGAATCTCAAATTATTGAACACCAACCAGACAAGCTCAAGCAATAAATATGGAATAGAAACTACCCAGCATAGGACATATTCTGCCAAGACGATAGCAGTTACATATGCTCTCATTGAATGATTAATTGTTGAGATGAGAGTAGCTCCTCGCAAACTGGTCAAAGTTGATAAGGAGTTGCAGAAGTCAGCAGGCTCTGCTACATGCTCAATTACCTGGATAGCATACAACCTATCAGATGTATACCTATAATATAGTAAACATAAGTACATGGTATCAGATAAATTACTTCGAAATAACACATTCCTAACAGCCAATTCAGCTCAGTCAGAGAACATGGAAAAAGTAGATGATGTAGACTTACTGGAGTTTAACAACTCACTTCAGATAATATATTACAAGTTGCCTGGCTATTTTTAGCACTCAAGCCATTGAAAATCTTCGTTTTCATCAATAATAAACATACCTTCAGAGCAAGTACAACATCAAATTTCCTCTGCTCTTCCACCAATTTCTCTGTTAAACAAAGCAGTTGCATCAGCTATGGAAAGAAATTTTAGATGTTCAAAGTATGGTTTTGAAATGTGTTATATAAACAGACCTGCAAAGGGATAAATGTTTATAACCAGACATGGTGAACAGCAAAAGAAAAGACAAGAAATTAGAATAGGAAGTAATAAAAGTTCCTGAATTAATATAGCAATCTGTTGAACCATACCAACATAAAAACTGATATGTGGAAACTATGTGATGGATAATGAGAAAATTATACATCTTGTCAAACTATTATAAGTAATAACCATGAATAATGGGAGACATACACTCAGACAACTTTAACGTTCGGATCAACCCACCCACCACTTAGATCAAACCCCCACACCCATCTCCTAAACATAAATAAATAAATAAATAAATAAATAAACAAAGAAAATGAACAAAAACAAATGCAAATCATAAAGAACTCTGGAGAAAAGATGCAGACCAGTAAACTTGGAAGAGATAAATGAAAGTTCATAGTAATTGCAGAAGAATGGGAAATTGAAAGTAAAGAAATGTGAACAAGGATAACGGGGAGATGTAGATTAGTAGTTATTGAAGCTTCAATTTTGAGGCATTAAGCATGTTTTAGATAGTAATAAATTGGAGATTTGAAGAATTGTAGGATGCTCAATTAAAAGTTAATAAGTTCTTAGCAAACAGAAACATGAAAGATTCCATAAACACTTAAAAGAGTTTTTTAAATATGCAAAATAAGTCAAAGTAATTGATCTTTATTTTAACCTTCATATTCAACAAATAAGTATGACATGTACCAGCTGTTGTGCAACATTAGTCAATAGATAAAGTTACTGGATCCAAATCCTGTAAAAGAATCACACACCCACCGAAATAAACAACAAATGCAAAGATCTTTCTGTTATAAAATGTCATGTATCATTTAATATATAGCCGTAGAAAAAAATTAAATCTTATAAAAAAAAGTAGAGATCACTAATGTTTTCAAGAATGAACAGGTTAAGGTAACAACTCATGTGCATTCCCCCAATTGTAAGCACAGTATATATATCAAGTTACATCTTGAAAATTTAACTCTTACATTCTTACATCAGATTTGAGTTCCATGGATAAAGTTTGGTGAAAATATTATTTGACTCTTCAAACACACAGACATGAAAATATGAATGTTGATAATGCATCACTTATGTAAATAATGAATCACATTTTGGCAACAAAAGTAGCAACCAAAAACAGTTTTTTTTTTTTTCATATGAGAATTCTGCATGTAGCGGTTTTGCATAAGAGTATAGGGATGGATGCACTATAATTGATGGCTTATCTATGCTCTTGAGGGTGAAAGATTTTTATTGTGAAATGCAATACTAACTCAAGTTAGTCAAAATCATGTGGGCTCTGATCTCCTCTCTTAACATGTCTATCTATCAATAATATGTAGCATAATGCAAAAACTTCTCTTCATTGTAATAAGAAACTATAACTGAGTACCTAGTATAGAAATCAGTGATAATCTCTCTTATTTCAATGAACCAATTCCAAGAAATTCCTAAAGTTACTATTGTCAATATCTTTGCTCTGCCAAAGAGAAACAGTGTAATTGAAGGGAACGTTGAAGTCAATACATGTTATAAACACTGGTAATTTGGGAATTCTAGCTTAACTAATAGCACCCAAAAGCCAATTAAGAAATCCAAACATCTGAAGTGGGTATGGAGAAGCACACTACATAATTCATACATAAATTTGTTGTTCAATTCACCTAAGCCTGAATTATACCGGACCCAGTAAATATTCATGAGCATTATCACATTAAACAACACTAATATGAATATCAACCATTTAACACTCTTTCTAGAACATATGTGCTAGATCACAAAAAGAAGACTTTATTGGCAAACCTTTCGAGCACCAAACTTATACTTTTTGTCTTCCATGTGAGCCAATCCAGTAACACAACGTTGTTTTGCAATTGTAATAGAATCCAAAGCATCTTAACTCTGTTCAGCCTTGCTCACATAGCTTGCAACATGAGCAAACTGACCCATCTCAATGCTAACCAATATCACATTCAGACACATGCACTATATGTTTTGATGTAGTGCAATTATCACGAGTGCGGACGTAATTCTTGAATGCTTTACCAAGCAGACCACGTGCATAGTAGAAGTCTCCAAAATCATTGTACCCCATCCGAATGCTTTCTTTGATCAAGTTTGTCAGCGAGAATAAAAATTGTAGATATGGATAAATAAGTAGAAAAACAGTAACATTTCTCCAGCAGTAACCGAAAAATACCTTTGGAATTTTAAAATCATTGTTGTCATGCTTAAATTGCATTTCTTAACACAACACATGAAAATAAGGTACACCTCCATAGAAGCAGCATTGCAGATTAGCAAAGTGCAGAGCAACACATGCTGATTCTTGACAACTGGCAGCATCTTTACTGCAATTACAATTGAAATTTTACAAAATTATACACAATTCCATATCATAACTATCCCACCTCCAAAAACCCTACGAATTTGGGAAGTGAATTTCAAATCCCTTCTTAATGTTGCATCTCTAATTCCATAGCTCTACACTTAATTCAATAAAAATTTCCAACCATAGAGCTAAATAACTTGCCGATTATATTTCTTTTTTTAATTTTAGCCTAGAATTCACATAGCTAAAATTAGCATAAACAACTTCATACTCGATTAAGAAAGGATAAACAGATAGATAATGTGTGTGTAAGAGAGAGAAAAAGAGGATATACAAGCATGTAGTTTATCTTTGGGAGTTCTAGACTTGGCTAGAACTTCAAGATGAACGAGGCTGAGAGACATGAGGCCCAAAGTGAGTCCGGACATGAGGCCTGCAAAGAGAACCGAAAACACCATAGCAACTCTGTTAACTGGTGTTTATGGAAAAACATAATCAACAAATTCAAGTGCCTAATAAATTAACAAAATCCCCAATTTACTGAAACTACGGTTTTGAACAAAAAAATCAGGCACAAATATATGCTTACTTAACTTCTTCTTCTTGACGGATGAATTATAGATGGAGAAAGCACTGAACAGCGACGATGGGCTTGGAGGCGGTGATGACCAGTTGGGTGGCGTCGGGCAGGTTGGGAAGAGGGATGGTAAAGATTGACTAAGGACGAAGATTCCAATGGTGAAGAGATAGAGAGAGCACTAAACAGTGGCGATGGGATGGGAAGCGGCGACAACGACGGTGACAACGGGTTAGCCGGCGGCGACGGATTGGGAGGCGGTGGCGTGTTGGGCATGTTGGAGGGCATTATTATTTTGTCTTTTTACATTATTATGTTTCTTTTTTTTTTAAATTAAACAATTTTTAAAATCTAATTTTTTACAACAGTAGCAAAAGCATTGTGCAAACTGTTTTAACTGACTTTATTTGCATTCAACGACAACGGTAAGAAATATCTGTTGTCCCAACCGTTGTTGTTGAGCGAAAAAATGCACAACGACAACAGTACAAAATATCCGTTGTCTCAACCGTTGTCGTTGTGTAAAAAAAAATACACAATGACAACGATACATTATATCCGTTGTCCCAACCATTGTTGTTGTGCATTTTCTTGACACCCCAACAACGGTTTTAAGCAAAAGTGTTGTAAATTTGTCTACGACAACATAAAATGCATAGTAAACTTTGTGTTGTTGTTGTTCATTTTTATTGTAGTGTATATATATATATAGTAACGAGAGAGAAGAGAAGAGAATCTAGGTGAGCTAGATAACTATCATCTTAACTAACTCTTAACAAACATGAAGAGAGTGCATAAGAGAAGCGCATCCGAATCCACGATGAATGGCTGGATCATAGCTCAGAGATCCAAGATAGCTCAGCATGCCCGACACCGAGAAGAGATCTGAAAGCTGAAGGTATTTTATAATACACTACCTAAGCTAAGATGAAAAATATCTAAGTGGAAACTTTGTTTGAAGATATTGAAATCTGATGCTAGATAAAGGTTTTGTTAGAATGTCTGTAGGCTGCTCTTTTATGGGAATATATTTGACTATCAATTCTTTTGCAAAGATCCTTTCTCTGATGAAATGAACATTTAGCTCTATATGTTTTGTTTTAGCATGAAAGACTAGATTAGAAGCAAGTGTTGCAGCACTTGTATTATCACATCATAGCAGATGAGGATCTTCAACTACAATGCCCAGTTCCTTAAGTAATGACTTGAGCCAAATGATATTTGTGCTTATATTTACAAGATTATGATATTCAGATTCTGCACTCGATTTGGAAACAATGGGTTACTTTTTGGAGCTTTGACCAAGAAGATTTCCACAATAAAATAGACGAGATCTCTTGTGATCATCTAAACCACTAACCCAATCTACATCAGACTAAGCTTCTACTTGTGGCAAAAAATAAATAAATCTCAAGTGTAGATATGCCTGTGAGATACCTGAGAAGAAGTTTACAAGCTCTAACAGATGATTGTTAATAGAACTGTGCAAGAATTGAGTAACTTTATTTACGACAAAAAGTAATGTCAGGTCTGGTCAAGTCACATATTGCAAACCTTCAACTATATTTTTATATACTGTAGAGCTGAGAAAAAGATCCACTATCTTTTAGATGAAGATTGGAGCCAATAGAAATAGGAGTAACAACTGGATAACAAGAGAACATATTTGTCTTATGAAGAATATCATTAACATACTTAGTCTGTGTTAAAATAAAATCATTAGAAACCTTTGCAGCCTCTAAACCGAGGACATAGCTCACTTCTCCAAGTGTTTTGAGAGAAATTTCTAACCTAATAGAGTAATAACATGGTTGATAGCATTAGTAGCATCTCTTGTTATTATGATATCATTGTTGGAATTTCAGCTTAATTCGAATTGTGTTGACAGTTCGACCACCCTTCAGTATATGTTTAGCTTTTGTCATCAAGTTTTCTCCTTTACTGATCAGGAACATGCATATGAGCAATATTCCTAAAAACCTTCAAATGTGCTATGCTCGGCTTGAATCCACTCCAAGCCTCTTGTGGTGTTATCTCAAAAACACTCCTCGTCGAGCTTTTATTTTGTAAATAGACAGCACAATCAACAGCTTCTGCCCAAAATTTCTTTGGCAGTTGCTTGGACTTCAACATACACCGAACTATATTCACAATGGATCAATTTTTTCTCTCCACAATGCCATTTTGTTGGGGTGAATAAGCAACAGTAAGAGGTTTACGAATACCCGTGCTCATCATAAAATTCATTGAATTCGGTTGATGTAAATTCACCTCCACGATCTGATGTCATTGCCTTGATTTGATAGACATTATGTTTCTCAACAAGAGCTTTAAACTTCTTGAACATAGTGAATGCTTCTAATTTTTGCTTCAAGAAAGATACCCACATTTTCTGACTATAATCATTGATGAATGTCAGAAAATATCGATTACCTCCAATCGAAGTAGGTTCAATGGGGCCATATATATCCGTGTGTATTAACTCTAATGGTTGTTTTGCTCTTGACAACGATTCTTTTGGAAAACTTAATCGAGCTGTTTTCCGGCAAGACATCCTTGACAAACTTGATTAGGGTGATCAATCAATGGAAACCCTTTCACCATCTTCTTTGAAGCCATCATTTTCAATCCACCAAAATTTATGTGTCCTAAGCTCAAATGTCATAACCAGGATTGATCTTCATAACACGTGTTCAAGCATCTCGCCATACCATGATGAATATTCAATATAAACATTTGATTGCTCATCATTAGAACATAATCTATTAACTTTCCTTCAACATTCTTCAAGTAAAGATTACATCCCTTCATATGAATGTCGTATCCTTTCTTTAATAGCTGGCTAATACTCAAAATGTTTGTCTTCATCCCAAGCACATAATAACATTTTCGATGAATTGGTTTGTTCCACTCTTCAATTTGATGAGTATTCTCCCTTTGCCTTTGATGTTGATTTTTGACATATCCCCAAACGAGATATTTCCAGTCACTAATTCATCAATTTCCACAAACATGTGTTTGTTTCCACACATGTGGTTGCTGGCACCGGAATCAAGATACCATGTGATATCTTTATCCTCTATGGATAACTTACACGCCATTAGGGATAGTTCCGCAACCTCCTTCTCCATTTCTTCACCATAATGAGTCTTTTCATTATTAGACTCATTTCAACACTCCTAAGCAAAGTGTCCATATCGATGACATTTATAACACTCGATATCCATCTTATCTTGGTGTGGATTGTATCCACCTCTTCCATGACCTCGTGTAGGTCGATTCTCTTGCTTAGTCTCGTCATTATTGTTAGAGATTTGTCCTTCACGACCTCTGCCACGACCACAACCACAGCCGCATCCTCGACCACGACCTCTTCCTCGAAATTGAGCACCATCAATTTTTTGTTGGTCGGCATATGTCTTTGCTTGAAGGGCTTGTTCAACTTCAGGCCCTTTGTTTTGTCTTTTGATCTTCTCCTCATGGATTTACAACTTTCCCAATAGCTCATTCACTTTAAGAGTCTCAATGTCATTAGACTCTATAATTGCCACGACAATATAATCAAACTTCGAATTAAGAGATCGAAGTATCTTTTCAACCACTCGATGCTCTTCCATTTTTTCAACATTTCTCTCAAGTTGGTTAACAACCAAAACTATCTTTGACACGTAGTCCGATATTTCTTCAAACTCTTTCATTTTTAACGACTCAAATTCTTCTCGAAGTGATTGGAGTCGTACCTTTTTAACTTTTTCAATGCCTTTGAAAGCATCACTAAGAATTCCCACGCTTTGATGGAGAGAGCTCTTTGATCTCTTACCTAGGCTTCTCTTGCCGTCTTCCTTTGTGCTTGACTCAAAGCAGCTAAATTCTCAGGCTCTATATATTCTTTTTCAATGGCATCCCAAACATCTTGTCCACCAAGAAAGGTCTTTATTTGAATGTTCCAGCGATCATAGTTCTCTTTTGCAAGCTTTGCAAATGGGAAAGCTCCACTTGTGGTTGACGTTGTATCTCTCTCCAACGTGGCTCTGATACCACTTTGTTGGATCGAATGAATAGTATAGAGAGATAAAACACGCAGCGGAATAAAAATAGAGAGGAGGAGTAGTGGAGAGGAGAGAAGAGACACTTCTGTAAATATAATTTTCTCACTCAATCAACACTTTTGTAAATTCACTCTAAACTCTCTAGAATACATATGATTAACTTGTTTCTTCTTACTTGCTTACAAACGATGATGGGTATTTATGGCCCACAACTACATGCATAAATATAAGTAAATGCAAAGTACATAACTCCACAAATTCATAACTATAGCAATTATTTTCATAGGACTCTTCACATGACCCATATTTCGAAATTAATCTGTAAAGTTTGGCTGAGAGTTAGCTGAAGAGCCACATATGGTTGGAAAGCTCTAGAAGTCTAGTTTCTAAAACTTCAAACAGATATTGATTTGGCCACTCCTACAGAAAGTTATGTCCATTCTACTGAAGGGTGGTCAAACTACCAACACAATTCGAATTAAGCTTAAATTCCAACACAAGAAGGTTATGCAAAAGATGTGCTAAAAAATTTAAAATGGAGATTTGCAAGGAGGTTAGCACTCCAATCGATATTGGAGAGAAGTTGTCTAAGCACATTGAAGGAGATCCGGTTAATCCAACTTTATTCAAAAGTTTGGTTGGAAGTTTAAGATGCTTAACATGCACAAGACCTGATATTCTACTTGCAGTGTGACTTATTAGCTGTTACATGAAGAATCCAAATGACTATCACTTCAAAGTAGCAAAGAGGATACTTCGCTATATCAAATGAATGTCCAGTTTGGGTATGTTCTATCCAGCAAAAGGAGATATGAAGCTAGTTGGGTATAGTGACAGTGATTGGGCCGGAGATCCTGATGATCGAAAGAGTACAGTGGCTTTGTATTTATTTAGGTGAAGCAACATTCACCTGGAAATCAAAGAAGCAATGGATAGTACACTATCAACTCGTGAAGTTGAGTATGTTGCAGCGACATCAAGTGTTTGTCATGCGATATTGAAGGAGCTCAAGTTTGAGCAAAAGGAGTCTATGTAGTTATTTGTTGATAATAAGTCAGCAATTGCACTAGCGAAAAATCCAGTGTTTCATAATCGAAGCAAATATATTGATACTCGATACCATTTCATCCGAGAGAGTATTGCAAAGAAAGAAGTTCAAGTGAAATTTGTGAGGTCTGAAGATCAAATTGCTAATATCTTCACGAAGCCCCTCAAGAGAGAAGTATTCGAGAAGTTGAGGAGTAAACTCGGTATGCAAGAATCAAGCTTAAGGGGGCGTGTCGGAATTTAAGCTTAATTCGAATTGTGTTGATGGTTTGACCACCCTTCAATAGAATGGACATTACTTTCTGTAGGAGTGCCCAAATCAATATCCGTTTGAAGTTTTGGAAATTAGACTTCTAGAGCTTTCCAACCATATATGGCTCTTTAGCTAACTCTCAGCCAAACGTTACAGATTAATTTCAGAAGATGGGTCATGTGAAGAGTCCTATGAAAATATTAATTGCTATAGTTATGAATTTGTGGAGTTATGTACTTTGCATTTACTTATATTATGCATGTAGTTGTGGTTCATAAATACCCATCATCGTTTGTAAGCAAGAAGAAGCAAGTTAATCATATGTATTCTAGAGAGTTTAGAGTGAGTTTACAAAAGTGTTGATTGAGTGAGAAAATTATATTTGCAAAAGTGTCTCTTCTCTCCTCTCCACTACTCCTACTCTCTGTTTTTATTTCACTGCATGTTTTATATCTCTATATTATTCATTCAATCCAACAATCATCAACATATACAAGAATGATCAACATTTTGCCAGTTTCCTGCTTGAAGAATAGAGAATGATCTGAAACTGAGATGAACTGTAATGAAAGAGGTAAATCTTTTAACTTTTCGAACCAAGCTTAGGGAGTCTAATTGAGACCATAGAGTGATTTATGAAGTTTACACACATTAACAGGATGAACTTATCGATAAATCCTCAGATTGATACATAAAAACAGTCCCTTTGAAGTCATAATTCAAAAAGACATTATTGACATCAATTTGTTGTATTTGCCAAGAATAAATAGCTTACAGAGTAAAAATTTACCCAATGCATGCTCTATCCACAAGGTAAAAATCTTCAAAGAAATCCAAACAAGTTGTTTGTTCAAAACCACGTGCACAACGCAAAAAAAAACATGTAATTATGGGACAAACAACAAATGAGATAAATGAGATGAATCTTAAGTAGAAATAAGATTAGAGAAATAGAAAAGATGGATACATGACTTTTTTTTGGTATTGTGTTGTTTTCATTTTTTTTGATTAAAGTGGGTTAACCCACGAGTAATTAGTCTTACTTATTTAATGATGTATCATTTACCTATTATCATTTACCTTATTTAATAATTTAATTTTGACCAAAATCATAAATTGATTAAAATTGAAATCAATTTGTCTAATCATGGTCAAAAGGGACAATTTTAAAACAATTGGTGAAAATAAGGAAATTATATTAGGCTCCATTTAGAAGAGAGATTTGAAATAAAGGATTTGAACGAATATATTACAAATCCACTTAAATCAAAGTGGATTCAAAATCCAATTATATTGTAAAAAATTAGTTCAAAATGGAAGTGATGAATTTCAAATTTATATTTATCCAAACACTTACTAGGAATTTGAAATCTCTCCTCCAATCCCTTCTATCCAAATAGACCCTAAAGTTTAGGATATTTCTTACTATCAAACCTTATTATTTATTAGTTTATTGAACACTTATCATTCAATACCCATTTATGTTTATTTTGGTTTTATTGTAACTCATTTGAATTTTAAATTTATTAAATTATTCATTTATTTACAGTTGAGCTTTCATGAGTGTGTATTTTTTTTTTTATATGAACATATTTTTTCTAAGAAAAATTATTAAATATATTCATGAACATGTTTGATTATTAAATAATTAACATGAAAACTTTTTTTAAAATAAACAAATGAAGATGAACCCTCATTTGTTCATGTTCAGCTCGTTTATATCCCAAATTATAAACAAGATTCCTCAAATGCCCCAAAAAAACAAAAAAACAAAAAAAAAATACCAAAAAAGAGAGGGAGATTATCCTTTTCAAACACCTAATTAATAACTTGATACAACATAGTACTTGATTGCATCTATGCATTATTTAATATAAACATTAAAGTCTCAATTAACTTGATACAATATAGTACTTGATTGCATCTATCCATTATTTAATTTCCAAGTATATATAAACATTAAAGTCTCAATTATGAATCTGAAACATAAGTATGGCCTTATCTCAATAGTTGAAACCGAGTTCAAAGCGTGTATGTATGACCTAAAATATGCAATATTCTGTGTGCATCATTCATGTACTGCCACAATGATGCAGCTAATTTTAAATTGCATTATTGAGTTTCATCGAACCGATTAATTAATTTAACAGACCTTGTCGTTTGAATGCAACATATACTCATAATTCCTTGGGTACGTTTGTTTTGGAATTATGTAGGATTGGGGAAATTCAAATTTTGACATCTTGGGATTTGGTAATAAAGGTGAATAGTTAAAATCTGTGTTTGTTATGAGATTTTATAGGTAGGATTATTACTGTAGATGTCAAATCACTGTTGAAAAAAGAAGGAGTGTGTAATATTATATTGTTAGTTGATGTGTAATAAGTTTTAGGTATAGGGTTAATTATAGTGTTTTTTTTTAGATATAATAGGTTTTAGATGGATTTGATAATTCTTGATGAAATCTTCTAAACAAACACGGATTTGGGATTTTAAAATCCCAAATCCGGTGAGGTGATTCTCAAAACAAGCATACCCTTAAGTTATTCGGGGGCTATCATACACTCTTAAAACATTTTCTTTGTATTATTTAAAAAAAAACGGTATTTTTAGTTCTCTAAAATTGTGTTCTCCATAAAACTTATAAAACATTTATAATTAAGACTGTCTCATATATCTATGAAGGACGGAAACCCCACAATTTAAACTTACTTTTACAAGTCAATCCTTATTTTCTATATTATAAGTTGTAAATTGAATCGTCTTACAAAAGTCATACGCATGACTTTTTAGTCACATATATATACTCTTGTTTTTTGTTTAACATTTTATATATGACAAATGAATAAGTTTCTAAAATTATATCAGAAATTCATTAATAAATAAGAAGTGTACTAATTTACCAGTAGTAAAAAGAAAAAAAAAGAGGTCTACATATCATTTTAAAATAACTTTATAATTTTAAAACACAAAAATATATAAATGGCCCAATATAAAAAGAAAAAGAAAGTTAATTAAGAGTTTGAAACTATTATTTTTAATCAAGAGAATTTTTTTTTTGGACCATTGTATCTTTAATGAAATTCATCAAATATCAGCCCGTACCAGCATATTTCACCTCATATCAGCCCGAACCACTATAGTACATCTTCATACCGTAACGAATAAAGTCGGTATCATTATATTATACCTTCATACCATTATTAATGTAGCTCGTATCACCATATTACACCCATGTACCATCATTAATGTTGCTCGAACCACATATTACACCACAAATGGTAGAAGGGTATAGTTGAAAAAAACAACATTTTTCGTGGCTAAAAAAACAAAATTTAATAATTTGATAAAAAATAATTCTTATAAAAACAGATGGTTAAAAACGTGGTTCCACAAATTATTTATATAACTATTTATTATATTATTTTGTTTACACATTTAGAAATTCCATTGAGACATCATACAAATAAGATATTTTAGCATTTTTCTATAATGAGGAGATGCGATCATTATACATAATTGATAGATATATTAAAAGTTGTCTACAATTGACATTTTAGTATTTTCCTATATATATATGTGAATATATATATATATATATATACCACATAAAATTTTGATAACTAATTTGTTATTATATATGTATATATAGAAAAATGTCCACCTTATACAATTTTTAATATATTCATCAATAACGTATAATAATCGCATCCCCTTATTATATGATAAATTAAATTAAAACATTCTAAATTTTTGACACATCAGTCGTGTAACAGGAATATATATATATATATATATATATATATATATATATATATATATATATATTATGCTCACGTATATTATGCTAATAATGCAAGATTTATAGTAATATGAAACATCACCAATATGTTATCATTATGTCACATAGCGACATTAAATAGAAAAAAAATAGACCGTGCTGTCCTGCAGCTATTAACTTTCATGAAAATGAATATCAAATTCAGTTGATCAATGATTCATTATTTTACGAAGGTTAATGATTAATTATTTTCAGTAAATCTTACGTGAAGTCGTTTTACGATCAATGGTCATTCAATCAACTAATACTTAATACATATATTTTTAATACAAATATAAATATTAGTTTTATAATTAAAAGTCTTCTATTATTAGTTTTAGTTATCAAACAAATATTTGAAAGTGTATTATTAATATTCTTATAAATGTGCTGACTTCTGTTGCTATGCTGACCATGTTGATCAGGATTGACTGTTCATATGAAACTTCCCCAAATAGTCTGTCATACGGTTTCATATATTGTTTGTGTTATTTTCATAAAACATTAATTAAATTCAACCATACAGTACTCTGAGACTAACTACCTAAACAAAATTTGTTTTGAAATATAGTTTTCAAAGTTTAATATCTTAGTTGGTGAGTAACTTATATAATCTGACAATATAGGATATATAGTTTTAGGTAATAATTTAGGACATAACTTATGAAATTGGGTGAATTTAGATCAATTTCAACTAAAATACAACTTCAAGTTACCCAAATTGTACATGAATCGACGTGATTGTCTAATTTCAGGTTCTTTGAACCCAATTCGTTGATGTGGATTATATACATTACATGTGACCAAAATTTGAATTATACTTTTACACGTGGCAGAGGCAATCACATTTTCATTTAAAAGACATTATTTACCTAAAAATTATTAATTGAAGTAAAAATACATTAAAAGAAATACGACGGCCAGTAGAAGAGTAAGAAGCGTGGCCGCAGCTCGGATCGTCAGGACTGAATTATAATCAATAATTTATTTCTTTTAATATATTTTTATTTCTTTTATTAATGTTTAAGTCATTAATGAATTCTAGGAAAAAATATAATTGTTACATGCGATATTATAATTCACATTATAAGTCATTAAAATTTAATCCACATGAGTGATGTAGGGGGAAAAAATCCCTAAAATTAGACAAGCAAGTTTAATTAATCTAAATTCACATAATTCTATAAGCTTCAGCTGTAAATTGTTAGGCCGAAAATCTACTATCTTAAATGGCGAGACCTTTCGTCACTTAGCATTCTGGATATTAAACTTTAGTTTTTATAATATACAAATCTAACTCAATTTGTTAATTTACTCTTATTTACACAATATCTATTTTTATACAACTCAAAAAAAATATTTTTATATGAAGATCAGCTGAATTTAAAATTGTAATTTTTTATTTGATAAAAGTAGTCATTTGGGATAAATGCACAATATTAAATGTTGAAATAATGGATTATGATAAATTTGATTCAAAAGGGTGAAAAACAAAGGATAATGTTGTATATGAATTTGACCAAAATTTATTGGCAAAAATGCCGCCCCTCCTTCCATATATTCCTCTGGAGCATCTTCAACACGCAATTCAGGTTGTGTTCGAATTGATGAAATTTAAACTTATTTTGAACACATATTCATTCAAATCACTTAAAGGAAAGTTCAAATTAGTGATGAATTTAAAATTTATTGTACAAATACTTCAATCCAAACAATAGGGTGAGTCTTGCCTAATACTATCTCACGAATTCTATTTTGTGAAACAGGTCAGTTAATTATAAAAAATTATGTAATATATTTATATGTATAAGGTAATATTTTTCTATATATTAGGTAATACATTTGTATTATATTATATACATTTTTACCTGATATACAAAAAATTATTACCTAATAAAAACAAAAGTTTATATGTTGCACGACTCACACATGAGAGAGAAGAGTGCATAAGATGTGCTAGGGGAGGATCCGCACATTTTTAATAACCCGACCTGACCCAATTCAGGTCATATATCATATAATACAAAAAGTTTTATCAGATATATAAAAAAATATTACTTAATACACATAAAAGTATTACATATATTTTTACGGATTCGAATCTGGCACAGTCGTGCCTCGTACCATTTTAAGCTCCAACCCAAGGCAGAATCTGAGAAAATTCCAAACAACCCCCCCCTCAACAAGTTCCCCCCAGCACCTACCAATTTAAGCTCCGACCTAAGATAGAATGCTAGGAAAATTCCCAACAATCCCCCCAACAATCCACCCAGCACCTGCAAATTTAAGCATATAATGCTGGGAAAATTCCCAACAATCCCTCCTAACACCTGCCAGCCTCTCCACTTCAACAACCTTAAAACCCTTCGGTATCTTAACTCAGTTCCCCGAACTCAGCCATCGCCACACAGGCTATATCTTAACTCAGTTCCCTGAACTCAGTCATCGCCACACAGGCTATCCGCTACGCCACCTAGGCCGCTCCGCCACACAAGCTCCGTTGACCCAAGACAGGATGCTGGGAAAATTCCCAACAATCCCCCTAGCACCTGCGAATTTAAGCTCCGTTCCAACAATCCCCCCAGCACCTGCCAGTCTCTCCACTCCAACAACCTTGGAACCCTTCGATATTGTCACACAGGCTATCCGCTACGCCACCCAACCCGCTCCGCCACACAGGCTCCGCTACCACCTAGGCCACCTCGGCCGCTCAGTTCCAAAACCCTGACAGCACCTACTACAAAGTACTCCCAAGAGGATTTGAACCAGTGACCTGTTCTGATACCAAGTGTTGGGACCATCAAGCGTTTTACCACTATACCAAAAGGATATCCAGTGGGCATAAGGCGCAACTTTGATGCCTTATACTTATGTAGCGTTGCGCTCACGGATTCGAATCTGGCAGAGCCGTGCCTCGCACCAATTTAAACTCCGACTCAAGGTAGGATGTTGGGAAAATTCTCAACATATATATATATATATATCACAAAAACATTTATGTAACTGTGCACCGATCTAGGATTCGTGCACCTGACCCGATCCTGCCCACGCACTACTCCACGTACCCTTCACGCGCGTGCACGCGCTCCCATGCACCTGGATAGGTGCGCTCAAACCCACCCAAATTCGCTCCAGTGCTATACATTTATGTTATGTTAAGCATACCTTTATATTATGTTAAGCGTACCTTTATGTTAGGGAAAATTGATAAAAATGACCTTTAAATTTGCCAACTTTAGGAAAATGGTTGACACGTAAGCTAGTAACGGGAACGGTTACCCACTGGAGTCGGTCAAATGGAACATTTTGTAAGTTACGGGTTAGTTTAAAAAATGTCAATATTTAGGGGTCATTTTCTTAAAGTTGGCAAACTTACGGGTCATTTTTACCAAATTTCCTTTTATATTATGTTAGTCATACATTTAGGGCCTTCATATTATATTAAGCATATATTTATGTTATGTTAAGCATACTTTTATGATTTTATGTTATGTTAAGAATACCTTTAGGGTTTTTATATTATGTTAAGCATACTTTTATGATTTTATGTTATGTTAAGAATACCTTTAGGGTTTTTACTTTATGTTAAGCATACCTTTATGTTATATTAAGCATACCTTTATGTAACGTTAATCATACCTTTATATTATGTTAAACGTACCTTTATGGTTTTATGTTATGTTAAGCATAGCTTTAATTAGGGTTTTTATGTTATGTTAACATATCTTTATATTATGTTAAACATACCTTAATGTTATATTAATCATACCTTTTAATTATGTTAGTTGTACCTTTATACCTTTATGTATTATATAAAGGTATGACTAATATTACTTAAAGGTATGCTTAAAGAGTTAAAGGTATGCGTAATATTTACATAAAAGTATATATGTACAAATTAATGTTTTTTTGTGTTGAAATTATAGTTTTTTCGTCAATGTTAGGGTTTTTTTCCAAAATTAGGGTTTTTTTTTAAATTAAAATATTACATAAAGGTATGCTTAAAATAATATAAAGGTATGACTAACACAACATAAAGGTTAGGGTAAAAAAAAAAGGAAATACGCGAATCCAGATCGGATTTGACCCGACCCGACCCACATTGTGTGAATCTTAGATCCATACAACAGTTGCACACAACCTCCCAAAATGGAAAGGTTCCACCCAAATCACCAATTTTCATTTTGTGTTTATTTTTTCATTTCTTATTATATTAATCTCAAACAAATGTTTAGTAATAAATTAAATCATAGCCGAGAAATGTCCAAAATTTTAGGAATACATCAAATCATTTGATATATTGAAATTTAAATATTTCCAAATGATAATTGATAATGTAACTAATTTTCTTAAAAACAAATTGTCCATATTTTTTCAAAATTGATATTTCCATATAATCTAATTAAAAACTATTTTCTCCAAAATTTGAGAAATATATTGTTGGTCACATTTATCATAGTAATCGGTGATTTAAAATCATTTTGATTTTTTTAAAAACATTTTTTTATAAATTATTTTGCAAATAAAAATCTGGTGGCATTCCCAATTTTTCCTTTGGTAGTGAGATATCGAAAAGTCTCTTTCTAAATGAGCATAATTAAGGTATTAATTAACTATATCCAGAAAATTTCCAAAATAACAATATGTTTGTAATATTAATATAATAGGATTAATAACCTTAAAATTCATTCATTAGTATAATTTTGGGTACGTTCATTTAAAGTTATTTTATATAGATTAAAGTTAAAATTATTTATACAACTTTAGATTACAAAACGTAGTTACCCTAAACCTTAAACCCTAACCCCTAAATGTGTTGGAAATTGAATGTGTGATGCGCTGGAAAATGATTCAAAATAACAAGTGGGAAAGTCGAGGTAAGAGTTGGACTCATTTATCGTAAGATGAAATTGTCTCGTATTCAGTGTTTTACGGTCTACAGCAAACGTGTCACGCCCCATTTTTTTTTCATAAAAATTTATCAGAGTTTTCCACACGGACGTGCAGGAAGAAGAACTGGTAAAAGACATTTAAAACACAGAAGAAGGAGGTAGGAGACGAATAGAAGATATTACATATCAACCATCGATTTCAACCGATTTAAACATAATATTCACAACAGAAAATCATCAGGATCTCACATCCCATATACACATCATATCATCACCAAACGTGTGTTTCTTACAACATTGTTTTATAAAGAGAAATGTTTGAGAAACATCATATTAAAAATAATTTACAGATCCAAAAATAGCACATCCTCTCTCCTTCTATGATTCATCATGCTCATCACCTCCTGTAACGTGAATTACAGAATAAGGGGTGAGTGTGTTGAATACACTCGTGGGGATAAAATCCACGTCTAAATCTTTGATAGATAATTAAATCAAAAATACGTATAATCATCATGAAACACAGCACGAAATATGCACAACAGACATTAGAAATGGTAAGGGACGAATAGGTGCGGGCATCGCCCGTCTTATCCTATAAAACGGTCTCAAATACCGCTGGTGTATTTCAAGGACCACCAAACCTTTCATAGAAGAATGGAGGTAAGAGACGAATGCATGAAGGGGCGCCTTAGCGGGCTCACCCCTCACAGTAATAAGTATGTCACAACAGGTATAATCACAGCATTTAGTATTCCTCAATCTTGCTTGGAAAGCAAAACTGTAAACAGATAAAGAGTTAGAAATTACCCCCACCTTGTTCGGTGGTTACCACGTGAGTTGCAAGTATCTAAGATCACGTATCTCAAGGCTTCAATCCAAGAGGTAGCCTATATAATTTACGGAGTTTTCTTAGATCCTTATTAAATATAATTAAAGATTTAACCGATATCGGATCAGATACTATCGATCGAGATGAGACGGATCGCAACGAAAGGCCTAACGTTTGAGGTTGAAGAAACAAGAGGGAAAGATCAGTTTATAAGGCTGAGGAGAAAGATAATGAATTTTGGATCACAGCGAAACAAGAATGAGCTTGATCGGAGTTGAAACGAGCTCGAACTGAGGATTTTAAGATTGAAGGGTATTTCGCTAATTTGGTCAAAAGGTTGACTTTAACCGGGACCCACGACCTCCGGTCAACGATATCTTGTTGGCGATGACTCGATGATAAAGAACGATGAAGAGAAAATGAGATTCGGATCGAAAATACGACATCACGCGAGTTCCCCGCGACGGGAGAAAAACTTGTCGGCATCTCCCGGCGGCTGCCGAGTTTTCTCGGCAGCGGGGGCAACGGCTCTCGGCAGCGGGGGCAGGTTGGCGCCCAGGCCTCCCGGTGTCGACCTGCTTTACTAGCCTACTTCCCAGCGCCACCAGCTGCGGCGGCGTCGTCCTGTGCCGTCTCCACTTAATCCTCCGACTAGCCTGCACCACTGGCTACGACCTTCGGTCATCCCTCGTCGGATTCCGACATGAATATTACCAGCAAAAACAGCCTCAAATACCCTTCATCACACACGCATAAACATATACACTACACAAACTCCAGCTTTTCCAGCGCCTTCCCCGACCACCTGGGATACTGGAAGTCGCCGGCTACCACCAACACCGCCTCACAACATGCATACACAACACACGCACATACATATACACTACACAAACAATACGCAATAGCCCCTTTCCCAACCCTTTTTTCGGTACTGGCACCGCCACCCACGGCGGCGCCGCCCTTCCAGTAGCTAGCCCACATCTCCGGCAGCCCCTCCGGTACCTGCAACATCGAGAAGAAGAGAGAGAGAGAGAGAAAACGGGAGAGAGAAAAGGTGGCAAAAAGTAAGATTTTAGGGTTTGGAGATAGTTTTTCATCGTTTTCCAACGAATGGAAAATCGAAATTGAATTCCGGCAGTTGTCCTAGATTCGTCTCATCGAAGGCTACGTTGTGTGCGAAAATCGGCCGAAACCGACGAATTTGAAATTTTTTGGCGAACTCCGACGGCGGCGGTGGTGCGGCGGCGCCAGCGTCGACGTGCTTGAGACAGAAAAAAAAATGATAAAGAAAGAGAGAGGAGAGAGAGTTTTATGTGTTTTTGGTGCTTTTCGACTCGTTCGAAAAAACGGTGAAAAATGAATCGAATGAGCGCCTATTTATAGAAAATGGGGAGTTACTATTCACTAGGCTAGATTACTGTTCATCTAGGCTAGGTCACTGTTCACGATAAGATTTCGGTTACTGTTCATCTCGATACCGTTCTTCGTTTTTTTGAAACTCCGTATTTTATCCTTTTCTTCGCCGTTTAAGTTACGGGTGTCCGATTGGCCTCTAGTTCGTTTCTATCTTTTCGTTTTTCCATTACGCATCTAATGATGTAAGAATATTATATGTTGCATGTCTATAAATTTTATCCATCTAAAACCGACCGTTAAACACATATCTGAAACACACATAATTAAATTAAACACTCAAGAATTAATACACATAGGATATTTTTATTAAGGGTTTACTTATTTAATTAACCAATTATGCTTCGTTTTTGTCCTGAGGGCTACAAAACATCTCCAAGATACAATGACTTATTAACTTAAGGATCGCAGCACAACAAATCCAAAAGTTTTCCGACGAACGAAAATGATATTTAGAACTTTCTTAGACAAGATGATTAGAGACCACAATTGCTAAAATACTAATAATGCAACTTGTAGTGGAGTTCATGAAATGATTAAATGTGGGGTCTATTTATAGAAGTTGAAGAGGTATGGTGTATTTCCATAATAGACACTTTTAAATTTGAAATAATGTTTTTTTATAATTAGACAATTTTTGATTTGAATTGAAGTCTTTCCATAATTTGACACCTTTCGAAATGAAATAGTTTATCTCACAATGTTTCAAATTAGTTGCACATATTTAATTGGGTTGCATTAATTCAATTCTAACTCACACCTCTTCAAACTTTTACATATTTCCAATTTAAGTTGTCAACTTCAAGCATTAATTTCTCATTCATCCGAAATTGGATTTGAGAAAATAATACTCTAAATTTATCTACTCGAAATATAGATTTCAAATGTGCAACTTATTTTTGTTTCTAACAAACGAAACACCATATAAAAATTGGTCAACAACAACTTTTCCAAACTAATTTCCAACAATCCCCTACATGAATGAAAATTAATGCATATGCAAATGTAGACACCTTAGAAAGTTCCGACGAACTGCTATTGCATCAGGATAGATAGCTTCCGGCTTTGAACCTTCCTTAGTAAGATGCTATAAGATTTACTGGTTGTATTGGTTCCAAGTAGTGTTCGAGGTTCAAAGAGGGGGGTGAATGAACCTTAGTCGTTTTTCAAAAATTCTTTTATAAATTTATTGTTCTGCAAGTTACTTGAACTTGCAACGTCAGTCAGTTACTGCTTATAGCACTAGTATGCAATGCCGCACGCTGTAACTTAGAGTTTTATACGCAGCGGAAAATATGCTGTTGACACAAGGCTGGTTTTCTCAAATATACTCCTTTTAAAGATGTTTTATGCTTATGACAAATAGATATAAAGAATAAAGCACAGATTATGAAAATCAATAAAACACTTATGGTTTATAGTGGTTCTAAGGTGGTGTAATCCTTCCACGTCTACTCTACTGCTACCTCGAGCAGGAACTTTGTTAAGCAAGATTGAATTACAGGACACTCCTAACAATCTATCAACTCAACAAGCTAATAGCTACTAGAACCCAGCGTACACACAACAACTGCAAGTTCTAAAGGCAAACCCATACAGGATTTCACACTTCCACACAGGGAAATTGTCTATCACCTAGACAACTTATACAAACAGCAAGGATAAATCCTATCAACTGTTCGATACCTGAAACAACCTAAGCACACAGCAACAAGGTTAAAATATATGAAAGGTTTCTTCAACTGGTGCGGTAAAGTGAGCTTCTGAATCCTTCGATAGATCTTTCAACTTAAACTTTGTTCACTTCACTGAGATCGAGTGATTGAAACTGTAGAAATGCTTGAGAGAATATAGCTTTAAATGATTGGACTTTTTAGCGTAAATGTTTCAGTAGTCAGCTTCAGGGTTGCTCGTCCTCTATTTATAATTGTAGAAAAATATCTGTTGAAGGAGATATTTCTCATTTGAAAATAAACGTACATGATCAAAGGTATGGCTTGCATTTAATGCGACTTGACTTCTCCTTTCAGAGCATTTAATACGGTGGTTGCAGCTCGCAGCTTTCTGCAGCCCGCCAGTCTACGTGTCGTCATGACATTGGCTCCATGTCAGCCATTTTGATCTTCTCTGGAACGGCTCTAATTATACTTGCTTGGTTCTTTATTCCTCGTACTACATTTATCCTTCATTAGATTGTAGGATACTAACTCTAGTTGTCATTAGCGCTGTTGGTTGATTCTTCTGTATCCTAAGCCTTCTTGTAGTTGTTCGTTCTTTACAGTGTTGCTTTAACTTGACCTTCTTGCAGTATTACTTGATACAGTATTACTGTATCTTTTCTTGCAGTATTCCTGTAGCCATTTCTTACAATGGCGTTGCTTGCCGTTCTTACTTACTTGCTGCATTGTTGTATCTACTTCTTGCAACAACTTCATTCTTTTAAATTCTCGATGCAGCACAATTCATTAGAGTTCCTCCATCTTTCAGCACCTATACCTACACTCAATCCTAATCTATGTTTTCACTTAAATATTGTAAAAAATGGGGTACTCCAACTTCCTATTACATATATGGTTTGTCTCATCAAAATTTATACACTGAAATCCCAACACGCTACTTGGTAAATGTGATGTCTTGAACCGACCAGCTTTTTGTGTAAATTAAGACAATAACATTTACACAATAACAACTCTAATATCATTTATTCTCATATTGTGTCCATTTCGATCCTGGACCATATCTTGGTACATAAGTGTTTCATTCAGGCAGCCATCTTTGCAATTACATAAGTGACTTCCTATTAGGACTTTATCCAAAGAGTAACCTGTGATACTCCACCTTATTAGGTATAGACGTCATTAAAAGTTTTATAAGTTTACCCTCACCATAAGTCAACAAGATTTTGTCTTTATCGCACTTGGTTGTCTTTGAGAATGAGTTAAGTGAGTTTCAAGTGCTCAATTGAACCATCCATATATATAACTTAGTTGTCTCATTGAACCAATTTCGTGGGATCTCCACTCATCATGAGTTACTGCTATGAACGTTCTTTAATGTGTTGAGTTTTTGAATTCATTCCCCTAGACATGCAACATAATTCATCTTCTTTACCATTTTTACTTCAAGGATCCGTATTGCCTGTGAAAATTATTCCACTACAGATCAGCTACATTTGGCCACTAGTTGACCACCCCATATTCGAGCATTTCTACGGCACGACTTAGTCCCCCCCCATTCAACCATATATGTGGCAAACTTTCTTTTTTTTCATGTTGGGGTATCTACACCATTTCTTGAAATCAATCTTTAAATTGATATTCCATACATTACTGCTTGGACATAACTAACATAGCCATTTGCTAATTTAGTTATTGTCCAGTCTAAATAGTTTTATCTCCACAATAGGACCATAAAGATAATATCTTATCTTTCATTTCCATACTTTTATTGTGAGAGACAATTAGACATCCAACCCGTAATCGCAACGACCCAATTGCAAGAGCGGAGCTCTACCAACTGAGCTATATCCCCCCGAGCCAAGTGGAGCATGGATGAAGTAGTCAGATGCTTCTTCTATTCTTTTCCCTGGCGCAGCTGGGCCATCCTGGACTTGAACCAGAGACCTCGCCCGTGAAGTAAATCATCGCACCTACGGTCCAACCAATTGGGAGAGAATCAATAGATTCCTTTTCGGGGGCGATTCATCCTTCATCCATCAAATTTATTGGGTCAGAACTGTTTTTACCATATCAGTTCGTGTCCTCAATTTAGTCTATAGGACTTACATCCATTTTTATTGGACTGAATCCAATTCATAATTAGGATATCAAATCAAACTGATTTCTCCACTTTTAATTTTTAGATGGCTCGTGACCTAATTAGAAGACCCAATAAGATTTTTCAATAGACTCGTAACCAAACTTTGTAAAGGCCCAACGCCACAAAACATATTTACATCCACAATTCTCAAAATTATCTTGTAACTTGATTCTCAAATAAAGTTTTAGTTTGAAATTCTGCAAACTTGTAAATGTCCCTCCCACACAGGAATATGTCTGGCCTTTCACCTTTATTGACCACTTATGATCGATGACATAGACTTTTACTATGTCCAAATCTTTAATTTGGGATAAATTCTCAAATTGACTCTTAACTTTGACCTTATGACCATAAGGTCATCTTGTATTGGATTAAATCGAGTTGTGTCAAAATCTACAACTTAATTAATTAGGTCCATAAATAGTAGAAATCAAATCATAATTGATGCTACCAAACAAGATCACAATAAAAATACAAATGGATCCCCCATAATTAATTTTGGGTTTAACCATGATTTGGTTAGAGCCCACATGAAACTTAATTGTGTAAGGCCAAATAATATATATTTTAAGCCCAAAAGTATATAAATTTAGTTGGATCCAAAACAAAATTATCTTTCTCAAATGAAACAACAAAAAAAATAGTGATATCAGAAAACTTACCTTTTTTGAATTGCTTTGATTCGACATCTTCAAGGTTGTTAGATAGAATAACATCTTCTATTATGACCGCTTAAATTCAGTACTGTCGAACTTTACCGCTTTCAACATAAATTGGAGTAACTTAAGGAACAGAGCTAGTCATCTTCAAATACACAGAACTTTTGTCTTACGCTATTGGAAATGGAATGTGTGTTGTACTTGAAAATGATTCAAAATAACAAATGGAAAAGTCGAGGCAAGAGTTGGACTCTTACTCCATAAGACGAAATTGCCCCATATTTAGTGTTTTATGGTCTACGATAAACGTCCCAAGATACAACGACTTACTAACTTAAGAATCGCAGCACAATGAATCCAAAAGTTTTCCCACGAACAAAAATAATATTTGGAACTTTCTTAAATAAGATGATGAGATATTACAATTGCTAGAATGTTAATGATGCAAGTTGCAATGGAGTTCATGAAATGATTGAATATGTGGTCTATTTATACAAGTTGAAGAGGTGTGATGTATTTCCATAATAGACAATTTTAAATTTGAAATAATGTTTTTTCCATAATTAGACACCTTTTGATTTTAATTGAAGTCTTTCCATAATTAGACACTTTTTGAAATGGAATAGTGTGTCTCACAATGTTTCGGATTAGTTGCATCCCTTTAATTGAGTTGCATTAATTCAATTCAAACTCAAACCTCTTCACAAATTTACACCTCTTTAAACTTTCACACTTCCAATTTAAGTTGCCAACTTCAAGTATTAATTTTTCATTCATCCGAAATTGGATTTGAGAAAATAAATACTTTAAATTTAACTACTCGAAATGTATGATTCAAATTTATAATTTATTTTTATTTCTAGCAAATGAAAAATCATATAAAAATTGGTTAAAGATTGGTTAACACCAACTTTTTCAAACCAAATTTCCAACAAATGCATGTAGTTGTCAAACATAAATATATTTTCACTTATATGGAGAATAACAAGACCCCAATATCAAAATGTATTTTTTATCAAATATAGTCATTTTGAATTTCAAATCTCGATAAGATACAATTTGAATCTTTTAAAAACTCAAAAATCCATTTGAATCAAATTTCAATATCTCAAAATCTTATTTCAAAATAAACGTACAAATGTTAAAGTTTCAGGATATATTTCTTCAAGAAAAAAAGGGAAACCTAAGTATTATTTTACATTTATGGAGAATCACAGGACTCAACTATATCCGGACGTGTTGTTAGTTGTATTTACCTATTTTAATTTCCTTTGTAATTCTGCAGATGTATTTGGAAGGAGATCTAGGTTTGAGAAGAAATTTGATAAAAAAAAGTTTGTATTTGAAGTGGCAGTGTGAAAAAAAATCTATGTATAATATGAAATATAAAAAATTAAAAAATAAAATTTTAAAGAAGTGTGCATGGTGCGCATTCTTCAGATGCATCGTAGAGACCTATTAATAGTATTACCTAATATACACAAAAGTGTTACATAATTCTTATGTTCGATCCGACCCGACCTGATCTGTTGGTCCCAAGTGGTGTCCGAGGTTCAGAGGGGGGGTGAATGAACCTTGGTCGATTTTTCAGAATCTTTAAAACAACCGTTCTGCACTGCAAGTTACTTGAGCTTGCAGCGGTAGATGGTTACTGCTTGCAGCGCTAAAATGCAGTGTTGCACGCTGTAACCTGGAGTTTTGTACGCAGCGGAAATAAACTTTTAAACACAAGGCTGTTTTTCTCAAGAATGCTTCTTTCAAAACGTTTTATGATGAAAGATAGATAGATATGCAGAAAATAAGCGCAGATAAATAAAGTGATTAAAACACTTATGGCTTATAGTTGTTCGAAGGTGGTGTAATCCTTCTACGTCCACTCTACTGCTCCTCGAGCAGGAACTTTGTTAAGCAAGATTGATTTACAGGACTCTCCTAACAATCTATCAACTTTACAAAGCAAACCACCTACTGAAGTCTAGCGTACACACAGCAACTGCAAACTTCAAAGGCTAACCCACATAGGGTTCTACACTCCCACACAGGGAAGCTGCCTATCACTTAGACAACTAAACAAACAGCAAGGATTTCTCCTATCAACTGCTTGACACCACTAAAACAACCTAAGCACACAACAACAAGGTTAAAAAGATAAAAAGGTTTTCTTCAACTTGTGCTTCGAAGTGAGCTTCTGAATCCGTAAGGAATCCTTTAGCTTTGAACTTGCTTCACTTCGATAGGTTGAGTGACTGAAACTGATTGTAGACTTGAATACTTGGATCTTGTAAGCTTTGTGAATTTAGCGTAAATGTTTCAGTAACCAGCTTCACTGCTCTTTGACCTCTATTTATACTTGTAGGAGAAGATGTCCGTTGAATGAGACATCCCTCTTTTGAATTTGAAGTAGCCTGGCCAAAGTATGGTTCGCATTTAATGCGACTTGACTTTTTCTTTCGGAGCATTTAATGCTGCAGTTGCGGCTCGCAGCTTTCTGCAGCGCGTCAGTCCATGTGGCATCTTCTTATTGGCTCCATGTTTGCTACTTTGACTTTTTCTTGAACGGCTCTATTATTCTTGTTTGAATCTCCGTTCCTCGTACTGCATTTATCCTTCCTAGGATTTACAGGATGCTTCGTCTTGTAGTTGGCGCTGTATTACTTAACTGACTTGTAAGTCTGTGCTGTATCCTAGGTCCTTGTGCAGCTGATGCTTTCTTTCAGTGCTGCTGTATTTTAGACCTGATTGCAGTATCATCTGGCAGTGCTGCTGTAACTTCGTTCTAGCAGTACTCCTGTATCCTTTTCTTGCAGCGTTCTGCACGCCGTTCTTCCTTGCTTTGCTGTATTGAAGTACAGCCTTATTTATGCTTTGTTGTTCCTTTCTTCTTCCAGCTATGCTGTATCCTGCCTTTATGCAGCGATACTGTATCCTTTCTTCTTGCAGCGATATCTTCCTTTAAAGCTTAGATGCAGCTTTATCCTCTTTTAACCTCCATTTCAATACTTGGCTCAAGACTCAATTCTAGTCTATTTATTCACTTAAACAATGTGAAAATGGGGTACTCAAAACTTCCTATTACAAATTTGGTTTGTCTCATCAAAATCTAAACACTGAAATCCCAACATGATCCATCTCACGGAATGAGATCCGTGAGACGGTTTCACCCAGGACTTTACCCAAATAATATCTATAAAAATTGTTATTATTTTAGAGTGAGTCTTGCATAAGACCGACTCACGGATCTCATTCGTGAGATGAGACAAGTCAAGTTGAATATAAGAAATTATGTAATATTTTTGTGATTGTTATTATTTTAGACTAAGTTCTGCGTAAAACCGTCTCACGGATCTCATTTCGTGAGATGAGACAAGTCTAGTTGAACATAAGAAATTATGTAATACTTTTGTGTGTATTGGGTAATATTTTTCTATATATTAGGTAATAATTTTGTATTATGTACATATACTACATAATATAATACAAAAGTATTTTACCTAATATAAGAAAAAATATTACCTAATACAAACAAAAGTATTACATGCTACACGACTCATGCATGAGGGAGAAGAGAAGGGAGGATCCGTGTACTTTTAAGAAAATTTGACCCTACCCAATTTGGGTCATGTATTTCTTAATACAAAAATATTAACTAATATATATATATAAATATTACCGAATATACATAAAAGTATTACATATTTTCTTATAGTCTAACTCAACCTCAAGCACATCATATAATATAAAAGTATTACCTAATATATAAAAAAGTATTACCTAATACATATAAAAGTATTACATAATTTATTATATCCAACTCCATCCGACCCCATCCGATTAATCTCAAAGAATGAAATTCGTGAGAGAAAAGACTTTGCCATTATTTTAACTCGATTCTTTCATTAAACCCTCCTACAAAATCTTAATAGCCTAATTTTCTAGAATCGTTTGTATGACTTCATATATAAAACTTATGGAATGCTCTCAAATGTGAGTGTTTTAAATTGTTCAACAAAACCTATTAATTAAATTAAGGAATCACCTACAATTTGTAACTTTAAAGAGGTTTTAATTAATTGATAAGTAAATATATCAATTCTCAGATGAAACGTAAAATATGATTAGTTAATGAGATTCATAAACTTAGGGCGTTATATTTAAGCTAGGCGACATTCATTAATCAAGAAATATAAAATTAGAAAAATGATTAAAAGATCCTAACCAATAAAATTTGACAACTATAGTATGTAAATTAATCTACTCATATAATTATTTATATACGTTACCAAAAAAGATTAAGTTAAAATTATAATTATATTTATTTTGAAAAATACAGATATATTTAATACTTACTAAATTACGGTCAATTAATAGATTCAAATCAGAGTAGTTTGATATGATACACTTACCAAAAATCTGGAATCATATATAATATCGGAAATTTCGATATATATGCATGCCACATAACTCATACCATGTCGCACCCTAATTTCAATATACTGAAATTGGAAATATTAAAATTTTAATGTATTAATATGAAATATATATATATATATATATTTATATTAATATTAATATTGATGACATTTCGGTAAATACCACGATAAAAAAATTTATAATTTTTCATATCGATATTATACCGATCATTTTAATATATCAAAATATTCAATATTTTTTTTCAGTAGTCTCCAGTACAACTGTACAATTAATATAACTGTATCGATATTTTTGATATTTTTTCCAATTTAAGGACTTTAATTGAATGTGCAGCTCCTTTTTAAAGCGGCCGACAGTTGACTACCCTGTGATAACCACTAAACACATCTGTGAAGAGAATTATTTAATCACTCTATAGTGTTATTCGCTGAAGAAGCAACTTTTGTCAAATCTGTCATAGAAAAATATAAATCAATTCTTTATCAATTTTACTATTTTAGTGAATTGTTTTGTTATTTTTAATTTAATCATTAATTTGTTGATTTCTTACGATTAATGACATAATCGAACAAAACCTATTGAACTAATGAGTTTTAAGTTTGGTTTGGTTATAGAGCCCGTTTTGACATTTTGACGGCCCTTGGTGAAATAAAAAATATTGGTCTTATAGAGAAAAAAAAATTATTTTTATTTAAATGATAAATATAACTTAAAAACCTGGAAAAAAAAATTTCTTATTCAAAAAGTAAAACTAAAATTAAGTTATCTTATAGAAGTATAGTTAGCAAAAGTCTATATTAGTGCTACTTCTTATTAATTTAACTGCTGATACTACAATTGATATAGTTAGCAAAACTCTATAATTTATAATGAAAATATTAGGAAAACAATCCAAAATCTTTATAAATTTAAGAACAAAATAAATGATTTTATTTTTACAGGTAAATATGTTTATAACACTTGCAATTCTAAAAATAAACCATCAACATAAATATCAATTTTGTCATCATATGTAAAAGCAACTTAAGGATTAATACAGCTTGCAAGAAATTTCTTATCATCTAATAAAATCTGCTTAAGGATTAATACAACTTGCAAGAAATTTCTTATCATCTAATAAAATCAACTTTTATGGATTTAAAAAAGATTAAAAATATTTTCAAAAACTTCCTATTATTCAAATCTACTCTTCAAAGATGAAATAGCTATGTCAACTATAACAAAAGAATAATTGATTCTAAAAGATTACTCAACAGACTGTGGATTTTCTTCATGACAATCTTCACCAAATTATTTCTTCATATGTGTTTTACGATTTTTTTAAGAAATATAGGATCAATTATATGATATATTAGGTCAAATAAAATAAACGTGTTATAATTATATACATACCTATATAGTGTTGGATGAAAGTTTAGGATCCCTTGAAAAATGGGGCCCCATACAATGGACCTTCTTGCTCTAGTTTAAGGTCGATCCTGTTTATTATATTGCAAATGATCTTGTTCATGATTCACAAGCTTAATCAAGTTTAATCAAACTAAAAAAACCTTAGTAAAAATATAAGTTATAAATTATAATACTATCATTACATTAACAAATATAATTATATATTCTAATAAATTATAATATTTATTATCTAAAATTCAAATGTAATAAAATAATTGTAATTAGATATCTATATCTTATTATAAGCAAAAGTGTAAAAATATAGATTAAAATGTGAAGAGTTAGTATTATCTTCATAAGTTAGTTCACAAGCCTACTATCCAGTTTATACATGAGCTAACGAGCTAAATAATGTTAAGTTTAAGCTTCTAATTTAATGAATTACAATCAACAATTTCAAATAAACTTTTATTGAATTAAATCTAAAAAGAACTCACTAGCGGCTTGGTCTCTACATGCAATATTGACTAATTTGAGAGATGAAGTACAAAATTCATTGATGACAGATATCATTTTAAAATTCTAGTTACAAATCATCTTAAACACTATTAAGGTTATGTTTGAATATAGTGATTTGAAATCCATTTAAATGACTTAAAAAATTGTTCAAAACTAAAATAATAAATTTTAAATCAGATTTGCTACCATGAATTTCAAATTACTTTTTAAATCAACCTATCCAACCAGGGTAGTGTTTGTGTGCACTAAGTGTATGGGTCATAATCCATGCAGTTGGGCACGCGGGTCGGGTCCGGTTTAACCCGGATCCACGCCCAGTTTTTTTTTAAATTTATGTCATAACCTTTATGTTGTAATAATATAACATTTATGTTGTAATAGTATAACTTTTATGTACAGATTTCATAATCTTTTCAATGCATAACTTATACTTTCTTCACTATAAAAATTCATATAATATAGCCAAAACCTTTATATTGTAATAATATAACATATATGTTGTAATAGTATAACCTTTATATACAGATTTCATAACCTTTTCAATAAATAACTTATAGTTTTTTCACTATAAAAATTCAATATAGCCGAAACGTTTATGTTGTAATGATATAACCTTTATGTTGTAATAGTATAACCTTTATGTACAGATTTCATAACTTTTTCAGTAAATAACTTATACTTTTTTCACTACTCAGCACTGCAAAAGGTTATGTGCATATAACTAAAAGGTTATAAGGATAGAACTAAAATGTTAAGTTCGCTAAACTAAAAGGTTATGTCAATATAACAGCAGAACTAGGGTTTGAGTTAGGTTGGGTGCGTGTAGGCACGTGAGGCGCACGTGGGATGCGTGAAATGCACTCTCGGGTTAGGTCAACCCAGTTGCACGGATCTAGGATCCATGTACTTGGTGTATAGAAATAATTATGATCCAACCAAATGGACTCTTAGATTGTATTTAAATAGAATGATTTGAAATAGATGAATTTAAAATCCATTAATATTACTAAAAAATAATTCAAAATAAAAATAAGACATTTCAAATCTGCATCTATTCAAACACTATCATGAAATTTACGGGTATAAATTTTTATTCCTTCGTGAGGTCTCTCCATTTAAGTAGAGCCTAAAATTTATTTAAGAGTCAATATTCAAATATACCACAATTCATTTAAAACTTTTCCCAACTATCACTCAATATAACAAACTATCCCCATATACCACTCAATATAACAAAATATTCCTTTCTGTTACAAATTTAAAGACAAAATATTATTCTACCCTTGTTGACTTTCATAATTTCCAAAAATCCCTAAATTTTCTTCAGTCATTTAATTATTCTACTCCGCTATATTTTTCATATCCGAATTAAGAATAAACAGATCAATATCAAACTCAGCAAGCTTTCGTATTTAAATATATATTTTGATTAATACACTTGAAAGAAACTTGAAACTTTTATTCTAGAGAGAGAAATACTCTAAAAATGTTTGATTTCTGATGCCTCCTCTTAAGGCCGAAAGCCTCCTTATATAGCTGAATTTTGTGGATTTCAAATTCGGATTCCACTATCTTCAGCTGCATTATTGCCAACTGTCATCCACCATTCTCGATTGGTGACTTTCCAACTCCCATCCACCATATTCTCTGTCGATTGCTATCCACCATTCTTTGTTGGTGGTGGATTTAGAAATCATCCACTTGTCTATGGCGGGACCATCCCACTATACCGTATTTGATGAAGTGGCATGTACTTGTAGGGTCTGGTATGAACCTTTTGAATTTATACTATTACAAGTTCGTTGAACCTATACTATTGAAAATTCGTTGAACTTATACTATTACAAGTTCAAACATCAATCCTAATTGGATTTTTATCCTGAAAATTTATCAAGTCTAATTAAACTCGCTTTCTCTTATTATATTTATGGATTTTATTTTCAAAAAAACCCTTTTTTGGACCCTTTCTTTTATGTTGTTGATCGTCTCACTTTTAACCTTGAAGCATTGTCCGAATAATGGCTTCTCTTTTGACTAACAGTAAGAACATAATCATTCTTCCCATCACCCGATATTACATACCTTTCTTCTTGTATTTTCCGTTGCCAAAACCTTTTTTTCCCAGATAAGCTTTTTTTTTTTTTTTTTATAAAGGTTTTCTGCAAATCTGGTAGTATTTCCTATCATAGAATTTAACAAGAATGATCCGTTCGTAGAATTCTAAAAAATCTTGAATGAATCTTTAACCTTGTCCATCTCCGTGAGATAGGCCCAAATTCTCATGCTCGCCTTGTAGATATTTCATCTTCTGTAAGGGCGACGACTACAAGGCTGTTTATTGGTGGTGCTTTAGCTTTATGAAAATCTATCATATCGTGTCTCTGTAGTTTGATAAACTAGAAGATTGTGTGAGACCCTTTTTCTTGTAATTTCTGGAGGAGCTAAAATTAATTTTAGCTCCAAAATATCATCTCAACCCAGGTGTGGGTTGTTTTATCATGAATCGTAAATGGCCGTGGCAATCCATTTCGGTAATTTTACAATTTTTGGAAAGCTTGGTGCGGTAGTAAGTATTGAAGCAGTAGCTCGAAAATCATACCATTCTCGTACGTTATGCAGATTTACACCCGCAAGCACCCACAATCGTGGATATTTTCTAGACTAATCAGCAATAATTTTGCTAGGATTGATCCCAATTCTCATTACCAATTTCTCCCATATTTTTTGATAAACCTGCAAAGGAGAAAGTGATTCATTAGTGTTAACCCATTTCGGACCTGTTTGTGGTCTCAAGTGTTGGGTTCTCGGGGCTTCTGGAGTAAATTCCTGACTTTTCAAATTAAATTTTCTATCGGAATCCAATAGTTCGCTCGTATTGGCATTAGATGTCTCAACACCCGAATCTGATGTAAAACATGTATCTATAGGATGTCTTACTTCGGGTTTAGAAATATTCTTTGTATTCATCGATGATAAACTTTTCTCATAAATTTCTTTTTGGGTCACCAATGGTGAACCCGCCTTGAGAAGAAGTTTCTCAAGTGCATCCTAAAGGTGGGCATGTGCAGCTTGTATGGCTTATATGACATTTTGGACAGAGTCCAAATCTGTCTTTTGAATATAGGCAGCTACTTCGGCACGGGTTCTTAACAAGCCATATCTTTTGTTTAATTCCTCAAGATTTTTTTGAGGTGTCTTGAACATACCGTGATAGAATTTGCTTCAAGGATATCCATCTCTTGTAAAAAAGTCTACAAGAATATTTTCATAAGATTTTATAATGACAATATCAAATAAATAATATTGACATTCTACTTGCCACCTGATATAAATTGCTACAAATTTGTTTCAACTCACGAACTCGTTGGGAATGTATTTCTTCCAATTTCCATTTTATCTTTTTATCCTTTTGTAAAAGTGGATGAAAATCCTTCCTTTATTTTGCTAAGTCTTTGATAAAAACGCTTGTAAAATTAATTACACCTAAGAAGCTTTGAAGATGCTTTTTATTTTTTAGAAATCTGAAAAATTGCAGATTTTCTCCATAGTATGTTCCTAAAGTTTTATACCTACATGGTCAATAATAACACCAAGAAACTCGATCCTATTGACAACAATTATTACCTTCTTTTCAGATAGCACTAATTCTTCCTTATGACTTGCTTCAGAAAATATTTCAAGATGCTTAATATGTTCTTTCATATTTTTTATGCAATTAATATGTCATCGATTTAGACGAATATAAACTCAAGATAATCTTTATGAAGATTATCCATTTTTCGTTGGTATATCTATGGTGCATTTGCAAGTCTAATTTGGAGTACATTCCAGATATACTAACCTTGGGGTGGAAAAAGTTGTATATTTCCTAGACTTTTTTTTCCATTTTAATCTGGTAAAATCCAAACTTACAATCGAATTTTAAAAACACGTTTGACCCTTTAATGCAGTCAATTAAATTTTCTTTACTTGGGATATAATAACCATCAAAATCAAGTATCTTATTAATACCTTGATAGTTAATTATTAATCTTGTTTTTCCTCTTTTTATTTCACTATGGTTTCTTACCAAAAATTCTAGGCTACTATAAGAGGAGACTCTAACTTCATTCAGTTTAAGATAGATATGCTCTTTGATGATCCTTTGCATATCTTTCTTATCGATCATGTTCATTTGGATTGGCTTATATCAAACCAACTCATATTGGAATTGTTCATTTACCTTTAAAGTTGCTTCAATCTTATTTCTATTCTACTAGACTAGAGGATCCTCATAGAAGTTCCTTTGAATTAATCTTTTAACATTTTGAAGGGAAAATAGATTTTCCTCATTGATGCCAACAACTGGTGTTCTTTTAATTATTGAACTTTTAAAAAATTGGATAGCTTCTTCAGGTGCCTCTTTGAACCCTTGTTGCCTGAAAGACAAAAGAGTTTTATCAAATTTCCTTTTATCCCCCATTTTAGGATAGATTAATTTTACATCAACACCTCGTTTGTTGTGAAAATTAATGGGCATTATTCTATTAAATACATTTTCTTGTCGCAAAACCTGTATCAAATTACCATAATTACTAGTAAAGGTTAACAGGTTATTGTGATTATCCTGCTTATATTTTACAAAAGTTTGGATAAAGTTGTTACCCAACAAAATATCAGAACATGTATCATGGATACAGATTGGTAGCATTTTCACCTTGTACCAATGCGTACCAAATGCTCCTTCTATCATGATCCTTGTTTCACGAATACCTTTATTGAGTATCAGGATTTTCTGAGAAAAATCTCTTCCTACAATAATAGGTAATATTTCCACATTTTCACTGGGGAAAACTCCTAATTTTGCTGTGCAAAATCCTGAATCTGAATCAATAGAACTAGCAAAGTATTTTGTCTTATATTGTTCATACATTATCCCAATATATATGTATATAGAAAATGGGTTTGTCATTCCACCGTCATAAGTGTCTATCGAGACTGAATTTCATTTTTCTTTACGTCCCTAAGGTTTGTGTTCCTTAAGGAAAGTTAGACCTAAAGTCATAAAACCTTTGGTTCTACCTGCATTACCTATGACAGATATCTCGTAGCCTGTTATTTCTAACATGCCTTCGTATCTACCAATCGTTGGTTACTGTAAATGAATATCACATCATAAGGAAAAATGTTACATTTTTTGAAATATAAAAAATAACATAAATTTCTTTCCAACCATCATGGCAATGTATTTTAATATTACTAACCCTAATCTTTTGAGGGGTTAAAATCCTCGAGTGGTTCTTTTTCTTTTAGGCTTAGAATTCTATCTTTGGAAAAGAACATTCTATTACTGATTTCAGATTCTAATCTCATTGATCTATTAAGACCAGGATGATTTTTAATCAATATGTTAACACCACATATCCTAGGGATTTGAATTGGATCTGGTGTCATGACTTTGGTAAATTCCTTGAAGATTTTAGGAATCTCAATATACTCTTTCCTTAGAAACAAATCAGAATGATGTATATTAGAAAGTGCATATGTAATTCTATATGTAATAGAATATGGTCTATTGCATTCTTTCATTAGATCTATTCTTTTGAAATCTTGATGAAGGGTTAAGACTCGACTAAAATCTTGGTCAGTTAGGTTGTATACAATCCTAGGATGAATATCAAATATAAGTTTGCCAGCATACATATTTCCTACCTTGTACCAAGACATTCATCTCTTAAGTTATTGATTCTTCTATCGATTACTGATAGATAAATTTCTGAATCAATACCTTCTTTGAAAATTACAATGGTTCCAATATGCATCCATTTCATAGTCAATGCTACTTCTTCCTTGATTCGGCTCAGTTTCTCAAGAATTTTTTCTTTTGGAATAAGCTGCATATCAATTCTAGTATCGGTTGATTCCATAGGAATCAAAAACTCACCTAAGTTCACTCGGTAGATGATATTGTGCTTGCATTATCTTAGTCTGAACTGGTTACAGATTAGACTAACACCTCCAATACTAAGACCGTCGTAGGGACTCGGGGTTGAATTTTGTCTCATGATTCTTTCCATCGTTTTGTTTGAGATGGTCATTTGTGAAAAGAATCCTGATGACTTTCTGATGTTTGCAGTCTATCTTCTGGCTCGTAGCTACTCGTATGATTTTGTTGATGATCCATAAGATCTATTTAAATTACTTTCGAATTCTTCTTCATAAATACTTTCATCTAAAAAACCTCCTCGAACTAGTAAATTGGTACCAAATTACCATAAAAACCTGCATCAACGATGTCTGTAGTTAGCCTGAATTGGGGTATTTCACCTTACTTTTCTGGATAATTTGGAAATGATATGATGTTCTTGTAATAAATTTTGATGTGACAAAACATGTAATAGATAGGACTTAGCTTTCAGGATAAAGTTTCTTATGTAAAAGTTTAGCTAAGTCAAGGTCGCTGGAAGAGGAAGAAGAAGATACTGGAAGGAGCCTGCCAAGTCATTGCTGCCTACACAAAGTCAGGATGCTGCATCTACAAGTGAAGAATGTTATCTAAGTATGAAAGGACACTAGGAGCAAGCTCAGTCTCTTCAAGTCAGAGGAAGTTATCTTATCAGAAGGAAGAGCAGCAAGTCAACTCCCAGTTACATCTTTTTCAGTGCGTTCTGAAGAGCCAGTAGAGACACTCGAGTCCAATCCAATCAAGAAGTGCCAACTGGAAAAGACAAGGACTAAGTACTAGTTCTAAACAATGCAGAGCAAGGCGGGTACCGCAGAGTAGAGGTGAAGGGATGCAGTAGGAACAGTGTTAGAAGATCTTTTGCACGAACCAATGGCTGCATAGCAGCTCATCGTAGTGAACCTGTCTCTTCAACGGGCAGATTTTCATTGAAGACTATAAATAGAAGATTGAGTGCACCTGGAACATAACTGAAACATCCAATGCGCGAAGCATATTCTTTAAGAGCTCAACATCATTCAAATCTCTCATTTCAGTCACTCAGTCTATAACAGCAGCAAGCCAACTACCTTGTGAAATTCTGAAGTTCAAAGATCTTGCTGCACTCAACCTTTGAAGAATACCCTATCTTTTCTTAAATAGACTGTTTAGAAGTTGTTTAGGCAGAGGATAATCCTGCTAAGTAGTTATTCTCTCTAAAGAAGAGAAATGATCCTGTGTGGGTCAAGGAACCTGTGTGGAGATCTTGTGTGGGTCGATTAGTTTGGTCACTGTGCAGCTACCTGTGTAGAGAGAGTTGACAGTAGTTTGTGTAGAGTGAAGTTTGTATTAGCTGTGTCTTTGTAAATCAAACTTACTTTAACAAAGTTCCTCCTTGAGAAAGAATAAAGAGGACGTAGAAGGATTACTCCACCCTCGAACTTCTATAAGTTTGCTTGTCTGTGTTTTATTGTTTTAATCATATATCTGATCATATTGTCTATCTTAACATCCTGCATTAAAAGGCATCTTTGAAAATCACATTATTTTCGCTGTGCATTTTTAGCTCTGTCTAAGTCCTAAAGTTACTACTCAAGCAGCAACCTATCAGTGCAGTAAGCTATCTAGCTACCTGCCCATCAAAAGACTTAACCTATTTGGAGAAAAGTTGAAAATTTGATAAGGTTAATTCACCTCCCCCTCTCTTAACCTTATACAACTTGGGACTAACCAGTGGTTTCAGAGCAGGTTGGATTAAAAACCCAATCTATCTGGTCAATCCCCGATCCCCGATTTTTGAAAATCTACATACATTTATTTCATCACGTCATGGATATGCATAAGCTTCCTATGTTCTCTATTGAAAAATATGATGACTGGAATATTAGAACGCAGGCACATCTGTCAGCCATGCACGACGAGATGTGGATAGTCATTACTGACGGACCCTTGAGGATCACCAAAGCCAACCTCATATTTGCTAGAGCTACCGATGCCGGTGACACAGGAGCCATTCATCATCAAGCTGTCTTTGATAAACCCAGAGAGGAATGGACGGCTGATGACAGAAGATGAGCCAATCTGGATAATGTAGCTAAGAATGCCCCTTTTGTCACTTTGGATAAAGAAACCTTCAGTAAGGTTAAAACCTGCAAGACGGCGATGGACATATGGAACAAGCTTGAACAAATATGTGAAGGAATGGAGCTTACAAAGAAGAATAAAATATCTACTACAACTTAGAAATTTGAGTTGTTCGAAATACTGCCTGAAGAAACCTAGGGACAATTGGATCTGAGGTTCACAAACATTGTTAATAAGCTTGAGTTCTTGGACAAGTTTTACACCCAAAAGGAGAAAAACATGAAGGTGTTAAGGGCCTTACCTGCTGAATGGGACAGTAAAATGACAACCATGAGAGTCTCCATGGACCTAAAGTCAATGAGCACATTTGATCTCTTCTCGGACTTAAAAGCCTTCGAATACGACATCAACAGAAAAAAGAAGGAGGCAGAAGAATCAAGCACGAAAGTAACTGCCCTCACAACAAAAGGGGAAAGAGACATTGGAACTACCTGCAGTAAGCAAGTGGAGCTACCTGCAGAAAGTACTGATGAAGATATGGCTCTTCTCCTAAGGAATTTCAAGAAATTCATCAGATATAACAGGAGAAGTGACTTTAAGAAAAATCAGTCAATACCTCAACCTCCCAACTTTCAGCAACCTAATCAGGATACTTCAGACCTGTACTATAACTGTCGAAAACCAGAACACTATGCCAGAGAGTGTCTATATCCTAAGGTCAACCGATATCCAGAAGGAGAATCATCTCAGAAAAAGCAGAAACGAAGAGAGAAAAGAAAAGGATCAAAACATTCTTCAGTGAGATGGAAAAATGGAAGAAATCATCAAAAGAAACTCAACAGGAAGCAAATTCCTTCGACAGTGACAGCGATTCCTCTTCATCAGAAGATGAAGCACTCATTTGTCTGATGACACATAGAGCAGAAGACAGTGAAGATGACAAGGTAATATACCCAACTCATCCTGTACAGGAAGAGGAAAAACTGAACAAGAACCCCTCCCTAAGACAAATCATGAGCGATTTCGAACAGATAAACTCAATTCATGAGGAGCTGAAAATTGAAAACGAGATGCTCAGGAGGGAAAACAAACAGTTAGCTGAAAAGCTATCTGCATATGAGCTCAGTAGCTCAAAGTGCAGTAACCTCCAAGAAGAGATATAGAAGCTCAATCTGACAATCGCCAAGCTTGAGGATGAGAAGTGTGATCTCCAAGCAACCATCAGAACCTTTAGCAAGTCTGCTAAAAATACTAAGGAGTGTCTTATATCGACCAGAAGTCCTTTCGACAGGACTGACCTAGGATACCGTGCTGGAACTTCTCAAGTAACAACATGAACATCTAAAGCTGTTGTTTTCATTCAAGCAGAAACCTCTATGACAAAAGAGTTATCCAATAACTCAGAAGAAAGCTTGGGGAAAACAATAGGTATAGACAAGGGTAAGAAACCCATGTACACATCCACATGGAGTAAGCCTGTTTTCAAAAGCTGTCTACAACGAAATCAATTTACTGAGAGCAGCATAAGAAGACAGCAACCTACGAGGATGCTGCACAAAAACTTCTACCCCATACATACTAAGACCTTAATGTTTAAACCTAAAAGAGCTCATGCTCAAGAGAAGTATGGTGGAAGACCTCGCTTTAAAAGTGATGGTCGTACACGTCCTACACACACAAAACAATATCCTAAGAATACCACTTACAGAGGAAACCACCAAGTCTATAACAAAACAATTGTTGTGAGATAAGTTTGGATTCCTAAGAGAACTAACAAAGAAGGACCCGTACATGTATAGGTACCTAAGAACCAGTGATCTTTATTTTACAGGTATCTATGTCAGAAAGCAACAAGGAAGTATGGTACATCGATAGTGGCTGTTCAAGACACATGACTGGAAACAAAGAAACTCTCGGAGATCTACAACCGTACAAAGGACCCAAAGTAATCTTTGGAGACAACTCTAAGGGTAGCACTAGAGGAATTGGAGATCTTATCAAATAAAACACTCACATAAAGAAAGTATCATACGTGAAAGGACTAAAGTATAACCTGCTTATCATAAGCCAATTTTGTGACAAAGGCTACTCAGTCAAAATTCAATCACAACAAATGCCTAATCAGAGACAGTCAAACCAAGGAAGTAAAACTAACAGGAACCAGAAAAGAAAATATCTACATAGCTGACTGGAGCTCAGTAAGCACAGCTATATGCTTCATTGCAAAAGGATCATCAGAAGCTAGCTGGCTATGTCACAAAAGGATGAGCTATCTAAATTTCAAATCAATCAACAAACTGGCAAGAAAAGGGCTGGTCAGAGGGCTACCTGATCTGGTATATAAGAAAGAGAGCCTGTGTAAAGCATGTCAAAAGGGAAAACAGACCAAAAGATCTTTCAAGAACAAAGTTCAAAGGTCAACTGAAATGATACTTGATCTACTCCACATGGATCTATTTGGGCCAGTGGAACCAGTAAGCATGAGTGGAAAGAAGTACACCCTGGTAGTGGTGGATGACTACTCGAGATTCGTATGGACCCTATTTCTAACAAAGAAATCTGATACTCAATGAAGGTTACTGGAGCTTCTGAAGAAATTGCAGACCGAAAAGAGCCAGAATATAGTGAAAATCAGAACAGACAGAGAGACTGAATTTACAAACAAATTTATAGAAAAATACTACACGGATAATGGAATCAAGCATGAATATTCAGCAGCTAGAACGCCGCAACAAAATGGAGTTGCAGAGAGGAAGAATAGGACCCTCAAGGAAGCTGTAAGAACCATGCTAGTCCAAGCTTAGCCATCAAAGAGATTTTGGGTAGAAGCGATCAACACAGCATGGTACACCCAGAATAGATGTATTATCAACAAAGAATTAGCTAAAACCCCTTATGAATTATTGTTCGGGTATACTCCAAATATTGAGCATTTTTATATTTTTTATTGCAGGTGCTACATGCTTAACAACGGAAAGGATTACTTGAAGGCATTCGACTCAAAGTCAGATGAAGGAGTATTCTTAGGATACTCCTCGGTGAGCAAAGCCTTCAGAATCTTCAACAAGAGAACACTTGTTGTAGAAGAATCAATACATGTGGCTTTCGATGAATCACATTACACTAAGACTGATATAGATGAACTCAATGAAGATTTTGGCAAAACTCACATCACCAACACTCGTGTTAAATCTATTAATACGGAGTTACCAAGTCTCCAAAATATGGAAACTAGCCAAAATCAGCTTCCTATACCTACACAGCAACCTGAAGAAGAACAGAAACCTACAACAGACCAGCAAACACCAGTTGCTCAAGAAAAAATACATCACCCTGATGGAATACAACTAGAAATCCTTTTAGATATTCAACCTGATCCAAATCAGCAAGCTATACAGCATGATCAAGAACAATCTGTTGAAGAACCGATGGAACAGTAAGCTGAAGAAGCAAGAAGGAAATGGCTAAGAAATCACCTAAGAGACCAAATCATAGAATATTCTACCTCTGGAGTAAGAACAAGAAGAAGCAACTCCCATGAAACCATGTTTGCGTGCTTCATTTCACAATCTGAACCAAGTTGCATAGACAAAGCCCTTACAGATACCAACTGGATCCAAGCTATGCAGAAAGAGTTGAATGGATTTGAAAGAAACCAAGTATGACATCTAGTTCCCAGACCTACTCACCAAGGAATAATCGACACGAAATGGGTATTTAAGAACAAACTGGATGAAAAAGGTCAAGTTGTCAGAAATAAAGCGAGACTGGTGGCGAAAGGTTACTGTCAGGAAGAAGGAATAGATTTTAAAGAAACCTTTACACCAGTAGCCAGATTGGAGGTATTCATAATATTTCTAGCCTATGCAGCTCACAACAACCTCACTGTATATCAGATGGACGTTAAGAGTGCGTTCCTAAATGGTCCACTAGCCGAAGAAATCTACGTAGAGCAACCTCCAGGTTTTGAAGACGATCCAGAAAGAATGGTATTTAGATTAAAGCAAGCTCTCTATGGACTCAAACAGGCACCTAGAGCCTGGTACGACACCTTTCAAACTATCTACTTGACAATAGTTTCAAGAAAGGGAAGGTAGACAAGACACTCTTCAGAATCTAAGATGGAGAAAGTATACTGCTAGTTCAAATCTATGTTGATGATATCATATTTGGCTCAACAAACAAGGAATTGTGCAAGAAATTCTCAAATCTCATGCAATCCAAGTTTGAAATGAGCATGATGGGAGAACTAAGCTTTTTTCTTGGACTTCAAGTTAAACAAATAAGCAATGGAACCTTCATCAACCAAATGAAGTACACCAAGGAACTGATAAAGAGATTTGGATTAGAAAATTCAAGCACAGTAAGCATTCCAATGGTAACTTCAGGAAGCTTGGATAATGACAGTGATGGTAAAGCAGTAGATATCACAAAGTACAGAAGACTTATAGGGTCACTGCTCTACCTAACAGCTAGCCGACCAGATATCATGTTCTCAGTAGGAATGTGTGCAAGATACCAAGCAGCACCAAAGGAATCTCACCTAACAGCAGCCAAATGGATCATCAGATACCTTAAAGGAACCCAGAAAGTCCGACTATAGTACCCCAAGGAATGTAGAATTAAACTTATTGGCTATACTGACTCCGATTTTGCAGGTTGCAAAATCAACAGGAATAGCACAAGTGGTACCTGCCAACTTCTAGGAAACAAACTGGTATCCTGATTTTGCAGGAAGCAAACCTCTATAGCAACCTCAACAGCTGAAGCCGAATATGTCGCTGCAGGAAGCTGCTGTGCACAAATTCTATGGATCCAACAGCAACTGAAGGATTATGGGATTGAGGAAAAATAAACACCCATCCTGTGTGATAATACAAGCGCCATTGCGATCACACATAACCCAGTTCTTCATTCAAGAACTAAGCATATAGATATCAGGCACCACTTCATAAGAGATCATGTTGAAAAGAAAGATATATCCCTGGAAAAAGTGCACACTAACCTACAACTATTTGACATTTTCACCAAGCCTCTCTGTGAATCGAGATTCTCATTTCTCAGAAACGAACTAGGCATAATCAACCTAAGTTAAATATCTTTAATAACCCTACTTATATGGTTATACGTCTCAGGGGGAACTCCAGGCTATGAAAGACTCTAATGACAAAGCAGTAACCTAAAAGTCACTGTCCGAGGATCCTGGATAGTCCCTGAAGCCAGGATACTGGTCAACGGTTACAGCAACCAGTCTGCAGAAACCAGAAATATGGGCACGTGGAATGCAGAACAGTTACCCCGCATCAACAACCGTTTTTGCAGAAAAACCCCTCAATTTTCTCAAAATATCACATCAAGCACATCTACACACATCGTGCCAAAAATCTCAGTCATACGATCAAGAGACTTTTCAACTCCAAATCAAATTTGGATCGTTCGATCTAAGATTCTTCAGATTCAAATATAAGGGAGTATCTCTTCATCCCTCACACTTATCATTTTTTCACTCTCAAAATTTCTGAAAACCTTAACTATTTGTACTCTCTAATCTCTTGCACTCACTCTCTATCTCTCTCACTCTCAAATGGCACCCAAGCAAAACCTTGTGGTAGACGGCAGGTTGGTGGACCAGGATGTCATCCTCAACATGGTCGAAGAGGAAGGCCACAGCAAGGACCTGATGAAGAACATCTTACGGTGCCTTCGCTCCTTAGGCCTACTAAGACTCTGCTCCTTTTTCAAAGCTCCTTATGCAGAGGATCAGGTGGCCAAGTTCTACAAGCGGGCTAGGGTCTCTGAGGATCGATCAGAGATCCGATCAAAAATAGGTGGAGTGATGATCATTGTGGACACCGGGCTTCTGGAAGAGGTGTTCTCCCTCCCCACCTACGGAATGGATGCCAGTGACCTCTCCTCTTACAGAGAAGAAGAACTGGAGTCCTACTGGATGTCCTTCACCGGTAGGACAGACATAAATGAGATGTCCTGGAGCTGCAGCAAGAAGTTCTTCCTTCTTGAATTCGAGATGCTGCATGACATCTGCTACCACATCATTGAGAACCGCTCTGGTTCCTTTGATAAATGTACCAACTTCAGGTACAGGATGATGATGGCCATTCTGAAGAAGGAGAAGATGGACCGGGCCAGCTACCTGTTTTCCAGGCTGGCGGAGGAGGTGAAGAAGAAGGTGGGCAAGCCTACTTACGGGCTTGTGGTGAACACCCTCCTAGGACACTTGAAGGTGGACCAATCCCAGGAGAAACCCATCCAAAAAAGGAAATTCATCGGTGCAGGTAGGGTCTTTGTCAAGAAGACCACTGCTCGGCCAACCCCAGTAATCAGGGAGGTCTCCGAGGGTTCCAAGGGCGCTTTCGGGACTAGAAAGGCATTCCGCCAGACCAGCAGCGGCTCATTTTCACCGGAAAGCAGCTTGAGGATGGACGAACCCTCACCAGCCTCTGCAGAGCCAAAAAAGATCAAGCACAAGAAGGAGGTGCAGAGGAGGCTGGCGGTTTCTGATGACGAATCAGAAGGCACCACTACTTAGACTGTTAAGAAGCCTGCAGTAAAAGTGGAGATTGATTCTCCACTAAGGGAAGAGCAGACAGGGGATGCTGCTGCTCATGATGAAGAAGCTGGAGGAAAAGAGGTGGATGTGGTGGAATATGTCATCAGCTTACCGAAGGTGGAAGCTGATTTTGCAAAGCTAATGGAAAAATTCACCACATGGTGGCAGTACAGGCACCTCCCTAGAGAAGAACTGATCCAGTGGTCTGACTGGGAGACGGATGAGGAGTGGGCCCTAAACTGGGTAGCAATGGACGATCTGGAGAAAGTTCTGCAGAAGAAGTTCTTGAAGGATCTCAGGAGGAAGAAATGGCCTGAGTACCTGGAGAATGCTGAGATCGATGCTGAAATAGAGGCCAGAAAGCAAAGGGAAGCTGCTAGGCAGCTATCTAAATCTGCCCCTAGAAGCCTGAAGGGGAAGGCACCCATTGAGTAACCAGACTTCTACTGGGAGGAGGTGATTCTGGATGCTGCTGCTGACCAGGTCAAAGCAGGCGATGACGTGGGCTTTGCTATAGCCTAGATGGAGAAGTATGGTGAAGAGGAGGCTCTGGAATGGATTATCAAGCAGGCTATTGATGTAAGCCTGGCTGATACAAGGATGAAGAAGACAGTAAGGAAGCCTCAGGCAGGTGAAGGATCCTCCTGCGCACCGCTAATGATAGAACCCATTAGCAGGAGGTCACCTTCACTAGTGGAGAAATACGGTGAAGAATTCTCCTACCTGACCGACCTGATCATTCTGCTAGAGGTCCTTGGCAGACGCCGATGAAGGAGAGAAGCACCACGCCAACTGACTTTCCCAAGGCAAAGGAGTTGGAAACCCTCGCTGCTGTTGCCACTAGTGAAAGCGAGCAGAAAACTCCGTAAGGAAACCCGCTCCAGCTCTATCAGGACACAACCCTTCATTGACTCCCTCAATATAACGTTGTCAAAGCTTCGTTAGGCGATTGATGCTCACCGACCCCCTAAGGAGGATGCTACTGTGGAAGTGGTCAGGAACGTGATGGAAAAGCTGAACAGGCAAGAGCAAAGGATAATCACTCTTGAAACTGACCAAAAGGCTCTTGTCGCCGCAGTAGGCCGAATGAATAAAGAACAGTTCAACCAATCACAGACCCTGAGGGAACATTCTGGCACCTTGTCAGAAATTCACTAGATGGTCAGCTTTGCAGCTGGGAGAGCTTATGATGACAAAAGGGGAGAAGGAAGGTTGGAAGGCCGGCAGAAGACTGGACAGGATCCTTCTACCTGCAAACAGATGGTAGTGAGTAGAAGGAGAGATGATGCTGGCGATGGTGGCAATATGGGAGCTTGATCAAGGGGCCTTCCAGACTACAGCTCGAAGAGAAAATCAGAAGCTATCTCGGGGTCTATCCATCCAGACTTCAGAAAGGGTGCAGAAATCAGAGATGAAAAGAAGAGAAGGATGGAGGCTGAGCTGAAGAGTAACCTGGACGATGTGTTTGCGAAAGGGCCGTTGGAAGTTCTTGTCAAAGTTTATCCACCTCACAAGCTGTCTGACATGGCTGAGTTGGAGAAGAATATGCAGAATCCTGCCAGCTTAAATCTCAAGACCTTTCTGGAGGCAAATTCGGATCCCAGGAGCGACAAGTTCATTATTCCAAAGATTTCGAAGGTCGCTCTCCCTACTGATGCCAACCGATCATTCTACCAAATAGAAGCCTTCAAGAGGATGGAGCTGATGAAATATTTCCCAACTCTCTGTAAGAAGTCTGCTCTGTTCAAAGGATACCGGTCCAACAAGGAAGCTATAGAGAGATACCTGGATCTTGCCAAGAAGGGAGGACTTCCAATCTAAGTAAAGCTAAAACAGAGACTTGGAAAGGAGTTCATACCTTACTGTGAAGATTTCTAGTTAAGGATTGAGGAAGACGAGGAGGTAAAGAAACTGCTGGAGCCAAGCTATCAAGAGTCCTTAGCTAACTGGTGGAAATGATCGAAGTATGAGAGAAATAAGAGAGCTAGTTGGTTGAAGACTTAGTAGCTTGCTCTCTATCTTTGTTTGATTTCTATCTGTTTCTAAACTTTATGTTGTTGTTTAAGTTATTTTGTATTTCTGCTCTCTAAACTCGTGAATTGATCTCTCATCAATGAAAATTCATTATGACTCTATATATTGAAAGCTCACTTCTTGTGAACTTAATCCATGATTATGATCGCTTACACTCTTCTACATTATGTTCTGAGATAAATGAGATATGTTATTTGATCCTCTTGAGGAGTTTTGTCATCATCAAAAATGGGGAAATTGATAGGATGTTCTTGTAATAGATTTCGATGAGACAAAACATGTAATAGATAGGACTTAGTTTTCAGGATAAAGTTTCTTATGTAAAAGTTTAGCTAAGTCAACGTCGCTGGAAGAGGAAGAAGAAGATACTGGTAGGAGCCTGCCAAGACACTGCTGTCTGCACAAAGTCAGGATGCTGCATCTACAAGTGAAGGATGCTGTCTAAGTATGAAAGGACACTAGGAGAAAGCTCAGTCTCTTCAAGTCAGAGGAAGCTGTCTTATCAGAAGGAAGAGCAGCAAGTCCACTCCCAGTTACATCTTTTTTAGTGCATTCTGAAGAGCCGGTAGAGACACTCGAGTCCAATCCAATCAAGAAGTGCCAACTGGAAAAGACAAGGACCAAGTACTGGTTCTAAACAATGCAGAGCAAGGCGGGTGCCGCAGAGCAGAGGTGAAGGGATGCAGCAGGAACAGTGTCAGAAGATCTTTTGCACGAATCAATGGTTGTATGACACCTCACCACAGTGAAATTGTCTCTTCAACGGACAGATTTTCACTAAAGACTATAAATAGAAGATTGAGTACACCTGGAACATAACTGAAACATCCAACGCGTGAAGCATATTCTCTAAGTGCTCAACCTCGTTCAAATCTCTCATTTCAGTCACTCAGTCTATAACAGCAGCAAGCCAACTATCTTGTGAAATTCTAAAGTTTGAAGAGCTTGCTGCACTCAACCGTTGAAGAATACTCTATCTTTTCTTAAATAGACTGTTTAGGAGTTGCTTAGGCAGAGGATAATCCTGCTAAGTAGTTATTCTCTTTGAAGAAGAGAAAGGATCCTGTGTGGGTTAAAGAATCTGTGTGGAGATCTTATATGGGCGATTAGTTTGGTCACTGTGCAGCTACCTGTGTGGAGAGAGCTGACAGTAGTTTGTGTAGAGTGAAGTTTGTATTAGCCGTGTCTTTGTAAATCAAACTTACTTTAACAAAGTTCCTCCTTGAGAAGGAGTAAAGAGGACGTAGAGGAATTATTCCATCCTCGAAATTCTATAAGTTTGCTTGTCTGTGTTTTATTGCTTTAATCGTATATTTGCTCATATTGTCTATCTTAACATCCTATATTAAAAGGCATCATTCGAAAATCACATTATTTCCGCTGTGCATTTTTAGCTTTGTCTAAGTCTTGAAGTCACTGCTCAAGCAGCAACCTATCAGTGCAGTAAGTTATCTAGCTACCTGCTCATCAAAGAACTTAACCTTTTTAGAGAAAAGTTGAAAATTTGATAAGGTTAGTTCACCCCACCCCCTCCTTTCTTAACCTTATTCCACTTGGGACCAACAGGAGAAATATGACCTTTTTACACCATATGTCCAGCAATTGCAATCCTTGAAACTTTTATTTGTACGAGTATAGGCTCATTTGAAAGTTCTTCTTGTTGGTATTCTTCATGTTGACTTCCTTGTGGATCTAGATCCTTGTGAAGAAAACCTTGAAGGACCAGATTTCAAACTAAACTTGTAGATTTTGGTCTTTGATTTGGACCACCATGATCTTCCTCGGAAGAAAGGTCTTCTTTGTGATCCTCCTGACTTGGCCTGAGTTACACTTTTAAAGTGTTTCTTTCTTTTTTCATGTCTTTCTCATCTTGATTCTTCAAAGATGGTTGGAAAATTATTGTTATCACGACAAAGAGAAGTCATTTTTATCTATCTTCTGAGTTTTTTTTTTCTTTTATAGTGTCGTTTGTTGACACCATTCTCTCAGACTGTCTTTAAGAAAAGATATTTTTCTTACAACTAAATCTACTTATCCTAGAAAGGACTGTATAAGTATTTCCCTCCATGGGCTGTAGATTTTTGTAAGAACATCTCTGCTGCAACATTCAACTAGATCTCTGTTTGGAAGTAATATTTCAAAACTAATAGATGTATTCGTCAATCGCACATATACTTCTTAACTCGAGAGCATACAGAGCTCGTGTATTCTCTTGACTTTTCTCTTTTTTTGCTTTGGTCAAAATATCCATCTCCAATAAAATAGACCTTTAATAACCTTTCGAATCTTTCGATGATAGCATATATGCTATCTCTGGCAAGAATCTTCTTTTACATGGGGAGCTATAATTTCTCATCCTATTTTCGTTGACCCTTCTAACTATTTTGAATTAGTTTGATGAAGTTATCTCTATTGATGTCCAACGTTGACGAAGCCACCTTCAAAGAAGCCATCCATTCATCAATTAATCTTTCTATATTTCTAAAATCGATGATATCGATGGTAATTACCAACTCATATAGATGTTTAGACTCTAACATGATTTTTGCCCATAGGTTGTTAGGTGGTGCCTGAGTCCTTCTTGGTTGTCTTCTCTACTGAGTTCCAGAACTTCCTAGGTTGAACTCGTCATGGTATTCCCTCTGTGTTTGTTCAGGGATGGGTGTGTTTGAACTCGTACTTCTTTCTGGATCAGGAACTTGAGAGTTCATCTTGATGTTGACCAAATCCACAACCCCAAGATTGGAGAGTGATTCAATTAATTTTGAGATATCAACTCGTGATGCCTCTATCTCAGATCTTTCTAATAATTTCACACATTAGTTCTTCATGGCTTTTAGACTTCAAGATTTCCATAGTCTTTCCTTTGGGAATAATTGGTCTATCCTCGGACGCATCTCTGGATGCATCTCTAAAATGTTCATTTTGGAATTTGTTGGATCCTGTTGGTAACTTCTTTTTTCACATCTGAAACTTCTTGTTGGATTTCGAATAAAGATATAAGTATATTTTCCATCTGACCACCATAATATTGGATGGTCTTCTGGATTTCACCAATATCTTGTGAGATCTTAAAAGTATCTCGAACAATTTTGTTTCAATCCTTGTTGGACATCATTGAAATGATAGTCCTGCAACTTGTTTTATCTCGAAAATATTTTCCATTACATAAATTTTTTTATTTTCTCCTCCGTTAGTCATATGAAATTAATATTATAAATATTAATTCAATTTATTTCTTTAATAAACCTAGGCTACGATACCGGTTTTGAGATTCAAATCTAATAAATATATGAATTGGAATTGTTAATAAAACATAGAGAAAATGTAGATTGGAAGTAATAAAATTCGTTTGGAAGAAGTATTTTTCAGTGATTGTACATGTGGGATCAAAGAGTTTTTTTGTCTTTTTAACACTTTAGTGATAGTTTGAGATTATTTGTTATAATTAATGGTAGAAAATGGTTATTGTTATATGAAATGTGGTATTTTGAAACCTTATCTCATTTATTTAAAACCCAGTCTGTGCATTCCACGACGTTATCACATGTGTCGCCTAATTGCAATCATTTGATATAGCAACACAAATGCCTTTTTCATTTTCCATTTTTCTTTTTCATAATTGGTAGACAAACATATATAGCTTAAAGGAATATGTATGCATAGGAATAAGTGGGTAGGAAAAGAGAACAAAGTATATATGACCGGTCTCATCAAATTTATCTGAAAGTAGGTATTGGCTTTTTTCATGTCATAAATTAGGAATCCTTCACATTACTCTCCACCACAATTTGGCACGTTTTGTATTTGGAACAAAACCTCTCAAGCAATAGTGTATTTTACCCAACTTTTAAGGGATAATTCATTTTAATTTATTCCAAATTAAATATATTTAATCTAAAATTTTTTTAGACCACAAACCTTATAGGTTAAGTGATATTCATCTTTATAAAAGACGCAGATTATGATAATTGAAATTTAAATTTGGATCACCCAAGTTTTCTAACTTTTTTAATTCCATTCCACTCTTACTAGCTAACTCATTAAAAAAAATCAACAAATTCTTTAGAGATAAATTGAAAAGAAAAAAAAAAAAGAAGGAACATCGCATTCTTAGTAAATATAGTATATACGTACTGTCAATAATCAATTCTTTTTTATCTCTAACTCAAAGTTTTATAATTCTTTTAATAAATAGCATTTTGAAAAATGGATAAATTTCATAACAACACTCAATTTATAAATTAATTTTCAATTCTAAATATAAATTTTAATGATCTTCATACGACATGTATTATATATATATATATATTGCAATTCATAAAATTAAGATTCCTTTATTTTCTTAATTTTATGAATAAAAATATAGAAAACGGATTTTAATATTAATCAGTTTAATATAAATTATCTTTTATGAATTGAATTAATTTTTTTTTTCATTTTTTCATTTTTTATTTTTATAAATTAAGACAAATGGGATGAAGGTTATTCTTAAAAAGCATTAACTTGTCTTAATTTATCCAAAATATGAATACATATTGAAATATAAATAAGTCTATAAATATAAATAAAAAGAATTATAAAATTTTATATTCAATTGAGAACTCAATCTAATTTTCAAGCCTTAAATTGATAAAAAAATAAAGTTTAAATTGAGCTCCTTATTGAGAAACTTCAAAATTTGGATCTAAAATTGAGAACTAATCTATAAATTAGGTCTTGTTATGAAATGTATACTTTAAAAAATCATAAATTCTCCTATGCACCAGATGCATAGATCTAAGATCCATGTAATCTGGGTCGATCCAACCCAAATCTGCGAGTTTACCCTTTTTTTATGTCTTGACCTTTATGTATAAATTTGGTGACATTTATGTACAAATGTTGTGACATTTATGTATAAATGTTGTGACCTTTATGCATTGTAACTTAAAAAAAAAGAATTTAAGCAAAATTTGTACATAGATACCTTTATATGATATTTATGTGACCCTTATGTATATTAATGTGACATTTATGTACAAATATCCATACCTTTATGTAATATAAAGGTATGAATATTTGTACATAAATGTCACATGAATATACATGAGGGTAATATGAATATAATATAAATATATCTATATACAAATTTTTCTGAAATTCTTCATTTTTTTTGTAAGTTATTGAACATAAAGGTCACATAATTTATACATAAATGTCATCGAATTTGTACATAAAATTTTTGATCTGAAACAAAAAAAAAAAAAAAAAAAACCTAAATTCGAATTGACCCAAATTACATGTGCAACTAATGTACAGTAGACATACTCTCGAAAAATATGATACTTTTTTTTCTAAAACAAAAGGACTATGTTATTATGTCTGTTAATGTCAAATATTTGGTGTGTGTTGGTATAATAAAACACCAAGATTTTTTTCTAAAACAAAAGGACTATGTTATTATGTCTGTTAATGTCATATATTTGGTGTGTGTTGGTATAATAAAACACCAAGATTAACGAAAGAGAATTACACCTAGCACTTGTTGGGTTCGAACCATGATTTTCTCAATAAAGATCTTATGCAAATTCAACCGTTTGTCTCCTCTACTTATTCTTGTTTATATGAAAATCTTACATTGGTTGTGGTAAATTATAATATATCCAAATTTGTTACAAAATAAATGTCGATTTCAAAATTTATTTACCAATATCCTATTAAAATATCTTTATTTAATCCTATCAAATTAAAGAGATTGTTAAAAGAAAATTAAAAACAAATCACACAATAACTATATTTAAATAGGGATAAGTCAATTTTTATATCATCTTTCTTAATTTATTTGACATCATCTCAAAAAAATTATATATAAATTTATTACCGAATTATATCTTTAAGAGATCTATTGGATATTAAATTCCACAATATTAAAACAAACTTACAGATTATATTAATATTAGCCATAATTCAAAATCATTCTATTGGATGGGTAGTGTTTGTCTGCACCAAGTGCATGGGTTATGATCTATGCAACTGGACACGCAGATCGGGTTAGGTCTGGTTTAATCCCGATCCGCGCCCAAATTTTTTTATTTTTTATTTTTTATGTCATAACCTTTATGTTGTAATAATATAACCTTTATATTGTAATAGTATAACCTTTGTGTACAAATTTCATAATCTTTTCAGTGGATAACTTATATTTTTTTCACTATAAAATTTCATATTATATAGTCGAGACCTTTATGTTGTAATGATATAACCTTTATATTGTAATAGTATAACCTTTTATGTATAGATTTCATAACATTTTCAGTGAATAACTTATATTTTTTTCATTATAAAAAATTCATGTAATATAGCTGAAACCTTTATGTTGTAATAGTATAATCTTTATGAACATATATCATAACCATTTCAGTGAATAACTTATACTTTTTTCACTATAAAAATTCAATATAGCCGAAACCTTTATGTTGTAATAGTATAATCTTTATGTACAGATTTCATAACTTTTTCAGTGAATAACTTATACTTTTTTCACTACATGCACTGCAAAAGGTTAGATGCATATAATTAAAAGGTTGTGAGGATAGAACTAAAATGTTAAGTTCGCTAAACTAAAATGTTATGCCAATATAATTACAGAATTAGGGCTTGGGCGCGTGTGGGTGCGTGGAATGCGTGAAATACACTCTTAAATCGGGCCGATCTAGTTACACGGATCTAAGATCTGTACACTTTTTAAAACCATATCATTACCCCATATCAATTTTATAGATTTGATTCGATTCCAACATGATTTTAGAGATAATTGAACATAATTTTCAAATGAAAACCTGGTTTCTTGATGACATCCAATTTCGCATGTATTTCTTTAAATTGGTTGAAAGATTTTCATCCCTAAAATACCAATAATATTTTAGTATAATTTAATTTTATCAACATCGTCATTTCACTAGACAAAGCATGATAATCTAGTAATAAAACACATCTGCTACCTAGGCATAACTCTTGGGTTTGAATCACCATGGGGATATGAGTTGACCGCACGTCGCAACGCAGTAAAATTAATTAATCTCTTTCCTAACCTAACCAACTAGTAGTTAGGGCAAGTCGGATGTCGATCCCACGGAGAATGCAGAATTAATCGTGTCACCTATGCTCTAATCAAAAAGGGAAAAGATTGGGGAGGTTTATCGAAAATCACTACTAACTATGAAGCAAGAAAATGAATTAAACAAGAAATCAATCTAAAAAGGCATCCCGGTTAACAGTTCGGTTATCCCCCAATCTCAATTATGCCTTAATCAATGTAACATCCCTCTCTCAGATTATCATGAAATTATCACCCCTAGGAGGCGTACCCAACTAAGAGCAAGAATGGCAATGTCTAACAACAAGCTCTGTTAAACCGAATCGTCTCCTAAGATTAGTTAAATTAGGATAAGATCACTAATTAACCCTATTTAATTGAATAACCCAAAACAGGCTCTCCAGATTTAATTCATTAAATGCATTAATTACTAAGACGATAGGGTGAACTAGACTCCGAATACACAAGATCGATTCGATAATCTAGGATTATGCTACCCTAGAAATGCACGACCTCTAGTTTACCACTTATGAAAATTAAACCACAACAATTAGGATTCATGATTTAAAATTCTAGCAATCAATTATCAATTACTTAACCTGGGTGGCCAATCCAAATTAAGCATCAACAATTGAAAATAATATTCACAGATAGCACAATCAATTCCAATCAAACATCGAGAAGGGGATACGAAATTAAAACATAAAAGAAATATGGGTTTAAACCTCCCTGCTAATCGGAATTGAAGAATTAACCGATCATTCTCGAAATCAAATCCACAATAAAGGTTAAGCAATCCATCATCAAATTAAATTAATCTACAAATTGAAAGTATGTCTATCACTCTCTAATCTAATCTCTCTCTAATCCTAGCAAAAACATGAATTTCTCTCTCTCACTGACTCTCTCTCACTCACTCTGCCTCTGGCTGCGTGAATAATGCCCTGTTTTGTATCCTCTCCAAAAATGGAATTCTTTTTTCTTTCTTGGACAATTCTCTTCCTTTCTTTCTTGGAAATCAAGTCACAAAATTGCGGCTGATCCATTTTGAATTGGATTTGGAGTCCTTTTTGGGCCAGGCCCATTTCTTTCTTCTCATGTAAATTGGACTTCCTTCTCTTCTTCCTTTTCCCCTCTTTAATTCTTTTAGGCTTTAGAAATTGAATCGGCCCAATTGACTTCTCCTCTTTCCACAATCATCTTTCTCGACTCCAAAATACTTCAAAACATCCTAAAATAATCAAGAAAATAATTTGTGAAGTATTTGAAGATATAAAACACATATATGTACAGAAACGGTGCATTTAATCATCTAAAATATTATAAAATCATGAATATACCCTTGATAAAATGCACCAATTTCCTACTTGTCATGAGTGAAGTCCTTTGATCTTCTTTATTTAAAGAAGAAGAAAAAATATTGTCACCTCACCACCTAAATCTGTCATAACCACTACAAACTCACTCGAAATTCGATTTTTCTCAAAACTTAATCAAAATGTATGTTTCTTACACCAAAAAAAGCTCTACTCAAGCCATAACAAAATCTCAAATAAATTTAGCGAATTCAATTAGACTTGATTTGAATGAGAATCGAATGAAATTTTTAAAAAACCCAAAATTGAAGAAGCACATGCATTACACGTGTAACTTAGACTTTAATTTTTTGGAATTTGAGGAGAAGTTTCCTAAATTTGCTTAAATTAGAAGGTTAGTGTCCTAATTTCAGAACCCGAAAAGTTAGTGTCTCCGAATGATGAAGAATTGAAAGTTAGTGTTTTGAATTTGTAATTTTCGTAGCACATTATCAATTTATATTCAAGGTTTAAATGTAAAAATCAACATAAAAATAGACTTTGAATTTCCACTTTGCAACCTAAACATTTTCTTATTATCTGATTGCAACCTCGAATTTCTATAGTTTATCAAAATGCAACCTATATCATTTTCCGATCATTTTCAACAAAGTGGAGATCACTCATATGTATGATTTAATTTTTTCACTTTGCAATCCAAAATTTATATTTTTATCCTACTAAAATCTCAAATTCTGAAATTTATCAAACTGTGTCCTAAACTAGAAGTTGTATTTCGATATCAAATCATGCGCTGGAAAATTGATAGAAAAAGTAATATATGTTGCAATTTGATAAACTAGAACTTTAATATTGTTAACACATAATAAAATTAAAAAAAATCAATATTTGATATTGAGTTTTTACATTTAACTTATATATAAATAGATGTTTATCCATAGCTAATCCGAGAGGCAGACACACACTTTGGCAAGGGGTGGCAAGAGCCACCCTTTTATTTTTTCTATAAATTACCTAAAATTCCCTTGAGATGTTTTAAAATTAAAAAAATACCTTAATTTTATATAAAATGTCTTCACTTTCTCATTTTCAAATTAGTTGTTTTCAACTCCCACTCTTTCCGCCAAATTCAACCTTCACTTTCATAATTATTGTTGCTACAACAAACATCTGCTAAAACTAAAATGTATCAACGATTATCAGTGGATGGTGGTTCTCACCACAAGGCAAAATATAAAATTAGATGTATAATAAACCTTAAGTTAAAAATTTCAATTGTTTTGTTGATTTGAACATTGGTAGTTTAGCATTATGTTGGTCCCTAATGGTTTAGAGGTTCATAGGAGGGGTGAATGAACCTTTATATATTTTTTACAAATCTTTCGAACTTGCTACACTGTAAATTAGTTTAACTTACAGCATAGTAAATAGCACACTAATGATTAAAGTTGTCTGCTGTAACTATGAGTTCTTATAGCAAAATAAAACTTTTTATCAAAGGTTTGTTTGAAAATCTTTTCAAGATATGAGCTTTTATAAACTTTTAATGTAGTATGTGCACAGATATAGATGCGACAAATAAAGAGATATATAAAGCAGTAAACACACAAGGTCTCTTATAGTGGTTCGAAGGTGTGTAATCCTTCTACGCTCACTTTATTTTTTTCTCGAGCAGGAACTTCGTTAAGTTTGTTTGGATTACAGGGTACTACCTAAAAAAGTTACACCTTTAGGAACTTAGCCTTCACACAGGTTGCTGCAAGTTTCTAAGGTAGACCCACATAGGATGTCTCAAACTCACACAAACTTATTGTCTAAGCTCTAGATAACATAACATTCAACAAAGACTATATTCCAATCCACTGAGGACACAAAAAACATCATAAGCACACAACACAGAGGTAAAAGTATATAAGAGATTTTCTTCAACTGGTGCTTGAGGCAACCTTTAGATCTCTAAAAGGTTTATCAATTGCTCGACTGTTTCTTGAGATTGAGTGATTGAAACTTGTTTTGTTTTGTTGTATACTTGAGAATTTAAGAGCTTCTAACTTGAGTTAGAATATAGGAGTTTCATTGATAATTTCAGTAGACTCTTCCTCTATTTATAGGAGTGAGAATATGCCCGTTGAAGAAAACTCTCTTGAATTTGAATCCTTCTCAAGGATGTGCAGCTTGCATTAAATAAATTTTGATCTTGCATTAAATGCTTCATTGTCTTCATATTGCAGATCTTCATTACAGCTTTATTGCAAGTTGTTTGGCCACGTTTTAGCTATATATTAACTCTCAACATTGTAACTTTCAGTATGTCTTTACTGGCTATATTTTAATCCATTGAAGTGATTGATTCTCGTACTAATCTTGATCTTCCTCGTACTGCATTCTAGTCAAGTTTGTTTGTTGTAATCAATGTGTCTCTACAGCTTACAATATGCAACTTTTAGCTTATTCTGCAACCTAAGTTACTCGTATCGTATGTAACACCTAAATTTTTTTTTTTAAAAACTATATAGTATATACTAGATTGCATTAATACATATATAATTATATGAGATAATAATATAACACATAACTATATGATATAAGCTTATAATATAGGTTATATAGTATTAGGTTATATAGTATTAAGATATATAGATCATAAGATAATATATATCTAAGATATAATTATATAGCATGATATATAATGCATGAAGTACATGGTAGCATAGGCTTGTAGGTAAGGCATAGGTCAATATACTTCTAGAAGGGTAATTGATTGGATAAGTAAGGCCATGCTCCATCATTTTTCTCTGTACGTAAAACACAACCAAAGCAAGCCATCTCTCTTCCTTCTTTTCCCTCAACCTTGCAGCCGAGTTGACCGCCATTTTTCCACCGCCGGTCATTGTCTTTTCAGTGAGGTAATCGGACCGAAGTGTAGTAAACGCTGAGCTCGTCTCAAGGACGGTTTCGGAACTTCGAACCACAGCCGTTTTCTCTCGTGGCTGTCCTCTTTATCTCTGTTTTCTTTCCCTCTTCTTGCTGAAGCTGAAGCTGCCCTGCCGTCCATGTAGCCACCGTTTCGCCGTCGGGTCGTGGTGTGTCCGGTGAGATGCTTGCACCGGCGAGTCAGGTTGGAGGGCCGCCGCTGGAAGCGGCGGCTGTGTGGGACTGAGATGGACTCGGTTCTGCTGTGTTCCAGCCGTGTGTGTGAGTGTGTATAGATAGGTGGAGGTGTTGTCTGTGATGGGTTTTGGTCGGAGAGGGTCTGTTGAAGGTGGCTGGCGCCGGAGTCGCGCCGACAGGTGGTCAGCGACGCTGCAATGAGCAGCGGTGTCAGCAAGGGTTATGGGTGTGTGTGTTGGGTTTTGTTGGTTGTTTGTGTTATAAGATGGGTAGGTTGAGTCGGGGGTGTTGGGGTTGGAGTCACCGGCGACTGGGAGTCGCCGGCAGGGGGGCGAACCGGTGGCAGCAGGGATGGTGGGTGGCGGTGGCGGCAGCAGGGGAGGGGGAGGGCTGGGGGGTTCTCCTTTGTAAATTAAATAGAGTTGAGGGCTAAGTAGCAATTATCTATTATGCTAAAATTGTAAATAAATCCTTAGCTTTTAGGAAATTATAGATTGCTCCTCTAAGTACATAATGCATGCTTTAAGGCTGTTGGTCCCAAAAGGTATAAGGTTAAGAGGGGGGGTGAATTAACCTTATCAAATTTTCAACTCTTCACTCCAAAAATGTTAAGTCCCTGATGAGCAGGTAGCTAGTAAACTTACTGCTCGATAGGTTCCTGCTCAGGCAGTGACCTTATGACTTAGACAGAGAATATAATGCACAGCGAAAATACTTATGATTTTCGAAACGCGTTTTTAATGCAGTATGCTCAGGATGCAGATAGATGAATATAAAGTTGTAAATAACACAAGCAAACTTATAGAGGTTCAAGGGTGGAGTAATCCCTCTACGTCCTCTCTACTCCTTCACAAGGAGGAACTTTGTTAAAGCAAGTTTGATTTACAATAGACTCTGCTAACACAAACTATACTCTAAACAAAACTGTCAGCTCTATCCACACAGGTAGCTGCACAGTGACCAACAATCGACCCACACAGGATCTCCACACAGGTTATCCGACCCACACAGGATCCTTTCTCTTCTTCAGAGAGATTACAACTTAGCAGGGTAAACTCCTGCCTAAGTGACTCCTATCAGACTTAGAATAAAATGAGAGTTTTCAAACTATTGAATGCAGCAAGCTCCTTGAACTTCTGAAGATCACAAAGGTAGCTGGTTTGCTGCTGCTAGGTCTGAATAACTTGAATGAGATTGCTTGAGCTTGAAACGACTTGCTTGTAGTTCTTTGTTAGGTTCTCTTTTTCATCTCTATTTGCATTCAGTCTCAATCTTCTATTTATAGGCATCAGAAAGTTTTCTGCCCGTTGGAGAGCAGTCCTTTGCTTGATGAGGTGTCTCTTCCTGATTGGTTCTTCTGATCTTCTGACACCTGTTCTGAAATGCCTTCATTCTGTTCTGCCACAGCCTTGTCCTTTGTCTGCGCGACTTCGTTCTGCAGTCTGTTTGTACTGTGTCCTTGCTGCTTTTTCACACATGGTAGTCTCTGATTCGTTGGAACTTGAGTGACTCTACTGGCTAGTCAGGTTGCACTGATTTTAAAGTATCTGGAGTATCCTCTTCGAGTAAGTCAGCTTCCTTGATCAACTCTAGGTTCCTTGTAGCATCCTTAAAGCTTGGTTACTGGTTGCTTGATACAGTATGCAGGTAACAGGGACTTGGCTCTAAGGTTCCTTGGTAGAATCTTCATATCTTTCTAGCATCCTTGCCTTAGCTGTTTTACATATGAAAGCTTATCCAGATAGCTAATGTTCTAGTCTATTACATGTTTTGTCTCATCAAAATCTATTACATTTTATCCTATCAAAGGCCTTAATTGTTATATAATGATAAATGAAACCTTGAAAATTATTGAAATTACATGGTTTTCCTTGATAATTGATAATATGATACATCTCTCTTAGAATTATGGAATATATAAGAAGGATATTTTGGATTTAAAATATATTGGAGTTATGAATGTTACTATATAATTACTAGAATTTAACATATGAAATTCGGACTCTAATTAAATGGCAAAGATAAATTATAACCTTAATTTTATAAACTATGCTTTAAGTATCATAATTATGTAGATATAAATATCTGACATTGAATTCGGATAAAATTACGTGGTCTTCTCTAAAATATGACGATATTATAAAATTGTCCTTAAAATTTGTGAAAATTATGATAAATAACACTTTTATTATTTATTATTTATTTAATTTAATGTATATGGAAAGTATAGATGTTATCTTATAATTAATAGAATTTGATAAATGAGACGAGTTTAATTAAATGATAAAGAAAGATTATGTAAATTAATTTATGTTACTTGGATCTAATTATATGGTTAAATAAGGTATAAAGTCATATATTTTATTCAATTAATTAAGAAACTATAATGTAAGCTTGAGTTGGGAATTAAGTATTATTGCATTATTTATTATAATTTTTAACCAAAGATTTTATTTGGAATTATAATGTAAATTTATGTTTTGCAAAATTGCTTTTGAGACTAAAAATTATAAACTTATAAATCTTATGCTAATTAAATTAATTTACGATTTAATTATTATTTCTAATTTAAGGATAAATAACCATAAATTCATATCTATTTTAATCCGAATTATTAGTTTCGAATCAACTTTATAGATGATAAATTATACGTATTTAATTACAAAATAAGTTATATTTAATTATAAAATTAGGGTTTAACTTAAAAGTATTAATCTATTGAAATCAATCATAATTCGAATAGAGTCTAAGTCGAACTCTTATATTTGTAGGCGATACTCCGGAATTTACGCCGTAGCTAGTTTGGAAATCTAAAAGCTTTTGATCAGCTGCTCTTCAGGTGGGGAAAAAGTGCTAAGTCGGTATTTATATTACTTTCAAAATATTTAATTTACGAATTCTTATTCGATATGAAATGAGTTAGGTTTATGTGCTGAATGCATGAAATGTTATGATATGATGAGGTGAATTTGATATTTTTGTATGTGCAATTAAAATGTGCTTTTATGTGGATATTTGATATGTGAATGTGTGGAGAAATTATGTGTGCATGTGCATGCGTATGCAAGATGGCTAAGACCCGTATATGACGGCTGATCACCGTACCAGGGCGGCTAAGACCCGCATATATTTCCAGGGCGGCTAAGACCCGTAAAAATGTTTTCATGGCGGCTAAGAACCGTAAAATACTTTCATGACGGCTAAGCACCGTAAATATGTGAAAAGTTATGGTTAAATGTGAATTATGTTTGATTTATGATGAATGCATACATTCAAAAATGACTATGAATCATGTGATTGAAGGTGAATATGAGTGTGATTGAATGTGAACCTTATTTTTTTAATGTGATCCCACTGAGTGTATTTTATACACTCACCCCCTTTATATGTTTCTCTTTTATAGATTCGGATGTTGGGAGCCGAATGTGAAGAAAGATGCAAGTATTTTGTTGTAATTAAACATGTTATTTTGGAAAGATGTAAAATGGAAGCTTGATGGCCTGTATATATATTTTTGCTACGGTCTCTGATCATTTAAAAATTCTATGTAGTTTGTATGGATGTTTTATCATCCGGTTTTAGTTTGTTTTGTATTGCTGGACGCCCAAAATGTTAAAATTTTTATATTTTATTTTATTTCGAAAATGGGGCGTGACATTGTATCATATAGAGCAACTTTTAGATATGTTATATAGAGCTCTACTTGCAAAATCATTGATTTTTCGATTCTTGCACCATGACTTCTTTCTTGATATCTTTCATTCTGTAGACATATTCTATAGATTCAAATTCTACTCTAATTTTCACTTAAACATTGTGAAAAATGGGATGCTTTAAATTCCTATTACACTTGTTGTTTTATCTCATCAAAATCTAAACATAATTTTCCCAACACATTGAAATTTTGATTAATTGTTAGATAACATAGATAAATTTCTCATTTGTGATGAGTATCATGAAAACACGGCTTTGCAACCGAATGAGTGATGAAAGGATGAATGTTAATTATCTTGAAAATGATATATTCAAACATATCACTAATGAATATACCATTCACAAGTTTCAAAATATAGTGAACCTTTGGGCTCAATTGTAAATGAGATTCTCCAATTATTATTATTTTTTTATCAAACGAAATATATAAACTGAATCTTTGAAATCATTTGAAAATTACATTTTGTATGATAATTTTAATTTTTGTATATTACTTTTAGGGTTAGTTTTAATTTTGGTCCTGAATGTAAGACCTTTTACCATTATTGGACAAGTAACAAATATACATTTTCCAATTTTGGTCCTATAAGTTTCAATTTTTTCCAATTTTAATTAAGTTTTCCAATTCTTTCCAAATTCAATCCAATTTTGATCGGATGGTTATCTAGAAATCTCACGTGGCATCGACGATTTTATGAATTTCAATCAAAATTAGACTAAAATACATAAAACTAAAATTGAAAAAAATTTAAACATACGTGACTAAAATTAAAAAACATATACTTAATTATTAAATATAAAAAAATCTTATATACATAATCAAAATTGAAATTCACCTTTCATTTATAATTAAAACATCCCTTTGAAAAATTTCTACCCCGTCACTATTTGATCCTATCATATGTCCCTGTCAAAAGATGCATGGGTAAGCATTTTTCATTTGTTAAGTAGGTGGTTTATCACAAAAAAAAAAAAAAAAAAAAAGAAAGGTAGGTGGTTTATCAGCCACATTATCCACATGTGTAATGTCTTTATCCACGTTGCATTCTCCAATTGGACGCGGCAACGAATGAGATTACCGGCTCCCCTCACATGCTGTATCAAGGAATTTGCATATATCTATCACCTTTAAAAAAAAAAATGGATATTTTTTATAAAATATGGATTATCTGTTATATATATATATATATATATATATATCAAAATTTATTATTTAAAATTATAATAATAATTTAAAATTTTTATACTTAAATAATTTTATATTAAAATCCTAATTAATTCAAAATCTTATGAAATCTCATTATAATTAGAATTCTAAAATATTATATATAAGGTATTTGTATTATTATTTTTCTTAATTTGAATTGATCTTCACGTGCAACGTACATGACCTAAAACTCGTATATATATATATTATATCTATAAAAATAATGATACTCTATTGGTATGTCTTAATATGTATGTCCATTGTTGACGTGTGTGAAGATCTCATCTCTTTAAATTTTTTTATTTTAAAATTAATAATTATGTTGGATTTTATGACATAATAATGATGGATATTTTAATATATATCACGATGGGTAGAATAATAGAACTTATATATATATATATGAAGGGTTCACTGACGTAATCTACTGGTTGGCCTCCTTAAAACAAATACTCAAAGAACATGATAAGTAATTATAGAGTTATTTACATATTATGTATACCTCATCATCCATATATCATATTATATTATGTACAATATCATATATATTACACGTATATATATTCCTTCTATTAGGAGGGTACTATTCCAATTATGAATTAATTATGACATATTCGAGTTTTCCTCTAAAGAAATTATGATGATTATAACATCACGACTTCAAACCTCCCCTATAAATACCCCATTCCCAAACAGCCTTCTTTGTCAGCAAAAAAACACCAAAAACCTTTCATGTATATAAACATGAAGAGCTTATCTCAGTCTGGCAAGAAATTCCAACATCTTACAATTGTTTCTTACAAAACCACTAGGTTATTCACCTCTTGTTGCTACCATGAACTTGTCTTCAGAATCAACTCATTCTTCATACACATTCTCTACTTCCTCTCCCTCTCCTTTCTTGGATATGGAGTCCTCAAATCCTTGAAGCCTCGCACCCCGTTTTCGCCTCGCAACATAGACCTCTATTTCACCTCAGTCTCAGCTGTCACTGTGTCAAGCATGTCCACAGTTGAAATGGAGGTTTTCTCCAATGATCAACTAATACTCATCACAATCTTGATGGTCATTGGAGGTGAGGTCTTCACCTCCATGATCGGACTTTATTTAAACCGCCTCAAGACGAGCACCAAGTGGAACTCTATCAAGGAAAGAATCGAGTCCCTAGAGAGTGATCACATTGAGCTGAGTGTTAACGTAACCGTTTCCAATACTTCTAACACCTCATTTCTTAAGTATGATTCAATCATGTTCTTAGGCCATGTAATCTTGGGGTACTTTCTTGTGATCCAAACCCTCGGAATCATGTCCGTTTTTCTCTACGTAACCCTTGTTTCGAGTGCTCAGACCGTGCTACGAAGCAAGGGGATTAAGCCAGCCACTTTTGCAGTGTTCACAATAGTCTCAACCTTTGCTAGCTGTGGGTTTGTGCCAACGAATGAGAACATGGTTATTTTCAGCAGGAATTCTGGGCTTCTTTTGATTCTCATGCCTCAGATTTTTCTTGGGAACACATTGCTTCCACCAGCTTTGAGGGTTGTGATATGGGGTTTGGGGAAGAAGGTGAAGAGAGTGGAGGCTGATTATCTGCTTAGTAATACGAGAGAAGTAGGGTTTCTTCACTTGCTTGGGAGTGTCCATTGTGTGATGCTTGTAGCTACTGTGTTTGGATTGAGTGTAGTTGGAATCGTGATGTTCTGTGCAATGGAATGGAATTTGGATGGTTTGGAAGGAATGAATTCGTTCCAAAAAGTGGTTGGAATCTTATTCCAATGTGTCAATGCTAGGCATGCTGGTGAAAGTGTTGTTGATCTCTCTACGGTTGCCCCCGCCATACTCGTCTTCTTCATCATCCTCATGTTAGTGTCTCTCTCTCTCACTCATCATATACAAACACAAAACTGAGTAATTTCCTCTTAAATATAGATGCTCTCTAACCAAATAGATAGAGGTTAAAAACTTTGTTTAATTAAATAATGGGAGAATCTCAATTTCGGTTGTGTATTTTTCGTTTTATATTTCCTTTTTTTATTGATTTTGGATCTCTACTTTATTTATTTTGGTTAAATTCTATTTAGAATCTTAATTTCTGTCTATATATGGAAGTCAGAATTGAAAAGTCCACATTAATAATTTTGTCCTTCATATAAAATCGAAAATCGAATCAAAATGGAAAATATGATGGTTGAAAAATCAAATTTAGAGTAAAACTAAAATACACGAATAAAAATTAATTAAGTACGTACTATACTCTTTTGTCATTGGAAATTGTTCATCATTAATCTAATTAAGGTCAACTCTAAAAACTACTGTGAATGGTTTGAAAATTTGTCAATGCATTTATGCACGTTATTAATACTTCATTATTGCCACTTTAATAAGAAGTTGAAGTCCACCACTAGATGATTCCGAGGTCTCATGATTATTTTTTAAGTGATGAAAGATTTTCTTTTTTGAAAGAGTTAAATTATCGTTTTCCCCAATATTACATTATTGCTATAATGAAATCGTATCTAACTGCTAACATAATATGATAAAAAAAATAAATAGTAATAAAGATTATTGGCTATGAGGATGAAATAAATTTTACATGATGGTTAACTTTGAAGATTTAAAAAAAAAAAAATCCTTATAAATTACAAGATATTAGTTGACGTGTATATATTTATTGGCTTGGATTCCTGCAAAACATATTTGTTCAAAGCATTCCATTGTGAGAACATCATTCAGAACACACACTACAACAAACAAGTTTATGGACAATCGTAAATGATGGTGATATTACAATAACATTTTAATTATTATCTTAAAATTTTCCTCACAAATAGGTTTCTTTTTTTCATTTTTTTTTGCAATAATGTTAGTCACTCATACATTATTGTCGCAAATAAATTTTTATAATATTTTTTTTTTGTGACATTTCAATTTATATCATCAATCTTTGCGATAATACATTGTCGTAAAAAAATGGTCCTTTCATGATAACTTATACTATCGTAAAAAATCTGATCACAAATATTTATTTCTTTTCATCAGACTTTTCTTTCTCTTCCATATTAATTGTAATCAACCCTTTCAGGTATCTTCCTCCATATACATCATTTCTTCCTAGTAATGGTGACGAGCAAAACCCACCAAAGTTGGAAGAAAGGAATAAATCGAGAAAAAGAGTAGCAAAAGATCTCATATTTTCACAGCTCGGTTATCTTGTAATCTTCATTATTCTCATATGCATCACAGAGAGGAAAAGCATGAAAGAGGATCCTCTCAATTTCAGCGTGCTCAATATCGTTCTTGAAGTGATAAGGTACTTATAAAACCAAATTAATTATCAACTTTTTAATTTATTTATCATAAAATTAAACATATATTCTTTTATTTTCATTTGGTGTTATGTTACATATACGTGCATCACTATTAATGATCTCAAATTTAATATATCTACCATATAGTAAGTATGAGATTGTTTTATAAGAATCTAACTTTTAATTTTTTTTCTTTTTTTTTTTTCAAAGATCCAAAAGAGCTGGTGTTTTAACATAGAATTTTTGATCGATGCTTATTGTGAAGAACACGAGTTACTATTACTAATCTACCCTTTTTTTTTTCTCTGGTCATATATTCTTTTTTTTAATGTTTGTCATATATTCTCAAAATTGGAAAAGTAATAGCTAAAATCCGATGCCCATATGAAAAGATTCTGCAAACCACCTATTGTTAACTTTGTGGCCTAATTTCCACGATCATTGTCTCATCTAGGGATTACTACTTGTTATATGAATGTATTTAATTATTATTTCCATCCCATATTAAGGGTTATAATAATATTGAAATTTGGACCGTTAAAAACTTATATCATATAATATATATATATATATATATATATATAATGCTCAAATGTTCACTGTGGATAACTCTTAATATGTCCACAATAACATTTACTGATCACATCCCTACCGTAGATCACATTCTCTCATTATAGTGAAATTAATGAATATTTTACATTTTTGATATAGACACATATTTTAATTTAAGATTCTTATAGCAACTTAAGAATTGATAAATTGAAAAAATAGTCAAATCTTCGTCAAGATAAAAAACCACCACTAAGTTGGACTGTAAAAGACTAAAATGCCGCCACTCAGAGTCTCAGACCACTTCGGAAGATCACTGTTTTAGTGAGAATTAAGGTTTCTTGAAAGTGAGAAACAATGTTTCTTGGGAAGATTCCAATGCCTATTTATTTCTTCAGCTCTTGGATCAAAATGAAAGAAGACTTAATCTAATCAAACATTTATAAGCCCTCGTCGTTAGCCAACTTTTATAAGAAAAATCCTTTTCTTGATGTGTCCTTATTTTTTGTTCTTTTTTGGACAGTGTAGTCAATTATCATATTGATTTGATATAAAGTAATACCATCTTAGTTTGAAAATTAAATGACATGAATTTGTTGATACAAAATAAGATGCTACGATGTAAGTATGAAAATAGAACAAGTCAATTCTACTGACACAAGGGAGAGTGATATATGACCTCAATTTTGAATTTTGATAGTAAGGACTACTCTAGATAGTAGAAACACGAATGGGTAAAAATGTTCAACTATAAAAACTATATTAAATTGTGGTTAAAACTAACTGGGGTAAAACTGTTATATTTTTAATTTTTTTTTCCTAAGAATTGTTACATGGTCATATACTGTTTGTATTATTAAATTTAGGAATATTATAAGTGCAAATTTAAAGTAAAAACAAGAGATTTACTAATTAATAACTTGTAATTGCAGCGCGTATGGAAATGTGGGGTTCACAACAGGGTATAGTTGCCAGCGTCAGGTGAGAATGGATCCAAAATGTGTGAACAAACTGTACGGATTTTCTGGAAAATGGAGTGACGAGGGTAAAATAGTCCTCATACTAGTTATGTTTTTTGGTCGATTGAAGAAGTTCAACATGAATGGAGGTCGAGCATGGAAGCTCTTATAACTACAATATATATCCATTAATAATATTATGAGTGTGTCTACTGTGTAACTGATGTATATACAATTCAGGTTGATCGAATTCGGCGTTTTTTTTTCTTCAAGTCAAAACCTTGCCGAAACCTTTTATGTACAAATTATATACAATAACTTACAAAAAAAATGAAGAATTTCAACAAAATTTGTATATAGATTATATTCATATGACTCTTATATATATTCATATAATCTTTATTTACAAATATTCATATGACATTTATGTATATGCATGTGATCTTTATGGATATTTGTATATAAAAGTCACATGAATATACATGAGAGTCATATGAATATAACATAAAAGTATTTATGTACAGATTTTATAAATTTTTTTTTTCTAAGTTACAATTCATAAAAGTCACAAAATTTGTACATAAAGATCACCGAATTTGTAAATAAAGATCACACATAAAAAAAAAAGGATAAAACTCGTGAATCAAGGTTTTATCAACCTGAATTATATGGATCTAAGATGGTGTACAACAAATTTGTTTAACATTAATCCTACTTTTTTTGTAATTATATAGCAAATTAAGTGTTTATTGCAGCACCAAAATGATAGATAATTCGGTTTCTCATCTGTTATGGAGTCATCCACGACACAAAGTATGTTGTGCGATAATGAAAACATCAAAGTACTAGAGGATTATTAGGGAATACTAATTGGGCTCATAAGGTATTAATGATGTATTTTTGAAGGTATTAGTTTTATATTCATAAGATATTATTTATATAATTGAAATATATGTTTTCGTGAAACATGTTAGTTGTATATTTATATTGTTTACTCATTAAGTATTTACTTGTATAACTGAAATATATGTTTTAGTGAAAAATATTATTTAAAATATTACTTGTTATATGTAAAGATATTAATCATATTATTTAAAAATATTAGAATTTGAGTTGGGTACAGTACCAGCCTTCTCCAACTTGTAAAGATTAAATTGTCTAAAATAAACTTGTTTTTAATCTTTTCTCCAAGTAAGGATCTTCAGCTTGTTGCAGGCTATAAGTACTCAGTGCAGTGGAATATGTTCCATAGAGAATTCCTCTTAACAACTTTTATAAATATGATTTCGACAAAGAAGTTTATATGTAAGTGTTCAAGTCTTAGAAAATATTTAAAAATGTAGAAAATAATTTCTAAAATAAAAATTAATATGAAAAATAAAAAAAGTTTGTTCATTGTGCGTGGTGGAAAAATATTAGATGTAAGAAATATTTAAAAATCTAGAACATATTTTATAATATCTAATATTAAATAATATAATCATGATCGAGGATGTGGTGGGAAAAAAAACTTAGAAATATTTGAAAAACCTAGAATATAAATTTTAAATATAAAATTAAGTTAAAAAATATATTGATTATGATTGATGTGGCGAACAATCCTCGAACAACTTCTAGTTGGAGGAGGAGGATTAACAATATTTTTTTCCCTATTTTTAAGGTTTCAAATTTATTTTTATTTTTTCAAGAACGTCGAATTCTTATTATTTTAATTAGAAAGATTTTTAGCTTATAATTTTCACATTTTTGAATTATCACATTTTAATATTATTTTTTAGAATTTTTCATTTCTTCAGATAGTATTTTTATTATTTAAAAATACTCTGAAGTTTTGAAAAAATTATCAAAATAAGTCTCAAACTTATAAAAAAAAAAATCAAATTATAAATTAATTTATAGATTTTTAAAATAACTGTAAGAACTTTAAAATTATTTTTGACACTTTTAAATTAATTTTTAGATTTCTGAAATATTTTTGGACTTTAAAATTAATTTAAAAACAATTTCACTGTTTTTTGTATTAAATTATAGTATTTATATACATTTAAACCATTTTTATATTTTTTTTTGAATATTTCATAATTTGTGATGTAAATCAAAAAATTAAAAGTATATAATAATTTCACAATAGAAAAATCACGCCACATCCTCTTTTACCATCACATATGCCCTTTCACTGCCAAATAAGTCTATATATGACCGGTTGAGATATCTTTAATAGCCAGTTGCAAGATATTCTTAACAATATTTCAAAAGCTATAATATATTTATAAAAAGATAAAAAGATAATTACATGGTACTTTTACCTAATTTCGTGTAATTTAATTAACATACCAATCATCGAAAGAAAACGGAAAGAAGTTTAAATAGTAATCCAAACATACAAAAACTGAAAAATGTTTGACAAACTATGATTTAACCATATTGTATTTTATACCAACATCCAAAACATTTGCATGTTTTATACCCAACAATAGTTAAGGACCAGCAATAGATAGTAAGATTCAAGAAGTGATATGAATATCGTTGTGGATAAATCCAATAAAAAACACAAAACTATGCCCTAAAATATGAAAACCAACATATTTGTAAGATCAATTATGCAAGTTTTTAATCATAGAGACTAAATATACACATTTAAGATCAAAATGAAATGATCATGTGACATGTGGGACCAATCTGCAGTCTATCTTATTAAAATCATTTTTCATCTCATAATTGTGGTGTCTTTCGATTTGGTTCCAATTGTCACGAATTTTAATTTAATCTCATATTTTAAGAATTTGTCTACTATTAGTCTTATTTCTCCTAATTGAGGGTTTTCCAGTGATCTAAAAATGACGTGACGACACATATCAAATTCTTATTGATTGGCACGTGCGAGCACATTACTTTTAGATTACCAAAAAGTCATTTTCCGGCAAAATTCGGATTTTCTACCCTAAATTGGACTGAAATCATCGGACAAATTTTTAAATTGTGGGATAAAAAAAAATCGTGATATTTATAGAACTAAAAAAAATATCATAGTTATAGCTAGAATGAAAATTGATTCTTTATGAAAAAAAAATTAAAAAAATATCATAGTTATAAAATGATTCTTTATCCCAACTAAATATGAAATAATAATTGAATCAAAATAAAATGACTTCATGTCTTATATGACCGAATCCACAATTTCCTTTTTAAAAGGAATTGTACTCAAAAAGCGAAAACAAGAAGCTGAAAAGATGAGAGAGTGAGAGAGAGTGCAATCCTACACAAAACAGCAATAATTCTTGTCAACTGCTTCAGCTGACATTGATCATCGACTTCCAACTCAGATCCCAAATAAATTGGGCTTTTTTAACACGATACTGTGATTGTCACGCCCCGTTTTCATATCAGAGTTTTAAATATAATTAAATTAAAATAGCGATTTTTTTTTTCTTTAAACTAGAGTATAACCGCAGCTTTACAAAATCGAGCGTCCAGCAAGAAAACGAATCCATCAAGATTTTATAACAAAACAAATTTTAGAAGATAATCATAGAAAATACATGAATTTTTCTCCGATCAGCGGAAGACTTTCTTGTTTCGATCCAAACACGTAAACCTTGTTTTATACATAATAAGACCTTCAGAATCACCAATTATCCATAGACAAAATATTTACATGCAAAATGACAGACATTTCTGTTCTTCCTCCTTGCATTTAGGGTTTTCTGAAAAATAAAAGCATAGAAGGGGTAAGTGTCAAAAGAACACTTAGTGAGGGAGGGAAAAATTATAATAATAAAATACACATACTATAGCCTGCATATTATACATAAAATACACGTTGTAGACTCCCGAAGAGCCCCAATGGCAACTGTGGATAGGTTTCCGAAGAATACCTATCAGGGCCCCAAGCCGACCCGAGTTTGGGCTGTTACACCCCTATAGTGTTGGGAATTCTAAAGAATATCCCCTGTAGATGAGTTTCCAAAAAGGAATACCCTACTTGGCGTGAAGGCGCATGCGCAAGTAAGTTCACATAATGGTTCCACATAATCACATAACACACATTGATCACGTTCACGTTGGCCACATAATTCACATAACACATAAACATAGAAAAACCTTTCTTAGCGGGTATTATCCCGACTTTCATCCTTGAAACCATTTCCATTGAGATACTTGAAATCAATAGCTTTCAGAATCATATGCTTGATTCGAAAATAGATCAGGTAAAGATAAGAATTTAAGTAAAAATATCATCACGTAATTACTGAATTTAAATCACGTAGTCACATAATTTTCATAAAATTTTACGATTTTTAAACCAGAAAAGGATTTTTACCCCCACCTTGGAATTTCTCGAAATCTTCTGCAAAAGCTCTCGATAAAAGGTCTATGTCAATTCCTCACGTGAATCTCCTACAGAGAATAAAAATATAACTTATTTTCTGACTTAAATATCTTAAAATCTATAAAAACCTATAAATAAAATAAATTCTCGAGAAATAATCTATAGCTAGGATCTCTAAATTTAATTAGGGTTTATTAAAAATTATCTTAGAATTTTCTTACTTAAAGGGTTCGTTTTATCATATCTTATCTCATTTTGAAATCGAACTATCATTTTATAATATAATAGAACATAAAATATAAAATCATTAAATTCTAAGGTCAAGATATAATTGCTACAAACTTTAGGGTTATTTTTCGTCATTTTGTCGGAATCTAGGGGCGAGTCGATAGTTTCTATAGGGTTTAGGGTTCATATAATAAATTCTAGGGTTATAAGGACTATTCTGTAAATTTCCAGCAAGTTCTTAGGGTTAAAAGTTAATATTTAAAGGTTCAATAACTAAATGGTCAATTGACATAAATCTGAAATTGCAATTAGGTCCTTAGGTTTATTAAATTCCCTAAAATCACCCCAACCCCCAAAAACAACACCCCTGCAGCACCCCGCTGCCCTCCGTCGCGCGCCGCCACCCCTGCCGGCGACCCATGTCGCCGGCGGCCTCCCTCATCAACGCCCAAGCTTCACACACCAACACACCTATACACTACACCATACATCTATATATACATATATATATACATACAATCCAGCTTCGCCGCCGCGGTTGCGGCGGCTCCTACTCACCCTCGCCGGCGCAAGCCCGGCGCCGCCACCACCTTACCAGCCTTCGTCCACCTCCAACCCAGCCAAACCAGCCCATACACATCCATACATATATACTTTAGCACCCATATATATATATATATATATATATATATATATATATATATATATATCGCACTGCCGCCGCGTCCAGCGGCGGCTCTTTCTTTTCTAGCTACGCCGGCGCTACACCGGCGCCGGCTCCACCCTACTCCGGCCTCAAAACATCCCCCAACCTCCAGCACACATACACACATAAACAACATACAAGCATACATATATATATATATATATAAAACCAGCACAGCCGCCGCTAGCTGCGGCGGCATTTCTCGACTCCTTGCCGGCGCGACCGAGCACCGGCCAACCCAAACACCTCTCTCGCCGGCGCATAAACAACAACTAACCCGCAGCAAGACAGAGGAAGAAAAGGTTCGTTTTCTAGCTTAGGGTTGAGATTCATAAAAGCTTGACAAGAACAATAACTTAAATGGAGAAGCATAAGTAAACTCTTGCCGGAGATTCGCCAACGAGAAGAAGAAAAATGGCTGCAGCGTGATGGCCGAGAGAAGCTATGGAAATGGCTGATTTTTGCAGAATGAAAGAAATGAAAAAGAAGAGAAGAAAGGTTCAAATATCTTGCTCCAACCATTACCTAAGCTAAAGCTATAGACTAGGTGATGTGTCTCATTTTGTGTGGTGTATTGGAGGAAAAATTCAACAAATCTTATCTTAACATAAGCAAGCAACTTAGGTTATTAAAATATAAGCTTAGCAATTATTTTGGATATTACAGTGATTGAAAATTTATTTAACAAAAGTAGAATGTAATTGTTGGATTTTAACAAAATAGGTGAATTCGCCATCATCGTGACTTATAATAAAATTGATAAATCCTACCTGAAGTTATCAAAATAGGTGAGGATCTTAACTATTTTAATTATATTAATACTAGTCACAATCACGGGTGGTGACCAATTAATCTTAATTTAATTATATATAAAATATAAATCATTACTATCGATGACAACCAAGTATATTTTCGATATAGCTAACATATTCGTGTATTTCCGAACAATAGGATCCTAATCATCTCACTTCTTACTATGGTTCCATTGACTATAGTCAACCATTTACTATCATTTTGAAGTTAAGGGCAGTATCCAAGTTATTTATCATTTTCAACTAACCATCAAACAACTTATGGAGTTGGCCACCCATATATTAATGCGTCTCCTATTCCATTTGAAATGTGTCCGAGCACAGGTTACGGTGATAGACATTCAAGTTATACATCATCATCAAATTGTCCGACTTTTAGTTTGAATATCACCCCAACAAATAATGATAAAACACAATATGCATAAGATAGTGAGTGTGATGTATTTAAAGCTCGAGGTAGAGGAAGAAGAAATAGACAAAATCGTCGTTGTGGAACTAACCATTATTTTTAATAGTATTTATATATAGTTGTTTGATATGTTTATTTTTCTCTTATATACTATGCATTGTTAAGATCATATATATGATATGATTAAAATTAACTTAGGAACAATGTGAATTAGTAGAATAATAATATTTGTTTGATAAATATAGCCAACACTTATGCATTTAAAATACATGAATATGTTACCTAAAATATACGAATATGTAAACAATATCAGAAGTATACTTGGTCGCCACCATTGGTGACAACTTATATTAAATATATTAAGATTGATCGCTATCGATGGTGGCGATTAGTATTAAATGTTATTAAAATGTTAAGGTCGCCACCAATTTTAACTAAAATAGACGAATATGATAGCTAAAACATTTAGCTATATCATAAATATATTTAAGCGCCATTGATAGTAACAACTTATATTTTATATATTACTAAATTAAGGTTGGTCACCATTGATGATGGCGATTAGTTTTAAATATTATTAAAATAGTTAAGGCATGCATTTGAAGAATGTGCACTGTACACACTTGTTTAATATTTTTTTTTTCATATTCTATATTATACATAAAATTCTTTTCATGCTTCTACGACTTTCTTATCAATTCTTATTTCAAATATATACCTAGCCACTCATCCACATCTCCACATAACAATTCTTTTATCAATTCTCATTAGATCTAACCTTTCTCCTCAATTCTTATCCCATACAAACACTAAAATTTGGTTATCATCAATTCTTGCATGTATGTACTATATCAATGATGATGGTATGATTTATCAGGTGAAAGTTACATTTCAGTCGTCACTTAACAAATAAATATAATGACAATATATTCGTCATTGAAAATTAAGAAACATGTAGTTATAAAAAAATCAATATATATATATATATATGACTTATGATTTGTCATGATAAATTTTATGGCACAAACAAATTTCACGTAAAAAATATCGTTTTGTCATGTTAAATAAATGTAAATTAGTTGCGCATTGACCAAATACATATTGTCACTACATAATTGCATATATAGCTAGTAACACCTCATTTGGTCATAAAGAGAGTATTTTTTAATGACAAATTGTTTCAATATTTATTGGATTAATTGTTGAAAAATCATAATCTTTATTCAAATTGTCATTTTAATTAAATGTTTTATTATTGGTTAAAATAATAAAACCTTATATATTTTGCATTTTTTTTATTAAAATATTAAAAAAAGATTCATTATCTATCAATATATAATTTCTATCCTAAGTTTTCTATTTTTTTTGTCTCTCTCCTTCTCTCCTCTCCACCCAAATATATTTAATAAAATATGCAACTTTTCCAAAATTGATTTTAGTCATAAAATATATTACATATATAAAATTATGTTATTTTAACCAATATTTGAATAAATTGTTGGTCCTAAGTGGTATCGAAGGTTCAAGGGGGTGAATGAACCTTCGTTGATTTTGGAAAATCTTGTTGAACTTATTATACTGTAAGTTACTTGAACTTACAGCACATGTTATTACTGCTTACAGCACTAGGATGCAGTGCTGCACGTTGCAATTTAGAGTTCTACGCAGTGGAAATTATGTTTTCACAGAAGGCTTGTTTTCTCAAATATGTTTTTCTTTAAAGGTTCATTTATGCTTATGACAGAGATAGATGTAAGATGCAGCACAGATATATAAAGCAATAAAACACTTATGATTTATAGTGGTTCGAATGTGGTGTAATCCTTTTACGTCCACTCTACTGCTTCCTCGAGCAGAAACTTCGTTAAGCAAGATTGATTTACAGGGAAATATCTAACAATTTATCAACCTAACGAGTTAACACCTACTAGAATCCAGTGTACACACAACAACTGCAAGTTCTAAAGGCAAATCCACATAAGATTTCTAAACTCCCACATAGGGAAGTTGCCTATCACCTAGACAACTAAAACGATCATCAAGGATTAATCCTATCAACTGACGACAACTAAAACAACTTAACACACAGCAAATAGGTTAAAGTATATGAGTTTGTTTCTTCAACTGGTGTGGTGAAGTGAGCTTCTGAATCCTTCTTCGGATCTTTGAGGTTGAAGCTTTGTTCACTACACTTAGGCCGAGTGACTGAAACTTGTATGAATGTATGAGAATGTAGCTTTGAATGCTTGAGCTTGTTTGAGCGTAAGATGTTTCAGTAGTTAGCTTCAGTGTTGTTCGACCTCTATTTATACTTGTAAAAAGATATTCGTTGAAGGAAATATCTCTCATTTGAATTTCAGGTTCTGATCAAAGGCATGGCTCGCATTTAATGCGTCTTAACTTATCTTCTCAGGGCATTCAATGTAGTGGTTGCGGCTCGTAGCTTTCTGCAGTCTGTCAAGCCACGTGTCATCTCTGCATTGGTTCTACGCCTACAACTTTGATCTTGTCTTGAACGACTCTAATTATACTTGCTTCATTCTTTGTTCATCGTACTGCATTTATGTTTCCTTGTATTGCAGAGTGTTGCTTTTGTTTGTTGTGTTCGATTTTTGTTGGAGTATGCAACAAGTTTTGGCTTCTGCTATGTATCCTCGATCTTTTTGCAGCAACCTCTTATGTACAGTACTGTTGTATCTTATACTTGCAGTGGTGCTGTAACTTTTACTTGCAGCGTTACTGTAACCACTTCTTGTAGCGTAGTATCTTTTCTTCTTACAGCTATATTGCAATAACTTCTTCCTGCATCCAGCATCTTCTTCTTACAGCGTAGCTTGTCTTCCTTTCTTACTTGTTATATTACTGCAAAAGATACTAAAAGTATCTTTATACTTTTATCTTCATGATGCAACACGACTTTGTTGAGATCTTTCATCTTTCAGAACCTATAACTATAGATTCAATCGTAGTCTATGTTTTCACTTAAACATTGTGAAAAATAGGGTACTCAAACTTCCTATTACATTTGTGGTTTGTCTCATCAAAATCTATACACTGAAATCCCAACAAAGTTGTTCTGGTATATTTGGATAAAAGGGATTTTAAGCAACCTAGCTTCATCTTTTAATAAGAGAAGTAGCATCACAGCAAAGGCAGTAACGCCTCATCCACTGCACAAATTGATCCTGATATTGCTAAACAAATCTTGTCTATGAGTGAGTTTATTGGTTATTCTAATTAGTTAATGCTTTTCAGAGTATTGTCCTGCCAAGAAGGGCTGCAAGCTTTGCTTATGGGCTTATAGCTCACGGGATCACTATCAGGTTGTTGTCGCTATAGTTCATAAAGTTCTTATTGATTTGCTTTGAGATGTTATGGTACTTGCAGTGGTGCTGTAACTTTTACTTGCAGTGTTACTATAATCACTTCTTGCAGCTGTGCAACTTACAACTGCATTGCACTAACTTCTTCCTACATCCAGCATCTTCTTCTTATAGCGTTGATTGTCTTTCTTTCTTACTTGTTGTATAACTCCAGTTCATACTTACAGTATCTTTATACTTTTATCTTCTTGATGTAGCACGGCTTTGTTGAGATCCTCCATCTTTCAGAACCTATAAATATAGACTCAATCCTAATCTATGGTTTCACTTAAACATTGTGAAAAATGGGATACTCAAATTTCCTATTATATATTTGGTTTGTCTCATCAAAATCTATACACTAAAATTTCAACATTTGTGATTTTTTTCAAAAATTAACCTTTATTTATTTGGGTAATTGAAGTCATATATGACAAACACTAATTAATAAACTTACAGTTGACATTGGGTTTGACCAACGAGTAAGGTAATTAGGCCTGGAAAACATGAACATGAAGTTTTATTGGGGTGATACCCAACTCCCAAGTTAAGATTTTCTAATTCACCCAGGTAGATTGATATAAAGGGTTATATGATCATATATCCATAATAACGAAAGTGAATAGTAGAAAGTTATCATGTTTACTATTTAATATATCAGGTTTGAAACCTATGCTCCATGGGCTTCCTAACTCTTCTAATTTACATATGTTATTTATTTTTATTTTATGTATTTCTTATTTTATATATATATATATTGTAATTATTTTGTTTAGATAATTTATTTATTGTGGTTGATTTTTGTATAGATAATTTATTTATTGTGGTTGAATTTTGTATTTTTTGTAAAATTTATCAAATAGTTGATCATAGATAAAGTTTATTTGATATAATTATCATGGTAGTTTTTTGCAAATGTCTTCCAAAAGTAATGAGTAATTTTTTTATGTTTTGATTACAAGCGTACCAATGTTTGATGAGTATGTTCTAATTTGTCTTTCCTATTAGGTTCTCTTCCCCTTTTACACTATGGTTAAAATTTGCACACTTTCGTAAGATTAATATTTTTATTTTCTCATTGGTAAATTCATCTTTACAGTGTGGAGAAAGTAATTATTATATGTGCTGATATTTTAGTTGCTACTTAATACGGGTAAATTCTATTAAATAGTATAATGAAAATTTAATATTCCTATTTGTACAATCAAATAAAAAGATTGCATGGTAAACTCATGCTGAAATGTAAACTTAATTTGGGATGAGACTTCAATGGTGCATGGACACTATTATGAAATTTTTGATAGAACTCTACTAATAGACACAATACACCTTCTAGCTCCACCTGCTCAAATATGCCTTTAGGAGATAAAATATTTGTTTAAGGAGATTTTAGACATATTCTATTAATGGTACCAAAAAGCATCAGACATGACATATTGAATGCAACTACAAACTATTCACATTTGTGGAGAGATGCATTATAAGGTGTTGTAGTCGACCAATAATATGAGGTTATAAGATTCATATGTGAATGTGATTGATAGGTAACATTGAGACAGAAGTTATGAAAAGAGGTAGAATCAAATTTTTGAGTCATGTCTATATCTTAAGAAATCGATATCTGTTGTGGACAATTGTATTTTACGGTCTTCAAAGTCATTAATCGTAAAAGGTCTAAAAAATTGATTTGTGACATAGAGGTTGGACAAAGTAATAAGACTAAGAATGTTGTTTTTAAGAAAATCTTTCAAAATTTATAAATACAGTGTGATCATATTTTTTTTTAATTTAATCAAACATATTATAAATCATGTCTCAAGTAAAAAAAAATTAATTTATTTGATTTGATAATCAACTTATATTGTATGATTTACTACACTTTGCAATAAAGATGTTATCTTTATTTATTACTCACTTCAATTATATGATTTACTATATTTAACAATTAATGACTAATCTTAACTTTAGTACCTCAAACGTTGCTTGATTCGCTCTATATACATGTCCACTTCTCCTTTTCCCCAAATTAGCTCCGATGCACAATGAAATAGAGTAGAGTTGATGACATTGATATAGTTAATTCTAAATTTTAGATTAAAGATAAATAAAAGAAGGATTAAAAAGAAATTAAGCTCATAAAACAAATAGGGCTAAAGATTGATTTAGAATTCTTAAACATAAAGGCCTAATTTATGGCCTATAACTAAAATAAAACACATTACAGAAAATTTTAAAATATGTGTTATTGAGAAATATATGAAATATATCCTGCCCCTTAAAATCCCAATTCCCGCCGTAGACAAGTTGAGAAATTGTTAGCTATGACAGCTCCAGCTCAAATCCTAATTGATATCTTACAAATGTTTGCAAGTATATTCTCGTTCAACTTGTTATTGTAGTCGTCAAGGTTTTTGGTTTATGGTCGTCAAGATTTTAGACATAAACCAAAGGTAGTAGTCCTTATTAGTATCTAAAGAATATGTTTTGTGTTAAAAGATGTTATCAGAACAGTCGTAACCTTGAAGTCCTCCAGAACCAGCACCAACAACGCGGGCTACTATGGCAGAATCAATTCTGAAAACTTTTGGGTTTTCTATTGAGATGTATATCTGCCATTAAAGAATCAGTCCACTTCCAATATTGTCCTCTAATTTAAAAGATTCTGATTCTCTAGCCCACTCTTGATCCTGTTTGAAAGACCACCATTGCCTCGAAGCAGATTCTTAGAATAAAATTCTTCAAAACCGTGCATTTGTGCAAGAGGAATCTCAATCTTTGTCATGATAAATTCTCCAATAATTGCTATAGGTTTGTCATCATTTGTTTCTTTTTTTATTTGATTTAATATTTTAAACTTTGTGTCCCAATTGTCATCCTTTTTTCTCATTTATGAAGACGTTTTCATTTTTTGTAATGGTATTTCTATTTCAATTTGAACTTGTTATTTTTTTTTTGTCTTGGTAATATTTTGTTTGTCGTTATCCTTTAATATTTTGTTATCTAAGTTTCTTGTTATTTGTTTATTCATGGTATACAATTTTATGATGTATGTCAATGTGAAGAGGTTGGAGATATTTGTAGCATGTTGGTGTAAATGGTGACCTAGAATAACCTTTTTTTTAAATGGAAACTATTTAATTGCATATTTGCTTAAATTTGTATGTAATTATTTGGTTAATTTTTTGATGGGTGAAGCCATTTTATCTTTAACACATGGCAATGGTGGTATCGTAGTGGATCTAACCAACCGTAAGTATACTATTACATCATCAATAATGACAGTTAATACTAATATAATAATAATAATATATTTTTATCGCATGTAGAAAAAAATAACCTTTTAAGCGACATATTAAGTTTTAACCTTTTTTTTAAGTTATATCAAAAGTCTTGTCAAAAAAAACATGTTGCAACAATGTAGATATATAAAATGGCAATAAAGTTTTTCATAGGTTTGAAAATAACTTCATTAGCATTGATCTAAATTTTTCAACATGTAGAGGGCCATACTCTATACATTAAAAATGAGTAATAGGATTAGAGAGAGCTGTGAAGAGTAGAAATATTTGAGGACTTGGATTTCCTTAAAAGGTTAATTTTTTAGATGAAGTTTCTTCTCAATTACTTATTTTGGAAGAGTTCTTGCTTTTTTGATTATCAAACAACAGTCCTGCTCACCTACCCACTCTGGGTACATATTAATGTGCCCACGGCTGATGTGTCAAGAATTTAAAATATTTATTAATTTCAATTTTCATATAATGAGGGAATAAGATCATTACACGTTATCGATGAGCATATTAAGAGTTGTCCAAGGTGGGCATTTTGAGCATTTTCCTATCAAACAAATGCAAACATTTACCACAAAATGAATTCACATTAATTAATTCCTTAATGTACTATTTTTAATATTTTTGTTGGGATTTCAATATTTAGATTTTGATGAGACAAAACATATATGTATTAGGAAGTTTTGAGTACCCCATTTTTCACAATGTTTAAGTGAATATATAAACTAGGTTTGAGTCTAGTCTTAAGTGCTGAAAGCCGTCTGACGAGGATAAAGCTGCATCTAAGCCTTTCGAGAAAAAGATACAGCATCGTTGTAAAAAGGTAGATACAGCATCGCTGCAAAAAGGTAGATACAGCATTGCTGCAAGAAGACAGATACAACATCGCAGCATAAAAGCAATTACAGCACTATAGCTAAGGAAGGAAGAACGGCGTGTAACATCGCTGCAAGAAAAGAATACAGCAGCACTGCTAGAAGATACTGCAAGAAGGTCTTAGTTACAGCAGCATTGCAAGTATACATTAGCTGCACGAAGACCTAGGATACAGCGCAAGCTTACAGTTCAGAGAAGCCAATCAGCGCCAATTTCAACAAGAAGTATCCTGCAATCCTAGGAAGGATAAATACAGTACGAGGAACAAAGATTCAAGCAAGAATAAATAGAACCGTTCAAGACACGGAGCCAACACGAAGACGCCACGTGGACTAACGCGTTGCAGAAAGCTGTGAGCCGCAACTACCGCATTTAATGCTCTAAAAGAAAAAGTCAAGTCGCATTAAATGCTAGCCATGCCTTTGATCAGATTACTTCAAATTCAAAAGAGAGATGTCTCCTTCAACGGACATCTTCTCCTACAAGTATATATAGAGGAAGAGATACACTGAAGCTGGTTACTGAAACTACTGATACTAAAACATTCGAGCAAAAACTCACAAGCTTTCAAGATACAGATATTCAAGCCTACTATCAGTTTCAGTCACTCAACCTCTGAAGTGAAGCAAGCCTAGTGCTGAACAATCCATCAACGGATTCAGAAGCTCACTTCGTTGCACCAGTTGAAGAAACCTTTTTATTTCTTTTAACCTTATTGCTGTGTGCTTAGGTTGTTTTAGTGGTGTCGAACAATTGATAGGAGAGATCCTTGCTATTCGTATAAGTTGTCAAGAGTTAGGCAATTTCCCTATGTGGGAGTGTAGATCCTGTGTGGGTTAGCCTTTGAAATTTGCAGTTGTTGTGTGTACGTTGGACTTCAGTAGGTGGTTGCTTTGTAAAGTTAATAGATTGTTAGGAGAGTCCTGTAATTCAATCTTGCTTAACAAAGTTCCTGCTCGAGGAGCAGTAGAGTGGACGTAGAAGGATTACACCACCTTCGAACCACTATAAGCCATACGTGTTTATTTGCTTTACTTATTTGTGCATTTGCCTTCTGATCTTACATATCTCATAAGGATTAAACGTTTTTAAAAGAAGCATATTGAGAAAATCAGCCTTGTGTTATAAACGTTATTTTTCCGCTGCGTATAAAACTCTAAGTTGTAACATCCCAATTTTTTCTTAACTTTTTTTCTTGTTTATAGAATTAATATTCTTGCAGCGGAAAATTTAATATGTAAATATTTTAAAATAAAAGTTTGAGTAATAAAATCAAGACCGTAAGAGTATTTTAAAAATAACCCGAATCCAACAATGGTTTCATCAGAAGATCTCATCAAAATGAAATAAGTCATGCTAAAGCAGATTGAAGATGAAAACATTTAGTCTTTCTTGAAATAAACGGTTTAAAATAAAACAAGTAAAGTAACTCTAGCCACCGCCCATCCACTCCATTCCACGTCCATGCCATTACTCTGAAATTTTAGATTTTCATAAAGGGGGTGAGCAAACACTAGCACAGTGGGGACATGCTTGTCAAGATTAAAGGCATCAGGCAAAGCAAGACAAATAACACAACAGTCAAGCAAATAAACATTTTCTTATCTTGGGATTGGACAATCAATTCTGAGCACGGCGGGCATACCCGAGGATCTAACTTTTGATCCTTGGACCTCTTACGTCTCTGGCTAATTCTCATGCATAGATCATAGATCATAGCAAGCCTCATGCACAGATCAATAGATCATAGCAAGCATTTTCAAAAAAAATTTCTCATGACACTTTGTATCAATTCATCAATCACTTCCACATAACACATTTAATAAAGACAAACATATATGAAAAGAATCCCCACCTTAAAAGTTAAAAACCTTGAGTGGAATGAAAGTGAATGCATTCCTATTCCTCGCGAGCTACACCTTCCTCGACACCTATTCATTCATAACGAAAACATACACTAACTTAATACCTAAAGGTCTAAAGAAAACCTCAATAATTATTTTAATTAAATTAAATCTCTAAAATTATCTTAGGACACCTTAGAGGGTAAATAAGAACTTCTTAAAATTTTTGAAGAATTAAGACATAAATCCTAAGTTGGAAGATTTTAGGAAAACTCTAGTTAAGCATTGAAATATTTATTTCTTAAAAAGTATACGATAAAATGATCCTAAATTTTAAACATGGAATCCAGGTTATTAAATAAATAAAATTTATAAATTTCACAAAGATTCAAATAGTATAACCACAGATTTATAATTTTTGAAACTTAATTTTCAGAAACAGAAAATTCTGCAGAGCTGTAAAAGAAAATTAGTATACTAAGAAATATAAACTCTTTTATTTTGAAAATTTTCCAGAAGATAAAAGACATGTGAATCTGTAACATATCCAAAATTTAAAGCATTTGAATATGTTTAACTATGAGTATTAATCTCGTAAATCAGAAAGTGTATATCGTGAATCCTTCCAAAACAGAAAAAGAAAATTAATTTTGGAATGAAATACCTATCGGATTAATTTGAAATTTTTACTGTAGATCAAAACCCTGATAATATATAACCTGGTAAAATATTATAAAATTTGAAAGTATATAAATAATAGTTTTAAATTTTTAAAACTGCGATACTAAAGCTGTTGAATTCCGAAAGTCAGTAATATAAAATTTATATAAAATAAAATATAACTCCGATTGACATGAAATGTTTACAGAAGACCAATGTTATAGTAAACTATAACATATTAAAATTTTATAAAATTATAAGGTTTGTAAGTATTTATTTTAAAACGTCTAAATCAGAAACGTGAAGATATTGATTTTTGGACTGAAGGAATAAAAAACTTTATTCTAAATTGGTTTCAACTCCGATTGATCTGAAATTTTTACTGAGTATTCAATATATATCATAGATCAACATATTCAAAATTCATGAAATTTGGAGGTGTCTAACTACGAATTCAAATAATTGACTAACCATTCTAGAGTTTGGAATTAAAGAAAATAACGTGTTTACTTAAATTAATTGTATTCTAACTCAAGATATCATTTAAATTTATCATATAAACAAGGATTAGATAAATTTCTCTAGGTTTGACATGAAAGCTAAATTATGAGAAAAGAAAAACACGTACCTTCTCTAAGAGAGTTGAGAATCCTAACCCTAGCGTACTAGCTTTTCTCTTATTTATATGTTTAGGTTTATGGGTTCTAAACCTAATAATAAGGTAATGGGCCTCCTAATCTTTTGGGCTCATACTAATGAATTCTTCTTGGGCTCATACTAAAAGAAGTCTAGTAAGATTTAACTTATAATTCAAATTAGATTCATCATAACTAAAATCCTACATTACATAGGATTGATACAATTTCTTTTTATAAATCTGACAACCTTTAAATTATTAATTTATTATTATTTTTATTATTATTTTACGGGTGTTACATAAGTTACAGCGTGCAGCACTGCATCCTAGTGCTGTAAGCAGTAACAATCTGACGCTGCAAGTTCAAGTAACTTGCAGAGCATAAAAGTTTTTCATTGTTTTGCAAAATAAACCAAGGTTCATTCACCCCCCCTCTGAATCTCGAACACCACTTGGGACCAACAATTTTCAATTCTTATTTTATAGTCTATCAAAGTAACGTTTAATTTAATGAATGCAGATTTAAAGAGCAAGCCCTATATGAAAAATGCAGATGGAGAGTGATTGAAACATGGGAAACTCATTGATTCGATGAATATTAGGGACTATAGAAAAAGTTCAAAAATAAATTTTTAGATATTAGTTGGGAGTACAGCTACAAGACTGTGCCCCCTTCCTTATTTTGATGAATTTGTGTCTTGTACATAGCACAAGTATTTTAAACTTTATTTTTTGTTTTTACAGTTATTATGTTAGAATACGTAAGTAATCTTGCAGGTAGAGTTTTGGTATTCATTCATTTCATATAGAAGAAATTAGAGATGACAAATCCCTGTGTATAAACAAAAAAGAAGCTCATTTTAATCATTATCATTTTATTTTTTTTATTGTTCAGTGACCTATCTTTAGACTTAGCCCAGAAATCAGATGCATTGTCATTCCCAACAACATTCAATTGGAACCAGATTGTGTTCTGCCAATTGTTCAAGTGTTGAAGCTCCCATACCTCTGTCATCCATATTTTTGATGTAAATAGTTCCAATGCCACACATCTATATGGTTAGCTTGAATGCTTTACAAACATGCTTCATACCTGTATATGAAGAAGGCTCAAACACGTAAATTATACAAGCACATATCTCTTTAGATGAAACAATGTGATCATCTATGGTGTTAAATTCAACATCTAAAATGCAACAGTTTGCAGAAACTTTAAACATTTATCGAAACAAAACAACTAATCTTTATGAAAATTGGGATAAAAATGTGGCAATATGAAGAGGTCACTAAATGCAAGCAAAAAAGGTCGAATTGAATTGCTCACCACAACGAAAATTCTGGATTGTATAAGTGCATAAGGAACTGGACCAAACTTTCTGGAATCCTTAACCATTGAAACCCACTTTTCTTCAACCATTTATACTACAAACTACTACGATTTGCAACAAATTGTACAGTAGGTAAAATTATTGGTACTGGAAATAAAATGGAAATCAATCACACAAAATACTTATGTGGCAGTTTTGGACAACAATCAAAAGAAAAAATGAAGAGTCCAAGACCTTCTTAAATGATTCTTGAATGTACAATTTGATACTCTAATTGCTGCTGCCATTTCTCATATATTGGAGGGGTGGGAGAGGAAGATGAAAAGATGAAAATACTTATGAGCTAGTTTTGGAATAAGAGGGGAAGATATGTGGCGACTCTATATTCCTCCAAAATGCTGATGTGTCGAGCCGTGAGAGAGCCAAAACCTTCTGATTCATAGTATTTGGGAGTATCTGTAAGTAGGATATGTCCTCATGTTACATAGTTCCGTCTATGATTAATGATGACTATTGAATTGGGTCGGGTCTCCTATAAGACAAACTATATGTCTTGTAATGTAATTTTATTGAGCCAAAAAAGTTGTACATTAAAAAAATAATTATTTCGTTGTCATATAAATATTGATAACTATCGAAAAAATATTTTTGTGATAGAATTTTGTTTTTATCATCGTAAAAACCTTCTCACAAATAGTTTTTTTGGACAACATTTTGTTGCTAAGTTATTATCACAAAAACTTTCTCGCAAATAGTTTTTTTTTGCAACAACATTGTTGTCGCTAATGTATTAGCGACAAGATCATGTTTTCACAAATATGTTGTTTTCATTGTTTTTTGTGACAACATATTGTCTATTTATATTAACAGTTTTGTGATAATTTGTTGTCGCAAAAGCTAGAAAAAATTGTCGCAAAATATCTTATAATAAATACTATTTTTTTTTGTAGTGGTGGTTATTTTTTAAGGTTATGTTTGTTTTGGACTTAAGGTAGCTTTTGCAAATCTGGATTTGTGCTTAAGAAGGATTTTGTGAGTATGGATTTTGAAAATTTTATCTTTATTTTTGGATTTTGAATGTAGGATTATAGGTAATATGTCATTTTTGACATTGAGAATTGTAAAAAAAAAATATATATATTTTAATTAAGAATTATAGAAAAAATAGGAAAAGTAGGATAATATTATAAGATTTTGATGATCCCGATTCAAATATAAATTGAATTGAACCCATCCAAAATTCGGATGGGCAAAGTCTAATCCAAACACCACCAAAAGATGGGCCAATGGGTCTCATTTTTATTATCCCCCACAATCAGCAATGCAATAATGTGTACCAAAAGTAGCACCATTACCATATATTGAGCATTAAATCTTATCATTATCTTGTCTGTGAAACACAATTTCATGAAATTCGTTGAAAAGCCAGGTGAAAACACATCTCCTAATTATAATCAAGTATCAATTAATGACATGATATGCCTCCACTTGAGAGTTCATCCATCGACAATGACCCAACATGTACACTGTTTTTTTTTCCCTTACTTTTTCTTTGATTTTCCTTTAAAAAGAAGATGAAATGACTCCACATGTTTAATTGGTCCTCAATAAAAAAAAAAATATAGATAGTCCTCTTTCACTCCAATAAAAAATTTCACTTTCATGCACATAAGTTTGGTGGGCTATATAGTTACAGTTTTTGTCATCAAGTATAGCCTAATTTACGATTAGTACCCAACATTTAAATGTTATCAAATATAAATGTTAGGAAATTTTGTGAGTTATATTTGATGTTTCATGATAGAACAACATAGACATATATCATGATAGATATACATCAAGCGATGTGTATAGGTGTACTGATTAATCATGAAAATTGGTTAAGTATAAAATATATGTGCTAATTACAATGTATATGATCTGTTGAGCGTATGTACTCTCCGTTTACTTTGCTAGTAAGTATTAAATTGCATTGATAAAATATTGAATAAATAAAGGATATGGATAAATTCAAAAAAACAATCCATCATTTACTTTGTAGGATTAACTATAGGATGTAAAAATATTCTTTTATATAACATTTAATTTAAATAATAAAATTACCTAATTACCCATCATCTTCTTTCCCCTCCTCTTTTTTCAGTTCCTCTTGTGTAGGATTCTGCCACTATTTTCCATTTCAAATTAGGTGTTCAAATCATTAACATGGGTATAAATTTATGTTTGTACTCATTCATCTAATCACTAATTTTAATTTGTTTTTGTTCTATTATGAAAAAAGAAAAGAAAAAAAAGAACATAACAGCCCAAAATTTGCAGAACTCTTCTTTCATTTTGGAGCCCTTTCAACTGAAAAAATGAAATAGGAAAATAAAAAGAAGAAAAACCTTCAATGCAAATCTGATGGATATTCGACAAAATAAGATGAAGATTTATGAATAAATATTTCTCTATCATTCTTCCACCGTGTTACAAATAACTAGTTGTTAGCTGATTAGATTAGTTAATAATTAGTTAGATTGGTTTGAGCTCATCTTTCCCTCTTCACTATTGTAGAAATACATCATTGTATACACATTTAACTCTATGTTGAATCTATGAAATATTATTGTTTACATTCTATAATGTGGTATTAAGAGTCAGGAATTCTTGATTGTTGATTGAGCTGTGAGTTAAGCATGGCTATTGTTTCTGCAATTGTTCTTGTTCGTCTGAAGATCTGCTCAGAAATCAAGTTAGGGTTGATTTAGTTATTTACATTCTTGCTGATCTTGGACCAGAGATGAGTCGATTGCGGTTAATGTTACCACCGGGGCTGAAAGTATAACTATTACTGAGTTACAAAGTCGTCTTCAAACACATGAAATGAGGTTTCAACAACAACATTCATCTGAAATCATACAACCAATTGTTCATGTAGCTGTTAGAAAAGGTGGTTATACTGGCAATTGTAGAGGTGGTTACAATGGTAGAGGAGGAAGAACTCAAGGTTTTAATAACAGCAGAGGAGGTTTTCATAGGGTAGATGGTGCAAGAGGTGGTTTTAGATCAGGTTCTAAGATGGTTTGTCAACTTCATCTTACTAGTGTTTCAATAGAGCTTTGTCTTTACAAAATGTCTTCTTTGCACCTATTATCACCCAAGAATTTGTTTAGTATTTCACAATTTTTGAGAGATAATCATGCTTACATTGTTTTCTTTGATTCTTATTGTGTTGTCAAGGACTTGAGTTCCAACAAACTTCTTATCAGAAATTCCCTTAAGAATGGTCTGTATCATCTTGATTTGTCACAACTACATGCTGCTAAAGGTTTCAAGGATCAGTCTTCTTGCAATACTGCTAAATGCAATGTTACTATTAGTTGTAATACTGCTAAATGCAGTGTTTCTGATAGTTGTAATTCTGTTTTAGACTCTTGTACTAGTGTTGTTTAGATTGACATAAGAGGTTAGGACACACTTGTAATTTTGTTCTATCTACTATATTAAAGGGGTTACAAATCACTTGCAATATGAATAAAATGCCTTATTGTGAGTCTTGTCAAGCTGGAAAGATAAATAACACTAGTTTTCCTTTTGTTAATCATAATACTACATCTCCTTATGAGCTTATTCATACAATTGTTTGGAGACCGGTTAATGTTGTTTGTAATGAAGGTTTTAAGTACTATTTGATAGGGTGAAAAATGTTTTCCCATTCCAACTATACTCGATTTTATACATTTTGGTATAAACTTTGAAATGTTGCATTTTGCCATATGAACTTTAAATTTGATGTATTTTTATGGTATTAAACAAATTCTAATTGTTGATTTAGGACACATGTACGACTATGATTTGGTTAATACCGTAAAATGTATCAAATTTAAAGTTTATACGACAAAGTGCAACATTCCAAAATATATACAAAAAAATATAAAATCACGTATAGTTTAGATGAAAAAATATTTTTAACCCTATTTGATATTTGTTGATGATTTTACTAGGTATACTTTGTTATTTCCTTTAGCATTAAAGTAACAAGTGTATCAAACCACTATGAATTTCATAAATATGATTGAAAGACAGACGGTTGTTCTGTAAAGTCTTTTCAGTTTGATTTTAGAGGTGAGTAATGAAGTTTGATATTTTTCTTTCAAGGCAAAGACCTGTTATACAAGTATTCATGTCCTTATACACATCCTAAGAATGACGTAGCTGAAAGAAAACATCAACATGTTGTGCAAACAAATTTGGTTCTTCTTTCATAGTCTAAATTGTCTTATTCTTTTTGATGGGATGTCTTTCTGTCTGCTTGCTATACTTTAAACAGGTTGCCTACTACTGTTTTGAATCACAAGTCTTCTTTTGAGAAGTTGTTTAATAGAGTTCCTGAGTAAAACTTTCTTAAAACTTTTGGATGTGTCTGTTTCCATATTTAAGGCCTTATAATTTTTCTATGTTACAATTTAAAACTTCTAAATGTGTTTTTATTGGCTATAAAATGCATCATAAAGGTTATAGATGTTAAGTAGTACTGGAAGGATTTATACACTTAGGTCTGTTGTGTTTAATGAAAAAGAGTTTCCTTGTCACAGTCTATTTGTTTCCATTATTTATAAGTCTTTTTCAAGTCGTGTTGTATCTCACCTGTTTTGCTCATCTTGTCTATTACTGATGTTGTTCCTACTAATGAAAATAATACTAATGATCAGGCTATTGTTAATAATGATCTTATTGTTGAAAATGGACAAGGAAATGTTTATTGTTCACCATCAAGTACTTCTTCATCTTATAGTTCATCACATACTAGTTCATCTTCATCTTCTAGTTCATCACATACTAGTTCAAAATCTAGCTCCTCTACATCTTCAAGGTCTAATTCTAATCAGCATATCAATTTGCATCCTATGACTACTAGATCTAAGGCTGGAGTTAATATTGAAAATACTAAACCAACTTCTGTCTCTCAAGCTTATATTTGCCAAAATAGAAGGTTGCAAAAGATGAAAAATACAATACTTAAATTAAAAATGGTACTTGGAAACTTGTTCCTTATCAAGAGAATATGAATCCTGTTACTGATAAGTGGGTGATTAGGATTAAGTATAAATCTGATGGTAATGTAGATAGGTTTAAAGCAAGGTTTGTAGCAAGAGGCTTTCAACAGATAATTGATGTGGATTATTTCTCGACCTATAGTTTTGTGGTAAAGCCTGTTACCATTTGAATTATGATGACACTTGTTGTTACAAAAGGATAACCAATTCAACAGGTTGATATTAACAATGTTTTCCTCAAAGGTGTTGTTCAAGAAAAGGTATATATGGTGCAGTCTAAATGTTATGTTTCTCAAACTCTTCCTAACTTTGTATATCAACTTAAAAAATCTATGTATGCTTTAAAACAAGCTCCAGAAGCTTGATATGATAAGCTTGTAGCATTTCTTGTTAGTATTGGTTTAAAAAGTCGATGACAGATTCTTCTATATTTTTTAAAAGATAATGTACTAGCTTATTATTGTTACTTGTTTATGTGAATGATATTTTGATTATAGGTAGTAACTCTAATGATTTACAATATGTTATTAAGCTACTTGACAAAGAATTTTATCTTAAAAACTTATGAGTAGTGAGTTATTTCTTGGGTATTGAAACACATAGAAGTAGTCAAGGCATATTTTTGAAACAAACAAAGTATATTTCTGATTTTCAAATCTTTATCCTCTCCTAGTTGCACTAATGTCACACTTCACTCAAATGATAGTCCTTGTTTTGGTCAACATACATTATATAGAAATGTTGTTGGATCTTTGCAATACTTACAACTTATAAGGTTTGAGATTGTTTTTTCAGTGGCATTTGATGGGCTATGTTCGTGGTATATAGAGTTGAACTTTCACACATATGGGGCTCGATTTGTGAGCTTGTATAAGAAAACTGCCTATTCTTATACAAGAGATACACAATAAGTATATGGAGCAAATAAAGGTAGTAAATAAGAAGGGTTTGAAGAAGTTAAGAAAAACAAATGTTAAAAGATGGGCTCGTGCTGTTAGGATGTATACTATAAGCCTAGCTTTTGTATGAACATTTATTTATGATATGAGAATCTTTTATGGTCAAATGTTTGCATTTTATATATTTGTTATATATGTTATTGCAATTGTCCAATTAATTTATATTGTAGATAACATGGTGTGTGGTGCCACACAGAAGATCATGTTATCAGTTCCTTATAGATTATAAATGGTAGCTCACAGCCGAGATAATTTTGGACAGATTATCGGAATGGTTGTAGTGTAATTTGGTATTAATCTGTCTTGATTATAAAATTACACTAGTACATTTTGTATGTATTGAGCAGGACCAATTGAGGTTATTTTATTTGTACTGACTACATAAATAAAACAAGACCTCTGTTATTATGGATGTGCGTCCTCTTAATCATTGTATGATAACGGACATGTATACTCGATATATGTTTCTTTAATTTACCAATGAGTGAGATTTATTTATTAAATCAACAAGCTCGGTAAATTGGGATACAGTGTTGTTTATATGGTGTGCTGTTGATTATATAATGAAACCGTGTCCTAATTATTTAGGATGATGATGTCCCCTTGAGGAACTCATAAGGATTATCATGTAAACCCTGCAGATGGATTTATTCCGGCATGATAATAAAGTTGAGTGGTACTACTCTTGGAATTAAATATTAATTAATTGAATTGTCAGTAATTCATTTAATTAATGGACATTCGATATCTTAAACGCGGGGAGATAAACGCGCACATAATAAATAGGAGCCATATCTAATATGGATGAGGGACGGTAGTTCAATAATATCTTTTTAGTGGATTAAGATATTATTTGATAGGCTTGAGAAGTATATTCAGATCGAATTAAGGACTCCTAAGCCTATCAGGAGACCGATTCCTAATCCTCCTCAAGGTCCCTGTTGTAGCCTATAAATAAGCCTCAAGTCAGCCGTTTCTAAAAAAAACAGACACAGAAAAATCTGATATACGATTTAGAGAAGAACGGTTGAGAGTCTCGATAGCTCGTTGCCCACACAACGTTCGAGATAAGGCGAGGAATACAGCAGAAGATCGTGAGGTTCAGGCTTCATCGATTCCTCGATCTACAGTTCTGACCTTAGAACTAATTTTGGTGCAAAAGGTATGATTCGTTTTCCGCTGCGCGTTAATCATATTTGGATGGACCCCGATTCGGATAATCGTATAGGGTCAGCGATCCGGCGGTTCCTACACGTGCATGTTGTCCAGTGCATCAATTATGATATCAAACTCAACGGAGTCTCTGAATTCAAAACTCTTATGGGTTAGAAAGTTGCCAATATGTTCTCTTCTTGATTTTACTCGAAACTTCAAACATGATTTTTGAGACGACGCATGAAATGATCAAGTGTAGAATCAAGGTTAAGTGCAAATATTCTTCAAATAATACAGGAAACTCAACAAGATAGTCAACGTATGAAGATTTATGACATTAGTGGTTTTGTGTTCAATGTGAAGGATGTTCTTCATAGTCATGTTGTTGATTTGGAGCACATATCATGCATATGTTGTGAGTTCCAATTAGATTTAATACCATGTAACCATGCAATTAAAGCTCTCAGGTAATTTACAACATTTATATATCATTTTTTTTATGTTCAACTTACAAGTCTAATCAAACTACGATTACACAGCGAGGCAAATTTGTCACTTGGTTCCTATGTTTCCAACTATTATAAGATGACGACGATGCATAAGTTGTATTTAGAATTGATAATGCTTGTTCCAACCCCAGTAGATTGGTGTATCCCGTCTCAGATTGATAATGTTATGATGATTGTTAATCCACCTAACAATCCAAGACAAGCTGGTCGTCCTAGGCAAAAAAGACATCTATTAGTTGGAGAATCAAGTAGTAAGACTCGAACTAAGAAATATTCAAGGTGTAAGGGCAACTCTCACACTTGTGCAGGATGTACAACGGATATGAAACTTTCAGATGCAAACGTAGCAGTTGAACCACCTATCCAACCTACAAAAAGGCAATCGAAGAAGTGTAGCATCTGCAGAGAAGTTGGACATACGAAGAGGACATGTCAGCAACGGACAATTATAACTATTGAGGAAGAATAATGAATTAGAATCAAAACGGTTTTGTGAGTGAAATGATTCATATTATTTATATAATAAAATTTATGTAATTAAACTAGAAATTTATCGTATTATCATATTATGATTATGTTGTGAGAGCTCCCAACATATGTGATAACACATATTTATATCGATGTGAAAATGTTCGCTGAATTTACATTTTATATCAGGAAACTCTACATCGTCTTATTGTTAAGTTATATGGACTTTGATTTTTTTTTCATATTTTTTTTATATTAAAGCTTATATGAGGGTTGTATTATTTTTATGGGTATACTCTTTTTTTTTTAATGAAAGGTGTATACAATTTAAGAATTATAGAAACATTATATGAAATTACTAACATGTATTATATATAACATCACATGCACCACTTTTGTCGGATAATCAAGCATTATAATTATAAAAAATCTAAAAGTTATCTTAACTTAAAATGAACTTAACAATATTTATAAATAACCAAATTAAATAAACTTAAAAAATATTTCATAAATTCAAAACAATATTTGAAAATCATTGAAATAAATTTAAAATATTAGAAAATTGTTGACCTCGTTTTGATGGAAGATATATTTCATAAATTCAAAATAATATTTGAAAATCATTTAAATAAATTTAAAATACTAGAAAATTGTTGACCTTAAATAATATTTGAAAATCATTTAAATAAATTTAAAATACTAGAAAATTGTTGACCTTGTTTTGATGGAAGATAAAATCAACCTAACATTAAGTAATAAATATATATACATATCATTTCAACTAAAACAAACTATCTAAAAGTGTATCTAAAAACTTAATTCAAAAATCTTAAATGTCATATGCCTCCTATACTGAGCAACTATGTCATCAGTACTAGGATCAATAAATCTACTAGATATTAATGACTCTATATACATACATGCAAATGCACCACAATTATGAGCGTCATCCTATCTAAACTGCTGGTCGAGAGGGATATGTATAACATCAAAGGCTTCAAATTTTGGCGTCATTTTCATCTTCTTGAACCATTCTGTTATCTAAAGCCATCTAGGCAACAAATGCCTTAGTGGTGTCACCTGAATCATTCTATTCTCCCACACAACAGGGTCATCACTCTAGTAACTCAATGAGTCATACACCTAGATTTGCAACTCACGTAACAATATTCGACAGGTAATCCAGTAATCACTAGTGCCGTAATGACATATCAATAAAAGTTGTTGAACAAATACGAGTATACCATTTAAATATAATAACCCTAAGAAACACAAAAGTAAATCTTAATCTCTTTGATGTTAAAAAACTTACATCAGAGACTCGATGCAATGGGTGTGCCCAAGAGGGGAAGACGCCTCTGACATATCTTTGTAAATGTATCTGGTGATATCTGCAAGGCCCCAATGGATCACCATCTAACCACTGTGGATCATGATTATACAACTTCCTCCATGAAAATCTTAACAAACTCTGAAATAATGTACATTCTTATGTTAGAGAGTTTAAACAACAACAAATAGTGATTATAAAATATTAGTAATTAACAAATGATTTACCATAAAGGTTGAATCAATAATGTTGAGACTGATGTTGTTCAATCTAGGGAATATAAAATCACCATGCCTCAACCTAACCGCGAGAACATTCATATAGCTATCCAACTGCTATATCGAAAAAACTTACATCAATCCATTATCTAAAAAGAATAAAGCAAAAATAAAAGTAAAAGTAAATTGATGTGTTAAAAATAAACTTACATAATTGGTGAGATCAACTGATGGATCTTCGATCGCCTTAAACCAAGTTGCATCCACAAGCCTATTGATCCCATGAATCCGTCGAGAATTGTCACTCTTTAGGAAACATGAGTAATCATCTTTTATCTTCTTTTGCTTCTTCTTGAGGTATGGATGGACGAATAGCGTCCTAATGAACACTAATTTTGTTTGTATGTATCCTGTGGCATCCTCGGTGGCCTTCTCTCCCATCGAAGGTAAGTGCATTACATCCATCGCCTCGACTTATGGAGCCGATTCCTTTAGAAGAGATGCTGGCACGTCTCTTATTAAGTCATCTAGAGCTGAATCCTCTAGAACAGATGGTGGAGCTGGATCCTTTGGAACAGATGGTAATGGATCCCCCCATCTTACCTTGTCGCTCCACGATAGCAGTAGGTGGTGCCACAAGAGGTAACAGAACAAACGCGTCTCCCCTTGTAGGTGGCATCACCTGTAACAGCTGGTCCAGCACTATAGGAAATCGAGCGTCTTATAATCAAATATTAAGAACTATTTAAAATTACTAATCAACATGATATAGAGCAACATAATATTTATAATTAAAAGAACAAGTATACCCCATAAACGAAATTAGATGTCTTTTGAGGATTATGTGCTCGATCATGACGTGTACTTATTGAATGACATCCTGCGTGATATCTCGCAAGATATCCGACATCAACTGTCGAATAAGATCAAGCAATACATATCGTAAGATACTTGGCAATTGAACGAGTTTTGGAAATGACTGTTCGACAATATCCATCACCCGTCTAATGCCATTCTCAATCACAAAAACAAGTTTTGTCTTCAAGAACTTAGAAGTCACTCGCGCAGATAAATTTTTGGATTTATGCCCTTTTTTTAAATTGTCCTTCAACTTCTGATTCAAATAATGTAGAAAATAAAAACTTCAATTTAATTAATTTATAAAAGATTTAAATAATAGTACAGTGTGGTAATAACACATACCTTTGGTAGTGGTGGCGGTCCAGAGGCTAAAGGTGGGGGAGGTGTGGGTAGGGTTAAGAGTGGTGGAGCTGGTGTTGGTGGTGGAGTACCCACGTCACCCCGTCATTGCCACCCCCTTTGTCAATTTTTTTTCTCTTTAAAGGTCGATTGAACGGTGCTGTTGAGTAAGATTTCTTATCTTTAGAAAGTACCGTGTCGAACCAAGACAGTCTTGGAGGTACTCCATGCTCTGTCTTACGACCCATTGGTCGATCTTGAGGAACAAATCTTACTCTATCTAAAATGCTCATCTCAATATCAACCATATATGGCTGATCCTTTTCTGTCTATGTGGGCTCCAACTAAATACATTATATCTGATCAATAATTTCAAATGATATTAGTGTGGAGAATTCAAAGTATAAGACAAATAATCAGAAAATCTTAATTAATCACATTATGTGCATTGAATATGTTAGGAACATGAGGACGCTTTCCTGGACTTTGCCATCGGAGACCTCTAGGAAATCATCTGATTTCTTCTCTCCCAATTGCTTTCCAAGATCAAGGATACACTCAAATGCCCAGATCTAATACAAGATGATGATAATAATGTTAGACCATATATGATTGGTAAAATAATTTGAAGATTATAGATATTTACACATTTATAGAGATAGTTATAATGCGATCTGATATCCATATAAATGATATAGTGGTCTAGGACTTTCAGATGACAGAGATTGTAGTGAATTATCCAAATAATGAAGTAATCTCTGAATTACATACGAACCCCACGGGAATCTATCGAACAAGTCTGGATCTTTCACCAAACTCCATAACCGTAGGGGTACATGAGTACGCATATCAAATCCAAATAAGTACAACATCAACAATAATATATACGAAACCTTCACTGCATCATTTGGACGGCTTCAAAACTCTCAATTCTTGAAACGGATCAATAAATCACCGGCTATCACAACTTGTCTATCAAAGATCCTCTTATAAACTCTGTCAGTCGGTGTCGCACATGATGTAGAAGGATTAAATTCTGAAGCTCCAAATTTCAATCTCGTGATCATACAAAACTTTAATTTGGAGAACCTCAACGAACGATCTCCAACATGAAACCAACGCTCGTCTGTACAAACTCCGGGTATGGTAATCTCATGATCCAACAAATACAAAAGTCCTCCACCACTAACAATGGTATCAACATCAAACCGCAAGAAGTGGCCAAAACATGATTGTCGAAAGACATCTAACCTATCACAGTGTCTGAGCTTGAGATTTATGTCTCGAATAACCTTACTCAAACAGTATGTACTACATCTGACCGACAAATTTAAGCGACCTCACCATTTCCACTGTGGTTGTTAGGAAATAATAAAAAATAAAGTTTTACAATTGTTTTGATCACAAAAAGAAAAACTCAAGAAAATAGTATTATTTGTTGAATTTAAGAACCATGAAAATGTGAACAAAAAATATTCGAATTAAGGTACATATATTAATTTTGTTATAATCTTAATATTATCATCATTATTTTGTTATTATAATTAATAAAATTATTTGTTAGGATTTCAATGTTTAGATTTTGATGAGACAAACCAAATATGTAATAGGAAGTTTTGAGTACCCTATTTTTCACAATGTTTAAGTGAATAAATAGACTAGGATTGAGTCTTATGTTAAGTGCTGAAAATGGAGGTTAAACAAGGATAAAACTGCATCTAAGTCTTTAAGGAAAGATATTGCTGCAAGAATGCAGGATACAGTATCGCTGTAAGAAGGATGGATACAGCATAGCTGGTAGATGGAAGATACAACAACGCTTTAATAAGACAGATCTTCTATACAGCAAAGTAAGAAGGAACGGCGTGCAGCATCGCTGCAAGAAAAGGATACAGGAGTTCTGCTAGAAAGAAGTTACAGCAGCACTGCCAGAAGATACTGCAACCAGGTCTAAGTTACCGCAATACTGCAAGAAAGTATCAGCTGCACGAAGATCGAGGATACAGCGCAAAGCTTACAGTACAGATAAGTCATATAGCACCAACTACAAAACGAAGTATCCTGCAAATCCTAGGAAGGATAAATGCAGTACGAGGAATAGAGTTCAAGCAAGAATAAATAGAGCCGTTCAAGAAAAAGTCAAAGGCACAGACACGGAGCCAATGAAAAGTTGCCACATGGACTGACGCGCTGCAGAAAGCTGTGAGCCGCAACTGCCGCATTAAATGCTCCGAAAGAGAAAGTCAAGTCCCATTAAATGCGAACCATGCCTTTGGTCAGACTACTTCAAATTCAAAAGAGGGATGTCTCCTTCAACGGACATCTTCTCCTACAAGTATAAATAGAGGTTGAGGAGCACTGAAGCTGGTTACTGTTACTGAGACCTGAAAATCATTTGCGAAAAATTCAAAGCTTACAAGATCCAAGTATTTAAGCCTACAATCAGTATCAATCACTCAACCACCTGAAGTGAAGCAAAGTTTAAGTTGAAAGTTTCCTCAAGGATTCAGAAGCTCACTTCGAAGCAACAGTTGAAGAAAACCTTTTATCCTTTTAACCTTGTTGCTTTGTGCTTAGGTTGTTTTAGTGGTGTCAAGCAGTTGATAGGAGAGATCCTTGCTGTTTGTTTAGTTGTCTAGAGTTAGGCAGCTTCCCTGTGTGGGAGTGTGGAACCCTGTGTGGGTTAGCCTTTGAAGTTTGCAGTTGCTGTGTGTACGCTGGACTTCAGTAGGTTGTTATCTTTGTAAAATTGATAGATTGTTAGGAGTGTCCTGTAAATCAATCTTGCTTAACAAAGTTCCTGCTCGAAGAGTAGTAGAGTGGACGTGGAAGGATTACACCACATTCGAACCACTATAAGCCATAAGTGTTTATTGTTTTATTTATCTGTGCGTTTATCTTCTGCATCTTGATTGTCTCATTGCATAAAAATGTTTTGAAAGAAGCATTTTGAGAAAAACAGCCTTGTGTTTTAATGTTTATATTTCCGCTGCGTATAACACTCCAGGTTACAGCGTGCAGGACTGTATCCTAGTACTGCAAGCAGTAACTATCTGACGCTGCAAGTTTAAGTAACTTGCAGAGCAGAACAGTTTGTTCAAAGATTTGCAAAATCAACCAAGGTTCATTCATCCCCCCCTCTGAACCTCGGACACCACTTGGGACCAACAAGTGGTATCAGAGCTTGTTGGGTTAAAAGCCAACTTATTTGGTCACCTACCCAGATCCACCTTTGTCTTGCTGTTTTGTCTGCATAAAACTCATTCTTAAAGCATATCATGGATTTCTCCAATCACAAGCTACCTATGTTTTCCATAGAGGAATATGACGATTGGAAGATAAGAATGCAGGCACACCTTTCAGCCATGAACGATGAAATGTGGACGGTCATAACTGAAGGACCAATAATCCCCATGAAGGTGAACCCAATGTATGGAAGAGACTATGCGGAAGGAGAGCAGCCACCACCTAACTTCCTGACCAAACCACGTCAAGAGTGGGGAAATGAAGACAGGAAGAAAGCCAACCTTAGATAATATGGCAAAGAATGCTCTGTTTATTACTTTGGATAAAGACACATTTAGCAAAGTTAAATCTTGCTCAATATCTAAAGAAATATGGGAAAAGTTGGAGCAAATCTGCGAAGAAACTGAGCTCACCAAAGACAACAAAATTTCCAACGCGACCCAACTATTCGAGCTCTTCGAGATGAAGAATGAAGAGACTCTTGAGCAACTAGACTTGAGATTCACATCCATAGTGAATGAACTAGAAGCTCTAGGCAAACACTACACTCAGAAAAGAGAAAAACATAAAGGTGTTAAGAGCCCTACCTGCGGAGTGGGATAGCAAGACCACTGCCATGAGAGTATCTATGGACCTGAAGTCCATGAGCACATTCGACCTATTCTCCGACCTGAAAGCATTTGAGTATGGCATCAACAGAAGGAGAAATGAATCAGAGGAGTCAAGCTCCAAAGTTACAGCGCTGATTGCCAGAGGAACCAAGGATACAGCAACCACTAGTTGCAGTAAACAGAATGAGGATACAGCAGAAGTTGCTGAAGAAGATATGACGCTTTTCCTAAAGAAATTCAGGAGATTTATAAAAAGCAACAACAATAGCAGCAACACCAACCTCAACAACAAGAACGACTTCAGAAGAAGTCATCCACCTCATCAGGTATCCTCTTCTCCACAATCAAATACAAGCAATGTTGACCTGTGTTACAACTGTTGGAAACCAGGGCACTATGTAAGGAATTGTCCGTATCCAACCGTGCATAAGTATCCAGAAAGAGAAAGAGAGCAGAGGAGAGATAAAAGAAGAGAGAAAAGACACAAGCTTCGAGCTCTCATAGGAGAAATGGAAAGAGCCAAGGATGCAGTAGTTCGGAAGGAAGTACTGAAAGTTGCAGAATCCTCTGACAGCGACAATGAAATCTTATCCTCTGATGAAGAAGCGCTGATATGCCTGATGGCTAGAGATGGCGAGGACAACGAAGAAGATGAGGTAATCTACCAACCGTTATCCATACCAGATAGTGAGGAGCTGAACATGATCCACTCCTTGAAAAGGATCATGAGTGACTTTGAGCAGATCAACTCAATTCATGAGGAACTGAATGTTAAAAATAAGAACCTAAGAATCGATAATGAGATCCTCAAGAGTAAGAATATTGATATTGCCAAGATGCTCGCTGCACGAGAGTCTGATAACTCAAAGTGTAGTAAGCTGCAACAAGAGGTCTCTAGATTAAGTCTGCTGGTCAGTGAGCTAGTATCTAAGAAGGAAATCTTGCAGTCCAAAATGAGCACATTTACCAAATCTTCCAAGGACGCAAGAGATTGCATAAACCAAGTTAGAAGTCCTTTTGAAAAATCGAGCATAGGCTACAGCGATCACTGCTCTCAGACACAACAAGTACATCCAAAACTGTTAATTTTGTTCAAGCGGAAACTCCAATGGAGAAAGAGTTACTCTGTGACTCTGTAACGATCGTAAATAAAACAGCAATAATGGATAAGGGGAAGAAACCCCAATGCTCAACTGCAGGAAGTAAGCCTGCATCTAAAAATTGACTGCAGTAGAAGTCATCTACTGCATGCAGCAAGAGGATGCAACAACTAACAAAGTTGCAGCATAGAAGAAACTTTCCCACATATACTGAGACTTACATGTCTAAACCTCAAAGAGGATATACTCTAGGGAAGTATGGTGGAAGACCACACTACAAAAGTGCTGGTATCACACACGTTGTTAATGCACACTCTTTTAACAAGCAGTTTTTCAAGACAACTGCATACAGCTCAAGAACCAACAAATCTTACAGTAAAACAACGACTGTTAAGAAAGTTTGGGTTCCCAAAATAACTAACCCCAAAGGACCCGTACAGATATGGGTACCTAAATCTGTTTGAAATTGTTACAGGTTACAGTGCCAGGTTGCAGCAGTGATGTATAGTATATCGACAGTGGCTGCTCAAGGCACATGACAGGCAGTAAAGAAACATTAAGAGACTTCCAAGAATGTAAAGGACCCAAGGTCATCTTTGGAGATGATTCCAAAGGAAGCACAAAAGGAAGTGGATATCTAGTTAAAGGGAAAATAAAGATCAAGGATGTATCCTATGTAAAGGGGCTTAGATACAATCTTCTAAGCATAAGTCAATTCTGTGACAAAGGATACACGGTGGATTTCAACCTCAACAAATGCTTAATCAAGAACAACACCACGAATGAAGTAAAGCTTACAGGAACAAGGAGAGGAAATATCTACCTAGCAGATTGGAACTCCTCTACTCAATCAACATGCTTCATTGTGAAAAGTCCACCAGAGCTGAGCTGGCTATGGCATAAGAGGTTAAGCCATCTGAATTTCAAGACTATCAACAAGCTAGCAAGAAAAGGGCTCGTGAGAGGTTTGCCAGACGTAGCATACAAGAAGGAGAATGTCTGTGGAGCATGTCAAAAAGGAAAGCAAGTTAAAAACTCATTCAAAGAGAAGATTCAGAAATCATCTTACAGAATTCTAGACCTTCTACACATGGACCTTTTTGGACCAGTAGAACTAGTAAGCTTGAGTGGGAAGAAGTACTCCCTAGTAGTAGTAGATGACTACTCCAGATATACATGGACGATCTTTCTTGCAAAGAAGTCAGAAACTCAAGAAAAGCTACCTGGTCTCATGAAGAAAATTCAGAATGAAAAGAGCTTAAGCATAGTGAAGATCAAACATAGGAACTGAGTTCACGAATAAATTTATAGAGAAATTATGTTCTGATAATGGGATTCGTCATGAGTACTCTGCTACAAGAACACCGCAACAAAATGGTGTTGCTGAAAGAAGGAATAGAACCCTCAAGAAAGCAGCAAGGACAATGATAGCAGAAGCAGAAGTATCCAAGAGATTTTGGGCTGAAGCTACCAACACTGCATGCTACACGCAGAACAGATGTCTAATCATCAAGAATCTTGACAAAACGCCTTATGAAATATGGAATGGTCATACACCAAATATCTCTTATCTGCATATCTTTGGATGAAGGTGTTACATTCTCAACAATGGAAAGGAACATCTGAAAACTTTCGATGCAAAATCAGATGAATGAGTATTTCTAGGATACTCTGCTGTAAGTAGAGCTTTCAGAGTTTTTAACAAGAGAACCCTGGTGGTAGAAGAATCTATTCATGTGGTGTTTGATGAACCACATTGTGACACAAAAAAGTTGGAAGAACCACCTGAAGAGACCGCTCCAAGGAAAGAGAGTGTTGTACCTTATATAGAAGGAGTTCTGCCTGTAGGAGAAGAAAAAGATGAACAAGCTTCAACCTTGGATGCAGCAGATATTCTTACAGCAGCAGAACCTCCTGCAATACAACAACAAGATGAGCAAGTTATACCAACTCATGTCTTTGAGCCAGATAGGACATGGCTAAGGAACCATCCAAGAGATCTTATAATAGGAGATCCATCCATTGGTGTAAGGACAAGAAGATCCATCCCACATGAGGCAATGTTTGCATGCTTCATATCTCAGTCAGAGCCTAAGAAAGTTGAAGAGGCACTGCATGATAGCAACTGGGTGCAGGCCATGCAAGAAGAGCTGAACGAATTTGAGAGAAATCAAGTATGATAAATAGTTGCAAGACCAACCCATCAAGGTGTAATTGGAACAAAGTGGGTGTTCAAGAACAAGTTAGATGAATCTGGAGTTGTTGTTAGAAACAAAGCAAGATTAGTGGCCAAAGGATACTGTCAGGAAGAAGGAATTGATTTTGATGAGACTTTTGCTCCAGTGGCAAGGCTGGAAGCTATAAGGATTTTCCTAGCCTATGCAGCATACATGAATTTCAATGTCTATCAAATGGATGTTAAAAGCGCATTCCTGAATGGTCTCCTTACAGAGGAAGTATATGTTGAACAACCTCCGAGCTTCGAAGATCAAGCAAAAGAGAAGGTGTTTTGATTACAAAAGGCTTTATATGGACTTAAGCAAGCACCTAGAGCGTGGTATGACACCTTATCTCTTTATCTTCTGGAAAATGGCTTCCAGAAATGGACGATCGACAAGACGCTGTTTAGGATACAGGACGGAGAGAGTGTAATTTTAGTACAAATATATGTGGATGATATTATTTTCAGTTCCACAAACAAAGAACTATGTGAGAAATTCTCCAACCTGATGCAGTCAAAGTTCGAGATGAGTATGATCGGAGAATTAAGTTTCTTTCTCGAACTGTAAGTAAAACAGCTACCTACAGGAACCTTCATCAGTCAAGTCAAGTATACGAAGGAACTTATCAAGAAATTTGGCATCGAGAATGGAGCAGCAACGTTCGTTCCTATGTCCACATCCATAAGTCTTGACAAAGATGAGGAAGATAAAGATGTTGATATTACCAAGTACAGACGACTGATTGGATCATTGCTGTATCTCACAGTAAGCAGGCCAGACATTATGTTTGCAGTAGGAGTCTGTGCAAGGTTCCAAGCAGCACCAAAGGAATCACACCTGTTAGCAGTAAAAAGGGTGATTAAATATCTAAATGGAACTCAGGAAGTAGGCCTATGGTATCCTAAGGAATGAGGATTCAAGCTTAAAGGCTATTCTGATTCAGATTATGCAGGCTGCAAGATTGATCGGAAGAGTACCAGTGGGACGTGTCAGTTTCTGGGAAACAGACTTGTCTCATGGTTCTGCAGGAAGCAAACTTCAATCGCAACCTCTACAGCAGAAGCAGAGTATGTTGCAGCAGGAAGTTGCTGTGCGCAGATTCTCTAGATACAGCAGCAACTAAGGGATTATGGAATTCAAGAAAAAGAGACTCCAATTCTCTGTGATAATACGAGTGCTATTGCAATAACGCATAATCCTGTCTTTCACTCAAGAACGAAGCACATTGATATACGTCATCACTTTATAAGAGATCATGTTGAAAAGAAGGATATTGTACTTGAGAAAGTTCACACGGATTTCCAGCTTGCAGATATATTCACTAAACCCTTAAGTGAATCAAGGTTTTCTACGCTTAGAAGCGAGCTAGGAATTCTTAAGCTATGAAGAGAAAAAGAAGATGCAAGAACCAAGGGGGAACCTCTGCATGCTTGCGAGAAGCAGTAAGAACGGTACTATAAGCTACGTGTCAATACAGCACTGGATTCAGACAGCGCTGCATCTTATATTCTTACAGTACAGCAGAAATCGAGAATTCAAACAGCACCAAGTTACAGCATTTATTTCAAAAGAGTATTGATTAAATGGCATTTATTCGTACTTGGAATGCTGCAACCTTAAAAAGGTATTTATTTAGGTGGCAAATGGCATATCTTTCAGCATTAAATGCATGTCTGCGTGTGTCAGGAAGTGGAAAGGGCACAGTCAGAAACCCACGCGCCAGGTAATTATTACGACGATTTGACATCTCCGCTTTTTCCTGAACCATTAGATCAATTCTTTGATTTATCTCAACCATCGATCTTACACACGTCCCTTGAGAACCGCCATAAACACCATAACCATGTCTTTTGAATTCATTATTCATCATCTTCCAAGGAGAGAAAACGATCTTCGCGAAAAACCCTTGTTGGTCCCAAGTGGTCCGAGGTTCAGAGGGGGGGGGTGAATGAACCTTGGTCGATTTTTCAGAATCTTTAAAACAACCGTTCTGTACTGCAAGTTACTTGAGCTTGCAGCGATAGATGGTTACTGCTTGCAGCGCTAGGATGTAGTGCTGCACGCTGTAACCTGGAGTTTTGTACGCAGCGGAAATTAACTTTAAAACACAAGGCTGTTTTTCACAAGAATGCTTCTTTCAAACCGTTTTATGATGAGAGATAGATAGATATGCAGAAAAATAAGCGCAGATAAATAAAGCGATAAAAACACTTATGGCTTATAGTGGTTCGAAGGTGGTGTAATCCTTCTACGTCCACTCTACTGCTCCTCGAGTAGGAACTTTGTTAAGCAAGATTGATTTACAGGACTCTCCTAACAATCTATCAACTCTACAAAGCAAACTACCTACTGAAGTCCAGCGTACACACAACAACTGCAAACTTCAAAGGCTAACCCACACAGGGTTCTACACTCCCACACAGGGAAGCTGCCTAACACTTAGACAACTAAACAAACAGGAAGGATCTCTCCTATCAACTGCTTGACACCACTAAAACAACCTAAGCACACAGCAACAAGGTTAAAAGGATAAAAAGGTTTTCTTCAACTTGTGCTTCGAAGTGAGCTTCTGAATCCGTAAGGAATCCTTTAGCTTGAACTTGCTTCACTTCGATAGGTTGAGTGACTGAAACTGTTGGCTTGAATACTTTGAAATTTGTAAGCTTGAAACTTTTGCGTAGATGTTTTAGTAACAGTGACAGTAACCGTTTCAGTTCTCCTCAACCTCTATTTATACTTGTAGGAGAAGATGTCCATTGAAGGAGACATCCCTCTTTTGAATTTGAATTAGTCTGGCCAAAGTATGGTTTGCATTTAATGCGACTTGACTTTTCCTTTCGGAGCATTTAATGCGGCAGTTGCGGTTCGCAGCTTTCTGCAGCGCGTCAGTCCATGTGGCATCTTCTTATTGGCTCCGTGTCTGCTACTTTGACTTTTTCTTGAACGGCTCTATTATCCTTGCTTGAATCTCCGTTCCTCGTACTGCATTTATCCTTCCTAGGATTTGCAGGATACTTCGTCTTGTAGTTGGCGCTGTATTACTTAACTGACTTATAAGTCTGCGCTGTATCATTGGTCCTTGTGCAGCTGATGCATTCTTTCAGTGCTGCTGTATTTTAGACCTGCTTGCAGTATCATCTGGCAGTGCTGCTGTAACTTCGTTCTAGCAGTACTCTTGTATCCTTTTCATGCAGCGATGCTGCACGCCGTTTTTTCTTGTTTTGCTGTATCCTACCTTCATGCAGCGATACTGTATCCTGCCTTCTTGCAGCGATTTCTTCTTTTAAAGCTTAGATGCAGCTTTATCCTCTTTTAACCTCCATTTCAAAGCTTGACTCAAGACTCAATTCTAGTCTATTTATTCACTTAAACAATGTGAAAATGGGGTACTCAAAACTTCCTATTACATGATTGGTTTGTCTCATCAAAATCTAAACACTGAAATCCCAACAACCCTCTAAGTCCAAAACTTCGAATCTTTCTCTCTTTCTCTCTCTAAAAACCTTCAATGGCTGCCCGACGTACCATTGTTCTGGATGGAAGGCTGATCAACCAAGAACATATCTATGCTTCAGGGCTGTATGATAACGCCCTTATTAAAAGGATTTTTGATGCTCTTCAACATACCCAAATCCTAGGGTTGTTGACCACTGTTTACGCTGGCTTCTCTGTGGAGTCAGTACAGAGATTTTATGCCTACGCCAGACAGGCGAAGAAAAGGAACTGCATCCTATTTAGGATAGATGCAGAAAATGAAGAACGGTCCTTACCATTAGGGACATCGCCACCACCTTCAGCATCTCCGCTGCAGGTCTGACCCCCAATTAGTTGACAACATATGGGGAGGCATCTGCTCAAGAGATGTGGGATCTCTTTCGAGTAAGGGATGCAGGGGTTGAAATCAAGAGAAGTGCCCCCAAAAAGCTCTTCAAGCCGGAGTTTGAACTACTCCATGACATTTGTGCATACTCCATCGAAGGAAGGACTGGGAGTTATGACAAATGCATGAATCTCCAGTTCCGGATCATGTCTGCTATCATGGCCAGAGAAAAGGTGAACTGAGCGAGGTTCACATGCAGAGGCTGTGGGAGGAAGCAGAGAAGATAACGGAGCGTCGGAGCTACGGTATCACCATCTGTTCTCTGTTCTGCAAGCTTGGCTTTCAACTTGCAGCACCCACCCCCATTCACATTGGAAAGTATCTCGGGGAGAAGAAGAAGGGCAAGACCCAACCGAAGGCTGCAGGAGTAGGAGTTGCGAAGAAGAAAACCAAAGACAAAAAGAATGCAACTTTTACTCTGCAAGATGAAGCTGCAGGCAGCGGAGAGGAAGCCGAAGAAGAGGACACTCCGAGTCCTCTTCCTATCATCAAGAGGAGTTCATGGAAGGCTGTACCTAAACTTGAATCCTCTTTCCCGGATGATGACGCACCCTTGGTGAGAAGGGCCCCACATAGCAAGAAGGCTGTTGCTGCTGTTGTGGATGAGTCACATCAGCCCAGGGATAAAGAGAGATCTCTTAATTCCCAACTCTCTACACCTTTTATGGTTGTAGTTGACCTTGCGGATGAGTCACATCAGCTTCGAGAGCCACATCAGCACCGGGTCGAGCCAACTAAAGAAGAAGCTCATCTACAAATAGAAGCTTTAGTGCTCGATCCCACATTTCCGGCTGCTAGAAATATGGAGCAGCAGTACTCTCTCTGGAGAGAGATGAGGCTGGCTAAGGGAGAAATCCTGTTGAAGTGGAAGGATTTCCTGACAGTCGAGCAAGCTGTCCTGGAGTGGGCCAAATCTGAAGATATTTTGACACTCCTGCAACCTGATTATGCAGCAAGAGTTCAAGAGCTCGAAGGATGCAGTGCTGCACAGGGAGCAAATGACAAAGGGAAGGGTAAAGCTCTTGCAGAATCCAACTCTGCAGAGCTGCCGATGAGAGCAGCATTGGAAGACGCACAGGTCTTCCTTGCCCCGGCTGCGGAGGCTGTAAGAAGGGGCGATGACGTCGCGTTTGCTCGAGAGTAAATCGACACCCTGGGAGTGGAGCAAGCTGAAGAAGCTATGCTGCAACAGGCACTGTAACAAAGCATGAAGGAAACCAGGATGCAGCACACTCCTAGGAGAATGCGGGGAGAAGAAAGTTCAAGTCAACATCAGATGAACTCCCCTACATACGAGCAAGTAGTTGAGGACCTCTCCATCATCGTCATGCTTGATCCTTTGGAGGAGGAGAAATCTCAACTGTTGGACTATGGCGATTCCCCTGTTCGAGACAATGAAGATGCTGCTGATGCAGACTCTCTAAGGGAACCGTCAGCCATCATTCAGGGAGTAATTTCTGAGCTTGCTGAAGATGCCGATGACACAACCACGAAGGAAGTTGTAGAGGCAGGACTCTCTGTATTGGCCGCGACAGCAGTACAGCAAGCAACCACCCTTCAAGAAGCTGCTGAAGAGACAAGCAGGGTGGAAGCCGAGATTCTTGCAGCAGTGGAGCATACAGTTCTGGATACTCACTCCATAGTCCTGGAAACACTTCTGGATCGCGTATGTGATTAATCTCAAAGAACCAAAAGTGTGGACGATCGTTTGGGGAACCTGGAGCTAATTGTGGGAGAACTAAGGGACATCATGGTCCGAGCTTTCCCTCAGCATGTTGATGCTCCAGTATCGCCCCTGAACCGACCCGTCGCCCACGTTCCAAGGTGGTCCCAGCTGCCCCTACTCAGCCCCCGGCTTTTGATGATGCCAAAAAGGGGGCTGCTGCTGCTGAAGATGAAGAAGAAGATGATGACCAACAACCTCTCAGCAGGAGGAGAAGAAGGTCTGGATCATCCGCTGCTACTGACATCCCTTCTCCGAAGAGATGGAGAAGAGATGATGATGCTGGAGCTGGAGGAGCTAGTGCAGCTGCTGGAAGAAGACCGGCTGCAGGCGCTGCACATAGCACAGCTGCAAGCAAGGATGCAGTGCCTCCCACTTATCATTCTAAGAAAAGGGATGATAGCCAGCAGCAAGACTCAAGGAAGAGGATGAGCGGGGACGAGTCTGAGAGTCTTAGGTGCCAAAGAGAAGAAGATGTAGATCCTAATGCCTGGATTCAAAGACTCGGAGTAATTGGTGAAAGAAGAATATTTCCAGATCACTTCTACCAATTTCCTCCTCAAGAAATTCCTCGCATTGACACAGAAAATATCTCTGCTGAAGTGTCTGTTCTGATGGATCAAAGGCCTGAAGGAGAAAACATGGCTTGGAGATTTGACATCTTCAAGGAAATCAAACTGCCTTATGACATGAATCCATCATTTGAGGCGATCACTATATTCAAACGATCAGAGTACCTCAGACACTTCAGAGAATTATGCAGGAAAGGCAAATTCAGCAAGTACCATACTTGCAAGACTGCACTGAAGAGATATGAGCAGCTCGCTCGGGAAGGAGGTCTTGAAATTCAAGGATTTTATATCGACCGAGTGAAGCATGGATTAACTATACCCTACTGTGAGGACTTCTAGCTCTGGTGGATTCAAATTCCTGTAATCATGCACAAGCTGGAAGAGTCCTATCAAGAGTCCATCAGGGATTGGTGGAAAGGATCAAGAGTAAGGGAAGAACTTGAAAGGTTTGCTGATAGAAGACCTGAAGAACCGCTAAGTAAAAGGTCCCTGTTTCAGTAAATTACATATACCCTCTTGTGATCCATGTTGTACATGTTCTGTCTTGTAAAAATTTCTCTCTGTCAATGAAGGATTTTTTTTTATTCTGTCCAAGTTCAATTCTTATGAACTCATGCATGCTGTTTACGTTTTCCTGTTAATTTATGATGAAAGGAATAGTATGATGCATCTCTGATGAATCCAGGATTAGATTTAATTTTATCAAAGCTGTTCAAGCATGTAATCCTGATAAACCAAAAGAGATAATATAAAATAAAACTTCTTCATGAACGAAATAATGTAAAGGTTTTGTCTGTAGGAACCGCCGGATCGCCGACCCTATACGATTATCCGATTCGGGGTCCATGCAAATATGATTAACGCGCAGCGGAAAAACGAATCATACCTTTTGCACCAAAATTAGTTCTAAGATCAGAACCGTAGATCGAGGAATTGATGAAGCCTGGACCTCACGATCTTCTGCTGTATTCTTCTCGCCTTATCTCGAACGTTGTGTGGGTAACGAGCTATTGAGATCTTCAGCCGTCTTCTACTAATACGTATCTCAAATTTTTATGTCTGTGTATCTGTATTTCTGTGTGTATTGAAAACGGCTGACTTGAGGCTTATTTATAGGCTACAACAGGGACCTTGAGGAGGATTAGGAATCGGTCTCCTGATAGGCTTAGGAGTCCTTAATTCAATCTGAATATACTTCTTAAGCCTATCAAATAATATCTTAATCCACTAAAAAGATATTATTGAACTACCGTCCCTTATCCATATTAGATATGGCTCCTATTTATTATGTGCGCGTTTATCTCCCCATGTTTAAGATATCGAATGTCCATTAATTAAATGAATTACTGACAATTCAATTAATTAATATTTAATCCAAGAGTAGTACCACTCAACTTTATTATCATGCCGGAATAAATCCACCTGCAGGGTTTACATGATAATCCTTATGAGTTCCTCAAGGGGACATCATCATCCTAAATAATTAGGACACGGTTTCATTATATAATCAACAGCACACCATATAAACAACACTGTATCCCAATTTACCGAGCTTATTGATTTAATAAATAAATCTCACCCATTGGTAAATTAAAGAAACATATATCGAGTATACATGCCCGTTATCATACAATGATTAAGAGGACGCACATCCATAATAACAGAGGTCTTGTTTTATTTATGTAGTCAGTACAAATAAAACAACCTCAATTGGTCCTGCTCAATACATACAAAATGTACTAGTGTAATTTTATAATCAAGATAGATTAATACCAAATTACACTACAACCATTCCGATAATTTGTCCAAAATTATCTCGGCTGTGAGCTACCATTTATAATCTATAAGGAACTGATAACATGATCTTCTGTGTGGCACCACACACCATGTTATCTACAATATAAATTAATTGGACAATTGTAATAACACATATAACAAATATATAAAATGCAAACATTTGACCATAAAAGATTCTCATATCATAAATAGATGTTTATACAAAAGATAGGCTTGTAGTATACATCCTAACATTGTCATCATCAAAAAGGGGGAAATTGTTAGGATTTCAATGTTTAGATTTTGATGAGACAAACTAAATATGTAATAGGAAGTTTTGAGTACCCCATTTTTCACAATGTTTAAGTGAATAAATAGATTAGGATTGAGTCTTATGTTAAGTGCTGAAAATGAAGGTTAAACAAGGATAAAGCTGCATCTAAGTCTTTAAGGAAAGATATCGCTGCAAGAAGGCAGGATACAGTATCGCTGCAAGAAGGATGGATACAGCATAGCTGGTAGAAGGAAGATACAGCAACGCTTTAATAAGACAGATCTTTTATACAGCAAAGTAAGAAGGAACGGCGTGCAGCATCGCTGCAAGAAAAGGATACAGGAGTTCTGCTAAAAAGAAGTTACAGCAGCACTGCCAGAAGATACTGCAACCAGGTCTAAGTTACCGCAGCTCTGCAAGAAAGTATCAGCTGCACGAAGATCGAGGATACAGCGCAAAGCTTACAGTACAGATAAGTCATACAGCGCCAACTACAAAACGAAGTATCCTGCAAATCCTAGAAAGGATAAATGCAGTACGAGGAACAGAGTTCAAGCAAGAATAAATAGAGCCATTCAAGAAAAGGTCAAAGGCACAGACACGGAACCAATTAAAAGTTGCCACATGGACTGACGCACTGCAGAAAGCTGTGAGCCGCAACTGCCACATTAAATGCTCCGAAAGAGAAAGTCAAGTCGCATTAAATGCGAACCATGCCTTTGGTCAGACTACTTCAAATTCAAAAGAGGGATGTTTCCTTCAACGGACATTTTCTCTTCTAAGTATAAATAGAGGTTGAGGAGCACTGAAGCTGGTTACTGTTACTGAGGCCTGAAAATCATTTGTGAAAAATTCAAAGCTTACAAGATCTAAGTATTCAAGCCTACAATCAGTATCGGTCACTCAACCACCCGAAGTGAAGCAAAGTTCAAGCTGAAAGTTTCCTTAAGGATTCAGAAGCTCACTTCGAAGCAACAGTTGAAGAAAACCTTTTATCCTTTTAACCTTGTTGCTGTGTGCTTAGGTTGTTTTAGTGGTGTCAAGCAGTTGATAGGAGAGATCCTTGTTGTTTGTTTAGTTGTCTAGAGTTAGGCAGCTTCCCTGTATGGGAGTGTGGAACCCTATGTGGGTTAGCCTTTGAAGTATGCAGTTGCTGTGTGTACGTTGGACTTCAGTAGGTGGTTATCTTTGTAAAGTTGATAGATTGTTAGGAGTGTCCAGTAAATCAATCTTGCTTAACAAAGTTCCTGATCGAGGAGCAGTAGAGTGGACGTGGAAGGATTACACCACATTCGAACCACTATAAGCCATAAGTGTTTATTGCTTTATTTATTTGTGCGTTTATCTTATGCATCTTGATTGTCTCATTGCATAAAAACGTTTTGAAAGAAGCATTTTGAGAAAAACAACCTTGTGTTTTAAAGTTTATATTTCCACTGCGTATAACACTCAAGGTTACAGCGTGCAGGACTGTATCCTAGTACTGCAAGCAGTAACTATCTGACGCTGTAAGTTCAAGTAACTTGCAGAGCAGAACGGTTTGTTCAAAGATTTGCAAAATTAACCAAGGTTCATTCACCCCCCTCTGAACCTCGGACACCACTTGGGACCAACATTATTACTATTATTATTATTATTATTATTATTATTATTATATTCATTTTATTTTTTATTTTTCGAATCACTATAGAATTATAAACTATTTTCTATTATTTAAAACATATATAAATCCAGAAAAATGATTTTATAAGTTTTTTTAAAAATCATATTACTATTTTTTATTATAATATTTAGATTTTATTAGTACAATTTATCTTATAAACATTAAAAAAATATATTTATTAAGATTGTTGCAATTAAAAGCTTAGTGTCAAGGTAAGTGTATTTGTCCTTGTCATACTTTCACCTTTCTCTCTTGCTGCATGAAGGGCATGTGTTGAATGGTGGGGCCCAGTAAAATTGCATTTAGGAAGAAATAATCCCATTTAGGGATATATTTTGAAAAAAAAAATATCAAACATTTTTCCCTTTCTCTTTCCAAACTATCACCAGCTTCACCATTACCACCGTCACTTCTTTCTCACCGTCAGCGCTTCCTTCCGGCAAGGTTTTTAATTAATTATTCCATTTAAAATACAGTATTCATCGAGTCGGTCACGAATCCGGGCTTGAAATTAGAAATGGCCGCCGCAAACGGCAGCCCCATTTTTCTCTCTCTCCCTATCCCTCTCGGCTACTCCTATCCGTCGCTGCCGCTGTCTCTTGCAAGCGCTCGATCACGCTGGCAAGCCATGTGGGTGTGTGTGACCGACGCTTTCAACGCCGGTGTGGTTGACGGTGAGCCGTCGCTGTCACATACACAAATGCGCATACACATGCAGAATTTATATATATATATATAAATTCTGCATGTGTATGCGCATTTGTGTATGTGTGTGAATTGTGTGTGTGCAGTGTGTGTGTGTGGGTGTGGAGTCACGGGCAATGTGAGGTCGCCGGCAGTGTCGAACGACGGTAATAGGGGCGATAGGAGCGGTAGGGGGGCGGCAGAAGAGTGGTTTTTGGGCTGGGGTGTATTTTGAGAATTTGATGAAAACCAAAGACCAAATTGCAAACCCTAGAATTAGGATAAATAACACTTAGGTCCCTGAGCTTTATAAGATATGCAAAAGATCCCAGAACTTCTCTGGAATAGCAGATAGACCCAGAATTCCTATTATAGAATGTACCCTAAACTTTGCAAAAATTACAGAATCACCCCTAAACTTTAACAAAATGACAGAATGACTCCTGGAACTTGCAGAAATGATGTTATGATCCAGAATTTGATAATTACTTTATTTTATGCCCTTTGACATTATAAAATGGTAATTTGACCTTGAAATGATATAAGACCTGACGAGTCAACCCTTTAAGCAAGAAAACCCTAATTTTAGGAGTGTAATCCACAAACCCTAATTTTCAGTAAACCCTAAATTTATAACCCCCGTCTATCGACCTTCTCAAGAGTTAATGCTTTTATAGATTTTATTGATTTTAAGCATTTAAACCAGATGATAACTCATGCTTTCATACTATGTAGGAAGTTCACACAAGGGGTAGGAGTAAGACTACAAATGAAAGCTTTTGGATAGGGTCTTTTGAGTAATCCAATGTGGGGGTAAAATCTTATTTATATTTTAATTTTACAATTTTATGGAAAACTATGTGACTATGTGATTTGAATTCCGTCATTATGTTGTTAGGATGTATACTATAAGCCTAGCTTTTGTGTAAACATCTATTTATGATATGAGAATCTTTTGTGGTCAAATGTTTGCATTTTATATATTTGTTATATATGTTATTGCAATTGTCCAATTAATTTATATTGTAGATAACATGGTGTGTGGTGCCACACAGAAGATCATGTTTTCAGTTCCTTATAGATTATAAATGGTAGCTCACAGCCGAGATCATTTTGGACAAATTATCGGAATGGTTGTAGTGTAATTTGGTATTAATTTGTCTTGATTATAAAATTACACTAGTACATTTTGTATGTATTGAGCAGGACCAATTGAGGTTGTTTTATTTGTACTGACTACATAAATAAAACAAGACCTCTGTTATTATGGATGTGCGTCCTCTTAATCATTGTATGATAACGGGCATGTATACTCGATATATGTTTCTTTAATTTACCAATGGGTGAGATTTATTTATTAAATCAATAAGCTCGGTAAATTGGGATACAGTGTTGTTTATATGGTGTGCTATTGATTATATAATGAAACCGTGTCCTAATTATTTAGGATGATGATGTCCCATTGAGGAACTCATAAGGATTATCATGTAAACCCTGCAGGTGGATTTATTCCGGCATGATAATAAAGTTGAGTGGTACTACTCTTGGATTAAATATTAATTAATTGAATTGTCAGTAATTCATTTAATTAATGGACATTCGATATCTTAAACATGGGGAGATAAACGCGCACATAATAAATAGGAGCCATATCTAATATGGATAAGGGACGGTAGTTCAATAATATCTTTTTAGTGGATTAAGATATTATTTGATAGGCTTAAGAAGTATATTCAGATTGAATTAAGGACTCCTAAGCCTATCAGGAGACCGATTCCTAATCCTCCTCAAGGTCCCTGTTGTAGCCTATAAATAAGCCTCAAGTCAGCCGTTTTCAATACACACAGAAATACAGATACACAGACATAAAAATTTGAGATACGTATTAGTAGAAGACGGCTGAAGATCTCAATAGCTCGTTACCCACACAACGTTCGAGATAAGGCGAGAAGAATACAGCAGAAGATCGTGAGGTCCAGGCTTCATCAATTCCTCGATCTACGGTTCTGATCTTAGAACTAATTTTGGTGCAAAAGGTATGATTCGTTTTTCCGCTGCGCGTTAATCATATTTGCATGGACCCCGATTCGGATAATCGTATAGGGTCGGCGATCCGGCGGTTCCTTCATATGTGGTGTCGATTTAAAGTGAAATGTTTTCTGATATGATAAAATGTAATAGATTTTGATGAGACAAAACGTGTAATAGACTAGAGCATTAGCTATTAGGATAAGCTTCCATATGTAAAATAGCTAAGGCAACGATGCTGGAAAGAGAAGAAGACTCTGTAAAGGAACCTACGCCAAGTCTCTGCTACCTGCATGCTGCCGCAAGGAATCAGTATCCAAGCATCAAAGGATGCTGTAAGGAACCTGAAGATGGTCAAGTCAAGGAAGTTGACTCACTTGCTCAAAGAGGAAACTACCAGATACATCAAAATCAGCGCATCCTGACTAGCTAGTAGAGTCACTCCAGTTTCAACAAATCAGTGAATGCCATGTGTGAAAAAGCAGTAAGGACAGAGTACAACAGACTGCAGGATTAAGTCACGCAGTAAAAGGACAAGGCAGTGCCAGAAGAGAATGAAGGCATTGCAGAGTAGGTGTCAGAAGTTAAGCAGAACCAATTAGAGCAAGATACCTAACCAAGTGAAGAACTGTCTTCTTAATGGGCAGAATTCTCACTGATGTCTATAAATAGAAGACTGAGTGCACCTAAGAAGAAAGTGAAGCTGATCTTAAATATCATACGAAAAGTAGTTTAACAAGCTCAAAACCTTCATATCCAAAGTCACTCAGTCTAAGAAGCAGCAAACCAGCTACCTTGTGGAATTTAGAAGTTTAAGGAGCTTGCTGCATCCAACCATTGAAGATTTCCATATCTTACTTAAATAGACTGTTTAGGAGTCACTTAGACAGGAGTTTATTTTGCTAAGTTGTTAATCTCTCTAAAGAAGAGAAAGGATCCTGTGTGGGTCAAGAAACCTGTGTGGAGATCCTGTGTGGGTCGATTAGTTTGGTCACTGTACAGCTACCTGTGTGGATAGAGCTGACAGTTTTGTATAGAGTAGAGTTTGTATTAACCGAGTCTATTATAAATCAAACTTGCTTTAACAAAGTTCCTCCTTGAGAAGGAGTAGAGAGGACGTAGAGAGATTACTCCACCCTCGAACCTCTATAAGTTTGCTCGCATTTATATTGCTCCGCATATCTATCTGATCTCATAAGCATACTGCATTAAAGTTATTCTTCGAAAAACACATTATTTCCGCTGTGCATCTTTAACTCTGTCTAAGTCTTGAGGTCACTGCCCGAGCAGCGACCTATCTTACAGCAAGCTATCTAGCGACCTGTTCATCAAGGACTTAATATTTTTGGAGAAAAGTTAAAATTTGATAAGGTTAATTCACCCCCCCTCTTAACCTTATACCACTTGGGACCAATAAGTGGTATCAGAGCAGGTTGGATTAAAAACCCAATCTATCTAGTCAATCCCCGATCCCTGTTTTTCGAAAATCTGCATACACTCTTCTTATCACATCATGGATACGCATAAGTTACCTATGTTTTCTATTGAAGAGTATGATAACTGGAAAATTAGAATGCAAGCACATCTTTCAGCTATGCACGATGAAATGTGGATGGTCATTACCGACGGACCCCCAAGGATCACCAAACCCAATCCCATATTTGTAAGAACTACCGATGATGGTGATGCAGGAGCTATTCCCCATCAAGCTGTTATTGATAAACCTAGAGAGGAATGGTCGACTGATGACAGAAGATGAGCCAATCTGGATAACGTAGCCAAGAATGCACTATTTGTCACTCTAGACAAAGGAACCTTCAGTAAGGTCAAGACATGCAAAACAACAATGGATTCATGGAACAAGCTCGAACAAATCTGCAAAGGAACAGAGCTTACAAAGGAAAACAAGGTGGCTACTGCAACTCAAAAATTTGAATTCTTCGAGATGCTTCCTGAAGAAACCGTGGAGCAGATGGATCTGAGGTTCACGAATATTGTTAATGAGCTGGAGTCCCTGGACAAATTTTATACCCAAAAGGAGAAAAATATGAAGGTGCTAAGAGCACTACCTGCGGAATGGGATAGCAAGACTATCGCCATGAGGGTCTCCATGAACTTGAAATTAATGAGCACTTTTGATCTCTTTTCTGACCTAAAAGCCTTCGAATATGATATCAATAGAAGAAAGAATGAGGCAGAAGAATCAAGCACGAAGGTGACTGCTCTGACAACTAGGAGCACAAGAGAGACTGGACCTACCTGCAGTAAGTAAGGAGAGCTACCTGTTGAAAACAATGATGAAGAGATGGCTCTTCTTCTAAGAAATTTTAAGAAGTTCATCAGGTACAACAGGAGTGGTGACTTCAAGAAAAACCAGGCACCTCCTTAACAGCTCAACTTCCAGCAACCCAATAAGGATACTTCAGATCTATGCTATAACTGCCAAAAACTAGGACACTATGCCAGAGAGTGTCCTCATCCTAAGGTCAACCGATATCCCGATGGGGACTCTTCCCAGAAAAGGGAGAAACGAAGAGAGGAAAGGAGAATAATCAAAGCCTTCCTCAGTGAGATGGAGAAAGGAAAGAAACCTTCTAAGGAAACCCAGCAGGATGCAGACTCCTCTGACGATGACAGTGACTCCTCTTCATCAAAAGATGAGGCACTCATCTGCCTGATGGCACAGGAAACAGAGGACATCGAGGATGATGAGGTAATATACCCAATCCAACCCTTGCAGGAAGAGGAAAAGCTAAACAAAAGCCTCTCCCTAAAACAAATTATGAGCGATCTTGAACAGATAAACTCAATTCATGAGGAGCTAAAAATAGAAAATGAGATACTCAAGAGGGAAAACAAATAGTTAGTTGAAAAGCTATCTGCATATGAGCTCTGTAGCTCAAAATGCAGTGACCTCCAGGAACAGGCCTCTAAGCTCAATCTGAAAATTGCCAAACTTGAGAGTGAGAAAAAATGATCTTCAAGCAATCATAGGAACCTTTAGCAAATCTGCTAAAAATGCCAAAGAGTGTCTTATGTCGGCCAGAAGTCCGTTCGATAGGACATGCCTAGGATACTGCACTGGAATCTCTCAGGAAACAGCAAGCACATCTAACGATGTTGCCTTCATTCAAGCAGAAACCCCAATGACAAAAAAGTTAACTAATAGCTCAAAGGATAGCTTGGAGAAAGCAGTAGATAAAGGAAAGAAACCCATGTACTTATCCACATGGAGTAAGCCTGTTTTCAAAAGCTGGCTACAGCGGAATGAATCTACTAGGAGCAACAAAAGAAAACAACAACCTATAAGGATGATGCATAGAAACTTCTACTCCACACATACTAAGACCATAATGTCTAAACCCAAAGGAACTCATATTTAAGGGAAGTATGGTAAAGGACCTCACTTCAAAAGTGATGGACACACACGTCCTGCACACACAAAACAGTATCCTAAGAATACCGCTTATAGACGAAGCCACCAAGTCTACAACAAAGCAATTGTTGTGAGACAAATTTAGATTCCAAAAGGTACTAACAAAGAAGGAGCCATACATGTATGGGTACCTAAGAACCAGTAATCTTTATTTTACAGGTACCTACGACAGGAAACAACAAGAAAGTATGGTACATCGATAGTGGGTATTCAAGACATATGACTGGAGATAAAGAAGTTCTCAGAAACCTACAGCTGTGCAAAGGATCCAAAGTAATCTTCGGAGATAACTCCAAGGGTAGCACTAGAGGAATTGGAAATCTCATTAAAGGAAACACTCACATAAAAGAAGTATCATATGTGAAAGGATTAAAATACAATCTGCTCAGTATTAGCCAATTTTACGACAAAGATTACTCTGTGGAATTTAATCACAACAAGTGCCTGATAAGGGATAATCAAACCAAGGAAGTAAAACTATCAGGAACCAGAAAAGGAAATATCTATGTAGCTGACTGGAGCTCAGTAACCACAGCTACCTGCTTCATTGCAAAAGGATCATCAGAAGCTAGCTGGCTTTGGCATAAACGGATGAGCCACTTAAACTTCAAATCAATCAACAAGCTAGCCAATAAAGGGCTGTCAGAGCGTTACCTGATCTGGTGTACAAGAAAGAGAGTCTATGTGAAGCATGCCAAAAGGGAAAACAGACCAAAAGCTCCTTCAAAAACAAAGTTCGAAGGTCAACTGGAAGGGTGCTTGATCTACACCACATGGATCTATTAGGACCAGTGGAACCAGTAAGCATAAGTGGAAGAAAATATACCCTTGTAGTGGTGGATGACTACTCAAGATTCGCATGGACCCTATTCTTAACAAAGAAATCTGATACTCAGCAGAGGTTACCGGAGTTACTGAAGAAGCTGCAGACCGAAAGGAGCCTGAATATTATAAAAATCCGAACAGACAGAGAAACCGAGTTTACAAACAAATTTATTGAAGAGTACTGCTCAGATAATGAAATCAAACATGAGTACTCAGCAGCTAGAACGTCGCAACAAAATGGTGTTGCTGAAAGAAGAAACAGAACCCTCAAGGAAGCTGCAAGAACCATGCTAGCTGAAGCCCAACTACCTAAGAGATTTTGGGCAGAAGCAATCAACACAGCATGCTACACCCAAAACAGATGCCTTATCAACAAGGACTTATAGTTCGGATATACCCCAAACATTGAACACTATTGGTCCCAAGTGGTGTCCGAGGTTCAGAGGGGAGGGGGGTGAATGAACCTTGGTCGATTTTGCAAATCAATGAAAAACTTTTCTGCTCTGCAAGTTACTTGAACTTGCAGCGTCAAATAGTTACTGCTTACAGTACTAGGATGCAGTGCTGCACGCTGTAACTTAGAGTTTTATACGTAGCGGAAAAATAACGTTTAAAACACAAGGCTGATTTTCTCAATATGCTTCTTTTAAAAATGTTTGATGCTTATGAGATATGTAAGATCAAAAGGTAAATGCACAAACAAGTAAAACAATAAAACACATATGGTTTATAGTGGTTCGAAGGTGGTGTAATCCTTCTACGTCCACTCTACTGCTCCTCGAGCAGGAACTTCGTTAAGCAAGATTGAATTACAGGACATTCCTAACCATCTATCAACTTTACAAAGTAACAACCTACGGAAGTCCAGCGTACACACAGCAACTGCAAACTTCAAAGGCTAACCACATAGGATTCTATACTCCCACACAGGGAAGCTGCTTAAATCTAGACAACTATACAAACAGTAAGGATCTCTCCTATCAACTGTTCGACACCTCTAAAACAACCTAAGTACACAGCAACAAGGTTATAAGAATAAAAAGGTTTTCTTCAACAGGTGCTTCGAAGTGAGCTTCTGAGTCCTCTCAGGGATCTTTCAACTTAAACTTGCTTCACTTCTTGAGGTTGAGTGACTGAAACTGATAGAGACTTGAATACTTGGATCTTGAAAGTTTTATGAGTTTTTCGCAAATGCTTCAGTAACCAGCTTCAGTGTTTCTCATCCTCTATTTATACTTGTAGGAGAAAATGTCCGTTGAAGGAGATATCTCTCTTTTTGAATTTGAAGTAGTCTGACCAAAGGCATGGTTCGCATTTAATGTAATTTGACTTTCTCTTTTCGGAGCATTTAATGCGGCAGTTGCGGCTCACAGCTTTCTGCAGCGTGTCAGTCCACGTGGCATCTTCGTATTGGCTCCATGTCTGCAATTTTGATCTTCTCTGGAACGGCTCTATTTATTCTTACTTGAATCTTCGTTCCTCGTACTGCATTTATCCTTCCTAGGATTATAGGATAGTCCTTGTTGTAATTTGTGCTAATTGACTTGACTAGACTGTAAGCTTTGCGTTGTATCCTAAGTCTTCATGCAGCTGATTCTTTCGTGCAGTGTTACAGTAACCTGGTTGCAGTATCTTTGAGTAGAGCTGCTGCATCTTTTTCTTGCAGCACTCCTGTATACCATTCCTTCTTACTTCACTGTAGTTAAGTTCTGTCTTATTACAGCGATGCTGTATCCTGCCTTCTTGCAGCGATGCTGTATCCTACCTTCTTGCAGCGATATCTTTTCTGAACGACTTAAGATGCAGTTTTATCCTTATCAATCCTCCATTTCTCAGCACTTAAACCTAGATTCAGCCTAGTCTATATATTCACTTAAACATCGTGAAAAATGGGGTACTCAAAACATCCTAATACATATATGTTTTGTCTCATCAAAATCTAAACATCGAAATCCTAACAATTTCCCCTTTTTTTATGATGACAAAACCTTTACATTATTTCGTTCATGAAGAAGTTTTTATTTTTACATTATTTCAAATGGTTCCTCAGGATTACATGCTTGAACAGCTTTGATAAGCTAAGGTCTAATCCTGGATTCATTAGATATGTATCATGTTATTCCTTTCATCACAAGACATCAGGAAAAAAACGTAAACAGCATGCATGAGTTCATAAGGATTGAACTTTAAATCAGAAAAGAAAGGAAAATTTCTTCATTATAGGAAAGAAATTTTACAAGCATATATGTTACAGCAAGGATCACAAGAAGGTAAATACATTACTGGAACAGGGACCTTTTTGTAGACTGTTCTTCAGGTCTTCTTTCAGCAAACCTTTCAAGGCCTTCTCTTCCTCTTGATCCTTTTCACCAGTCCCGGATGGACTCTTGATAGGACTCTTCTAGCTTTTCCATAATAACAGGGATTTGAATCCACCTAAGCCAGAAGTCCTCACAATATGGCACAATCTCGTCATGCTTCACTAGGTCGATATAGTATTTTTAAATTTCAAGATCTCCTTCCCTAGCGAGCTGCTCCTATCTCTTCAATACAGTCTTGCAAGTATGATATCTGCTGAATTTGCCTTTCCTGCATAGAGTTCTGAAGTGTATGAGGTATTCTGATCATTTATACACTATGATCGCCTCAAATGATGGATTCCTGTCAGTAGGCAGTCTGATTTCCTTGAAGATGTCAAACCTCCAAGCCATATTTTCACCTTTAGGCCTCTGATCCATCAGAACGGAAACTTCAGCGGAGATATTATCAGTGGCAAGGCGAGGGATCTCTTGAGGAGGATATTGGTAGGAGTCCTTTGGAAAAATTCTTCTCTCACCAATTACTCCAAGTCTTTGAATCCAGACATATGGATCTTGTTCTTCTCTTTGGCGCCTTTAATTCTCAGACTCTTCCCCGCTCATCCTCTTCCTTGAGCCTTGCTGCTGGCCTTCATACCCTCTCTTTGTATGATGATAAGAGAGAGGTGCTGCATCTTTACTTGCAGTTCTGCTGGGTGCAGCGCCTGCTGCTGATCTTCTTACAGCACCAGCTCCACCAGTTCCTCCATCATCATCTCTTCTTCAGTGCTTGGGAGAAGGGATGTCAGCCGCAGTAGATGATCCAGACCTCCTCCTCCTCCTGCTGAGAGGTTGCTGGTCATCATCTTCATCTTCTTCTTCTGCTCCCCCTAAACTCCTGTGTCTATCTTCTTTGCTTTCCCCCTTTTTGGCATCATAAAAAACCGGGGGCTGAGTAGGGGCAGTTGGGACCACCTTGGAACGTGGTCTTTGGGTCAGTTCGGGGGCGGCCTTATGAGCGTCAACATATTGAGGGCAGGCTCGGAACATGATGTCCCTCAATTCTCCAACAATGAGCTCCAGGTTCCCCAAACTGTCGTCCATACTTCTGGTTCGCTGAGATTGATCAGTTGTGCGATCCAGAAGTGTCTGCAGGACGAGGGAGTGAGTAGTCAGCCTGTCAGAGGCATTCTTAGCATGATGCTTGCACAGCCTTATCTCCTGATGAGTCTATGCAGCTTCAACTTTCAGCTCTCTCTCCATCCTGACCCGTTCCATGTAAAGCCTGTGGGAGTGATCATTCAGCGTCCTCTTGATCATCCTAGGCAAGGCTTCAAGGTCCTTCTTAAAACCTGTCATGGTTTCAGCGTGGAATTGGGCAGCAACCCTGAGACTGTTGCGTATGGTAGACTCGTGCTCCTGGAGGGCGTGCACCAGATGTCTAACCGTGGCTTCAACTCGATTGATCGATTTGTCAGGAGTCAGCCCCAAATTCCATCTTGTTGAGGTGGCAGAGGATGCAGCGAATGGTATTACAGCTTGAATTATCGGAGCTGCATCCTGCCTTGGTACCTCAACAACAACCTCATCCTCATGATCGCTGGTTTGAGAGCTTGTAGAGCTTGAGGATGGGTGCTCTTCTTCTTCTTCACCGGATGAGATTTGAACAGGATCTGCTCCGCCAGCTTTTGGCCTATGAACAGCTATGTTGCGCTCCTTCATCATCCTTGCGAAGTCAGCATGAGTAATCTCAGCTTCCTCAGTAACCTCTGCTGCTGCATCCTTAGAAGGTTCTTGAGAGCATGCAGCAGCTGCAACATCAACCTCCTGTTGAGGTGTCTCTGGCTGTACAGGGGTTACTTCAGCTACTCCTTCTATATCCTCTGTAGGTACTGTCTGAACAGCCTCCCCAACAGAGGTCTTCTCCAAGGACGTCGTTTTCTCGGCCGGTCCTACAGCTTGGATAGATTCTGCTGCAAGAATGGGTTCTTGCAGCTCTGGTTGGTTTCTTGCAGCGTCCACAGCATTCATCACTGTACGCTCCACTGCTGTAAGAATTTCAGCTTCCACCCTGCTTGTCTCTTCAGCAGCAGCTTCTTGGGTGGTTTCCTGTTGTATTGCTGTCTCCGCCAGTACAGGGAGTCCTGCCTCGACAACTTCCTCCGTGGTTGCATCATCGGCGTCTTCAGCAAGCTCAGAGATTACTCCCTGAATGATGGCTGACGATTCCCTTTGTGATTCTGCAGTAGCAACATCCATGTGAATAGGGAAATCGCCATAGTCCAACAGTTGAGATTCTTTCTCCTCCAAAGGATCCAGCATAACAATGTTGGAGAGGCCCTCAACTACTTGCTCGTATGCAGGGGAGTTCATGAGGTATGAGCTTGAACTTCCTTCTCCCTGCATTCTTCTAGGAGTGTGCTGCATCCTTGTTTCTTTAAAACTTTGTTGCAGCGCCTGCTGCAGTATAGCTTCCTGTGCTTGCTCCACTCCAGGGTGTTGATTTGCTCTTGGGCAAAAGCGACATCATCGCCTCTTCTAACAACCTCCGCAGCCGGGATAAGGAAGACCTGCACATCCTCCATTGATGCTCTCATCGGTAGCTCTGCAGAGTCGGATTCTGCGAGAGCTTTTTCCTTTCCTTTGTCCTTGCTCCCTGAACAGCACTGCTATCACCAAGCTCCTGTACTTTTACTGCATACTCAGGTTGCAGGAGTGCCAGAATATCTTCTGATTTAGCCCACTCCAGGACAGCTTGTTCGACTGTCAGGAAATCCTTCCACTTCAACAGAATTTCCCCCTTAGCCAGCCGCATCTCTCTCCAGAGATTGTATAGTAGCTCCATATTTCTAGCCGCTGGAAAGGGGGATCAAACACTGAAGCTTTTATTTGTAGACGAGCTTCTTCTTCAGTTGGCTTGTCCCGGAGTTGATATGGCTCCTGAAGCTGATGTGACTCATCCGCAAGATTTTCTACCACCTTAGAAGGTGTAGAGAATTGGGAATTAAGAGCTCTTTCTTGATCTTGGAGCTGATGAGACTCATCCGCAACAGCAACTACAGCCAGGCTTGTTGTAGAGCGTTGGGAAGCAGCAGCTGCAGCAACCTTCTTCTTGTTGCGCGGGCCCTTCTCACCAAGGGTGCATCGTCATCAGAAGACGAGGATTCAGTTTCAGGTACAGCCTTTCCTGAACTCCTCTTGATAACAAGAAGAGGACTCTGAACATCCTCTTCTTCGGCTTCATCCCCGCTGCCTGCAGCTTCATTTTGCAGAGCCAGATTTGCATTCTTTTTGTCTTTGGTTTTCTTCCTTGCAACTCCTGCTCCTGTAGCCTTCGGTTAGGTCTTACCCTTCTTCTTCGCCCCGAGATACTTTCCGATGTGAATGGGGGCAGGTGCTACAAGTTGAAGGTTAAGCTTGCAGAGCAGAGAACAGATGGTGATACCGTAGCTTCGATGCTCCGTTATCTTCTCTGCTTCCTCCCATAGCCTCTTCATGATGAACCTCGCTCAGTTCACCCTTTTCCCGACCATGATAGCGGACATGATCCGGAACTGGAGATCTGTGCATTTGTCATAACTCCTCGTTCTGCCTTCAATGGAGTATGCACAGATATCATGAAGCAGTTCAAACTCCGGCTTGAAGAGCTTCTTTGGGGTGCTTCTCTCGATTTCAGGCCTTGCATCCCTTACTCAAAAGAGATCCCACATCTCTTGAGCAGATGCCTCTCCATATGATGTCAACTGACTGGGGGTCAAACCTCCGGCGGATATGCTGAAGGTGGTGGCGATGTCTCTAACGGTTAGGGACCGTTCTTCCCCATCTGCATCATCCTGAACAGGATGCGGTTCCTGTTCTCCGCCTGCCTAGCGTAAGAATAGAATCTCTGTACTGACTCCACAGAGAAGCCAGCGTAAACAGTGGTCAATAGCCCTAGGACTTGGGTCCGCTCAAGGGGATCAAAGATTCTCCTGATGAGGGCGTTATCATACAACCCCGAAGCAAGAACGTGCTCCTGGTTGATCAGTCTTCCTTTCAAAACGATGGTTTGTCTGGCAGCCATTGATTTCTTGAGAAAAAGGTTGAGAAATTTCGAAGTTTTGGACTTAGAGAATTTTTCGCGAAAGAAGTTTCTCTCCTTGGAAGATGGTGAATAAAATGATTTCAAAAGATGCGGTTATGCGGGTTATGGTGAAATTCAAGGGACGTGGAGTAAGATCGATGGTTGAGAAAAATCAAGAAGAAATGATCTTACGGTCTAAGAAAAAGCAGAGATGTCAAATCGTCGCTTTAATTATTACAAGACGCGTGGGCTACTGAGCGTAACCCTTCTACTTCTGACACGCACGGACTTTGCATTTAATGCTGAAAGACATGCCTTTGCCGCCTAAATAAATGCCTTTTTAAGGTTGCAGCATCCTTAGTATGAGGTTGCAGAGTAATCAATACTCTTTTGAAATAAATGCTGTAACCTGGTGCTGCTTGAACTCTCGATTCTTTCTGTACTGTAAGGATATATAATACAGCGTTGTTTGAACCCAACACTGTAAGAAGGCATAGCTTACAGCACTATATTTACTGCTTCTCGCAAGCATGCAGATGTTCCCCCTTGATCTTTGCACTTTCTTTTTCCCTCATAACTTAAGAATTCCCAACTTGTTTCTAAGCATAGAAAATCTTGATTCACTTAAGGGCTTAGTGAATATATCTACAAGCTGGAGATCTGTGTGAACTTTCTCAAGCACAATATCCTTCTTTTCTACGTGGTCTCTTATAAAGTGATGACGTATATCAATGTGCTTCGGTCTTGAGTGAAAAACAGGGTTATGGGTAATTGCAATAGCGCTTGTATTATCACAGAGAATTAAAGTCTCTTTTTCTTGAATTCCATAATCCCTAAGTTACTGTTGTATCCAGAGGATTTACGCACAGCAACTTCCTGCTGCAACATACTCTGCTTCTGCTGTAGAGGTTGCAATTGAAGTTTGCTTCCTGCAGAACCATGAAACAAGTTTATTTCCCAGAAACTGACAAGTCTCACTGGTACTCTTCCGATCAATCTTGCAGCCTGCATAATCTGAATCAGAGTAGCCTTTAAGCTTGAATCCCCCTTCCTTGGGATACCATAGGCCTACTTCTTGAGTTCCTTTCAAATATTTGATAATCCTTTTGACTGCTGAAAGGTGTGATTCTTTTGGTGCCGCTTGGAATCTTGCACAGACTCCTACTGCAAACATGATGTCTGGCCTGCTTGCTGTAAGGTACAGTAAGGATCCAATTAGGCGTCTGTACTTTGTGATATCAACATCTTTACCATCTTCATCTTCGTCAAGACTTATAGATGTAGATATAAGAACGGCCGTTGCTGCTCCATTCTCTATGCCAAACTTCTTGATAAGCTCCTTCGTGTACTTGACTTGACTGATGAAGGTTCCTGTAGGTAGCTGTTTTACTTGCAGCCCGAGAAAAAAACTTAATTCTCCCATCATACTCATCTCGAATTTTAACTGCATCAGGTTGGAGAATTTCTCACATAGCTCTTTGTTGGTGGATCCGAAGATGATGTCGTCCACATATATCTGTACTAACAGTACACTTTCTCCATCCTGTATTCTAAACAACGTCTTGTCGATTGTTCCTTTTTGGAAACCATTCTCTAGAAGATAGAGAGATAAGGTGTCATACCAAGCTCTTGGTGCTTGCTTAAGTCCATACAGGGCTTTTTGTAATCGAAATACCTTCTCTCCTACTTGATCTTCAAAACCTGGAGGTTGTTCAACATACACTTCTTCTGTAAGGAGACCATTCAGGAATGCACTCTTAACGTCCATTTGATAGACATTGAATCATGTGAGCTGCATACGCCAAAAAAATCCTTATTGCTTCCAGCCTTGCTACTGGAGCAAAGTCTCATCAAAATCAATTCCTTATTCCTGACAGTATCCTTTAGCAACTAATCTTGCTTTGTTTCTCACAACGAGTCCAGATTCGTCTAACTTGTTCTTAAAAACCCATTTTGTTCCTATTATTCCTTGATGAGTTGGTCTTGCAACTGTCTTTCATACTTAGTTTTTTTCAAAACCATTTAGCTCTTCTTGCATGGCCTGTATCCAGTTGCTATCTTGCAGTGCCTCTTCAACATTTTTAGGCTCTGTCTCGGATATGAAGCATGCAAACATTGCTTCATAAGGGATGGATCTTCTTGTTCTTACGCCAATGGATGGATCTCCTATGATAAGATCCCTTGGATGATTCCTTAGCCATATTCTATCAGGCTTAAAGATATGTTTTATTCTTGGTTGCTCCTCTTGTTGCTGTAAAACAGGAGGTTCTGCAGCTGTAAGAATGTCTGCTGCATCAAAGGTTGCAGCTTCCTCTTATTTATCTTCTTCTGTATGCAGAACTCCTTCCATGTAGGGAACAACATTCTCTTTTCTTGGAACTGTCTCTTCAGGTGGTTCTTCCAACTTCTTGGTGTCATAATGTAGTTCATCAAACACCACATGAATAGATTCTTCAACCACCAAGGTTCTTTTGTTAAACACTCTGAAAGCTCTACTTACAGCAAAGTATCCTAGAAATACTCATTCGTCTGATTTAGCATCAAAAGTTTTCAGATGTTCCTTTCCATTGTTGAGAATATAACACCTGCATCCAAAGATATGTAGATAAGAGATATTTGGTGTATATCCATTCCATATTTCATAAGGCGTTTTGTCTAGATCCTTGATGATTAGACATCTATTCTGTGTGTAGCAAGCAGTATTAGTTGCTTCAGCCCAAAATCTCTTGGGTACTTCTACTTCAGCTATCATTGTTCTTCTGCTTCCTTGAGGGTTCTATTCCTCTTTTCAGCTACACCGTTCTGTTGAGGTGTTCTTGCAGCAGAGTATTCATGTCAAATACCATTATCAGAACAAAATTTCTCAATGAATTTGTTTGTGAACTCAGTTCCTCTGTCTGATCTAATCTTCACTATGCTTAAGCTCTTTTTATTTTGAATTTTCTTCATGAGACTAGGTAGCTTGTCTTGAGTTTCTGACTTCTTTGCAAGGAAGACCGTCCATGAGTATCTGGAGTAGTCATCTACAACTACAAGAGAGTACTTCTTCCCACTCAAACTTACTGGTTCTACTGATCCAAATAGGTCAATGTGTAGAAGATCTAAGATCCTGTGAGATGAGTTTTGAGACTTGTCTTTGAATGAGCTCTTAACTTGTTTTTCTTTCTGATAAGCTCCACAAGTATTTTTTTTCTTGTATGCTACGTCTGGCAATCCTCTTACAAGGTCTTTCCTTGCTAGCTTATTGATAGTCTTCAGATGGCTTAACCTCTTGTGCCATAGCCAGCTCAGCTCTGGTAGACTTTTCACAATGAAGCATGTTGATTGAATAGAGGAGTTCCAATCAGCTAGATAGATGTTTCCTCTTCTTGTTCCTGTAAGCTTGACTTCATTTGAGGTGCTGTCTTTGATTAAGCATTTGTTGAGGTTGAATTCCACTGTGTATCCTTTGTCACAGAATTGACTGATGCTCAGAAGGTTGTATCTGAGTCCTTTCACGTAAGATACATCTTTGATCTTTATGTTTCCTTTGACTAGGCATCCACTTCCTTTTTTGCTTCCTTTGGAATCATCTCCAAAGATGACCTTTGGTCTTTTGCATTCTTGAAAGTCTTTCAGAGAATCTTTATTGCCTATCATGTGCCTCGAGCAGCCGCTGTCAATGTACCATACATCACTGCTGCAACTTGGCACTGAAACCTGTAATAAATTCAGACAGATTTAGGTACCCATATCTGTATGGGTCCTTTGGGGTTAGTTGCTTTAGGAATCCAAACTTTCTTAACAGTCATTATTTTGCTGTAAGATTTGTTGGTTCTCTGACTATGTGCAGTTGTCCTAACAAACTGCTTGTTATAAGTGTGTGTATTAACAACATGTGTGATACCAGCACCTTTGTAGTGTGGTTTTCCACCATACTTCCCTTGAGTATATCATCTTTGAGGTTTAGACATGTGAGTCTTAGTATAGGTGGGAAAGTTTATTCTATGCTACAACTTAGTTAGTTGCTGCATCCTTTTGCTGCATACAACAGATGGCTTCTACTGCAGCCAGTTCTTAGATGCAGGCTTATTTCCTGCAGTTGAGCACTGGGTTTCTTCCCCTTATCCATCATTGCTGTCTTGTTCACGATCTTCACAGAGTCATATAGTAACTCTTTCACCATTGGTATTTCAACTTGAACAAAGTTTACAGCTCTGGATGTACTTGCTGTATTCTAAGAGCTGTGATCGCTGTAACCTATGCCCGATTTTTCAAAAGGACTTCTGATTTGGTTTATACAATCTCTTGCATCCTTGGATGATTTGGTGAACGTGCTCATTTTGAACTGCAAGTTTTCCTTCTCAGATTCTAGCTCAGTAACCAGCAGATTTAATCTAGAGATCTCTTGTTGCAGCATACTACACCTTGAGTTATCAGACTCTTGTGCAGCCAGCTTTTTGGCAATGTCAATATTCTTGCTCTTGAGTATCTCATTGTCGATTCTTAGGTTCTCATTTTCAATCTTCAGTTCCTCATGAATTGAGTTGATCTACTCGAAATCAGTCATGATCCATTTTAAAGAGTGGATCATGATCAGCTCCTCACTTTCTGGTATGGACAACGGTTGATAGATTACCTCATCTTTTTCGCTGTCCTCGCAGTCTCTAGCCATCAGGCATATCAGCGCTTCTTCATCAGAGGATGAGGTCTCTGTGTCGCTATCAGAGGATTCTGCAGCTTTCAGTACTTCCTTCGGAACTACTGCATCCTTGGCCTTTTCTAGCTCTCCTATGAGAGCTCAAAGCTTATGTCTTTCCTTTCTTCCCTTATCTCTCATCTGCTCTCTTTCTCCTTCAGGATACTTGTGCACTGTTGGGTATTGACAGTTTCTTGCATAGTGCCCTGGTTTCCTGCAGTTATAACACAAGTCAATATTGCTTGTATTTGATTGTGGAGAAGAGGATACCTGAGGAGGTGGATGACTTTTTCTGAAGTCATTCATCTTGTTGAGGTTGATGTTGCTACTATTGTTGTTACTCTTTATGAACTTTCTAAATTTCTTTAGAAGAAGAGCCATATCCTCTTCAGCAACTTCTGTTGTAGCCTCAGTCTGTTTACTGCAACTAGCGGTTGCTGTATCCTTGGAGCCTCTGGTAGTTAGCACTGTAACTTTGGAGCTCGACTCTTCGGACTCTTTTCTCCGTCTGTTGATGTCATACTCGAATGCTTTGAGGTCAGAGAATAGGTCGAATATACTCATGGATTTTAAGTCCATAGATACTCTTATGGTAGTGGTCTTGCTATCCCACTCCGCGGGTATGGCTCTTAACACTTTCATGTTTTTCTCTTTCTGAGTGTAGTGTTTGCCCAGAGCTTCTAGTTCGTTCACTATGGATGTGAACCTCAAGTCTAGTTGCTCAAGAGTCTCTTCATTCTTTATTTCGATGAGCTCGAATAGTTGGGTGGCGTTGGAGATCTTGTTGTCTTTGGTGAGCTCAGTCCCCTCACATATTTGCTCCAACTTTTCCCATATTTCTTTGGATGTTGAGCAGGTTTTGACTTTGCTAAAGGTGCCTTTATCCAAAGTAATAAACAGAGCATTCTTTGCCACATTATCTAGATTGGCTCTCTTCCTGTCTTCATTTCCCCACTCTTGACGTGGTTTGGTCAGGAAGTTCGGTGGTGGCTGCTCTTCTTCTGCTTGGTTCTTCCATACATTGGATTTACCTTCATGGGTATTATTGGTCCTTCAGTTATGACCGTCCACATTTCATCATTCATTGCTGAAAGATGTGCCTGCATTCTTATTTTCCAATCGTCATATTCTTCTATGGAAAATATAGGTAACTTGTGATTAGAGGAATCCATGATATGCTATAAAACTGAGTTTTAGATGCAGAGAAAATGACGAGTCTAAGGTGGATTTGGGTAGGTGACCAGACAAGTTGGCTTTTAACCCAACTTGCTCTGAGACCAATTGTTGGTCCCAAGTGGTGTCCGAGGTTCAGAGGGGGAGGTGAATGAACCTTGGTCGATTTGCAAATCAATGAAAAACTTTTCTGCTCTGCAAGTTACTTGAACTTGCAGCGTTAGATAGTTACTGCTTACAGCACTAGGATGCAGTGCTGCATACTGTAACTTAGAGTTTTATACGCAGCGGAAAAATAACGTTTAAAATATAAGACTAATTTTCTCAATATGCTTCTTTTAATGCTTATAAGATATGTAAGATCACAAGATAAATGCACAAATAAGTAAAGTAATAAAACACGTATGGCTTATAGTGGTTCGAAGGTGGTGTAAGCCTTCTAAGTCCACTCTACTGCTTCTCGAGCAGGAACTTCGTTAAGCAAGATTGAATTACAGGACATTCCTAACAATCTATCAACTTGACAAAGTAACAATCTACTGAAGTCCAGCGTACACACAGCAACTGCAAACTTCAAAGTCTAACCCACACAGGGTTCTACACTCCCACACAGGAAAGCTGTCTAAATCTAGACAACTATACAAACAGCAAGGATCTCTCCTACCTCTAAAACAACATAAGCACACAACAACAAGGTTATAAGGATAAAAATGTTTTCTTCAACAGGTGTTTCGAAGTGAGCTTCTGAGTCCTCTTAGGGATCTTTCAACTTGAACTTGCTTCACTTCTTGAGGTTGAGTGACTGAAACTGATAGAGACTTGAATACTTGGATCTTGAAAGCTTTATGAGTTTTGCGCAAATATTTCAGTAACCAGCTTCAGTGTTTCTCATCCTCTATTTATACTTGTAGGAGAAAATGTCCGTTAAATGAGACATCTCTATTTTTGAATTTGAAGTAGTCTGACCAAAGGCATGGTTCGCATTTAATGCAACTTGACTTTCTTTTTTCAGAGCATTTAATGCGGCAATTACGGCTAATAGCTTTCTACAGCGCGTCAGTCCACGTGGCATCTTCGTATTGGCTCTGTGTCTGCAACTTTGATCTTCTCTGGAACGGCTCTATTTATTCTTGCTTGAATCTTCATTTCTCATACTGCATTTATCCTTCCTAGGATTGTAGGATACTCCTTATTGTAATTTGTGCTGATTGACTTGACTAGACTGTAAGCTTTACGCTGTATCCTAGGTCTTCATGCAGCTGATTCTTTTGTGCAGTGCTGCAGTAACCTGGTTGCAGTATCTTTGAGTAGAGCTGCTACATCATTTTCTTGCAGCACTCCTGTATGCCATTCCTTCTTACTTCACTGTAGTTAAGTTCTGTCTTGTTACAGTGATGTTGTATCCTGCCTTCTTGCCGCGATCCTGTATCCTACCTTCTTGCGGTGATATCTTTTCTGAACGACTTAGATACAGCTTTATCCTTGTCAATCCTCCATTTCTCAGCACTTAAACCTAGGCTCTAGTCTATATATTCACTTAAACATCGTGAAAAGTGGGGTACTCAAAACTTCCTAATACATATATGTTTTGTCTCATCAAAATCTAAACATCAAAATCCCAACAAACACGTTCACATTTTTGGTTGCAGGTGCTACGTACTCAACAATGGGAAGGATTACTTGAAAGCATTTGACTCAAAGTCAGATGAAGGAGTATTCTTAGGATACTCCTTGGTAAGCAAAACTTTCAGAATCTTCATTAAAAGGACATTTGTTGTAGAAGAATCAGTGCATGTGGACTTTGATGAAGCCCATTGCACCAAGGCTGAAATAGATGAGCTTAATGAAGACCTTGGAAAAACTCGCATCACCAACACTTATGTTGAATATATTGATGCAGAGTTACCAAGTCTCCAAAATATTGAGTCTAATCAAAACCAGCAACCTGTACCTATACAACAATCTAAAGAACGGGAACCTTCAATGAACCAGCAAGCACCAGCTATTAAATAGGAAGTACATCACCCAGAAGGACACTCTCTCAAAGTATCTACTTGACAATGGATTCAAGAAAAGGAAGATAGACAAAACACTCTTTAGAATCCAAGATGGAGAAAGTATTATGCTCGTCCAAATCTACGTCGATGATATCATATTTGGATCAACAAACAAGGAACTATGCTAGAAATTCTCAAATCTCATGCAATCCAAGTTTGAAATGAGCATGATGGGAGAACTAAGTTTCTTCCTCGGTATTCAAGTTAAACAAATGAGCAATGGAACGTTCATTAATCAAGTGAAGTACTCTAGGGAACTGATAAAGATATATGGTTTAGAAAATGCTAGTACAGTAAGCATTCCTATGGTAACCTCAGGAAGCTTGGATAAAAACAATGATGGCAAAGCAGTAGATGTTACTAAGTACAGAAGGCTCATTGGGTCACTGCTCTACCTAACAGCTAGCAGACTAAATATCATGTTCTCTGTAGGAATGTGTGCCAGATACCAAGCAGCACCAAAAGAATCACACCTGACTGCAGCCAAACGGATCATCAGATACCTTAAAGGAACTCAGGAAGTTGGCTTATGGTACCCAAAGGAAGATGGACTTAAACTCATTGGCTATACTGACTCTGATTTTGCAGGTTGCAAAATCGACAGGAAGAGCACTAGTGGTACTTGCCAGCTCCTAGAAAACAAACTAGTATCCTGGTTTTGTAGAAAGCAAACCTCAATGGCAACCTCGACAGCAGAAGCTGAATATGTTGCTGCAGGAAGCTGTTGTGCACAAATCTTATGGATCCAATAGCAACTGAAGGACTACGGGATTGAAGAAAGAGGCACACCTATTCTATGTGATAATACAAGTGCCATAGCAATCACGCATAATCCTGTTCTCCATTCAAAGACAAAACACATTGACATCGAACATCACATCATAAGAGATCATGTTAAGAAGAAAGATGTATCTCTAAAGAAAGTACATACTGATCTACAACTAGGGGACATTTCCACGAAGCCTCTTTGTGAATCAAGATTCTTTTTTCTAAGAAACGAGCTAGGCATAATCAACCTGAGCTAAATATCTCTATATAATCCTAACTTTTCTGTTTAAATGGCTATATAGCTTAGGGGGAACTCCAAGCAAAACAAGGCTAAAATGATAAAACAACGACCTAAAGGTCACTACTCAAGGTCCCTGGATAATTCCTGATACTACGATACTGGTCATCAAGTATAGCGAGCTACCTATAGCAACCAGAAATGTGGGTGCGTGAAAAGAGAAACAGTTACCCCGCGTCAAACAGCTGTTTTTGTAGAAAACTCCTCGATATCCACAATATGTCACGTCAAGTACATCAACACACAAACACCGCACCAAAAATCTCAGCCAACAGATCAAGAGTCTCTTCAAATACAAATCAAATCTGGACCGTTCGATTAAAACTCCTTCAAATTCAAATATAAGGAAGTTTCTCTTCATCTCTCTCTCTCACTTAACATTTTTTGCATTCTGAAAACCCTAACTCTTCGATCTCTCTCTTAGCTTCTTACTACCAGATTCTATCTCTCTCTCAAATGACACCCAAGCAAACCCTCATTGTCGACGGCAGGTTAGTGGACCGGGAGATCCTACTCAACATGGTAGAGGAGGAAGGACACACCAAGGAGTTAATGAAAGACATTCTGCGGTGTCTTCACATTTCAGGCCTTCTAAGACTCTGCTTCTTCCACAAGACACCATATGCAGAGAAGCAGGTTGAAAAGTTCTACAAGCGGGCCAGGGTCTTTGAGGATCGGTCAGAGATCCGATCAAAGTTTGGTGGGGTAATAGTCACTGTTGATATCGGACTGTTGGAAGAGGTGTTCTCTCTCCCCATTGATGGCATGGACGCCAGTGACCTCTTCACTTATGGAGAAGACGAACTAGAGGTCTACTGGAAGACCTTCATCGGTAGAGACAACACGGCGGGGATGTCCAGGAGCTGCAGCAAGAAGTTTTTCCTTCTTGAGTTCGAGATGCTGCATGACATCTACTGCCACATTATAAAGAACCACTCAGGCTCTTTTGATAAGTGTACCAATTTCAGGTACAGAATGATGATGGCCATCCTGAAGAAGGAGAAGGTGGACTGGGCCAGCTACCTGCTCTCCAAACTGGTGGAGGAGGTGGAGAAGAAGGTAGGTAAGCCTACATATGGACTTATCGTGAACACCCTCCTGGGTCACTTGAAGATAGATCTGTCCCAAGAGAAGCCCATCCAGAAAGGGAAGTTCATCGGTGTGGGTAGGGTCTTTACCAAAAAGACTACTGCTTGACCATCCCCAGTAACTAGGGAGGTCTCTGAGGGTTCCAAGGGTGCTCCCAGGACAAGAAAGACATTCCGCCGGACCAGCAGCGGCTCATTTTCATCGGAAAGTAGCTCAAGAATGGACGAACCCTCACCCATCTCTGCAATGCCGAAGAAGTCTAAGCATAAGGAAGTGGAGAGGAGACTGGTCATTTCTGATGATGAACCAGAAGGCACCACCACTTAGGCTGTTAAGAAGCCTGCAGTGGAAGTGGAGATTTATTCTCCACTGAGGGATGAGCAGGCAGGGGATGCTGCTGTTCATGATGAAGAAATTGAAGAAGAAGAGGAGGATGAGGAAGATGTGTTTCAGTATGTTGTCAGCATACCAAAGCTGGAGGAGGAATTTGCTAAGATGATGGATAGATTCCCCACCTGGTGGCAGTACAGACACCTTCCCAGAGAAGAACTGATCCAGTGGCTTGATTGGGAAAAGGAGGAGAAGTGGGCTTTGAACTGGGCTGCCATGGACGACTTAGAGGAGGTCCTTCAAAAGAAATTTTTGAAGGATCTCAGGAAGAAGAAGTGGCCAGAGTATCTTGAAAATGCTAAAATCGCCGCTGAAATTGAGGTTGGGAAGCAGAAGGAAGCTGCTAAACAGCTACCTGGCCCTAGGAACCTGAAAGGGAAAGCACCCATCGAGCAACCAGACTTCTACCGGGAGGAGGTGATTCTGGATGCTGCCACTGACCAGGTCAGGACAGACGATGATGTGGGCTTTGCCGCAGCCCAAGTAGAAAAGTATGGAGAAGAAGAAGCCCTGGAGAGGATGCTGAAGCAGGCTGCTGACATAAGCCTGACAGAGACAAGGATGAGAAGGCTAGTAAGGGAATCTCAGATAGGTGAAGGATCCTCCTGCACAGCACTTATGGTCGAACCCATCAGCAGGAGGTCACCATCACCAACGGAGAAAAATGGTGAGGAATTTTCCTACCTTACTGATCTAATCATTTAGCCTGAAGTCCCTGTGCAGACGCCGATGAAGGAGAGGAGCTCTACACCAACTGACTTTCCCAAGGTAAAGGAGTTGGAAACCCTCGCTGCTGTGGCATCTCTGGACGTTATTCTTGAGCTCACTAACTCAACCACAGCAGCAGCCACCGATGAAACCACACGCGCATCTATACCAACACCAATGGAGGTAGAGGCTGAGGGGGAACAGGTGCAGGAGAAGGAGGCACTTATTTCTGCTGAAATAATTGAAGTGTTGGAAGAACCTACCCCTGTGGAGAAGGAACAAGCTGTAATAGTTATTCCTATGGAGTCAGAGGAGGCAACACCTGCTAAGCCAGTGGATCATGGCGAGATGATCACTGAGGAAGTGGTCTCTGCAGATAAGGAGGTGGTTGCTGAACAGGAGGCTGGGGAGGCGATGGAAGTAGAAAAGGAAAGAGAAAAAGAGCTGGAGGAGACAGAGAAGGCAGGTGAAGAAGAGGCTGATAAGGAAAGGGAGGCTGAGAAAGAAGGGAAAAAAGAAGGTGATGAAGAGGAGGCTGGAGAAGGAGCACCCTCAAAGGAAGCTGGATCAGGAGATGGAGGATCCAACAGCCATTCCAGCAGCGATGATGGATCATCCAGTGAACAGGGTGATACCGGAGCCGAAAAATCCAAAGCTCTAACTCCTATATCTTCTCAACAGGTATCTGCAGCTGACTCTGTTGAAGGCCAGGAAGCTGCCAGATCTAATGACGAAGTATTGACTGCCATTGAACAGATGGGGAAGTCACTGGTGAAAGCGAGCAGGAAACTATGTAAGGAAACTCGATCAAGCTCTATCAGGACTCAAACATACATTGACTCCCTCAATATAACTCTATCAAAGCTTCGTCAGGCGATCGATGCTCACTGACCCCCTAAGGGGGATGCTACTGTGGAAGTGGTCAAGAATGTTATGGACAAGCTGAACAGACAAGATGAGCGAATGATCTCTCTTGAAGCAAACCAGAAAGCTCTTGTCACCGCAGTAGATCGTATGGATGAGGAGCAGTTCAACCAATCGCAGACCCTGAGGGAACAGTCTGGCACCTTGTCGGAAATTCACTCGATGGTTAGCTTTGCAATTGGGAGAGCTGATGATGACAAAAAGGGAGAAGAGAGGATTGAAGGCACGCAGAAGAGCAGACAGAATCCTACTACCTGTAGGCAGATGGCAGTAAGCAGGAGGAAAGATGATGCTGGAGATGGTAAAAATAGGGGAGTTGGATCAAGGGGCCTTCCAGACAGCAGCTCAAAGAAGAAATCAGAAGCTGTCTCAGGGTAAATTCATCCAGGCCTCAGAAAATGTGCTAAGATGAGAGAAGAAAAGAGGAGGAGGACAGAGGCTGAACTGAAGAGCAGTCTGGATGCTGTATTTGCGAAAGGACCGCAGAAAGTTCTCTCCAAAGTCTTCCCACCACACAAGCTGTCTGACATGGCTGAATTAGAAAAGAACATGCAGAATCCTGCCAGTGTAGCCAGTGCATCTCTCAAGACCTTTCTGGAAGCAAGCCCGGATTCCAAGAGCGATAAATTTGTCATTCCAAAAATCCCGGAGATCGTCCTTCCCATTGAAGCCAATCCATTATTTTTCCAGATTAAAGCCTATAAAAGGATGGAGCTGATGAAGTACTTCACAACACTCTGCAAGGAATCTACTCTCTTCAGAGGATTCCGAACCAACAAAGAAGCCTTGCAGAGGTTCCTGGAGCTTGCCAAGAAAGGTGGACTGCCAATCCAAGTCAAGCTGAAACAAAGACTAGAAAAGGAGTTCATACCCTTCTGTGAAGACTTCTGGCTCAGATTTGAGGAAGATGAGAAGATAAGGAAGTTGCTGGAGCCGAGCTATCAAGAGTTATTAGCCAACTGGTGGAAAGGTACAAAGTTTTAAAGAAAGAAGAAAGCCAGTTGGTTGAAGACTTAGTGACTTGCTCCCTATGTTTGTTTATCTTTTTTTTTTATGCTACCTGTTATGTCTTTCTGTTTTTACTTCTTTTTGATCTCTGTATCTGCATCTGATTACTCATCAATGGATATTATGATGGTTCTGATTTATGAAAGCACACATCTTGTGAACTTAATGCATGATTATGGATGTTTACACTTTCCTGCATTTTTCTTCCAAGTTAAATGAAATATGAATCTTTGATCCTGTTAAGAAGTTTTGTCATCATCAAAAAGAGGGAAATTGATAGGATAAAATGTAATAGATTTTGATGAGACAAAACATGTAATAGACTAGAGCATTAGCTGTTAGGATAAGATTCTATATGTAAAATAGCTAAGGCAATGATGCTGGAAAGAAAAGAAACTCTGCAAAGGAACCTACGCCAAGTCCCTGCTACCTACATGCTACCGCAATGAATCAGTATCCAAGCATCTAAGGATGTTGTAAGGAACCTGAAGATGGTCAAGTCAAGGAAGCTGACTCACTCGCTCAAAGAGGAAACTACCAGATACATCAAAATCAACGCATCCTGACTAGCCGGTAGAGTCACTCCAGTTTCAACAAATCAGTGAATGCCATATATGACAAAGCAGCAAGGACAGAGTACAACAGACTACAGGATTAAGTCGCGCAATAAAAGGACAAGGCAGTGGCAGAACAGAATGAAGACATTGCAGAGCAGGTGTCAGAAGTTAAGCAGAACCAATCAGAGCAAGACACCTCACCAAGTGAAGAACTGTCTTCTCAACAGGCAGAATTCTCACTGATGTCTATAAATAAAAGACTGAGTGCACCTAAGAAGAAAGTGAAGCTGATCTGAAATATCATAAGAAAAGCAGTTTAACAAGCTCAAAACCTTCATATCCAGAGTCACTCAGTCTAAGAAGCAGCAAGCCAGCTACCTTGTGGAATTTAGAAGTTTAAGGAGCTTGCTGCATCCAACCGTTGAAGATTTCCATATCTTACTTAAATAGACTATTTAGGAGTCACTTAGACAGGAGTTTATTCTGCTAAGTTGTTAATCTCTCTGAAGAAGAGAAAGGATTCTGTGTGGAGATCCCATGTGAGTCGATTAGTTTGGTCACTATGCAGCTACTTGTGTGGATAGAGCTCACAGTTTTGTGTAGAGTAGAGTTTGTATTAGCCGAGTCTATTATAAATCAAACTTGCTTTAACAAAGTTCCTCCTTGAGAAGGAGTAGAGAGGACTTAGAGGGATTACTCCACCCTCGAACCTCTATAAGTTTGCTCGTATTTATATTGCTCCGCATATCTATCTCATCTCATAAGCATACTGCATTAAAGTTATTCTTCCAAAAACACATTATTTTCGTTGTGCATCTTTAACTCTGTCCAAGTCCTGAGGTCACTGCCCGAGCAGCGACCTATCGTACAGCAAGCTATCTAGCTACCTGTTCATCAAGGACTTAATATTTTTGGAGAAAAGTTAAAATTTGATAAGGTTAATTCACCCCCCTCTTAACCTTTACCGCTTGGGACCAACATTTTCACTATATGAATAGTATTCAAGTAAATTATATGGTTTTAAAAGCTATCAATTTCAAGTGATGCAAATGCAAATGGTTTCATATGATGATAAGTCGGGATTAGGGGTGTAATTCAAATCAAATCCTAACGATTCGATTCGTGATTCGAATTCGTTTAGATCGATTCGATTCGGTAAAATTTGAATTCGAATTCATATTCGAATCAATTTTTAAGTTCGTATAACTATCGAATCGAATTCGAATATGCATATATTCAATTCGTTAAATTCAAAAATTCGATTCGATTAATATATATATATATATGTATTAAATTAAATATATAATATAATAATAAATAAATATATATATATATATATAAATAAATATATATATATGTATTAAATTAAATATATAATATAATAATAAATATATATATATATTAAATTGTTAATAATTTAATTGAAAAAACAATAATAATATATTGGAAGATAAAATATGAATTTTTTAATTTTTAGTCTCTCATTCGAATCAAACCGAATCTTGAAATCGAATCGAATCTTGAGATTGAATCGAATTTTGAGATCGAATCGAATCAATAGAAATTTACATCTTGAAAACAAACCGAATCTCGAATCGAATTGAATACATCTAAAATTTTGTTACGAATCGAATTCGAATCGGATTTGAAATTCGATCATCGAATCGAATCGAACCTAAATTTCACGAATTCGAATCGAATATCTTACTATTCGCTTCGTTTACATCCCTAGTCGGGATGATACCCGCACAAAAGGAGTTTCTTTAAAAACCAACATATGTCAAAGATTTTCCCTACATATGTGTTATGTGAGAACTATTATGTGACATTTTAATTGGGCATGCGACTACATGTCAAGTAGGGTATTCTTCGTCGGAAACCTAACAAGGGGGTATTTTACGGAAACCCAACTTGAAAGGGGTGTATAGCCCATAGGGTCGGCTTCGGGCCCTGATAGGCTTCCTGAGGGAACTTATCCAAATGATGCATTGGGACTACTTGGGAGTCCACAACGTGTATTATGTATATATTATGCAGGAAATATTATGAGTACCTCTTTCACTGTATAGATCAACCCCACTGAGTATTCTTTTGGCACTTACCCCTTCTATGATTTTATTTTACAGAAAACACTAGAGGTAAGGAAGGGTGAATAGAAATGTCTGTTATTTTTACATATTACAGTGTCAAAGTTCAATTACAAGAACTTTTGGAGAAAGGTTTTATCCGTCCCAGCGTATCTCCGTAGGGAGCTCCGGTACTGTTTGTAAAGAAGAAGGATGAGACTTTTCGGATGTGCATAGATTATCGTGAGTTAAACAAAAAGACCATCAAAAATAAATATCCTTTACCCCGGATTGAGGATTTGTTTGACCAATTAAGAGGAGCAAGTGTATTTTCAAAAATTGACTTAAGATCCGATTATCATCAGGTAAAGGTTAAGAAAGAAGACATATCTAAGACAACTTTTCGAATAAGATATGGCCATTACAAATTCGTAGTCATGCTTTTTGGACTCAGTAATGCGCCAGCAGTCTTCATGGATATGATGAATCGGGTTTTTCACCCTTATCTTAACCGATTCGTAATAGTTTTCATCGATGATATCTTGATATACTTGGATAGCCAAGTACACTATGAAGAACACTTGAGGATAGCATTGGAGATTATGTAAAAGGAGAAACTATACGTAAAATTCAAGAAGTGTGAGTTCTGACTAAATAAAGTGTTCTTTCTTGGACATATCGTCTCTGAAAAAGGAATAGAGGTGGACCCCATCAAAGTGGAAGCGGTTAGTAACTGGAAGATGCCTATAAATATAAACGAGGTATGGAGTTTTCTTGGGCTGACCGGATATTATAAAAGATTTATCGAATGATTTTCCAAGATTGTTATATCCATGACTTGCTTAACCTGGAAGGAGATAAAGTTTCAATAGAATGATCAGTGTGAGAAGAGTTTCCAAGAATTGAAGAAGAGATTAACTACTGCACCAATCTTGGTAGTTCCAGATGGAACAAAAGGATTTGTAGTCTATAGCGATGCATCCAAGCAAGGTTTGGGATGTGTTTTGATGCAACATGAAAGAGTGGTGGCTTATGCATCAAGACAGTTAAAGACTCATGAGCAAAATTATCCAACTCATGACTTGGAGTTAGCTGCAGTAGTACACGCCATTAAGATTTGGTGGCATTACCTATAGGGGAAAATGCGAGATTTACACTGATCATAAGAGTCTAAAGTATTTCTTTGAACAAAAAGAGCTTAATATGAGGCAACGGAGATAGCTGGAGTTAGTAAAGGATTATGATTACACAATTCTTTACCATCCAGGGAAGGCGAACGTAGTTGCCGATGCGCTTAGCCGAAAGAGGATAGAAGGGATAGCTTGCCTACTTACCAATCATGATCTATTGGTAAGAGAAATGGCTAAGTTAAATTTGGATATAGTAATACCACCAAATAGCATTAAGGCTAGGGTTGCAGCTTTAATAGTCAGACCGGCCTTGTGAGAAGAGATCATAGAGGCCCAGAAGAATGACAAAATTTTCGCTATGGATAAAGGAACGTATGGAGAGAGGAGAATCAGAAGGATTTACAGAGTCTATCGAAGGAGCTCTCACCTTCAGAGTAAGACTTTGTGTGCCAAAAGATGAAGAACTGAGGAACAGAATTTTAAAAGAGGCACACGCAACTCCGTACTCAGCACATCCTGGAGGTAGGAAGACGTACCAAGATTTGAAGAAAACTTTTTGGTGGTAAAACATGAAGAGGAGCATTGGACTTTTCGTCAAGAAATGTCTTGTTTGCCAGCAAGTAAAAACAGAACATCAGAGACCAGCGGGGATGCTAACACCACTGGAACTACCTAAGTGGAAGTGGGAGCACATTACCATGGATTTCATCGTCAGGTTGCCTAAAACAAATAGAGGAAACCATGCTATATGGGTTATTGTGGACATACTGACAAAGTCTGCTCACTTTCTGCCTATTAAAATGACGTTCGACTTGGATAGATTGGCACGAATTTATATAAAGGAAATTGTTAGGCTCCATGGAGTGCCAGTCTCTATTGTGTCGGATAGGGACCCCCGCTTTACCTCCAAATTTTGGCAGTGCTTGCAAAAAAAGTTAGGCACTAATTTAACTTTCAGCACTACTTTTTATCCCCAAACTAACAGCCAGACAGAGCGAACGATACAGATTCTAGAGGACATGTTGAGAGTCAGTGCCTTGGATTTTCAAGGAAGCTGGAAGGATCATTTATATTTAGTAAAGTTCGTTTATAATAATAGTTATCGGTCAATAATTGGGATGGCACCATACAAAGTGCTATATTGAAAAAGGTGTCGATCACACCTATACTAGGATGAAGTGGGCGAAAAATGAGTTTTGAGTTGGTCGAACAGGCGGTAGAGGTAATAAGAAAAATTCGAGAAATAATTAAAGCGGCTCAGGATCGACAGAAATCCTATGTGGATAAGAGAAGAAGAGAACTAAAATTCAAAGTGGGTGATAAAGTTTTTCTAAAGGTATCACCTACTAAAGGAGTTTACCGTTTTGGAAAAAGGGGTAAACTAAAACCTAGGTACATTGGACCTTATGAAATACTGGAACGGGTTGGTGAAGTAGCGTACCGATTAGCACTACCATCTGATTTCACTGTCGTTCATAATGTATTCCACGTATCCATGCTGCGAAAATATGTGTTTGACCCGAGTCACATAGTTCGTCAAGAAAGCATTGAACTCAAAAGGGATTTATCTTATGAGGAATCTCCTATTGCTATTATAGATAGAAAGGTCCATAAGTTGAGAAATTGAGATGTAAGCTTTGTTAAAGTCAAATGGAGTCAACAAGGCATGAATGAAACAACTTGGGAGAAGGAAGAAGAAATTCTTGCAAAATATCCGAATCTATCGAATTTCGATACGTCTTAAAATTTCAAGGATGAATTTTTTTTTAGGAGGAAAGGATGTAACATCCACTATATTTAAAGAAAATGACAATTAGAATGAAAAATTAATTAACAAGATCATAGTATAAATTAGCTTAATATTAAGATTGTTGCAATTAAAAGGTTAGTGGCAAGGTAAGTGTATTTGTCTTTGTCATACTTTCACTTTTCTCTCTTGCTGCATGAAGGGCATGTGTTGAATGGTGGGACCTAATAAAATTGCATTTGGGTTGACGGTGAAGGGAAAGTGTATTTGTCTTTGTCATACTTTCACTTTTCTCACTTTTCTCTCTTGCTGCATGAAGGAAAAGTGTTGACGGTGAAAAAAAAAAATCAAACACATTTTCCTTTCTCTTTCTAAACTATCACCAGCTTCACCATCACCATCGTCACTTCTTTCTCACCGTCCGCACTTTCTTCTGGCAAGGTTTTTATTTATTTATTCCGTTTAAAATATAGTATTCGTCGGGCCGGTCATGAATCCGGGCTCAGAATTAGAAATGGCCACCGCAAACGGCAGCCCTATTTTTCTCTCTCTCCCCCTCGGCAGTAGAATGGTGGTTTTGGGGCTGGGGTGTATTTTGAGAATTTGATAAAAACCAGGGACCAAATTGCAAACCCTAGAATTAGGATAAATAACACTTAGGTCCCTGAAGTTATGGGTAATTACAAATTAGTCCCTAAGCTTTATAAGATATGCAAAAGACCCTAGAACTTCTCTGAAATAACAGATAGACCCCAAAATTCCTGAAAATTACAAAATGATAGAATGACAGAATTCCTAAACTTTGCAGAAATTACAGAATCACCCCTAAACTTTGATAAAATGATAGAATGACTCCTAGAACTTGTAGAAATTATGTTATGACCCCAGAATTTGATAATTACTTTATTTTATGCCCTACGGCATTATAAAATGGTAATTTGACCTTGAAATGATATAAGACCTTACGAGCGAACCTTTAAGCAAGAAAACCCTAATTTTAGGAATATAATCCACAAACCCTAATTTTCAGTAAACCCTAAATTTAAAACCCCCATCTATCGACCTTCTCAAGAGTTAATTCTTATATAGTTTTTATTGATTTTAAGCATTTAAACCAGACGATAAGTCACGTTTTCATACTATGTAGGAAGTTCACACAAGGGGTAGGAGTAAGACTACAAACGAAAGCTTTTGGACAGGGTCTTTTGAGTAATCCAATGTGGGGGTAAAATCTTATTTATATTTTAAATTGTACAATTTTACAAAAATCTGTGTGACTATGTGATTTGAATTCCGTCATTATATGGTGTCGATTTAAAGTGAAATGTTTTCACTATGTGAATAATATTCGAGTAAATTATATGGTTTTAAAAGCTATCGATTTCAAGTGATGCAAATGCAAATGGTTTCATATGATGATAAGTCGGGGTAATACCCACACAAAAGGTGTTTCTTTAGAAACCAACATATGTCAAAGAGTTTCCCTACATATGTGTTGTGTGAATTATGTGGCCAACGTAAACGTGACCAATGTGTACTATATGTTATGTGAGAACTATTATGTGACAATTTAATTGCGCATGCAACTTTACGTCAAGTAGGGTATTCCTCATCGGAAACATAACAAGGGGGTATTTTACGGAAACCCAACATGAAAGGGATGTAATAACCTATAAGGTCGGCTTGGGCCCTGATAGGCTTCCTGAGGGAACCTATCCAAATGATGCATTGGGACTACTTGGGAGTCCACAACGTGTATTACGTGTATATTATGCAGGAAATATTATGAGTACCCCTTTCACTGTATAGATCAACCCCACTGAGTGTATAGATCAACCCCATTATAACAATGTATATGGATGTTCTACATTTCTGAAACCCTAATTATGTACGAAACAACGTTTATGTGTTTTGATCTAAACAAGAACGTTTTCTCCGCTGCAAAGATATTAACCTTTTGTATTTTCAATGGTTATCTTCTAGATCTTGATTGTTTTAAGACCTCAACAGTTTAGGAATTTTGTTGGATGCCCTATGACAATGTTGCGTTTACTCTCTGTTTTAAAAAAAAATTATTCGCTTTTTAAACTTTATATGAAAATAGGGCATGACATATTTAAATTTTTTGACATATTTGAATAATTATTTTTTCAAGTCATTTTATTATTTATAATATAATTTTCTACCAATTTTTAAATTTTAGCACTATGATCTAACAATTTAAATCGTGATCAATACTTTCTATCGTAATATATGGTGTATCATCGTGATCTATGTATTAATATGGTCATCTATAATATTACCATCGTGATCTAAGAATAACCACCATGATCTATAAAATTACCATAATGATCTAAGAATAACCATCGTGATCTATGAAATTACCATCATGATCTACTATGTATGGTCGTGATCTAATATATACCATCACGATCTAACATTCATCATCTTTATCGAAGAATTACCATCGTGATCTAAGTATTAACATCATGATTTATGAATTACCATCGTGATTAACAATTACCATCATTATCTAAGAATTACCATCATGATTAATAATTATCATCGTGATCTAAGTATTACCATCGTGATCTATGAAATATCATCGTTATTTATGTATTACCACCGTGACTAACAAGTACTCTCATGATCCATGAATTACCATCATTATCTAACAATTACTCTCGTGACTAACAACTACCCTCGTGATCTATGAATTACCATTGTTATCTAACAATTACCATTGTGATGTAAGCTTTCAAACACCAACACATTCCAACAAAAAAATTCTTCCAAGATTTGCAACAAAATTACACAGTTTAACCCTAAAATTGATAAATTAGGCTAACAAACAATGAAACCTAGGGTATTTGAAATTCGTTATCTAGGGTTTTTCAGATGAGTGAAGATTCACCTATAAATCATGGCCCATTCGCCGCTGTCCAATCACACAACCGCCGCTGCTTCATCCTCCTCCAGTTGCAGCCGCCGTGGCTAACGCCTCCTTCTTCCAATCGTGGATTTTTCGCTGCCTCCCTCTCCAGTCGCGCAGTCGTCACCTCCCTCTCCAATTGTGATTCCACCACCGTTGTCGTTGCCGTCTCCTCCTTCAATAGGTGATCGATTTCACAGATTAAACTCGATTTCACATATTAAACTTTCTCCTAAATTACATGACGATCTACCATATATCACGAAATGGTAATTCAAAATTAGTTTCCCTAAAATCACGATCAAGAACAAGTGCTAGGTAATTCAAAACTATTAGGGTAAATGTAAGGTAGTTTTTCCCGTTTGCAAATTTTGTGTTTCTACCATAATTTTTTGAATAATTTTTTCCCAAATTTCAAATATTAAGGGTAGTTGAGTAATTTTGCCACAAATTTGGGTAGAATTCATATTTTTTTAAAGAGCTAGTGTTTTTTATTTTATCTTATGTAGATTACGTAAAAAGATTATAATGCCCTGTTTCTTTTTAAAGTAAATCTTGATTGAGGCGTTACTTACGTATAAAATTTACTCCTTTAAGAAAATAAAGATAAATAAATTCCAGAAAAATTGTTAGAAAACATACATTTTTTAAATTCATGAAATATAATATTTTGAATTAAAAACTTTGTTCGACCTTTAATCATCGGCTACCAGCATCCACCGTTCGTACTCCATGCCCTAAAATCCTTAAACTGAAAACATTTTTAAAAGAGGGGTGAGTATTTGAAATACACTCAGTGGGGAAACCCGGGACAACATAAAACAATTTCCAAAAGTTTGTTGGAAATACCACGTTTATCACTTAACAAAGCAACAAAACATAGACACATTCAAACATACTACTTTCTTTTACGGTACTTAGCCATCGTGAAAATATAGGTCTTAACCGCCATGAAAACATTTACTTTTCATAAACATATAACACGTTGTAGATCCCCGAGGAGTCCCAATGGCAACTGTGGATAAGTTTCCAAAGAATACCTATCAGGGCCCCAAGCCGACCCAATTTGGGTTATTACACCCCTTCGTGTTGGGATTCCAAAGAATACCCCCCTTTAATGGGTTTCCGACAAGGAATATCCTACTTGGCGTGTAATAGTTCTCACATAACACATAGTGCACATTAGTCACGTTCGCGTTGGCCACGTAATACACATAACACATAGGTAAAGAAATCTTTTATAATATATTGGCTTCTGTTGAAAATCCCTTTGATGTGGGAATTACCCCCACTTGAAATCATATGAAACCAGTCACATTTGTCTCACTTAAAATCAATAGCTCTCAAAATCATATAATTTACTCGAATACTGTTCACGTAGTGAAAACATTTCACTTGAAAACGACATCACATAATAACAGGATTTAGATCACTTAGTCACGTAATTTTCCGTAAAACTGTACGATTTAAATAAGATTTTACCCCCACCTTGAATACTCGATAGTACTGATCAAAAGCTTTCGGTCTTATTTCCCCTTATTCTTGCATTTTGCTTATATTCCCTACAAACTATAAAAACGTGACTTATTCTTTGATTTAATTGCTTAAACCAATAAAATATATAAAAGAATAACTCTTGAGAAGGTCGATAGACTGGGGTTCTAAATTTACGGTTCACTAAAAATTAGGGTTTATGGATCACACCCCTAAGATTAGGGTTTTCTTGCTCACTGAAAATTAGGGTTTGTGGATCACACCCCTAAAATTAGGGTTTTCTTGCTTAAGGGTTTAATCGTCACGTTTAAAGTCAATTTGCGGTCAAACTTCTATTTTATAATGTTGTAGGTCACAAAATACAATAATTATCAATTCCTGGGATCATAATATAATTTCCGCAAGTTCTAAGGATTGTTCTGTCATTTTATCAAAATCTAGGGGTGATTTTGTAATTTCTGCAAAGTTTAGGGTTCATTCTGTAATTTCAGGAACTCTGGGGACTATTCTATAATTTCTAAGTGTTCTGGGGTCATTTTTCTATTTTAGAGAAGTTCTAGGGTCATTTTGTATATCTTATAAAGTTCTGGGACTAATCTGTAATTGTCCATAAATTCAGGGGCCTAAGTGTTATTTAACAAAACCCTAGGATTTGCAAATCAATCCCTAAGCTTAATCAAATTTACAAATCACCACCCCAGCCCCAAAAACCCATTTTCCAGCTCCTATGCCACTGTCCTACCGTCGGCTCTGCCACCTGCCATTGTCGCTGCCGGCGACCTACGTTGTCGGCGACTCCACATCAACACACACAAGACTTACAGATACATATATATAGACATACACACAAACATACACACATATATATATACATATACACACACCGGGCGGCGGCGGCTCACAGTAGATATGCCTGCACAACCTACGGCGCCGGCTTCTCCCCATCATCTTCTCCCACACACAGCAGCACACCAATACATACATATATATACGCAGACAGATTACATATATATATATAAACACACACACGCTAACAGATATATATATACCTCCTCGCATGCCGTATGAGGTGGAGATGCGACCGGATCAAAAACCGAGCCCATACTTGTGACTGGTGCGTCGAGAACTATATCGTAATTAGGTTATCTTGTCGAAAAGGCTTTGCCGACGACGGTTGGAGAAGCGGCGGTGGTACAGTAAAGTTGGCAATGAAGATGGTGAGAGAGGTGAGAGGAAAAGCTTTTTAATCAAATTCTTTATATTATTATTATTTTTTTTATTTTTATCCTTACTTAGCATACACCTTCTTTTCCTCAGTTAATTGGTGCTCAATCTTCTTTCTCTCAATTAATTGTCAAGTATGTCAAGTTTAAGCATGAGGTGTTATGCTATTAGAAGGAGAGTGAATAATAGGTGGTGACATATTGCAATCTAAAGGAAAGAAAATAGGATATTACATTCTTCCCTCCTACAAAGAAATTTTGTCCTCGAAATTAAAAAAAAAACATACCGAAATTCTAATATTTTGCCAAAACTTCTTCTTCTTTTTCCCAAGTTGCTTCCTTGACATCATGATAGCTCCACTGGACTTTTTCCAATGTCACTTCTCAATTTCGTAATTTATGAATTTTTCTATCTAAGATTGCCACTGGAGCCGCCTCATAGGATAAGTCTTTTTCTAGCTCGATGTAGTCTGGTGGCAAAGCCAACCTGTACGCCACTCTTCCAACTCGTTTTAAAATCTCGAATGGTCCGATATGTCTTGACTTCAACTTACCTCTTTTTCCAAAGCGATAGACTCCTTTTTATGGGTGATACTCTTTAGAAAACTTTATTTCTCACCTTAAAAACTAATTCTCGACGTCTCTCGACTGTATAAGACCTTTGTCGATCTTGAACTGTCTTGATTTTTTCTCGAACTTTACATATTATGTCTACTGCTTATTTAACTAACTTAGGTCCCAAAACTCGTTTCTCACTCACTTTCTCCCAATGTAAGGGTGATCGACACCTTCTTCCATATAGCATCTTATATGACGTCATCTCAATCATTAATTGATAACTATTATTGTAAGCGAACTCTACTAAATATAAATGATCCTCCCAGCTTCCATGCAAATCTAAGGCACTGGCTCTCAACATGTCTTCTAGAATCTGTATTGTTTGCTCTGTTTGGCCGTCAGCCTAGGGATGAAAAATAAGGCTGAAAATTAATTTGGTACCTAACTCCTTTTGCAAGCTCTGCTAGAATCTGGAGGTAAAACGGGGGTCCCTATTCGACACAATAGAGATTGACATTCCATGGAGCCTGACTATTTCCTTCATATAAATTTGGGCTACTCTGTCCAAGTCAAATGTCATTTTAATAAGCAGAACGTGAGCAGACTTGGTTAGTCTGTCCCCAATAACCCACACAATATGGTTTCCTTAATTTGTTTTGGGTAACCCGACGATAAAATCCTTGGTAAGGTGCTCCCACTCCCACTCGGGTATTTCCAGTGGTGTCAGCATTCTCACCGGTCGCTAATATTTTCTTTTACTTGCTGGCAAACGAGACATTTCTTGATGAAAAGTCCAATGCTCCTCTTCATGTTCCGCCACCAAAAAGTTTTCTTCAGATCTTGCTACATCTTCCTACCTCCAGGATGTACTGAGTACGGAGTTGCGTGCGCCTCTTCCAAAATTCTGTTTCTCAATTCCTCGTCTTTTGGCATACAAAGTCTTCATCTAAAAGTCGGAGCTTCATTTGCTGACCTCGCAAATCCTTCTATAATAGCCAGCCAAGCCTAGGAAGCTTCGTACCTCGTTTATATTAGTTGGCGTCTTCCAGTTACTAACGACTTTCACTTTAGCTGGATCTACCTCGATTCTTTTGAAGTGATGATATACCTAAGGAACGTAATTTTATCAAGCCAAAACTCATGTTTATTGAATTTTGCATATAACTTTTCATTTCTCAAAGTTTCCAACAAAATTATCTATTGTTCTTCATGTTGAAGTTAATCGTGCGAGCATACTAGAATATCATCGTTAGAATTTATAATGAAACGATCGAGGTATGGATGGAAGACTCGATTCATCATATCCATAAAATTGTTGGTGCGTTACTAAGTCTAAAAGGCATGACTACGAATTCAAAATAGTTGTCTCTTGTTCTGAAGGTTGTCTTAGTTATATCTTCTTTCTTGATTTTCACTTGACGATATCTGGATCTCCAATCTATTTTTCGAGAACATGCTTGCGTCTCTTAATTAGTTAAAATAAATTTTCTATTCGAGGTAGCGGGTATTTATTCTTGATAGTCCTTTTGTTTAGCTTGTGATTATCAGCACACATTCGAAACGTTCCATTTTTTTTCTTTACAAATAACACTGGAGCTTCCTAAGGAGATACACTGGGACGTATAAAATCTTTTTCCAAGAGCTCTTGTACTTGCACCTTTAATTCTTCTATCTCCTTTTGCGTCATTCGATTTGACGCTTTTGACACTGATGCCAATCCGACACCAAATCTATGCCGAACTCAGCTTGTCGATCAGGGAATGGCCCAGATAAATCTTCCAGATAAACATCCACGTGTTCCCTTATTATCGATATTAGTTTGATAGGGTTCGTTTTCTGCTCGAGATTTACAATATTTATCGAAAACGTCTCACATTCTTCTTCTTAAGCATTTTGGTCGTCGGTCGTGGTCTCTGGCTCTTTAGTGGTCTCACTTCGTGTGAGAGCAAAAACTCAGACTTTTTCTACTTCGTGTCTTGGTTTGAAGTCTGGTCTAACGATCCTACTTTTAAGACTAGCATTCGAATTATGGTCAGACTCTTAACATCGATGATAATGTCCAGTCCACCAGAGGTATTATCCGGTATAAATTCTTTCATATCTTGAACAGGTGACTCTCATTCTGAGAATAGAGGCATTCAGAGTGCCACTCAACATCGATCGTTTTTCTTTGGTTGAAAGATGTAGTTTGATCTTGATTTCGATCGTCTCACTCTTTTTTTTCTAGGCGTCTTGGTAGGCTTTTTGGGAATTACGTAATCCAAGCACATATCCAAGATGACTTCTTAAGCTTTCTCGATGATCTCAGTGTATGTCCTTCCTTCATGTCCAGCTCGAATAGCACAAATCTTCAAACGTAAGCTCCCACTAAAGCGTCTAGCATTCTTTGTATCGGTGCTGATAAGTGTGTCGCATACCTACTTAATTAATTAAACTTTCTTTCATATACTCTAACCGTCAGCAACCCTTGGCGGAAATGTAGAAATTTCGTTTCCTTCTTACCACGGTAAGATTTTAGCAAGCAACTTTTGCATGATCACTTCTTTAAAGTTCGTCCACGTCATTACAACTCTTCTTTTTAGGGTAAAAATTCTATCATATAACTTCCGCAAGAAACTTGCCTCCTCGATGAATTGAAAATAACGCATGAAATTTTCTGCTCGTCGGTACGGATTAGGTGAGCAAAAATTCTATCTGGTGTCATCAATCATTCTTCCGCCTCTACAATTTCTCCTCTTCCATTGATTCGATAAAGGAATATTAAGGATAGCATGTTTTCGATTTGATTTAATTTTAGAACACTCGTGAACATCGATTTTCTTCCAAGGTCATCTCCCGTGATTAATTGGTCGTAAGGCCAAAACGTATTATTATTACGAACGTAAGCCTTGAGAATCTATCATGAAATTTTAAACGTCGTTCTATTCCTGAGATTCAAGGCATATGAAGTCCACTCTGAGCATCTATGTTATTCTAGCTATGGTCACATTTTGGAAACTATAATTTGCATTAGTTTCTATGTGATATTAGAACCCTTGAGAATCATTTCACTCAACTTATAACATGATTCCATAATCATATAAATACCTCAATAGATTTCTCTATCATCGTTACCATCATAACATTATCTCACATATATCATAGCTTAACTTGACATACCCCATCACATAACACTGCACCGACTCCTGCCACGGCCATTTACGCACACGAGCTCATGATGTGGCCATTAGCGGCTTAGTGGCGGCGTCCAGTAGCAGTGTGTCGATAACAGTGATATCCCACAACAACATGATCATAAACCATGCAATAAAGTGATTATAAGAAAATGTCTATACGACCTCCCTTTTCACATAAATTCAAGGTCATAAAATAGTTAAACATCTGAACATAACATACCTTAACGAAGGTGGAGCAGTAGGTTTGAAGTGGATGTCGGTAGCTAATAAAACAAAATTCTTTCAAAGAAAAGATATACTTTTATTTCTCATTGAATTCACAATATGACAAGAGATTATTTTTTTTTTTAGAAAACAAAAATATTTTAGCAAGTCTACAGAATCATAGACCTGCTTTGATACCACCTGTAACGCCCCGTTTCTTTTTAAGATAAACCTTGATTGAGGCGTTACTTACGTATAAAATTTACTCCTTTAAGAAAATAAAGATAAATAAATTCCAGAAAAATTGTTAGAAAACATACATTTTTGAAATTCATGAAATATAACAATTTGAATTAAAAACTTTCTTCGACCTTTAATCATTGGCTACCAACATCTACCGCTCGTACTCCATGCCCTAAAATTCTTAAACTGAAAATATTTTTAAAAGAATGGAGAGTGTTTGAAATATACTCAATGGGGAAACTCGGGACAATATAAAACAATTTCTAAAAGTTGGTTGGAAATAAAACGTTTATCATTTAACAAAGCAACAGAACATAGATCACATTCAAACATACTACTTTCTTTTACAGTACTTAGCCATTGTGAAAATGCGGGTCTTAACCGCCATGAAAACATTTATTTTTCATAAACATATAACATGTTATACACCCTTGAGGAGTCCCAATGACAACTGTGGATAGGTTTTCAAAGAATACCTATCAGAACCCCAAGCCGACCCAATTTGGGTTATTACACCACTTCGTGTTCGGATTTCGAAGAATACCCCCCTCTAATGAGTTTCTGACAAGGAATACCCTACTTGGCGTGAAGACGCATGCGTAGTTAAATTGTCATATAATAGTTCTCACATAACACACAGTGCACATTGGTCACGTTCACGTGGCCACGTAATTCACATAACACATAGGTAAAGAAATCTTTTGTCATATATTGGCCTCTGTTGAAAATCTCTTTGATGCGGGAATTACCCCCACTTGAAATCATATGAAACCAGTCGCATTTATCTCACTTGAAATCAATAGATCTCAAAATCATGTAATTTACTCGAATATTGTTCACGTAGTGAAAACATTTCACTTGAAAACGACATCACATAATAACAGGATTTAAATCACTTAGTCACGTAGTTTTCCATAAAACTATACGATTTAAACATAAATAAGATTTTACCGCTACCTTGAATATTCGATAGTACTGATCAAAGGCTTTCGGTCTTATTTTCCCTTATTCTTACCTTTTGCATGTATTCCCTACAAAGTATAAAAACGTGACTTATTCTCTGATTTAAGTGCTTAAACCAATAAAATCTATAAAAGAATAACTCTTGAGAAGGTCGATAGACTGGGGTTCTAAATTTAGGGTTCACTGAAAATTAGGGTTTGTGGATCCCACCCCTAAAGTCAATTTACAGTCAAAATTCTATTTTATAATGTTGTAGGTCACAAAATACAATAATTATCAATTCCTGGGATCATAATATAATTTCTGCAAGTTCAAGGGGTCGTTCTGTCATTTTATCAAAGTTTAGGGGTGATTCTGTAATTTCTGCAAAGTTTAGGGTCCATTCTGTAATTTCAAGAATTATGGGGACTATTCTATAATTTCAGAGAGTTTTGGGATCATTTTTCTATTTCAGAGAAGTTCTAAGGTCATTTTGCATATCTTATAAAGTTCAGGAACTAATCTGTAATTGTCCATAAGTTCAGGGGCCTAAGTGTTATTTAACAAAATCCTAGGATTTGCAAATCAGTCCTTAGGCTTAATCAAATTTACAAATCACCACCCCAGCCCCAAAACCCATTCTGTAGCTCCTGCGCCGCTGTCCTGCCATCGTTGTCGCCCCGCCGCCTGCCATCATCGCTACCGGCGATCTACATCGTTGGCGACTCCACATCAACAAACACAAGACTTACAGATACATATATATATAGACACACACACATACATATGCGCATATATATATACATATACACACACCGGCGGCGGCGGCTCACAGCAGATATATCGGCGCAACCTTCGGTGCCGGCTTCTCCCCATCATCCTCTCCCACACACAGCAGCACACCAATACATACATATATATACGCAGACAGATTACATATATATATATATATAAACACACACATGCTTACAGATATATATATATACCTCCTCACATGCCGTATGCAGCGGAGACGCGATCGATTCAAAAATCGAGCCCATACTTGTGACCGGCACGATGAGAACTATATCGTAATTAGGTTATCTTGTCGGAAAGGCTTCGCCAATGACGTTTGGAGAAACGGCGGTGGTGCAGTGAAGTTAGCGGTGAAGATGGTGAGAGAGGTGAGAGGAAAAGCTTTTTAATCAAATTCTTTGTATTATTATTATTATTATTATTATTATCCTTACTTAGCATACACATTCTTTTCCTCAGTTAATTGCTGCTCAATCTCCTTTCTCTCAATTAATTGCCAAGTATGTCAAGTTTAAGCATGAGGTGTTATGCTATTAGAAGGAGAGTGAATAATAGGTGGTGACATATTGCAATCTAAAGAAAAGAAAACAAGATATTACAAAGACCCTCCCCCCAAAAATATAATAGAGAAAAAGGGTGTCTAATGTGTACCAGTTGCACATGCGATCCGGGTCGACCCGGATCCGCATTTGTTTTTGTTTCAGGTCAAAACCTTTATGTACAAATTCAGTGACCTTTATGTATAAATTCTGTGACCTCTATGTACAATTTTGTTGAAATTCTTCTTTTTTTTTTCCAAGTTACAATGCATAAAAGTCACATCATTTATACATTAAGGTCACAACATTTATATAGAAAAATCAAGATAAAAAAAAGTAAACTCGTGGATTCGAATCGTATCGATCCGGATTGCACGATTCTTAGATACATACACCTGATGCCACAATATGAGCAGAATCCCGTGTCATGGGATAGAAAATAAATATCTTCCAACAATAATAATATCCAATAAATCTGCAGAAGACGACAAAAAATACCACTAGAGTTTTGCAAAAAACAATTAAACAATCACGTCTAAACCCAAAATATAAATAATAAAACCAAAATATCCCATGCACTGATGTTCAAAAGAGAACAAAAGCCTAGAGGGCCAAGGCCTGCTTAGGATGGTCCAAAGTAGAGAGATAGGCCAACGCAATATGATTTGCATCAGTGGTGCAAAAAAAAAATTCTTCCTAAATAATTACTATATGAAAAGAATTATATGTCATGAGAAATTGATACTTTCCAACATTTCCATATTAGTAATTAAATTAAACCTTTTTTAATAGTGTTGAATGCTATTTCTTTTTCATTCTAATGATATGAATATACATTAGTATTCTTGTTCAGTGAAACCAACATTCATTAATAATATTAAAATAAACAATAAAAACTATTTAAAATTAAAAGTCCCCTCGGAACAAGTTACCCAGCCCTTTAAAATACATGATCAACAAGTGGAGTAAATAAATGAAGGAAGAATATATAATGATTCCCCTATGTGAGAAATGTGAAACAAGACTACAAAAATCATGTCACGGATGTGTTAAAAGACAAAACAACATTGGCCTCACGTTTTCTGTGCTTCAACTAATCATTCTCTCTTCATATAAATTCACATCTCTTAACCAAAACAAAGCTTCCAATTTTCTCTTCAATGGCTTCTTCATCACCTCCACTTCTAACTCTTCTCATTGCTTCTCTTTTCACATTCAGCTTTTGTGTTATTCCCCTAAGTGCCCTTAACATCGGCCTTCAATTAAAAGCAAATCCGGCCCTTGAATTGGTAGTTTTTATATCCAATCGATATTCTTTTCTGTTTTTGCTCCTCTCATGTGTGTGATACAATTTATCTGATTTTTGTCCGAAATTACTAATGATTGATCTTGTCACAAGCTAGTTTAATTTAATTTTTTGAGGAAGATTTTATTTTTTTGGTTAAGTTTATTTGACATTGTGGTTTGTTTGTGTTGCAGTTTAAAAAGTGTAGTAGAACATGTGAATCGAGTTTCTGTGATGGTAAGCTCTTTATTCCTTCAACACTAGATATGTATATATTTTTTTTGGAATATGGATATTTTGAATTAACTAAAAAAATTGGTGTATTAATGGAATTATATAATTGCATTCAGCTCCTCCATTTTTAAGATATGGTAAATACTGCGGCCTCTTATACAGTGGATGCAAAGGAGAAAAGCCCTGTGATCGTTTAGACACTTGCTGTATGAATCACGACCAATGTATTGCCAAAATGAACAGTAAGTTCTTTCATCTTCATCATTAATCTCATTCTTTAGATTAATTTAATAATCAATCTTCATTCAATATAAACATCTGGGTTAATTCATAATTTATAACTCACAATTTACTGATAAAATTGTTAGCATAAACAAAAGTTTTTCATCTTCAACAACCTTATTCTTAAGAGTATTGAATAATCAATTATCTTCACTGAGTATAAGAATCTTGTGAGATCGTGTCGCTTATATAATTCTATGAGACGGGTCCGCCAAGTCCTAATTCATAATCCACAATTTAGAGATTATTTTTTTTAACATGGGTCTATGTTGTAGATAATAAAATTTTCTCCTATAAATTTAGGATAAATTTCATAACAAGATCTAATTTATAAATTAGTTTTCAATTCTAAATTTAAATTTTAAAGTTTTTCAATAAAAAGCTCAATTTTACATTTTTTTTCAATTTGAAGTTTGAAAATTAGATTGAATTCTCAATTCAAGATAAAATTTCATTTTTTTCTTTTTATTTATATTTATAATTTATTTATATTTTAATATGTGTGTATATATATATATATATATATATAATGTTTAGATAAATTAAGACAAGTTTGTGCAATTTAGGAACTATCTTCATCCGACTTGTATTAATTTATATATATATATATATATATATATATATATATATTAAATGCAATTCAATAAATTAAGATTCCTTTATTTTCTTAATTTTATGAATAAAAGTATAGAAAATCGATTTTAATATTAACCAATTTAATATATGTTATATTTTATCAATTGAATTAATTATATATTTTTTTCTTTTTTTCATATAAATTAAGATAAGTCGAATGAAAGTTGTTCTTAAAGCACACTAATTTGTCTTAATGTATCCAAAATATGAATACATATTGAAATATAAATAAATTTATAAATATAAATAAAATAAATATGAAATTTTGTCTTAAATTGAAAACTCAATATAAATTTCACGAGAAAAAATGTTAAATTAAACCCTTTATTTAGAAACTTTAAAATTTAAGTTTAAAATTGAGAACTAATTTATAAATTGAGTCTTATTATAAAATTTATTCCATAAATTTATGTTATCTTTCACTATATTTTAACAATTAGAGAAAGTTTTTAACCCTTTTAGTCATAAGATTTGTTTTGGAAGTTCTTCACCAAACAATAATGTTTAATACAGAAATTAAGACTCCAACTCACCTCAATTATTACTGACAATATACAATTATCCTAATTAGGTTTGGTGTATATATACACTATTTGCCAATTATTATCACTTGGTGAATTGAATAGAAATTCCATGCCTCGCCACATAGGCTAAAATACTAGTCCCTTTTGTTGACCAAATATAACAACTTGTCACATACTGACACATGACATACACATAACATGACAAACAACACCCAATCAGTGCCTCCTAAATATCCACTTTTTTACTATCGGAATCTCTCTCTGTCACAAACAATCTTATGTATATCCCATTTATCATTGTCAAAATTATATATTTAATTAAAATAATTATCAAAATATCTTATGTTTTATCGTGGTACATAAAATTTTAAGATAGAGGATTCTTCTGTCACAATCTTATGTATCTCACAATTCAATGTCACAATCTTATATAACTTTTATAGTGTACACAAAATTTCTTGTGCTTAAAGCTTGGCAAACGTATTTTACGTGTGTAACCTCTACATATATACTTCCTATATTTTAATTTCTAGTGATTTTCACCTCATCATTACTAGAGTGACCAGAAAAAAAAAATGCAGGTGACAGAAATATAAAGTTAAAGTATAAGGAGTAAAAATGTGAAACTAAAATGTATTACATTGCAAAGGAACAGAAAACTTACGTGAGTACATACCCATTTTCACCATCCTATTTTCAGCTCAATTTGTATGATTAATTACACGAAATGTTTCTTCTTACAAAAAAAAAAAAAAAAAAAGCAAAAGGTATGAATTATGAGTAAATAATTATTGGTGGGTGCAGATGATTACTTGAGCCAGAGTTGCAATAAAGAATTTCAAGCATGCGTGGAGGCGTACGGGAGATCCGGTGCACCCTCATTCAAAGGGAACACTTGTGATGTTAAGGAAGTTGTCAGTACACTTGATAATGCCATGAAAGCTGCTATCCTTGCTGGAAGAGTTATTGGTAAACCTTAATTAACAACAACATAGTTAAATATTATGTAAATTTCATTTCTATGTTTTTAATTTCCCTAAGGTTGCTCATCATTGTACGTTTGGTTTTTTGTTTTAATAATTCAATTTCAGGGTTATGTCTAGTTTTTAATTGGACAATAACAACTCGACCTCGATCACTTTCATTAAATGTTTGATTATATAAAAATGGAAACAATTAAGGTGCCAAGTTAAATCTACATTTCAAAATCTGTTTCAAGTAATTGACAAATTATTGAATTAAGTAATGAACTAAACATATTAAAATGTTATAGTTTGGAGAGTGATGAGGATATGGAATGGAAAGTATATATCACGTTTATAAGAAAAAAAAATTAATACCTTATTAATAGATTCATTTCAGAATTGAATAATCATGTGCATTTCCACTTGAGTGATACATGAAAATATCCCATCACAAAATATTATTTACATTTCTTTAATATTTTCATTTATTCACATGATGGATAGGAAAACAGATTGTAACAATATTTCTCTAATATTTTCGATTTTTCATATAAAAATAAGAAATTTCGTCAAAATATTGATAAAAATTTGATAAGTATCAGAATCGATTTCAATATTGATGACTTCATGGTACAAATTATAAAAAAATCGGTAAAATATCGGTAAATATCAATAGAATTTCAAAAAAATATCGGTAAATATCAATAAATATCAATTTCAATAAAAGAAAATTATTTTTTAAATAAATAATTTATTTGTAATGATTGTAATGTCCAATTTCTCTTGTTTATAAAGTTTTATCAATTTCTAAATTTAATCGATTTTCCATCAATATTTTTTTAAAATTATTATACTGATGTTTTGATGTAGATAGGACGAAGGACCCATTAGATATAAAGATTTAAGAACCCAACGTATAAAGATAAGCAGCGGATCTCCCCAAATCGAGAATCTAGTTTGATCTTACTTAAAGCGAAAGAACCTCGACCCGTTGGCTATATAATCAGCCAAGAACCTCGGTATGATAAACACCACAAGATCTTGCTCAAATGACCTTGATAAGTTCTTGATAAAATGAAAATCTCACAAAGAGAGAATTCAACACACAAAATATAAGCTTAATTTCGTATTCAAAGATTGATGTCCTTTTACAAGTAATCATAAGTCCTATTTATAAGCTAGAAAAAGGATTTTTAAGTTCCTACATTAATACCTATCACTTGTATTCAAAAATGAGGGTTTTATTTATAGTTAATATTGGAGGCTTCACTTGTAGTCAATATTGGAAAGTTTTATAGTCTTCAAGCCCAATTTAGAATTAGTGCAACTCATTAAGCGATCTTCAACCCAATAACATTCACCATTGAGCCTTCTTTGAACTTCTCTTGCACATTTTCTTTAATTTTAGCTACAATGATCATCAAGGCCTCTTTAAGCTTCTTAGCACGTGCTTTTGTAATTGGATCTTCTTGCACGATCAATGGATCTTCCTTTCTTACATGATTGTGCATGGATGAATCTCCATCATGTTTGGTTTGGGGGTTTGGGTTGGTTATGGTTAATTAATTCAGATAAACTCATGTTTACTTTGAAGGTTGAAAAGTCCCTTTTTTTGAACTCGGTCAAAAATGATATTTATGGTCTTGTGGTGGGTTTATTTGGGTTAAATAAACCCATCAAAAGTAGCTGGTTTATTTGAGTTTAATGAATTTGATAAATTTCATAACAAGGCTTAATTTATAAATTAGTTCTCAATTTTGGACACAAATTTTAAAGTTTCTCTATATGAGGTTCAATTTGACATTTTTTTTTCTCAATTTAAGACTTGAAATTTAGATTGAGTTCTCAATTCAAAACAAAATTTTATTTATTTATTTATATTTATATATTTATTTATATTTCAATATGTATTCATATTTTAGATAAATAAAGACAAGTTAGTGTGCTTTAAGAACAATTTTCATCCAACTTATCTTAATTTATATGAAATATATATATATATATATATATATAATTCAATACATCAAATATAAAATTGGTTAATATTAAAATCAATTTTCTATACTTTATTCATAAAATTAAGAAAATAAAGGAATCTTAATTTATTTAATCGCATTTGTTATATATATATATATATAAATTAATACAAGTCGGATGAAGATAATTCATAAATTTCATGAACTTGTTTTAATTTATCTAAAGAATATACATACATATTAAATTATAAATAAATTATAAATATAAATAAAAAGGAAAAGAAAATGAAATTTTGTTTTAAATAGAGAACTCAATATAATTTTCAAGTTTTAAATTAAGAAAAAATGTAAAATTGAGTCTCTTATTAATAAACTTTAAAATTTGGGTTTAGAATTAAAAACTAATTTATAAATTGAGTCTTGTTATGAAATTTTTCTTAATGAATATAATACATAAACTTAATTAAATAGATACCACAACATTCAAACCAAATACAAAATTAAATTAAACTTATCATTAAACATTCAAATCAAACACAAAATTAAGTTAAACCTATCATTAAACATTCAAACGAAACTTATTAAAAAATTAACCCAATTTAATCCAAATAGTATAAATCCAACACAATCCAACTAACCTAACTAACTTACATATCAACCAAACATGCCACTATTATTTTAGCGATTAGGCTAAGCCTTGTGGCTACGAGAATGGTGTGAATCAACATCTAGCTGACTCAGCATGTGCACGTGGCACTCATTGCATTTGGTTCTTTAGTGTCTCGCTGTGTACTTCGTGACAATTATCAAACCAATACAAGCACAACCAAGAAGTATAACCAGGGTTGAACAGGTGTGGTTCACCCCGAAATTCGAAAAGATATCACAAGTTTTTAAAAATTAGAATATATACTGTCAAATTAATCCCTTCATTGACTTCTATTATTAGCATCCCTATACATCTATCATTTGTAGTTTTTTCCATTTGAGTTAAAAGCATTTTTGGTTTCTGTAGGGTATTTTGATTTTAATCTCATAAATATTACGATTTTTAAATTTGTAGTTTTTTTTATTGAGTTAAAAGCATTTTTTGTTTTGGTAGAGTATTTTGATTTTAATCTCATAAATATTACAATTTTCAAATTAGTCTCATAATTTAAGAATATATCGTATTGCTATTCAATTTTGATCAAAAAATTCAAATTTAAGTGTACATGTGCCCCCAAATTGGGGTTTTCTGGTAATCCAAAAGTGATGTGGACATGGATCGATCAAAAAGAATTTGACATCTGTTGCCACGTCACTTATAGGTTATCGAAAAACCCCAATTTGACGAAATTGGATTGAAATCGAACATATTCTTAAATTAAGAAACTAAATTGAAAATTGTGATAATTATAAAATCATGATAAGACATCATAATTATAGTACCAAAATTGATTTTAACCTTGTCTTTTGTCTAAGAATGTTCCAAATATCGAGTATTTATAATGATAAATTTGGGATTCAATATACTACAATTCTGAAGTTCAAAAGTCATATCTTCAATACATTTACAGTAGGAACAAAGTGTCTAATAAGTCTATCTTTTATTAGGTAAAATGTACGAAACCCTCTCATGTTTTAAAATTTTCGCATTGATCTCTTTTTTTTTTTTTTTTGTTATAAGAATGATATCATTTACACTTAAGATATCAATAACTCAACACATATTCCATTTGTTTTTGAATTTGATGAAACGGGGTTTGTTTTTCTCTTAAATTTCTGGTTAAGCCCTCGAAAAAGAAAGAGATAAATGTTCAAATTGTCACAATTCATATAAGAATATATGTTTTCTACCACAATAAATATAAGAATGTATGTTTTCTACCCTAAATGTACTTTTGGACTCAATTAGGCTCACTTCTATGATATGAATTGACATTACAAATCACATGCAACAAAATTGAATCACATGAGGGTAAACTTGTTTGGCATCTTGTGATATTTACTACATTCAACTACCCTAAATTTACTATTGCCGTGTAGCCTTGCTTTGAAAAAAAATTCCATTTCTTCCTCCCTCAACATACACGGCCATTTTGTTGAAGAAGCTTGAAAAAAATTTCAATTTATTTCCTCCCTCAACATACACGGCCATTTTGTTGAAGAAGCATGAAAAAAATTTCCATTTCTTCCTCCCTCAACATGCATGGCCATTTTCTTGAAGAAGCTTGAAAAAACTTTCAATTTCTTCCTCCCTCAACATACACGACCATTTTCTTGAAGAAGTTTGGAGAGGTTTTGAGTTCAAAAATCACCCAAATTTTGTGAAGATTAGCACACATTATACGGGTTAGTAAACAGCAATTATGTCTATATGAATTTTTGTCCCAAAGTTTTGCAATTTATTCATTAAATAAGGGCTGCAATTGTGTTATATTTTTGTGATGAATTAGGGCTTCAAGTTTATGAATGAATGGGTTGCAAGTTGTGTACTAAATTGTAATTTAGACATATGTATACATGTAATTTTAGGGTTAATCAACATTTGAAGATGTTTTGAGGCAAAAGGTCGAAGTTCTAGAGGTACCCCTATAATTGCCGTGTAACCCCTGGAACTTCAACTTTTTACAAAAAAACCCCGTTTTAGGGTTAAACGGCAATTATAGAGGTTACACAGCAATTAACCAAAATTACCGTGTAACCTCTATAATTGCCGTGTAACCCTAAAATGGGGTATTTTTTGCAAAAAGTCAAAGTTCTAGGGGGTGCACGGCAATTCTAGGGGGTAAACGACAATTAACCAAAATTACCGTGTCATCACTATAATTGCCGTGTAACCCTAAAACGGGGTGTTTTTTGTAAAAAATCGAAGTTCTAGGGGGTACACGACAATTTTTTCAAAATTGCCGTGTACCCTCTATAATTGCCGTGTACCCCCTAAAACGGCCATTTTTTTTGTAATTTAAGACCATTTATGATTAATAAGTAATACGATATTTGTGTACATTTATTGTAGATGGCTTATGATTGGGTTCGTGAGGAGTGTCAGGGCCGTTTAACCGACATTAACGGGTATACTCGTTTGAGTATACTAGCCGATATTAGACTAGCTTTGCAAGAGCACGGGAGAGAGTGTGTTAGTGATTTCAGCTGGACATGTTTTGGCCATTTTCTACAGTGGGAGACCTCGGCTGAGACATGCAAGTCGTTTTTGCATGTTCTCATGTCGAGGGAAATATGTGGTCCGAACACCCCCGCCCACGAGAGATGATTTGCAATTGGACAGGACTATCGTCTTTGTCGCTTTTCGAGGAGAGAGTTTGCTCTCATCACCGGTCTGAGCTTTGGTAACTCCGATTTCAGCCCGGCTGGGGGTCACCATCCACCAAGAAATGGAGTGTACTATAGAGTGTACAAAGACACTACACACGTGACGCTACAAGAACTCCTATATAGATTTCAGCGAGGGGAGTTTCGCCGGAGCATGAATGATACGGTAAAGATCTCGAAGATCCTACTCCTTTACTACATCTTGCTCGGGGTCGACTGCAGAAGGAGTTCGGTGGATATGTGGGTGTGGGCATTGGTGGAACAAGAAGAGCAATGTGAGTCTTTTCCATGGGGTAAGATTTCTTTCCTAACGTTGCTTAAGTACATGGACCAAGTGCCAAGGTCTATGCCGGTCCAGGCCAACATCAATAGAGCCCCCACATATCACTTCTAAGGGTTCTCAGTTGCTCTACTAGTAAGTATAATTAATTTAAGAACATTTCGTGGATTCAATATTTTGAATTATGTTATTATAGTGTTTTGCTCACACATTTACCCGTTTTGTTCACTATTAAGATATGGGCGTACGAGGCTATCCTCGTAACTGCCACTGTGGCTGGTCGGCAATTGGATACTGGACTGCACATGTCGAGGTGTTTGAAGTGGTCCATGGAGAAGTCCGTTGTGGACGTCACTGATGCTTTATCTGGTGAGGTATTTATATTTCCAATCGTGCTGCATAAACAACATATTGTAAATTTTTTCATGTTAACTGATATTTGAGACTTGTTCTGTAAGTTGAATGCGTGGAGTCTCTCGTTCCGACTTTTGAGGAGACTTGTCAGCCGTTTTGGCAAAATATTGACACGGAGTTGAACGAGGGTGTGCAAGCTGCTCCAACAAATGTGGTTGTCCACGCACGACAGTTGTAGCTCCACCACCTGAGGATGATGCACCAGGTCCATCCACATCTCTGAGTCAAGCTGCTAGGGGACCGAGGACCTCATATTCGAGATGACCGGCCACGCATACGAGCGAGCCTCCTAAGGACCACCCCATTGGAGAGTCCGCTGAATGTTACGAGCAGCCATTCGCCGAGCAGCCTGGATATGAGTCTCCTGAGGAGCACCCCATTAGCGAGTCCGCGCAATGTTACGAGGAGCCGCACGCCGACCTGCATAGAAATGAGCCGATTCGAGATGCCTCGCCTATTAGCTACGTGCCTCTTCCTGATCACATACCGTCAGAGCTGACGTACCCAGATCAGAGGTCCGATCACGATGACCTGATGCAGCGCATCTCTGGATTGTTTGATACTTCGTTCAACGAGATGCGAACTTACATTGAGAGGTAGGTTACTAATTTGCGAGGCCACGTTGATCAGCAATATACAGACTTGCGATGCCAGGTTGATCGGCAATATATAGACTTGCGAGGCCAGATTGAGGACTTAGTGCAGACCGCAGTCAAGGATGAGACGCAAAGGTTGGAGTTGCGCATACTGAAGATCGTTGGTGATGAGCTCAAAGCATTCTACGGCTGCCGACCATCATATCTGCCTCCTACTATCCTACTGCTGTTGGTTATTGGCCGGGAGATCAGACTGCGAGCCATGGGTTTACTCCATATGTTCAGCCGACTGGTGGCATCGATCTTGGGAGCCTTCTCCGGTGCCATTCAATATGGGCACCTGGCCGACTCCGGTGCAGGTAGGAGCCAGTATAGGTATTGAGGTAAAGTCACTAGCATCGATAAGTGAGTACATTGAATCCTCGTTGCATCCCATTCTCGAGATGAGTGCCGACATTTGAGCAGTACCACCGAGAGCACCATCTCAATATGTACGAAGTCCTTTCATCCATGGATCTCCTAGGAGGCCGACTTTGCAGCTCGCTGACCTGGAGATGTTTATTGAGGAAGGGCTCGCTGCAAAAGCCAGAAAGCAGACCCCCGAGCTGTAAGTAATCGTGAATTCAACATTTTATGATTATCAGCTGGAGCAATTTGATTATAATCTGATCAAACCTTGACACTTGTTTTTACAGGCGCAATGTCGGAGTTGGTTACGCTGTTGGGCACGAATTCTTCGGCTCATTTTTGGATCCCGATATGGACATGACCAGTGTGGTATTCTTCACCAGGTTTAATGTATTTTATCCGTATCTATTAGCACCAATTATTTGTTATGACTAATTATTATATTAGGCCCACATTTGACGCTTTGTATTCCATCAGCATCTTGACTCCTACTTAGGGATTCTTCAGAGCAATACAAGGTTTGCAGGGGTTCGGGTCCACGAGCTAATAGATCACAAGTTCCAGGTGTTGGATGCCCATTTCTTTGTAAGTTCGCTGATCTATTGCCAATGTATTGATATATGTAATATAAATCTGCATGACATTCTACTTTTTCAACTTTGTAATGCAGACTGCTTGTGAGGAAGTATGGAAGGAGGCCCATCGAGATGAGTCGGACGATAAGAAGTACAAAGCTCCCCGAAATGAGACTTTTGCACCTGAGCTACTAGATCGTCTTATCCCCTACATGTTCGGACAGAAGCCCAAATGGCGACATGTGAGGCCCTGGTGGAAAAAGCCTAACAATGTAAGTTCTTATTTGGATTCAAGAAAACAGCATAATAAAAGTTACTCATTTTGGAAGCCTTTGTTTTCGGGCTAACTGTTCTTATTATATTATTTGCAGTTTCTCACCACCATGAACCTGGACGGACACTGGGTGGCTTGCGTAATTGGTATACGTGCGAAGAGAATTATTATTTTCAACAGCATGAGATGGACATAGGATAAGTACAAGGAACAGCATCGTTACCGACAAACGATCCCCATTCGATGTGTAGTACCAGTCCTGCTACAGTACACTGGCTTCTACGACCGCATGGCACGAGAGGGTACTTCGATGGAGCCTTTGGACGATGAATTGGATTTGGTATCGGGCACTGAGGCAGTATGTTACGAGCAGCACGAGGACCATACCTGCGGCACTTTTGCCTTTATGGCCATTGAGAGTGCACTGAGTATAGAGTGGCCTAGCCGTTTGTTTGCTCTGGGACTCAAGAAAGCAAGACAGCAAATGCGTTGACCGTTTTCAAATTCTCCAGCGATGCGAGCACCATCACGGCTGCAAACATGGTTGATTAGATAGTTTCTACGAATGAACATTACATTTTGTATTTATTTTTGGATTCCCAGGAACATGATTGAAATGTTGCATGTCATCACATTATATTGAGTTTTACTGCGTTACATATTGTGCGAGTTGCATTAAATGTAATTTAAATTTCTTTTCGACTACAAAGGTCGATGGATCGAAACAGCATTTTCGACATTAAACCAAAAAGTAATGGTGTGACTTATTATTCCAAATTCTAGTACAATTTATATCAATTGCCATACAGGTGACACTTTCTTCTGGTATGACTGTCTGATCCACACAATGAGCATTGTTTCTTTTTTCTCTGCTTGGTGTGGTCATCAGTTGGGATCGCATCTCCTTCACTAGGTTCATCATCAAACTCGTTTCACTCAACAGGGGGTACGTATTCGGTATATGTAGCTATGTTGTGGCCTGTGCCGCCAAAACGACTACATGTTCCAGCAGCTCGTTGAGTTCCAAACCTAGGTATCCGACTTCTTCTCGACCGACCCGCTTGTTTTGGTCGATCAGGTGCAAGACAAAATACGCTCTAAGTCTTGCCAATAACCTCCAAACAACACATTAACAACTCTCAAACTCATCTTATTCTTTGAGTCTAAGAAAATAAAATCGTCAGTATGCAGTGCAAAATTAATTTCAAACGTGGAAATGCAATCATTGATATAAATTGCTTAATTATATTTTAGAGCAACTCATAAAAAAATGTTAACAACATATTCAGTGAAAGTGTGGTTGTTTCAGTAAAACTGTGGTTGTTTCAGTGTTGTCTATTGCTTAATTATTCTAAACACCAATTAATCTATTGCTTTATTCTACATTTAAGACAAAAATTGTCGTTTTTAGCCTTTTACACTAATTTGGGGGGTAAACGGAAATTTAAACAAAAAAATAGGGTTACACGACATTTTTTCAAAATTATCGTTTAACCCCCAAAATATTCCGAAATTGCGTTTAGCCCTACATCTGGCTTTTCATCCTTTTTCCCCACTAATGCATGGATTAAAGACAATTTTAAAAAAAAATTAAGGGGTAAACGGCAATTATTGTAAAATTGTCGTTTACCCCTTAATTTTTTTTAAAAATTGCCTTTAATCCATACATTTTCATTTCAAACCTATTTTGCTCCTAAATAGGGGTAAAAGGCAATTTTAATACAATTTGAGGGGTAAACGGCAATTATTGTAAAATTATCGTTTATTCCTTAATTTTTTTTTAAAATTGCCTTTAATCCATGCATTTCCATTTCAAACCTATTTTGCCCCTAAATAGGGGTAAACGACAATTTCTTTTTACAAACGCAAGATAATTGCACTTGTATGTTGAGATGAAAAATGAAACCAATTCAAGTAAAAATGCATTATAGTGGCTAAAAACAATAAAAACATACACTATTCACAAGTCAATCGGTCAATGATGCACAAGTACAAGTCATTAATCAACCATGGTCCACATTCACTATTCACATCATCAAAAGTAAAAAAAAAAGTAAAAAACAACCAAACTTATAATTTAATGATAGAAAAATTCCATTTTATATCAATTATGATAGAAAAAACATACCACTATATAAATTGTGGTATTTTGGGCCCTTCACCCAAAAAAAAATATACTTAAATTAAGAAACAATCTTATACTATCTCTACTCTACCTTTGTCCATTACTTTATCATCTTTCATTTTCCTAGTAGTTTCTTACAGATTCACTTTATATTATCTTTTAAGAAACGACTCTTATTGCTGTCGTTATCAACTTGTTCACTCCAAACTGTTCATTATGTTTAAAAAAATAAAAATTTGCCAGAATATTAAATGTTAATATTATGACAATGACCAGTGGTTTCCCTGGATTTGATACGCAATATCTAAAAGGAAAAAGAAAAACCCTATTTATTGATTCGTGCCTGCCAACTCATAGTTGTCCGAAATATTTCACAGATTTAAATCACTATCATTAATTTTGATATTTTGTTAATTAATTAGTATTTCTAAATTGGAGATCTGGAGTGTGAATTTGATTTGTGAGTTATAAAATTATGATCAATAATGTCCTCCTACCTACAATCATCTCAGGCTCACACAAATAATCATGGATTTGTATACCATACATTCTAAATTACTAATGATGCATAACATAATATTTAATATTATAATTAATAAAAGAATTTATTACTAAATTTGCCCTAATATTTAATATTATAATTAATAAAAGAATTTATTACTAAATTTGCCCTGTAACTTAGGAGGTTTGGCAATTTTGCATTTTAAGTTTTCGGGCTGGCAATTTAAGACTTTAATTTGGCGGGCTTCGCAAATTTTGCCCAAATTAAGCCCGAATTGCTTAATTTGGGCTCAATTTGCACGTGAATCGCACGTGAGGCCGCGAAATTGTGCAATTCGGACTAATTCTGCTGAGTTGGCATTTCTTTAGCCCAATTAGCATTTTTTTTCTACTCTCCACGTGGATTAAAACTCTGATATCTAATTGAAATCCCCAATACATACTTAGACACAAAATAATCGTCATGAATTTACAAGAGAGGCAACAACAATATCCCAATAAAGAGCAGCCCAATGATCAGCAAAGAATTTGAAGATAGCAATATCACTACTAGAATGCAAGATAGAGAATTTACCGAAATTAGGTTTCTTCACTTTCCCCTTCCAAATTATCTTCAAAGAATCACAATTCCCAGCCCTAGATTTCAAATACCTTCGTATATGATTGATTTCGCCCTCAATCACCACGATCCCCTTTGAAATCACCGCGCCGTCAATTTCATCTCAAGTAGATCGCAATGACAACTCTAAATGTCGTTGGGAATCCGGCAAACCAATACCGCCGTAGTTGCAGTGCCGCCTCCAATGAATAGTTCTCTTTGTGTTTATGCATTTGCTACTGAGTTTCTCGATCTCACAATTCGGCGCGCACAGCGCCAACACAACCAATTTTGACCTCTTTCTTTTGCCTTTTGAAATCTAAAAAAATCTCACTGTCTAGGGGAATTAAAAGGGGAATTAGGGTTCTTGTGCGATTTGGGAATTTCAATTACATATCAGAGTTTTAATCCACGTGGAGAGTAGCAAAATTGACCCGAATTGTCCAATTTCACGGCCACGTGCGATTCACGTGCAATTTGAGCCCAATTAAATAATTCGAGCTTAATTTGGCAAAATTCGCGAAGCCTGCTAAATTAAAGTTCTAAATTGCCAGCCCAAAATCTGAAAGTCTTAAATTGTTAGACCCCTAAATTACGGGGTAAATTTGGTAATAAAATCTTAATAAAATTAGGAAATAAACATATTTCTATCTTGGAGGATGGAAATGAGCAAGAAAATTGTGTCATTTCCACTTTGGGAAAGTAATCGTTATAAATATATGTAAATATTTTAATCACATATTTCTAAGATGATGTTTAATATGTATAAAAGTCAAGCACTACACATTATCACACATCATATTAATTATGATTAATTGCAACAATCACACCAAATTATGAGCAATATTGTATATAAATTATCAATTTTTTTTATGCCATCAATATATATAAATTATATGATCATATTGTAATACTCCATTTTTTAGAATAGTTATTTTTACTAAAACAACATAATTTTTTAAATTTATAAAAATCTTCGTACAGATTCATTCTTTTTTTTTACAAGAAAGCAACATAATCAAACTTTGTAAAAAACATACTAGAGTTTTAAAATGGTTTAAAGCATCCCAAAAAAATTAAGTCGTTTGAGTACAATTTTCGTCAAAAAAAATTAGAAACAAAAATCTTCTTAATATGAATACTTCAGAAAAGAAAATAATCTTAAAACCAAATTCCAAGGCGATCACCACCAATCATGCTTTACTGCTGCTACCCCTTACATCACATCTTACATTTATCTTTATCTGCAGCATAAGGTAAATACTATAAGCAAAAATTTAGCAAGTACATCGTCTAATCTCACAAATATATTTTCTTTGCAACTTTAGAAAAATGCTAGAAATTAGCTAATAGGACAATATAAATTCTTTTATACATGAAAATAATATATTGTGGGCCAAATTATGTTACCAATGCGCACAACTCCGAAGAACCTGGGGTAGCTAGCCGCCGAATTCAAATGAAGCAACTCAATACTTATAGGACGATCTCAGAGCCCTTAAATTCTTCTAGTAAGTGATCTCGGTGCCCGGTCCTAGTCTCTCAAAAAAACTATAAATATATACTTTCTCAAAAAATATATTTTTCTCACTTTACATCACTTAACAAATCACCACCTTATATCCATTAGGAAACATAAATAAAACTCACAAAGCACATAATTTAGCAACTCATTAAAGCATATTAAAAAAAATGTAAATAAGCATTCATGTAATTTTGTATCAACATTAAACAGATAAAACAAAACTATTCATAATGCAGGTGAAAGATGTAATTACCTACAGTTTTTAAAACTCACAATACCTCAAAATTCTTAACCATGTACTAGACTTTCTCAACATAATCTAAAAGGGTGAAAACATGAATAAAATGTTATTAAAATTTAACCATCTAATAGTAGTATTTATACTAATTTATACTATTTCCTTACAGTTTTAAGCTTCCGTAAAGATATATATATATATATATATATATATATATATATATATATATATATAGCAATTAATAAACATTGCCTTCTTAAATCCTAACATATATAATTAATTAATTACGATGTAATCAAATAAAAAAAACATAATAATAACAATTATGTCATCAGGATAGATAAGACGTTTAATTCTTTAACTTTTATCTTAATATTGAAAGACTCTTTATCATTAATTTAATTGTTCATTTCCAAAACAAATTATGGAAATTGTAAAGCAAACCTGCATGGTCAAACTTAATCAACAACTATTCAATTTTGCATATATTTTTAATATACTCACATGAGATTCCTAACTAAACAATTAATTAACAAAAAAAATGGTTTTGTCCTAACAATCAATTATTTATTAGCCACACAAAAACTGTATCTCCAAATTGTAAAGATACATTAATTAACCAAAAGAATTAATCAACTGAGTAATAATGATTTACGGGAGCCTCATCGTAATATATATATATATATATATATATATATATATATATATATATATATATTTAAAATGATTTCTTCATCTGAAGTTAACCTTCTAACCTTAATCAATATCTACTTTATAACCAACATCTCGGTTTCTCTAAATATAGAGTTATCTCCTAGGGAAACACTAATAACCAATTGAATACAATATGATTTTAAAAAAAAAATATATATTTATTTGCCCATAAAAATATTTATATCAAACTTAATCTTACTTTGTATTGTCTCTCTTTTATTTTTATTCCTAAACAATAATAGGGTCAACCACTAATCATACAAGCCATTCACAAAAATCATCACACAACAGATTTTACCAATAATTATACAAACTCTAATTAATTATGCCTCAAACTCCTAATTTTGTCTTACTGCAATTAACATTTAATAATAATTCACATTATGAACATAATTCATCATTACTTGTAGTTGTGAGAAATTAATTCGCACAACGCTGCCATCGTTCTTCGTTCTTAACTTCTCTTTGATATATGCATATGTTCTCTATTTTTCTTTTCTAAAGATTGTGGTTCCCTCTTACTTTCTCACCATTTTCTATTTCACGTTTCTTTATTGTCATCTCTATTTATAGGTTTAACCCCAAACTTATCTTCTAAGGTTTGGACTCCCCCATCTTTTTGGAGTTTAAAATAACTTGGATTCTTATTTCTCAACTACATACCTAACTTTATCTCAATTTAAATTTTAAAATCCTAACGTAATATGATTCTAAATCTACTATTTATTTAAGAGCTCCAAACACATAAGGGGCCATATAATAATTATCACGTAATTAATTTTGCTTATAATTTATATCATGATGAATGAATAAGAAGTCTATTATTCATAATAATTTAGAAATTCGGGATATTATATTGTATGAATTTGATATTTAAACCACCAAACTAATTTTTCGGTCACTTTTCGTCGGATTTTAATACGTGACTTGTGCGTGATGTCAAGTTAATTAACAATCACACCAAACTATTGGCAATTTTATACATAAACTACTAGACTTTATTTTTGCACCGATATATATAATAAGTGTTTTGCACTTAAACCATCAAACTCATTTTTCGCTAATTTTTAATCGGATTTTTACACGTGACATATTTTTTAGCTTTTTTTTTGTCAAAACAATTGAATAATTGTATTCTTACAACATACTTAGGGAATTTCGCTTTTAGATTAGTGTTGAAGAAGAGAGGCAAAATTTTCACTTTCATTGTTGTCAAATCGCAAAACTAGCAAACCTAGTAATTTATTGTTGCTAATCCTCTCACGGGAAACCTCATTGATTATGCAATTTGAAATTTCAGCTTGGTATGGTGAGGCATATTCGAGGAAAATATGATCAATTGCTTGAATATTGTATGTTCTCCTTATTTTTTGTGAGATTTATGAACATTGTTTCACCATCATTATGAGTTGCTCTAGTAAAAATTCGGTGGAATTTATGATCCGATGCCCCACACAAATTCGATAAAAAATAGTTGGAAAAATGAGTTTGATGATTTAAGTGTCAAACCTGTATAGTTTCTATATTTATGTATATATAATAATAGAACTACAACAAAAAAATAGCAAGTACATTTTTCCTACCCAAATAACCTTTCCTTTTTTAAAATGTTGACTTTATAACAAAAGATGATTGGATTTTAGTGAATTAACTCTTAAATTATTTTAACTTTTTAGTTCCAAGATTAATTAATGAAAAGGATTTTATTTCAAATTATTGATAATATAATTTTCAAAGTTAATTTTAAAAGTCTAATTGCTTACTGTTGTAAAATATCAAACCATAAACTCGTTGTCTTACATGGATAAAAATATAAATATAACAAAGAATGAATAAGATAGATAAATAGAAGTCAAAGTAAAATGTAGTATTTTTCATTCATCAACCACTTTTACATTTTATTGAGTACAATATATATATATATATACAAGAGTATGGACTCCAAAGATCAAAGTATATGAAGGGTTATAGAGAGTCATGTCCATTTATATAAGAATTTATAACACTTCCCTTTAGACATTACAACTTGATGTATATGTTTCATTAAAATCTCGCTAGAAAAATTCATATTATCACTAAAAGTATTGAATAATCTTGTCACTTTTTTGGAGTTCATATAGGTAAAAAAAATTTAGGAGCTATGTGTTTTGTTAAGTTTTCTTTGATATATTTGTTACTCATTAGTGCAACACAAGCTACATTTCTCGTAAAAGACACAAGCTACATTTCTCGTAAAAGACAGTGAGGGATATATCATCTTTAGAAATAACATTTGACTTAATAATTTCTGAATGGTTGAAATCTAAGGTGGTAATCATAGTTTACCTTTTCAATATTGTAGTACCACTACACAAAAAAAAAAAAAAAAAACCAATCTGGGATCTAGAATTATGGGGATCAAATATATAACCAACATTCAAGTAACCCATCAAATACTTAATTTGATTTATATTCTAAAGTAAACCAAGTTCTCGTGAACTTTAAAGATTCTAAATATTTTGTTTAATGTTATTCCAATATCTACTCGTCGAAGAAACACTAAACCTTACTAGTAAATTTACCGCAAATGCAATATTAGGATCTAATGTAATCTACAAGATAAAATAATACGTCAATTGCACTTAAGTAAAGAACTTCAGATCCTAATATATCCTCAATATCGTTTTTAGATCTAAATGGGTCCACTTCAAGGGATCAGACAACCATTGATGTACTTAAGGATAAGACTTATCTTTTCAAAACATTCTTCAAGTAGGTTGAGTGGTGTATGAAACTTTCTTCAGGGAGATGCTCAATTTACGGGCTAAAACAATACTTGTTCATTTCAAATTCAATTTTTAGGTTTGAACTAGCTTCCTTAATTTCCTTATGCATTACAATAATATTTATATCATCGACATACACATAGATGATATAAAATCCATTTAAAGATTTCTTTATAAACATGCAAGGAAATAAATCTTTGTTTACATAGTCCTTCTTCAGGAGGAATTCAGTTAGTCGATTGTAACACATCCTACAAAATTGTTTTAGGCTATACAATGACCTTTGCAATTTAATATTATACATATTATGATTCTCATTGCTTCTAGTTAGGAGAATGTAACATTAATCAGGGACTTTCATATAAATATTCTTATGTAAAGATTCGTGTAGATATATAGTAACAATGTTCACTAATTACCTTACTAAAATTTTATTTTCTATTAGAGATATTAAGTAACTAAATGTCACACCATCCACAAGAGAATATATTTGATCAAAATCAATATCAGGTCTCTGTGAGAACCTTGAGCAGAGACCTTGAGCTCTTAGTCTCGTTTTGTACCTCAAGCTCTTAGTCTCACTTTGTACCTCACCACATCATTATTATTATTATTATTATTTTGCACAAATACCCATTTATATCCTACAATGATGCATCATCAGGGGTACTTATAATAGATGTAAAAAAAATTGTTAAGAGAGTCTAGCTCAACCTCAATTGCTATTTTCCATCTTACCCAATCTGAGCACTTCTATTCGGATATCAATGTCTAGATTTTGATGAGACAAACCAACTCTATAATAGGAATTAGAGTACCCTTTTTTCACATTGTTTAAGTGAAATGTAGACTAGTATTGAGTCTGTAAGTTTAAAAGATGAAGAATGGAGAATTTCAGAGAAAACCTATTTGCATCGAACAAAGTAAGAATGAAGACTCTGCAAGAAAAGCCTGAGGTAATGCAGCTGTAAGAAAAACATACAGCGTAGCTATAACCAAGAATAAGTTACAATAGTATTGCAAGATTAAGATACAACGAAGAAGATCCGAAAAGCAGCATAGTATCCAGACTTGTTGCATACTTCGAGAAGATAATGAATACAGCAACAGAGTCATTCCAAACTGTTATATAAGGAAGAAAATGCACTACGAGGAACAATAATCCAAGCAAATCAAAATAAAGCCGGTTGAAACAATGTGATGTTGCAGGTTCAGATCCAATAAAAAGAAGACATGTGGTTTGACAGACTGTAGAAAGCTGTGAGCCTCAACCATCACATTTAATGAGCTGAGAAGATAAGTTAAGGAGCATTAAATGCAAGCCATGCCCTAGGTCAGAACATCATATTTGAATGAGGAATGCCTCATTCAACGGACATTTTTTTATAAGTATATATAAAGGACGAGTAGTATTGTAACCAGTTACTGAAATTTTTCCCTTAAAGATCAAGCAAAAATCAAAGCTACACTCTCTCAAGCATTCACACAAGTTTCAGTCACTCGACTTAGTGAAGTAATCAAGCTCAAGTTCAGAAGCTAGAAGTTACAAAAGATTACTTCACTGCACCAGTTGAAGAAACAAAACATATACTTTTATTTGCTATGTGCTAGGTTGTTTTAGAGTATCGTCAGTTGATAGGATTTTATCATTACTGATTATTTATAGTTCTCTAGGAAAAGATAATTACCCTATATGGGTGTTTAGAAATCTTTTGTGGGTTTGCCTTTAGAACTTGCAGCAACTGTGTGTAGGCTGAGTTCTAGTAGCTGATAACTTGTTAGGTTAATAAATTAATAGGTTGTATCCTGTAAATCAATCTTACTTAAAGAAATTCATACTCGGAAAAATAGTAGAGTGGACGTAAAAGGATTACACCACCTTCGAACCACTATAAGACCTTAAGTGCCTTTAATCATTTTATATATGTTGTGTGCTACATCTTTTATCAAGTTATTATATTTGAGAAAACAAACCATCTGTCTAAGTATTATTTCGCTGCAAGAGCTCTTGGATACAGCAGACAATACTACTTTATAGTGTTGTAGGCTAGTCACCTGCTATCCTGTAGTTTGAAAGATTTTTTAAAAATTGACAAAGGTTCATTCCTCTTAAACCTCCGAGACCACTTGCGACCAACAAGTGGTATTAGAGCAAGTTGGGTTAAAAACCAATTTATCTGGTTACCTACCCAGATCCAACTTTGTGATCGTTGTTTTCTCTGTATTTTTCTAAAAACCTCATTCTCTTAACATATCATAGATACCTCCAATCATAAACTTTCAATGTTTTCAATAGAAGAATATGACGACTGGAAGATAAGAATACAGACACATCTTTCTGTTATGAACGACGAGATGTGGATAGTAATCACCAAAGGTTTAATCATTCATGTTTGGATTTCAGTGTATAGATTTTGATGAGACAAACCACATATGTAATAGGAAGTTTGAGTACCCCATTTTTCACATTGCTTAAGTGAAACATAGACTAGGATTGAGTCTTTAGTTGTAAATTTTGGAAGATGGAGGAGCTCAATGAGACAATGCTGCATCAAAGAAAATATAAGTTTTAAAGCGCTGCAAGAATTATATGCAATAATGCAGCAAGTAAGAAAAAACGACAAGTAGCACCACTGCACGAAGTGGTTACATCAATGCTGCAAGAATGAAATATAGAAGTGTTGTATGGGAAGTGCTGTAAGTTTATTAAAGCTACATCAACACTGTACAGAAGGAGTAGCTGTAAGAAGGATAAGGATACAGAGCAGAGACCATAACTTGCTGCATACTCCATAAACCTCGTCCACAATGAATAAAACTAACATTCTGCAATATGATAAAGTATGAATGTAGTATGAGGAACGAACAACAAAGCAAGTATAATTAGAGTCATTCAAGAGAAAATCAAAATTACAGACACAGAGCCAATGCAAAGACGACACGTGGCCTGATGGACTGTAGAAAGTTGCGAGCTGCAACCACCGCATTAAATGCTCTGTGAAGAAAAGTTAAGGCGCATTAAATATGAGCCATGCCTTTGATAAGTACATATTTCAAATGAGAGATATCTCATTCAACGGATATCTTTCTACATCTATAAATAGAGGTCGAGCAACACTGAAGAAAGTTACTGATCAACTGACTATCTGAACAACTGATATATTCAAAGCATTCAAAGCTATACTCTCTCAAGTTTTCTTACAGTTATCAGTCACTCGACCTTAATGAAGTGAACAAGTTCAAGCTGATAGATCCAAGAAAGGATTCAAAAGCTCACTTCACCGTACCAATTTAAGAACCATTTTATATACTCTAACCTTTTTGTTGTGTGCTTAGGTTGTTTTAGGTGTCGAACAATTAATAGAATTTATCCTTACTGTTTGTATAAGTTGTCCAGGTGATAAGCAATTTCCCTGTGTGGGAGTTTGAAATCCTGTGTGGGTTTGCCTTTAAAACTTGCAGTTGATGTGTGTACGCTGGGTTCTAGTAGGTATCAACTTGTTAGGTTGATAGATTGTTAGGAGAGTCCTATAAATCAATCTTGCTTAACAAAGTTCCTACTCGAGGTAGCAGTAGAATGGATGTGGAAGGATTACACCACCTTCGAACCACTCTAAGCCATAAGTGTTTTTATTATTTTATATATCTGTGCTGCATTCTATATATCTAATCTGTCATAAGCATAAAAATATCTTAAAAGAAAAGAACATATTTGAGAAAATCAACCTTGTGTCATAAACATATTTTCCACTGCATATAAAAATTCTAAGTTACAGCGTGCAGCACTGCATACTAGTACTGTAAGTAGTAACTGCTGGTGCTGCAAGTTTAAGTAACTTGCAGAATAGTAAGTTTGAAAAGAATTTCAAAAAATTACCAAGGTTCATTCACCCCCCTCTGAACCTTGGACACCACTTGGCACCAACAAGTGGTATTAGAGCAAGTTGGGTTAAAAGCCAACTTATCTGGTCACCTACCTAGATCCACCTTAGACTCGCTGTTTTTCTCTACATCCTTGAAAATCTCATTCTTACAGCATATTATGGATTCCTCTAATCACCAATTACCCATATTTTTCATAGAAGAATACAATGATTGGAAAATCAGAATATAGACACATCTTTCATCAATGAATAATGAAATGCGGACGGTCATTACAGAAGGACCGATTATCCCCACGAAGATGAATCCCATGCTTGGAACTCCACCACCTAACTTCCTGATCAAGCCAAGATAGGAATGGAATAATAAAGACAGGAAAAGAGCCAACTTGGACAATGTGGCCAAAAATGCTCTATTCATCACCCTGGATAAAGGCACCTTCAGTAAGGTCAAAACATGCAGAACATCCAAGGAAATTTGGGAGAAGGTAGAACAAATATGTGAGGGCACAGAACTCATCAAGGATAACAAGATCTCCAACGCCACCCAACTATTCAAGCTCTTCGAGATGAAGAATTAAAAGACTCTTGAGCAACTAGATCTGAGATTCACTTCCATCATGAACGAGCTAGAAGCTCTGGCTAAGCACTATACACAGAAAGAGAAGAATATGAAAGTGTTAAGAGCCCTGCCAACAGAATGGGACAGTAAGACCACCGCTATAAGAGTGTCTATGGATTTAAAATCCATGAGCACATTTGACCTATTCTCCGACCTCAAAGCGTTTGAATACGACGTTAATAGAAGGAAAAAGAAGATGGAAGAATCAAGTTCTAAGGTTACTGCACTGAATACTAGAAACTCGAAGGATACAGCAGCTGCCAGTTGCAGCAAGAAGTCAGAGGTTGCAGTTGAGGATGCTGAAGAACATATGGCTCTTCTTCTAAAGAAATTTAGAAGATTCATGAAGAGCAACAACAACAACAACAATATCAACAAGAGGAATGACTTCAGAAGAAGTTATCCACCACCACAGGTATCTTCCTCTCCGCAATCAAATTCAAACAATCTTGACTTATATTATAACTACAGGAAACCTGGACACTATGCAAGAAGTTGTCCATATCCAACCATACATAAGTACCCAGAAGGAGAGAGAGAACAAAGAAGAGAGAAAAGAAAAGATGATAGGCACAAGCTTAGATCTCTCATTGGAGAGATGGAAAAGGCCAAGGATACAGTAGTCTCAAATGAGATGCTGAAAGCTGCTGAATCTTCTGACAACGACACTAAAACCTCATCCTCAAACGAAGAAGCTCTAATTTACCTGATGGCAAGAGATTGTGATGACAGCGAAGAAGATGAGATAACATACCAATCGCTGTCCATATCTGACAAAGAGGAGTTGAATACGATCCACTCTCTCAAGAGGATCATGAGTGATTTCAAGCAGATAAACTCAATCCATGAGGAGCTAAAGGTTGAGAATGAGAAACCTTAGAATTGAAAATGAGATCCTCAGAAGCAAAAACATTGATATTGCAAAGATACTAGTAGCATGAGTCTGATAGCTCAAAATGCAGCAAGTTTCAGAAGGAGGTCTCAAGGCTCAATCTGCTGGTCACCAAGCTAGAAGCTGAGAAGGAGAACTTGCAATCCATAATAAGTATATTCAGTAAATCTTCTAAGAACGCAAGAGAGTGCCTGAATCAAACAAGGAGTCTGTTTGAGAAGATTGGTCTAGGATAATACACCCACACCTCTTAGAATACAACAAGTTCATCCAAGGCTGTAGTATTTGTCCAAGCTGAAACTTCAATGGAGAATGAGTTACCCTATAACTCTGAAAAGATCTTGAACAAGCCAACGCTGATGAACAAGGGAAATAATCCCCTGTGCTCAACTGCAGGAAGTAAGCCTATATTTAAGAGCTGGCTGTAGCAGAAACCATCTGCTGTATACAGCAAGAAGATACAACAACCCACAAAGTTGCAGTATAAAAGACATTTCCCCACCTATACTAAGACTCTCATGTCTAAACCTAGAGGAAGACATACTCCAGGGAAGTTTGGTGGAAGACCACACTACAAAAGTGCTGGTAACACATATATAGTTTTTGCACGCACATTTAACAAGCAATTTAATAACAAGACTGCCGATAGAAGGGGACAACAAATCTTACAGCAAAATATTGACTGTTAAGAAAGTTTAGGTTCCAAAAGAAACTAACCCAAAAGGACCCTTATAGAAATGGGTACCTAAATCTGTTTAAAATTGTTACAAGTTTTAGTACCAGGTTGCAGCAGTAATATATGGTATATAGATAGTGGTTGCTCAAGGCATGTGACAGACAACAAAGAAGCCTTAAAAGACTTCCAAGAATGCAAAAGATTGAATGTCATCTCTGGAGATGATTCCAAAGGAAGCACAAAAAGCAGTAGAAGTCTAATCAAAAAGAATATAAAGATAAAAAATGTATCATATGTGAAAGGTCTCAAATACAACTTGATGAGCATCAGCCAATTCTGTGACAAAGAATACATTGTGGAGTTCAACCTCAACAAGTGCCTAATTAAGGACATCACATCAAATAAAGTTAAACTTACAGGAACAAGAAGAGGAAACATATATCTTGCAGATTTGAACTCTTCTATTCAACCACCATGCTTCATTGTGAAGAGTCCACCAGAACTGAGCTTGCTATGACATAATTAGTCACTTGAACTTCAAGACAATCAACAAGCTAGTAAGAAAAGGTCTTGTAAGAGGATTGCCAGATGTGACATACAAGAAGGAAAATGATTGTGGAGTTTGTCAGAAAGGAAAACATGTGAAAAGCTCATTCAAAGACAAGTTGCAGAAATCATCTCACAGAATTCTAGATCTTCTACATATGGACCTCTTTGGACCAGTAGAACCAGTGAGCATAAGTGGGAAAAAGTACTCACTTGTGGTAGTAGATGACTACTCCAGATACACCTGGACCATATTCCTTACTAAGAAATCAGAAACTCAGAATAAGTTGTCTGACCTCATGAAGAAGAATCAAAATGAGAAAAGCTTGAGCATTGTAAAGATCAGATCAGACAGAGGAACTAAGTTCACAAATAAGTTTATTGAGAAATTCTGTTCTGACAATGGTATTCGACATGAATACTTTGCTGCAAGAACACCTCAACAGAATGGTGTTGCTGAAAGAAGGAATAAAACCCTCAAGGAAGCAGCAAGGACAATGATAGCAGAGGTAGAGATACCCAACAGATTTTGGGTTGAAACTACCAACACTGCATGCTACACTCAGAACAGATGTCTGATCAACAAAGATTTAGATAAAACTCCATATGAAGTCTGGAATGGATATATACACCAAACATTTTCTATTTGCATATCTTTGGATGCAGGTGTTATATTCTCAACAATGGAAATGAGCATCTAAAGACCTTTGATGCAAAATCAGATAAAGGAGTATTTCTAGGATACTCTGCTGTAAGCAAAGCATTCAGAGTCTTCAACAAAAAAATCTTAGTGGTTGAAGAGTCAATTCATGTGGTGTTTGATGAACCACACTGTGACACCAAAACGTTGGAAGAACCTGTTGAAGGAGCAACCCCTATGAAAAAGAATGATGTTCCTTACATTGACGGAGTTCTACCTCCACCTGAAGACAAAGAAGAAGAATCCGCACCTCTGGATACAGCAACATACAACAACCCTCTATCATATACCAATATGAGGAGCAACCTAGACCTATGTATACCTTTGAGCCAGATAGAACATGGCTAAAAAATCATCCTAGAGATCTTATTATTGGAGATCCAACTATAGAAGTAAGAACAAGAAGGTCTATTCCTTATGAAGCAATGTTTCAATACTTCATATCACAAACAGAGCCAAAGAATATTGAAGAAGCTCTGCAAGACAGCAACTGGGTTCAAGCCATCCAAGAAGAGCTAAATGGATTTGAAATAAATCAAGTTTGGCAAACAGTTGCAAGACCAACTCATCATGGAGTCATTGGAACAAAATGGGTGTTCAAGAACAAGTTGGATGAATTAGGTCTTGTTGTTCTTAGAAACAAAGCAAGATTACTTACAAAGGGATATTGCTAGGAAGAAGGAATTGATTTTGATGAGACATTTGCTCCAATAGCAAGGTTGGAAGCAATCAGGATTTTTCTAGCATATGCAGCTCACATGAATTTGAATGTATATCAGATGGATGTGAAGAGTTCATTCTTCAATGGTCTTCTTAAAGAGGAAGTATATGTAAAGCAACCTTCAAGTTTTGAAGATCAAGCAGAAGAGAATGTGTTTAGATTGCACAAAGCACTATATGGACTAGAACAAGCACCAAGAGCTTGGTACGACACCTTATCCCTCTATTTGCTAGAAAACGATTTTAAGAAAGGAACAGTCGACAAGACTCTGTTAAAGATACAGGATGGAGAAAACATTCTCTTAGTACAGATCTACGTGGACGATATCATCTTTGGATCCACCAAGAAAGATCTATGTGAAAAGTTCTCCAACCTGATGCAATCAAAGTTCGAGATGAGTATGATGGGAGAATTAAGTTTCTTTCTATATAGGGCTGCAAGTAAAGCAGCTGGCTGCAAGAACCTTCATCAGTCAAGTCAAGTATACAAATGAGCTTATCAAGAAGTTTGACATGGAGAGTGGTTCAGCAACATCTGTTCCCATAGCCACATCTATAAGTCTTGACAAGAATGAAGATGGAAAAGATGTAGACATCACGAAGTATAGATGCCTCATAGGATTCTTACTGTATCTTACATCAAGCAGGCCAGACATTATGTTTGCAGTAGAAGTCTGTGCAAGATTTCAAGCAGCACCAAAGTAGTCACACCTTTCAACAGTCAAAAGGATTATCAAATATCTGAAGGGAACTCAAGATGTAGGTCTATGGTACGATAATGAAGGAGGATTCAAGCTTAAAGGTTACTCTGACTCAGATTATGCAGGCTGCAAGATAGATAGAAAAAGCACCAGTGGAACTTGTCAATTTCTGGGAAATAGACTTGTTTCATAGTTTTGCAGGAAGCAAACATTTATAGCAACATATACAGAAGAAATAGAATATGTTGTAGCAGAAAGTTGTTGCACTCAAATTCTCTGGATACAGCAGCAACTAAGAGACTATGGGATTGAAGAAAAAAAGACTCCAATTCTCTGTGACAATACAAGTGTTATTGCAATTACACATAATCTAGTGTTTCACTCAAGAACAAAGCACATTGATATCAGACATCACTTTATAAGAGATCATATGAAGAAGAAAGATGTCGTGCTTGAAAAAGTTCATACGGATCTCCAGCTAGCTGATATATTCACTAAATCCCTATGTGAATCAAGGTTTTCTATGCTAAGAAACGAGTTGGGAATTCTGAAATTGTGAGTGGACAAAGAAGCTGCAGAAGCCCAAGGGAAATCTCTGTAACCTTGCGAAAAAATGTAAGAATCATGCTGCAAGTTGCGACTTCATACAGCGCTGGGCTCAAACAGCGCTGCATCCTTAATTCTTACAGCAGAAACCAAAAAAGGTGAAGGAAGCAGCAAAAGGTTACATCATTTATTTCTAGGAGTATTTAATACTCTGCAACCTCATACACAGAATGCTGCAACCTTAAAAAACTAGTAAATTAGGCGGCAAAATGCATGTCTTTCACTACATTTAATGTGTGTCTGCACGTGTCAGAATTCGAAAAGGCATAGTCAGAGCCCACATCTGTTCAGTCTTGCTTAGTTACAATTTGACCCCTCCGTCTTTTATAAGGACCGTAAGATCAATTCCCTTCTTTTAATCTCAATCGTTGATCTTACTACATGTTTCTTAAACTTCTCCTCTAATACCATAACTATATCATTCGAAATCATTTTCACCAAAGTATCAAATCAAAGAGAGAAGCTTCCAATTTTTAAAAATTCTCTAAGTGTCTCAAAACCGTCATTCTCTAAAAAAAACATGGCTGCCAGACAAATGATTGTTCTTGATGGTCGTTTGGTCAACCAGGAACATGTGTATACTTTTGGGATGTATGACAACTCTATCTGTTAGGATGTATACTATAAGCCTAACTTTTGTGTAAACATCTATTTATGATATGAGATTCTTTTATGGTCAAATGTTTGCATTTTATATATTTGTTATATATGTTATTGCAATTGTCCAATTAATTTATATTGTAGATAACATAGTGTGTGGTGCCACACAGAAGATCATGTTATCAGTTCCTTATAGATTATAAATGGTAGCTCACAGCCGAGATAATTTTGGACAAATTATCGGAATGGTTGTAGTGTAATTTGGTATTAATCTATCTTGATTATAAAATTACACTAGTACATTTTGTATGTATTGAGCAGGACCAATTGAGGTTGTTTTATTTGTACTGACTACATAAATAAAACAAGACATCTGTTATTATGGATGTGCGTCCTCTTAATCATTGTATGATAACGGGCATGTATACTCGATATATGTTTCTTTAATTTACCAATGGGTGAGATTTATTTATTAAATCAATAAGCTCGGTAAATTGGGATACAATGTTGTTTATATGGTGTGTTGTTGATTATATAATGAAACCGTGTCCTAATTATTTAGGATGATGATGTCCCCTTGAGGAACTCATAAGGATTATCATGTAAACCCTGCAGGTGGATTTATTCCGACATGATAATAAAGTTGAGTGGTACTACTCTTGGAATTAAATATTAATTAATTGAATTGTCAGTAATTCATTTAATTAATGGACATTCGATATCTTAAACACGGGGAGATAAACGCGCACATACTAAATAGGAGCCATATCTAATATGGATAAGGGACGGTAGTTCAATAATATCTTTTTAGTGGATTAAGATATTATTTGATAGGCTTGAGAAGTATATTCAGATCGAATAAAGGACTCCTAAGCCTATCAGGAGACCGATTCCTAATCCTCCTCAAGGTCCCTGTTGTAGCCTATAAATAAGCCTCAAGTCAGCCGTTTTCGACACACACAGAAATACAGATACACAGACATAAAAATCTGAGATACGTATTAGTAGAAGACGGCTGAAAATCTCGACAGCTCGTTGCCCACACAATGTTCAAGATAAAGGCGAGGAATACAGCAGAAGATCCTGAGGTCCAGGCTTCATCGATTCCTCCATCTACAGTTCTGATCTTAGAACTAATTTTTGTGCAAAATGTATGATTTGTTTTCCGCTGTGCGTTAATCATATTTGCATGGATCCCGATTCAGATAATCGTATAGGGTCGGTGATCCAACGGTTCCATCAATTGGTATCAGAGCCGTGGTTTTCTGATTCTATTCGATTGAATCGGTTAATTCTATTATGAATCGTATCTTGAAGCATGTGTATTTTAGATCGGATAATAGTAGGATGTGGGAAAAATTATGATTTTCTGCAGAAACCTTAAATCCAACTATTATGGTCTGAATGTATGTTTGTGTATGAATTAAACCCTCGGACATGTCGAGGTTGTTTTTTGAATGTATGATTGTAATAATAAAATCACGGTGGTTTGTCGTGTTAGGTTTTTATTTTCTGTACGATCTAGATTATATATAAACTCCTTCGTGGGGTATAGGATCGATGGATGTAATAAAAACAAGGATAGGGTCGCACAATCGGGCACGACCGTGCTATGGGGCACGGTCAGACCGTGCCGGTGGAAGACTGGAGCTGAACGATAGGGCACGACCGTGCTATAGAGCACGGTCAACCATGCGGCGTGTTTGAAGATTGGGCACGACCGTGCTGGAGGGCACGGTCTGACCGTGCCAGCTGAGGATCGCCACTGAAGGACAGGGCACGACCGTGCTATGGAGCACGGTCAACCGTGCGGCGTGTTTCAGATCGAGCACGACCGTGCTGAGGGGCACGGTCAGACCGTGCTAGGTCGATCCCCGTTTGACGGCAAACATTGAAGAACACAGCGATAAATCGAGGCCATAATAGTTGGAAATTTTGTTTTTCATATTTATTGCCTTATATGTGTTTTATCAAGCATGCTTGTATGTGTTTTATATGATATGCATGTTAAAATCCCTCATGTTAAATAACTAAGTGGGAGAGGGATTAATTATTTTAATAAATCTCATAGCCTTCATTACTGGTTTGTAAGTGATGTATTTGAATTTACGCGTTGGCTTTAAGTGCCTTCCTCCATATCGGATGAGTTCATTTGCGGATCACTAGATCAAACTTCCTTTATGGATGATTATAGAAAGTTGTTTAGGAGCGTGTCATCTTCTCCATCTGAAGAGGCATACTCCTAGATAATGGACTTAGTATCAAGTAATGGTGTACACTTAGATGCATTTGATAAGTATCCTCCCCATCGGAGTCACTGCTGTTATTTGCATGGCCAAAACAATACCAACTATTAATTTTATTTGTCATAAAGTTAAGTTGACAAGATAGTAAAATTAATGGGTAAAACCTCCTCTAACAAATGTTTGAATTAGTATACGTCCACACTATCGTGGCATACAAAGTTCACGGTGTATTGAGGTGTTGGTGAATTAAGATTGTGTTGTTTGAGGGAACAATACGATTTGTCAATTCAAATTATTTGACCTATGTGTTTATTTATGTGATTCTCAGGATTTTCATTATGGCTTTCAATCCTCTTGCTGTTATACTTAAAGAAAACAAACTTATTGGTCCTAATTATATTGATTGGAAACGAAACCTGGATATTGTCCTGACTGCTGAAGAGTACAAATTTGTACTCACTGAGCACTGTCCTGACATGCCTGATGAAAACTCTACTGAAGAGGAGAAAATGTTTTATAGGAAGTGGGTAAAGGCAGATGAGATGGCGCGGTGTTACATTTTGGCTTCCATGTCAAATGTACTGCAACATCAGCATCAGGCCATGCCTACTGCCTATAATATGATGCATAATCTCAAAGAACTCTTCGGACATCAGAGTCGGGCTGCCAGACAGGAGGCAATGAGAAACTTGATGATTGCCACCATGGCTGAGGGGACACCTGTGAGTGATCATGTCCTCAAGATGATGGCTCATCTGAATGAGATGGAGGTCCTTGGAGCTGAAATCGATGGGGAAACCCAGGTCGATATCGTTCTCCAAACGCTGCCTAAGAGTTTTGAGCAGTTCCGTTTAAACTACAACATGAACAAGAGGTTGTATTCATTGGCAGAACTTCTGACAGAACTCCAATCAGCAGAGGGACTGTTTCGTCAAAATTCTCAGGCTTACGTTGCTGAAAATGTTTCTGCTTCTAAACCGCAAGGCGGAAAGAAGAAGAAGAAGAAACAGAATCCTTCAGCAAAGAAGACGGCCGGACCTCAAGTGGCTAAACCACAAGGTGGTGTGAAAAAGCCAAAAGGCAAGTGCTTCCATTGCAAGCAGGCTGGACATTGGAAAACCGATTGTCCCCGTAAAAAGGAGAACAATTCAGGTACATCTTTTTCACTAGTTGTTGAAACATGTTTAGCGGTGTTATCTACCAGTACCTGGTGTGTAGATACGGGAGCCACTGATCATGTCTGTAATTCATTGCAGGGGTTCCAGGAAACCAGACGACTAAGTGATGGAGAGATTACCATATACATGGGCACCGCTGCGAAAGTGGCGGCCGTTGCAGTGGGAGATGTTTATTTATCTTTCCATAGGAATAAGACTTTGATTTTGAGAAATTGTCTTTACGTACCTTGTTTAGAAAGAATTTGATTTCAGTTTCTAAACTTTTTAAGGATGGATATTCTGTTTCTTTTGATAACAATGTTGTCGTTAAGAAGAATAGAGTTATTATCTGTTCTGGTACGTTGGTTGACAATTTATATATTCTTAATCCTATAACTCCTATGATGCAACAAAAGGAAATTAATAGCACATCTTCTAAATCTAATAAGAGAAAAGAACCTTCGAAAATGAATCAAACATATCTTTGGCATCTAAGGTTGGGTCATATTAACTTGAGGAGGATTCAAAGGTTGATAGCCGATGGACCTTTGGGTTCCTTGGAAGTGGAAAACTATCCAACCTGCGAATCCTGCTTGGAAGGAAAAATGACCAAAAGGCCTTTTAAGGCAAAGGGGTATAGAGCCAAAGAAGTGTTGGAATTGATTCATTCTGATTTATGTGGCCCTATGACTATTCAAGCAAGAGGTGGTTTCGAATATTTTGTCTCTTTTATAGACGATTATTCGAGATATGGATACATTTACTTGATGCGCCGCAAGTTTGAGTGCTTTGACAAGTTCAAAGAATACAAGGCTGATGTGGAGAAACGTCATGGTAAAAGTATCAAGACACTACGATCTGATCGTGGTGGTGAGTACCTCTTAGGAGAGTTTAGGAGTTATTTATCAGAGGCTGGGATTCAATCCCAATTGTCTGCACCGGGTACACCCCAACAGAATGGTGTGGCGGAACGAAGGAATAAGACTCTTATGGAAATGGTTAGATCGATGATGAGTTATTCAGAATTACCAAATTCGTTTTGGGGGTATGCTCTGGAAACAGCGACGTACATTCTAAACTTGGTACCTTCTAAGTCAGTACCCTCTACTCCCACAGAATTGTGGACTGGGCGCAAGCCTAGTCTGAAACACATTCGGATTTGGGGTAGTCCAGCACATGTGCTGAAGGGAGATGCTGATAAATTGGAATCTCGTACGGAAGTACACTTGTTTGTGGGCTATCCTAGAGGAACGAAAGGTGGTTTATTTTATAGTCCTAAAGATCAGAAGGTCATTGTTAGCACGAATGCCCGATTTTTAGAAGAGGACTATATAATGAACCACAAGCCCATGAGTAAAATTGTTCTGGGGGAAATAAGAGGGGATAATTCGGATATACCGACGGTACAAGATGAGATACCACAAGTGACTGCACCGCGTGTCACTAATGATACACAAATACCGATAGTGCCTCGTCGTAGTGGGAGGGTTGTTAGACAACCTGATAGATTCATGTTTTTGGGAGAGTTTTCACACTTGGTCCCTGGACAACATGAAATAAATCCCTGGACTTATGACGAAGCACTCCAAGATAAAGATGCGATATCTTGGAAAAAGGCAATGCTCTCTGAGATAGAATCTATGGATTCTAATCAAGTCTGGGAGCTTGTAGAACCACCAAATGGTGTAAGAGCCATTGGATGTAAATGGGTCTACAAAAGAAAAAGAGGATCAGACGGAAAGGTAGAGACCTTTAAAGCAAGGCTTGTTGCGAAAGGGTATACTCAAAAAGAAGGGATCGATTATGAGGAAACCTTTACGCCGGTAGCCATGCTGAAGTCTATCCGGATTCTTTTGTCTATTGCTGCTCATATGGATTATGAGGTTTGGCAGATGGATGTCAAGACAGCTTTCCTTAATGGAAGTCTTGAAGAAAACATCTATATGAAGCAACCAGATGGATTCATTGAGAAAGGCAAAAGGCATCTTGTGTGTAAGCTTAATCGGTCTATTTATGGACTGAAACAAGCTTCGAGATCTTGAAACATCCGTTTTGATGAAGTAATCCAATCTTATGGATTTATTCAATGTCCGGATGAATCTTGTGTATATAAGAAGAGTGACGGAAACGTGGTGGTATTTCTTGTACTATACGTAGATGACATCTTGTTAATTGGAAACAATGTCAAGGTGTTGTCAGACGTAAGGGTATGGCTGTCCAAGCAGTTTGCTATGAAGGACTTAGGAGAAGCAGGACATATTCTTGGGATCAAAGTTATAAGGGATCGCAAGAAAAGGATGTTATGCTTATCTCAAGCTTCATACATTGACACTATCCTAGCTCGTTTTAGCATGCAAAACTCCAAGAAAGGTTTTCTACCTTTTAGACATGGAGTGCCTTTATCTAAGGAAATGTGTCCTAAGACACCAAAGGAGATAAAGGAAATGAAAGCAGTTCCTTATGCTTCGGCTGTAGGAAGCTTGATGTATGCGATGCTATATACGAGACCGGATATCTGCTTTGCCGTGGGCATGGTTAGTAGATATCAAAGTAACCCAGGACAAGGTCATTGGACTGCCGTAAAGCATATTCTAAAGTACCTGAAAAGGACTAGAGATTATATGCTAGTTTACCAGGCAAATGATTTATTACCTGTGGGTTACACGGATTCGGATTTCCAGTCGGATAGGGACAACAGTAAATCAACCTCGGGGTATGTGTTTACCTTGGGAGGTGGAGCCATAGTATGGAGAAGTGTGAAGCAGAAATGCGTTTCGGACTCCACCATGGAAGCTGAATATGTGGCGGCCTCTGAGGCAGCCAAAGAAGCTGTATGGCTCAGAAACTTCTTGATAGACTTAGAAGTGATTCCTAGTTTCCCAAAGCTATCACAATCTATTGTGATAACAGTGGTGCAGTAGCAAACTCGAAGGAACCACGAGCCCATAAGGCAAGTAAACACATTGAGCGCAAGTACCACCTGATACGAGATATCGTAAAGCGAGGGGAAGTTGTTGTCGCCAAGATTGCATCAGCCGATAACCTAGCAGATCCTTTCACAAAGGCCCTTCCGGTGAAAGCCTTCGATGAGCATGTTGATGGGATGGGAATCAGATGCATGGCAGCATATATGACAACATAGTCTTTTAGTATAAGTGGGAGATTGTTAGAATGTATACTATAAGCCTAGCTTTTGTGTAAACATCTATTTATGATATGAGAATCTTTTATGGTCAAATGTTTGCATTTTATATATTTGTTATATATGTTATTGCAATTGTCCAATTAATTTATATTGTAGATAACATGGTGTGTGGTGCCACACAGAAGATCATGTTATCAGTTCCTTATAGATTATAAATGGTAGCTCACAGCCGAGATAATTTTGGACAAATTATCAAAATGGTTGTAGTGTAATTTGGTATTAATCTATCTTGATTATAAAATTACACTAGTACATTTTGTATGTATTGAGCAGGACCAATTGAGGTTGTTTTATTTGTACTGACTACATAAATAAAACAAGACCTCTGTAATTATGGATGTGCGTCCTCTTAATCATTGTATGATAACGGGCATGTATACTCGATATATGTTTCTTTAATTTACCAATGGGTGAGATTTATTTATTAAATCAATAAGCTCGGTAAATTGGGATACAATGTTGTTTATATGGTGTGTTGTTGATTATATAATGAAACCGTGTCCTAATTATTTAGGATGATGATGTCCCCTTGAGGAACTCATAAGGATTATCATGTAAACCCTGCAGGTGGATTTATTCCGACATGATAATAAAGTTGAGTGGTACTACTCTTGGAATTAAATATTAATTAATTGAATTGTCAGTAATTCATTTAATTAATGGACATTCGATATCTTAAACACGGGGAGATAAACGCGCACATACTAAATAGGAGCCATATCTAATATGGATAAGGGACGGTAGTTCAATAATATCTTTTTAGTGGATTAAGATATTATTTGATAGGCTTGAGAAGTATATTCAGATCGAATAAAGGACTCCTAAGCCTATCAGGAGACCGATTCCTAATTCTCCTCAAGGTTCCTGTTGTAGCCTATAAATAAGCCTCAAGTCAGCCGTTTTCGACACACACAGAAATACAGATACACAGACATAAAAATCTGAGATACATATTAGTAGAAGACGGCTGAAAATCTCGACAGCTCGTTGCCCACACAACGTTCGAGATAAAGACGAGGAATACAGCAGAAGATCGTGAGGTCCAGGCTTCATCGATTCCTCCATCTACAGTTCTGATCTTAGAACTAATTTCGGTGCAAAATGTATGATTCGTTTTCCACTGCGCGTTAATCATATTTGCATGGATCCCGATTCAGATAATCGTATAGGGTCAGCAATCCGACGGTTCCTTCACTATCATACGTTGGATCTTCGATGCCATACAGAGGACCTAGATTCTAGGGCTCCTCATTAAAGTTTATACCGGATTCTCCATGGAATTGATTCAGCGATTCTACGCCCTTGCTAAGAGGTCTGAGAAGAGGAGAGACTGCATCCTGTTCAGGATGGATGCAGATGATGAGAAAAGATCACTGTCTGTCAGTGACATCACGGCCATCTTCAGCATTTCTTTAAAAAGGTTGTCTCTAAGCCAACTTTTAAACTATGGCGAAGAGATCTCTCAAGGCCCTTCAGAGTAAGAAATGTCGAGGCTGATATAAAGAGAAGCACCCCGAAGAAACTCTTCAAGCCGGAGTTTGAGTTTCTTCATGATATCTGTGCATACTCCATTGAAGACAAGACTGGGAGTTATGACAAGCGCACAAACCTCCACTTTCGGATCATGTCTGCCATCATGGCTGGAGAAAAGATGAATTGGGCCAGGTTCATCTTTAAACAGATATGGGAGGAGTCAGAAAAGAGCATAGTGAGTAGCTATAGCATCATCATTTGCTCAAAACTTGGCCTTTAGCTTGCTGCTCTCATCCTCATCCTCATTGGAAAGTATCTCGGGGAGAAGAAGAAGGTTAAGACCCTAAAGAAAACAGCTGGTGCTGGAATTGCACGGAAGAAAACTAAAGAAAAAAAGACTGCAACCCTAGCCTTGTAAGATAAAGTTGTAAGCAGCGGGGGTGTGAAGGAAGATGAGGAAGATGATAATCCTCTTCCCGTCATCAAGGGGACTCCAAGAAGGACAGAGCCAGAATCATCATCTTCATCCTCAGATGATGATGGGCCCCTAGCGAGGAAGAAGATCGGTAGAATTATTTTCTCGTATAGAAAAAAGAAGACTGTTGCAGCTGCTGCAAGATCTTATGTGCAGCTTTTGCGAGAAAATCCCTAACTCTCTACTGCCAGCATGATGGTAGTTGCAACAGATGTGGAGCAAATGGATGAGCCAGTTGAACAGGTCCATATAGATGCTGACTCAACTCCACTGCATGATCATGGAGCTGCTGACTCAGCCCAGCTGCAAGATATAGGGGATATTGTTCAAGATGTGCTCGATCCAACCTTTCAAGCTGCTAGAAATATTGAGCAGGAATATAGTCTTTGGAGGAGGATGAGACTGACTAAGGGGAAAACTCTATTACAATGGAAGGAGTTTCTCATCATGGAAAAGACTATCCTGAAGTGGGCCAAATCAGAAGACATTTTGGAACTCCTACAACCTGAGTATGCAGTATTTGTGCAAGAGAGATCAGGAAGAACTGCTGCTCAGGAAGCACTGGACAAGGGAAAGGGTAAAGCTGTTGCAGAATCTGAATCTGTAGAGCTGCCGATGACAGCAATAGTGGAAGATGTGCAGGTCTTTCTAGCCCCGGCTGTAGAGGCTGTAAGAAGGGGCGATGATGTTGCATTTGCTACTGAGCAAATCAACATTCTGGGAGTGGAACAGGCTGAGGAAGTCATGCTGCAACAAGCACTGCAAGCAAGCGTCAAGGAGATAAGGATGTAGCACACTCCTAGAAGAATACGGGGAGAATGAAGCTCAAGTCATAATTCTAGCTCCCCCGCATACGAGCAAGTAGTTAAGGGTCTCTCAATATTGGTGACTCTTGATCCTTTAGAAGAAGGGGAGGCTCAACTGCTTGACTATGATGATTCCCAGTTCGTACCGTTCCTAAAGCCACTGAAGATACTCAAGAGGAATCGACATCCATTATCAGAGATGTTCTTTCTGATATTGCTGAGATTGTCGATGACATGACCACGGAGGAAGTTGCAGAGACTGGACTCCCTGTACTGGAAAAGATAATAGTACAGTAAGTAGACATCCTTGAAGTAGCAGCTGAAGAAACAAGAAAGATGGATGCTGAGATTCTTGCAGTAGTCGAGCTTACAGTACTGCAAGTTGGTTAAGCTACAAGAAACCAACCAGAACTGTAAGAAGTCATTCTTGCACAGAAAGCTATCAAGGTTACAGAAGACTTCAGGTGATGTTGTTGTTGAGACAACACTCCCTAAAGGGATGAAGACCTCTGGAGGGGTGGATGTTGAGACAATACCCTCAGAGTATGCTGAAGTTGAAGTAGCTGAAGTAATCCCTGTGCAGCTAGAGACACCTCAAGAGGAGATTGATGTTGTTGCTGCTGCAAGCTTACCAGGATACACCAAGGATACAGCAGTAAAGATTACTGAGGAGGCCGAAGACGCTGAAACCACTGAATTCTTTGAACAGCTCGCTTCTCACAGAAGATCAAGATTTGGAAGGAGTAGTGGTGATGAGGATGTTGAGGAGGAAGAAGCTGGTAGAGAAGCAGATGAAGATCTCATCTCTAGCTTTTCAAGTCTCTTATCAAGCCTTAATGAGGATGTGGATGCTGAAGTAGAGTCTGAGACTCTGAAATAGGATGCAGCACAAACCCTTCAAGCTATCGTACCATTCGCTATATTTGCTTCTGTCCCCAAATAAGAAAGAGCAACTAAACTGACACCTGATAAATCTATTGACAGAGCAGCTGTTTCTATTAGATATCTGCTGCAAGCTCTTCAAGACCATGAGTCTAACATGCAGAACAACATGAGGGTCAGTGTCAAGTTCCATGTTTAAACTATGTCCGGCTTCAAGAAGGATATTGAAGCACTGTCTAGGATGATCAAGCAAACTCTTAACGATAATGCCCACAGGCTGTACATGGATAGAGTTCGAATGAAGGGAGAACTAAAGAGAGAAACTGCAAGCAGCCGCATAGAGATCAAGTTATGTAAACGATCGGTTGATGCAGCAGCAGACAGACTACAATCTCACTCCATCATGCTGGAGATGCTTCTGGATAATATCTTTGACCAATCCAGAAAAACCAGAAGCATTGATGATAGATTGGGGAACCTGGATATGATCGTAGGAAAACTGAGGGATATAATGATCAATGTCTTTCCTCAGCATGCTCAAGGATCCAGACAAGTCCCTGTCCCTGTAAGAAGACCACGTTCTACAGTGGTTCAGATTGCCCCTGCTCCACCCCCGCCTTTTGATGATGCTAAAAAGAGAGGAAGGATTTCAAGATAAATACAGGAGCTTAGAGGAGAAAGAAGAAGAAGATGAGGAAAATGATGATATCAACCTTTGAACAGGAGAAGGAGAATCATCAGCTGCTGCTAACATTCTTTCTCTGAAAAGATTGAGAAAGGATGATGAAGAAGGAGCTGGTGGTGCAGCTGCTGCAAGCAGACCGGCTGCAGGCGCTGCATACAGTGTCGCTGTAAGAAAAGATATAGCACCTCCCTCTTCTCACTACACCAAGAGAGGGAGAGAGGATCAGCAGCAGGGATAGAGAAAGAGGGTGAGCAGAGCTGAAGCTGAAAGACATTATAATGAGAAGATGGCTGCTCAAAGGGCAGAGAGAGCCAGAGCAGAGCTAGAAGAAAATGCCTAGATGCAGAGGCTTGGAGTAATTGGAGAGAGCAGACCAAAGATAATGGCGAATGTAGACAGAGCTCCCTACCATTACCCCCCTAAAGAAATTCCACGGCTCGACACAGATAACATATCTACTGAAGTGTCTGTACTGGTGGATCAGAGGCCTGAAGGAGAGAACATGGTCTGGAGCTTCAACATCTTTAAGATAATTAATTTGCCTACTGACAAGAATCTATCATTCGAGACTATCACTTTGTACAAAATATCAGAGTACCTCAGATACTTCAGATATCTTTGCAGATAAGGCTTTTTCAAAAGATTCAGTTTTGCCAATCTGCATTGAGAAGATATGAAGAGCGTGCTAGAGATGGAGAGCTAGAGATTCAAACAAGATACATCAACCTAGTGAAGCAATGCAGGATAGTGCCTTTCTGTGAGGACTTTTGGCTGAGATGGATTCAGATCCCAAAGATCAAGCAGAAGCTGGAAGAATCCTATCAGGAGTCCATTCGAGATTGGTGGAAGGGCTCGAGATAAAGAGAGAATCAAGAAAAGAGAGCTGCTGAAAGAAGACCTGAAAAATCTTCAACTAGAAGGTCCCTATTTCAGTAGCTATGTTGCATGCGTTTATCTCCAATTGTATTTTTGTTCTCTGTAAAATTTCTTTCTCCTAATAAAGAAATTTTATTTTACGCTACTGATCAAGTTCATTCCTCATGAACCTCTACATGCTTTAATCTTGCTAACTTGTGATAAGATTTAGAAAAGATACATCTCTGATAAGACAAACCACATATGTAATAGAAAGTATGAGTACCCCATTTTTCACATTATTTAAGTGAAACATAGACTAAGATTGAGTCTTTAGTTGTAGAATTTGGAAGATGAAGGAGCTCAATGAGATAATGTTGCATCAAAGAAAATATAAGTTTTAAAGCGCTGCAAGAAGTAAATACAGTAATGCAGCAAGTAAGAAAGAACGACAAGCAGCACCACTGTAAGAACTGGTTATAGAAACGCTGTAAGAATGAAATACAAAAGTGTTGTATGGGAAGTATTGCAAGTTTATCAAAGCTACAGTAGCACTGTACAGAAGGAGTAGCTGCAAGAAGGATAAGGATTCAGAGCAGAGACCATAATTTGCTGCTGCATACTCTATAAACCTCATCCACAATGAATAATGCCAACATTCTGTAATACGATGAAGTATGAATGCAGTATGAAGAACAAACAACAAAGCAAGTATAAGTAGAGCCGTTCGAGAGAAAATCAAAGTTGCAGACATAGAGCCAATGCAAAGATAACACGTGGCCTGACGGACTGCAAAAAGCTACGAGCCGCATCCACCACATTAAATGCTCTGTGAAGAAAAGTCAAAGCACATTAAATACGAGCCATGCTTTTGATAAGTACATATTTCAAATGAAAGATATCTCTTTCAACGGATATCTTTCCACATCTAAATAGAGGTCGAGCAACATTGAAGGAAGCTATTGATCAACTGACTATCTGAACAACTGAAATATTCAAAGCATTCAAAGTTATACTCTCTCGAGCTTTCTTACAGTTATCAGTCACTTGACCTTAGTGAAGTGAACAAGTTGAAGCTGATAGATCTAAGAAAGGATTCAGAAGTTCACTTCACTGCACCAGTTGAAGAACCATTTTATATACTCTAACCTTGTTGATGTGTGCTTAGATTATTTTAGGTGTCGAACAGTTGATAGGATTTATCCTTGCTGTTTGTATAAGTTGTCAGATGATAGGCCATTTCCCTATGTGGGAGTGTGAAATCTTGTGTGGGTTTGCCTTTAGAACTTGCAGTTGATGTGTGTACACTAATTTCTAGTAGGTGTCAACTTGTTAGGATAACACCACCTTCGAACTACTATAAGCTATAAGTGTTTTTATTGTTTTATATATATGTGCTGCATTCTATATATCTATCTGTCATAAGCATAAAAATATCTTAAAAGGAAAGAGCATATTTGAGAAAACCAGCCTTGTGTCAAAAACATATTTTTCGCTGCGTATAAAAACTCTAAGTTACAGTGTGTAGCACAGCATACTAGTTCAGTAAGCAGTAACTGCTAGTGCTGCAAGTTCAAGTAACTTGTAGAACAGTAAGTTTGAAAAGAATTTCGAAAAATGACCAAGGTTCATTCATCCCCCCTGAACCTCAGACACCACTTGGGACCAACAATCCCTAAAAAGGTAAACCCAATGCTTGGAAGAGAAATGGAGGAAGGTGTTCCTCCACCACCCAATTTTCTGGTCAAGCCAAGATAAGAATAGAATAATGAAGATAGGAAGAGAGCCAACCTGGACAACGTGGCTAAGAATATCATGTTTATTATTTTGGACAAAGGTACTTTCAACAAAGTTATAACTTGCAGAACGTCCAAAGACATTTGGGAAAAATTGAAGCAAATCTGTGAGGGAACTGAGTTGACAAAGGATAACAAAATCTCTAATGCTACTCGATTATTCGAACTTTTTGAGATGAAGACTGAGAAAATGTTGGAACAGTTGAATTTAAGATTCACATCAATAATGAACAAGCTTGAAGCTCTCGGAAAGCACTACATTCAAAATGAAAAGAACATGAAAGTTCTTAGAGTTATACCAGCAGTGTGGGACAGCAAGACCTCTGTCATGAGACTCTCAATGGACCTGAAGTCCATGAGCACTTTTGACATATTCTTAGATCTCAAAGTCTTCGAATATCACATCAATCAAAGAAAGAAAGAGACTGAAGAGTCAAGCTCAAAGGTTACTGTATTGACAATAAGAAACACCAAAGATATAGCCAGTGACGAAAAAAACATGATATTTCAGCGATATTTCGCCGAAATATCGCCAGAAGACAGATCCTATACAATATATGGGTGCAGTTTTTTTCAATAAAAAATGGGCAAAATATCGGTCAATTGTCAGAAAATATCATTTTGTTCTCGTTGTCGGCAAAAAGGGATAGTTTTTACTATGTGTTGCCGGTATATCACCAAAAATTGATGATATATCGGTTAAATATCATTATTGGGAGGAGGCGGAGGATGATGTCGTTTGGGAGCTGAAGGAGTAGGGGTCAGCCTTAGAACTGGAAACGAAGCGTGATTTTTTGGACCTGAATAACTTTCCGGAGGTGAAGAATTTCATGATGTGAATGGGAGTGAGAAGGAAAGGGAAAAATTCACCTTAAGAAAGAGAAATAGAGAAATGAGAGAATAAAAGATAAAATGTCGGGGGTTGAGAAGAAAGGAGGAAAAAGGAGGGAGGGTTAAATGCTTGGAGAAAGCCATAGCCATAAGTGACCTTCTTGGAAATTTCCTAGAGAGAGAATGAGAGTATTTATTGGAAAGGATGATATGGGTTTCTGTTTAATTTGGGTTGGTAAATTTATTTTTGTGGCCTTGCTGGGATATGCGTATTCAACCCTTTTTCTTACATAATGATTTTCTCTATGAATATGTTACCTTAGTATTTATAATTTATATTTTAAAATATACATACTTACATAATTTATATGTGTGTCTACACTTTAACAACAGATATTTTACAAAATTTATTGGTACAATTTTTAAAAACTTATATGTTGTGATATTTGAAGTTATAGAAAAAACGCTTACCAGCAGCAAAATAAGATATAGTATCAAATATAAGTAAATGACGAAATATGTTGAATGTTTCAAGCAAAAAAAAAGGATTAATCTTCCTTAAAGTTTATTGATCATCGATTATTGTATATTTCATTCATTTTCAAATAGTAAATACCTTTGTATTTAATTGAGCACTTTCACAAATTTGTCTTATAATTACATGAAATATATTAAAAAATCATGTGAGCTAAATTTACTCGTTAGTTATCTTACAACTAATTTGTATTAACTTCAATATATATTAATATTCATTATAATATTATGTAAAATGCTAGATACAGTTTTCATTATTTTTTTCAATTTCTTATTTTTTCTCTAAATTATCGATATTTCCATCGATATCGATATATCAGTCGATATATTCATCGATATATCCGTAAAATTAAGGTACCAATATATCCACAAGTACCGATATTTTTGTCTTTGGATATAGCAACCGCAAGTTGCAATAAACAAGTAGAGCTGTCTTTTGAGGATGCAGAAGAAGATATGACACTACTCCTAAAGAAGTTCAAAAGGTTCATGAAGAACAACAAAATGAGTGACTTCAGAAGAAACCAATCTTCTCCACAAGTATCATCCTATCCTCAATTGAATTCAACTATAGAAAACCCAGACATTATGCTAGAAATTATCTGTACCCCAAAGTCAATAAATACCTCGAAGGAGAAAGAGATCAGAGGGGGAAAATGAGGAGGGAAATGAGAAGGAATGACAAACAAACGCTTAGAGCACTCCTTAGAGAAATTGGCTGAAATTGAAAAAGCCAAGGATACAACAGTACCCAAGGAAGTACTAAAAGAGCAAAAGCCTCAAAAAGTGACAGTAACACCTCAACTTTAGATGAAGAGGCTCTGATTTGCCTGATGGCAACAGATTATGAAGACAGTGGAGATGATGAGGTAATCTATCAACCTCAATTCACACCAGAAGATGAAAAGTTGAACATGATCCATTCCCTTAAGCAGATCATGAGTGATTTTGAGCAGATAAACTCAACTTAGAGGAGCTGAAACATGAGAATGAGATACAGAGAGTAGAAACAAAAATATGGTAGAAATGCTATCAGCTTATGAGTTTGAAAACTCAAGATGCATTAAACTCCAAAAGGAATTATCTAGGCTCAGTCTGTTGGTCACTAAGCTAGAAGATGAGAAGAATAACCTCCAAGCAACTATAAGAATCTTCAGCAAATCACCTAAAGATGTAAGAGACTATATGTTGATGGTCAGAAGTCCGTTTGAGAAATCTGGCTTAGGATACAACGGTCAAACTTCTCATGATACAACAAATTCATCTAAAGCTATTTTGTTTGTTCAAGCTGAAACTCCAATGGCTAATGAGTTACTAAGTAGCTCTGAAAAGAATTTAGACAAATCTATAATAGTAGACAAGGACAAGAAACTCTTGTGCTCAACTATAGAAAGTAAGCATGTATATAAAAACTGGTTGCAGTAGAATTAATCTACTGTAAGTAGCAAAAAAATATAGCAACCCACCAAGTTGCAGCATAAAAGCTTATATCATACCAATACTAAGACATTGATGTCTAAACCTAAAGGAGGATACTATTGTTTGCTCGTATTCACCAAGAAACTCCTCATTTGTATTATCAATCTTTGCAGCATTCTATACTGCAACCTTAGCTAGTACAGGGAGTCCAGCAACTACCACTTCCTATATAGTTTCTTCATCAGCAATGTTATGTTCCTTATTGATTCCAAAAAGGACTCTGGTGATGATGATTGATGGTTCCCCCTCAGAAACAGAATAAGCTGATATATCTTAATCATGAGTTGGGGAATCTCCATAGACTATAAGCTTTTTCTTTTGACACCAGATATGCCTTCTCTGTACTGCAACATTGAGGTGTCTACATCCTTCTTTCCATAATGCTTGTTTGCAGAGTAACTTGCAGTATTGCCTCTTCTACCTGTTCAGTACCAAGGTGAGCTCTTTGTTCTTCCATAAATCTAATCTCATCTCTCTTTCTGACAACTTCTGTAGCATGAACCAGAGACAACTCACCTTCATCATCTCATGTTGTTGTCATGGGCTTCTCTACATTTGGCTCTTCCAAGATGACTTTTTCTTTTTCTACAAGTTCCTTCCTGAGACTTGTTAGCTTTGCTATCAGCTCGACTTCATTTTCTTTCTTCACTCTCAATATCTCCCATTCCTGAGAGATTGATTCCAACCTGTTATGTCTGATAGAATCAAAGAATTCTGGTTACAACATTAGCCATATGTCTCTTATGTTCTGCTCAGTGAAACATTTCACTCTCAATAATAAGAAATTCTATCCATTCCAGCATCTTCGTGACTTCTGATAATCTCATCTTTCTCTAAAGAATATACTTATCTTCCATTGAGCTTATAATTTCTTTAGGGGTTAGCTCCAGGAATATATCAAGATCTTCTATCTAAAGTGATTGAACAACTTCAAACTTCTCCTCAGGAGATACTGTATTCTCATTTCTGATCACAAATTGTATCTTGGCCAACTTCTTTAGTTTTGACAGTCTCTCTTTCTTTTTCCTTCTATTGGAGATGATAATATGTTAAACTATAGACTCAAGTTTAGGTTTAGTTGTAGGCTTATGTCTCCTTGGTGCTCGTTTGATGACTGGGTGTAATATTCTTGACCAAAACATACATATTATTTGGCATTCATTGCATGCATATATTCCATAATACATTTAAAACATAGCATATTGGCATTCATAAAAAATTTAGAATAATACTTGATTTGAAAATAAATAGTAGAAATCAATTAGGAATATGGAAAAGAATCAAAGAAATATAATGTATAATGGTATAATTTGTTTATTTACTTGTTAAAGCAATTATTAAAATTAAAGAAAAGAAAAGTCATCACTCTTGCCATTTGTCATCCTTTTCATCATCTCTATCTATCCCTTCTTCTCTCCAACATAAGTTAACATTCAAGATAAGAACAAGTAGAGATAAAGAAGAAAAAGAAGAAGAGAAGGAAAGAAAAAAAGAAGGGTAGCCACGAAGGTGAGACGAGAAGGAAAAGAAAAAGGAGAAAAAGAGTAAGAAAATTCTGTTCTGATTTGCTTCGTGATTTTCATATAATTCGAGTTCTATTTTGTTAAGGTATTAAACACAAACCTTGTAGAGAATTACGTCTTTTAGCTGGTTGTAAAATTTCGAAATATTTGGAGTTAAACTCGATTTGTTATGATTTTTCAAATAAAGTGTGAATCAGAAAGTTGTTCTGTCAGAAATAATTTGTCCATCTGTTTGTTGAAGCTTTTTGGTACGTTTAGAGTCTAATTTGGGAAAACCTTAAAACATAAAAGTTATAGCCCTATTTCTTAGCTGAACTCAGGAAAAAACTATGGATAATTTAGATAATTATTGAGTGAGATTTGTATCAGATTACAGAGGTTGGTTTAATGTGACCCTGTTCGAAAAACTGTTATGTATGCTGTAAGTGTAGCTTAAATTTATGCAGGTTGGGGATTGAATTAGGAAAAGTGTTAAACATGAAATTTGTAGAGCTATATGTTAAGTTTCTTCAAAATTTTACTTTGTTCAATTTGGAATTTTATACCTCAAGTTATAGGGAAAATTTTGAACATGGTTGAATATGTCGAAAGAATAAAGGTTGCTAGAATCTTGTATTATATGTATATATGAAATAAATGAAATTAAACATACATGCATTGCATTTCATTGCATAATAGAAATAGATAATAAGGGGATGATAAGTCTAAATTACATTGAATCATATAGGGTCACGGGCTATAGAACGGGAGGAGGAACCAACGTGACAAACAGATCACTTATCCTAGCCGGGTGAGTATAAACCATATATGTGATTTATACGCAATTTGATGTGATTTATATGCAATTTTTGTTATGTGGGTTATATAAAAATATGTATTTATATGAATTTATCATTGGATCAAATGATATATTGGCAAATGTATATGTGATCATATTTTCGGATGATTGATGTGTTACATTACAAATGACATAAAATTAAAAGGCCTGTGACTGTCTTTCTATGGATCTGTATACAAAGTGGATCTTCAGGTCATAATCATATTGGAGACCTACGGGTCGCAATTCATATTGGAGACCTACGGGACTATATACATAGTGGCATATTGGAAATCTCGGGACAGATCCCAACTGGAGCAGTTCATAAAATAATAAACTAGACATAGTGGCATATGCATATGTTTATGATTAATGTTAATGATTGTTATTGGCTTGTGGTTTATTTAAATTAATGGTCTATATTCACTGAGTTGCGACTCATAAAAATCGTATATTTGTTTTTTTTAAGTTGAATAACTCTTTTGACGTGGGTTGTGTATAAACATTATGCTATCAGGTCGGCCGGCTGATGCCTCGTGCAACCTTCTCCTCTCCGTCATTTTGCATTTTGGAACGCATGTATCATGTTTTGTATTTAATATGTATTACGATGGGCTTTTGGTTGTGTATTATAATCTTATATGATATTAGTCATTAAATAATATTTTTATGCTTATATGGATAAATGAAATGTCAGTATGATCTATCTACATGATGAATATTTTATTATTATATATACGTCGTATGGGGGTAGGGTGTTACACTGGGAGTCTATTTTCTTCAAAAAATGGATCCTCCTAATCCTTAGATTTCTAGTCATCTTTTCTTTTTAATTGGGAGTGTATTTTTCTTCTATTTCTCAACCTCAAAGAATTGACATTTTCCCTTCTTTTTCTTCTTCTCAACTTTGGTGTTGTTGTAGGATATTGTTACATCCTAGTTAGATGAGTTCATAGCATCGCTCGTATAACGAGTGAATGAGAGTGAGCTTTCTCTGTGAGGGCTAAGGTTACAGCGGGCTTCTTCTTCTTTGCAGTAACCTTCATAGAGTCATCTTCATCTTTCTTTAAAGACTTGACATTTTTCTTTTCTCCTAGAAATTTGCCAATGGGAATGGGCACTGCATCTATCAATTTGATGTCCATTTTACAGAGAATAGAGCATATGGTGATCCCACAACACTTCTTCGGATGGTAACTTTATTTGCTTTTTCATATATCCTTCTCAGAATGTATCTGCTTCAGTCAACCTTTTCCTTCTTCATGGTTATAGCATGATCTTGAAAATTTGATCTATGTATTTATAAAACTTCTGGTTCTTCCCTTAAAGGAGTATTCATAGATGCCATGGAGAAGTTCATATTCGGGTTTGAATACTTACTTGTCCACATTTTTATTTACTTCACTGGACACACCAGCCTTTGTGAATTTTTTCCACATCTCTTCATCAGCTTCATCGCCACATTTAAGAAGTTGTGAAGGTGATTGGATATAGATGGGGTTGATTAAGCATCTTTCGAGAATTGTAGTTTGTCTCGTAATAAATGTGTGCTTGAGAGAATTTGAACAGATAACAGGGTTTGAGAGGAGAGAAAGATGATTGCCTAAGGAGATTTGAAAAGATGATCTTCGAAAAGGGTGAAAGAGAAGTTTTATCATCATTATAGCAATCTCACAATCTACGGTTGAGATTAAAAGATCATGTATAATCTGTCAGATCTAACGACTTGAGAAAAAAATGAATGGGTCTCTTTATAATAAATGAGAACTTCAGGGTTTAAGAGGAAACAAAGATTATTGCACTTCTAAAATGATTTTCTACGGTGATGATTTTACCGCTCAAATGATTAAGATTGCAGCATCAATACGAGTTTTCTAGAGCAATAAATACTCTTAGCCATAAATGTTATATCCATCAATTGTATACTGCAACTGTTGTAACTTCGGTTTGCTGTAACTTAATAAAATACAGTGTTGATCAAACTTTTTTGTCTTTATATTTTCTTGTTGTATCCTAGCATAGATGCAACATTCTCTCTTACTTGTTGCATCTTCTTTTTGTGTGCTGTAACTTAGAGCTTGAATCTTTTATTTCATAACTTGATAATCTCAAGTTCATTCCTTAGCATGGATAACATTGATTCACATAAAGGTTTTGTGAATATATCTGCTAACTGTAAATCAGTATGCACATTTTCCAAAGTGATGTCTTTTTTCCACATAATCTCTTATAAAATAATGTCTAATATCAATATGCTTTGTTCTATAATGGAAAATAGATTTGCGAGTGATGGCAATTGCACTAGTATTATCACATAAGATAGACATCTCTATTTCTTCAATACCATAGTCTCTCAATTGTAGTTGTATCTAAAAGATCTACACATAGCAACTTTCTGCAACAACGTACTCTGTCTTTGTTGTAGATGTAGATATAGAGGTTTGCTTTTTTAGAACCATGATACTAGTCTATTCCCTAGGAATTAATAATTTCCACTCGTGTTTATTCTGTTTATTTTGTATCCAGCAAAATCTGAATTCGAATATCCTTTAAGACTAAAACCTCCTTTTTTTGGATACTATAACCCAACATCTTTAGTTCCTTTCAGGTACTTAATGATCTTTTTGACTGATGTAAGATGTGATTCATTTGGTGTAACTTGAAATCTTGCATATACTCCAACTGCAAACATAAATCTGATCAGCTTGGTATAAGATACAACAATGAGCCAATCAATCTTTTGTATTTGGTGATGTCTATATCTTTTCCACTTTTATTTTTGTCAAGACTAATAGATGTAGCCATAAGAATGCTTACTACTTGTTGGTCTTAAGTGGTCTCGGAGGTTCAGAGGGGGAATGAATGAACCTTTGTCGATTTTAGAAAATCGTTTCGGACTTACTACACTGTAAGTTACTTGAACTTACAGTACAGACTAGAACAACTTACAGCATAATGAAACAATACTTTGGCTGAAGCTTGTTTTCTCAAAAATGCTTTCTTTGAAGATTCTTTTATGTTTATCGTTAATGAAAACAAAGATGCAGCACTGAAAATATTAAAATGATTAAAGCACTTAAGGACTTATAGTGGTTCGAATGTAGTGTAATCCTTTTACATCTACTCTACTGCTTTCCCGAGCAGGAATTTCATTAAGCAAGATAGATTTACAAGACACAACTTATCAATGCATCAACCTAATAAGTTAACACCTACTAGAACTCAACTTTACACACAGTTGCTGCAAGTTCTAAAGGCAAACCCACAAAGGATTCCTAAACTTCCATAAAGGGTAATTGTCTTTCTCCTAGACTATTAAAAACAATTAGCAAGGATGAATCATTTCAATTGATGACACCTTAAAACAATCTAGCACACAACAAATAGGTTAAAGTATATATATGTTCTTTCTTCAACTGATACGGTGAAGTGATCTTCTTTATCCTCTTCGAATCTTGAAGTTGAGCTTGATTACTTAACCAGGTTGAGTGACTAAAACTTGTTCGAATGCTTGAGAGTACAGCTTAAAGATTGTTTGATCTTTTGAATACAAATGTTTCAATAACCAGTTTCAAAATTGCTCGACTTCAATTTATACTTGTAGAAAGATATCAATTGAAGGAGATATCTCTCATTTGAAATTAGGGTTCTGATCAAAGGCATGGCTCGCATTTAATGCTTCTTGACTTATCTTCTCAGCTCATTTAATGTGGTGGTTGTGACTCGCAGCTTTCTGTAACCTGTTAGGCAACGTGTCATCTTTGCATTGGTTCTGCAATTGCAACTCTGATTTTATTTCAACCGGCTCTATTATGATTTGTTTTGGTTAACGTTCCTTATACTACATTCATTCTTTCTCGTATTGCAGGTTGGATTGATTCTACAGCTGAATCTAAGGCTTTGTTGAAGTATACAACAAGTCTTAATTTTGCGTTGCATCCTGAAACTGTTTGCAACAGTTTGATCTTACTCCATTGTTGTAACTTAACTTACTGCACTGCTGTAACTTATTCTTACAGTATAGCTATAGCTATCGCTTAGTTGCAGCTTTTTTTTCTTCTTACTTCTACATTGCTCTTAACTTTTCCTACAGTTTTTTCATTCATGCTTTACTTGATACAGCAAGCCTTATCTTGAGATCCTTCATCTTTCAAAACCTTAACTTACAGACTCAACTCTAGCCTATATGTTTTCACTTAAACATTGTGAAAAATGGGATACTCTAACTTCCTATTACATAGTTGGTTTGTCTCATCAAAATTTAAACATTAATATCCCAACACTACTAATCCATTCTACATTCCAAACTTCTTGATCGGCCCATTGGTCTACTTGACTTGATTAATGAAGATTCCATTATCAAGTTGCTTAACTTCCAATCCTAGAAAGAAACTTAGTTCTTCCATCATGCTCATCTCAAACTTTTTCTATATGAGGTTTGAGAACTTTTCACGAAGATCTTTGTTGGTTGATCCAAATATGATGTCATCTACATAAATTTGTACAAGCAGAATATTGTCTCCATCTTGAATTCCTAAAATGAGTTTTGTCCACTATCCCTTTCTGAAAAACATTCTCCAATAGATATAAAGAGCAATGACATGCAACTATACTTATATAAATTCATTGATTGTAGATATGTAATTAAACTAAGTGTGATACAAGATCATCTTGAAGCAACAATGATGAAGCTTGGTGACACAACAACAATACATGTCTGATGCTCAATAGAAGACTACTTAAAGTCTATTAAAAATGTATCCAAATTTTTTTAATTAAAATGATTTCAAAATTGAAAATAATAAATTTAACAAAAAAAACATACGCAGGGTCAAAACACATATGAATACCACAAATGGTTGATCTATTAAGGAACAAGTGAGATTCGTTTTTCTAATTGTGTTGCATTATAATACAAAAGCTGATGGTGAAAGATTGAGTGTAGTAACTGAAGTCATAGAAAAGATAGAACTTGTGAAGATAAGAAATGAGAAAATAAACAATACAACAATGGTACTTGTAGGTCCCTAACAAAGTCAAAGAAGTCTAAAGGAGATGATTAGACTTTGTTCCTTTTAAAAACAAAGACCGCACGAAGAGTACATGATATATGAGGTCTATTTGTACAATAAGATATCAAGGATAAGCACAACAACTAACTTAAAGAAAGTGGGATCTTGATAGGAACATAGAGTTAAGTCGAGATTGATAAAGAGTCAACCTAAGCACTTGTGGAAAATTGAGAACCCGACTCTTCTCTTTTATCTAACAACAAATGATACAACGAACTTATGAAATCATGTAGGAGATAGAATATTTAGATGACAAAGATAAAGCTCAAGAAGTAAGTAGATACAAAGATTTGTAAAAGATAAGGCGACATATAGAGGCTCGAAGGTGGTGTAACCATTTTTACATTATCCCTTACAACTAAACAAAGTGATCAACAATTACATTATTCCCTCAATAGGATACATAATACACACATTTTTCCCAAACTTCCTAGGGAACAAATAACACAGCTTCTTCCCAACACACCTGGGGCTTCCCAATACATTTGGAGAAATACTCCTTATCACCAAGGAGGACCAATCCTATACTTCAAGGATTTATAAAGGTTTGGAATATGTAAACAATATCTCTCTTCTATTCTAACTCTCAACTCATGATGCTAAACACTTTGAAAAGTTGAGCTTTACTTTTGAATAGCTACAATAATAGGCTCGAATACTGAGTTTCATGATCTTTAAGAGAGTTAAGGATTCAGTGGTCTTTAAGAGTGAGAGTTTGAATCTATTTATAAGAGAGTTGTGATCTTGCCTTGAGAGAGAGCGAAATTAAATGTTGGACATGCTTCTTGCTTTTAGGCTTTTTCTTGTTCTTGTTGTCAACAACTTTAGTAAAGTGGCAGCTCTTCTGAGAAATGTATTGTAGCATTTAAGGTCAACAGTACTTGATTGTCACGGGACATTTATAAGATTCGACCTTATTCTTCATGTGTCTAATGTTAACTTCAATTGTTTCAACAACTTTTCTTTTGACTCTTCTACTTATCTTCAGTTCAGGTGCACTTTTGGTCAATACTAAGTTAATCTCCATCTTGACAGCTGGTAGCAGACTTTAGGAAAAATTATGTCATAGACTTTCTTTAAATATGTCTGCTTCAATGATTGATACTTCATTTAATATTATTCAGATGTCATTGAAGTCTTTTGATCATCTTCTCTTAAAATTCTTATGAAGCTCTTTTGATCTTCAACTAAGCTTGATGAAGTAAGTAGATAAAAATGCATCTTCTCTTTTTCTATCATTTGATATTTTTTTCAAGGATAATGTTTTCGATTTGTCTTTAGCTTTTCAACTTCTTGTCTACTCAATTATCTTCTAATTGTGTGAGGAGGACTTCAACAAAACTTCTTCAAGAGTCTTCTTGTTTTCTTAATATTTGATATCTTTGGAAGATATTCCTATTTAAGATATGCTCTACTGAGAATCATGTCTTCCTTTCTTCAGCATAGTTTTTGAAAAGATCCTAAGCACATCTATACAGAAACTTGATCTATACAAAGGAAGACATAAGAGAAATCTATACTTATAAAAGTAAGGTTGTGGCTCTCTAGAATTTAACACTTCAGCATTTTGAACTTTTTATATCACTGCCACATGTCATAGTCTAGAATTTTTTTTAAAAGAGAAAAAAACCTCTCTCTTCCACAATCCAACTCTCCATCTCCCTCCCTCTCTCCCAAGATTCCAACCATTTTTTAATCTCTCAATTTTCTCACCTAGCCTCTTCACCTCACCATCTAATTCCAATGAGAGATGGATCAAGAGGAGATCAATAAAGTTGTTCTAGTGTATTTGGATAAAAGGGATTTTAAGCAACCTGGCTTCATCTTTTAACAAGAGAAGTAACAGCATAGCACTGCACAAATTGATCCTCATATTGCTAAACAAATCTTATCTATGAGTGAGTTTATTGGTTATTCTAATTAATTAATGCTTTTTAAAGTGGATTGTCCTGCCAAGAAAGGCTGCAATCTTGGCTCATGGGCTTATAACTCACCGGATCATTATCAGGTCGTTGTTGCTATAGTTCACAAAGTTCTTATTAATTTTCTTTGAGATGTTATGGTATGAGCCCAGGATTATCTGTGTGATGATATAACTTTTTTGTGTCTCTCCCAAGGACAAATTAATTTATTCAATCAATTGGGAATATCTGATTTTATATCCATTTTGTGCACTTCAATGTGATCTTCAAATTGACACTCGACGACATGAATAATTTCAGTGGTTGTTACATAGTGACATTAGAGATTAATTTAAGTAAAACATTAAGGTTAATATATTGTTACAGACATTGTGTAGAAAGGAATGCCATTAGTTTCATCTTTGGATTTTGTGAGAATCGGAATGGGTGAAAATTTGGGGCAGCTCACTAGAATTGGTGGTAGAAGCCTGGAATTATTGTTGTATAAAATCAGGGTAAAATTAAAAAAAAGTAACTATAATCATGCATGGGACGGTACCAAGGGAAGTTGTACAAATCTACAAACAATATCACTTGGTATATGCACCCAAATGTAATTGCTACTGAAATGGATTAACAATTTCATTTTTCTTACAAGAATTATTAGGTTTTTTTATTAAATAAACTAGATGATAAATTAGTTCTGTTTTTAGGCCACTCAACTAGATGATGATCTAATGGATAGTTAATGTTTTAGGTCTTGATATTTTATATTCGTATTACACTTATATATGTGAAACTTCCTATCAAATCACCTTTCCCATGTGCCTAATCTGATTTTAAGTGTGAGATTTTATTACTAAATTAAGAGCAGTTAACCATTATGCTCCATGTACACGTGTCAATAGCTCAGAGGGCTCTTGATTAACAGTTGAAGAGAAACTGAAAGGAATGTCAGTGCACAAGTCAGTCTCTTTGTTATTTGCAAACTATTATTAGATCTTAATAAATATAGTCTAACAATTGTGAATACACGATGAATCTTGAAAAGATGTCAACCTTATGTAAAGTAACAACTTCGTACAATTTTTTCTTCTGCATTTGTTATTAGGCATTAGATTATTAACAGCCACTATCAATAGACTCCATTCTTTAGGAAAAGAATGGGATATCATGTATACCCAACAAATAGTCACATTTAGTTGTTGAATTTTAAATTTAAAGGAGATGAACCGACATTAGATTGCCATTAGAATCTTACAATAGTCAAAACTTAGTTGTTGATTTTTAAAAAAGACTAAAGTAGATTTTAATGTAAGTTGAGGATTCATAGTCTAGCAGATAAAATGAGAATGAGACCTTATTATCTTTTTAAAATAGCATCTAAATCCCTCAAACCACTTGGTTAACTTAATGCATACAACATCAATACCATCTTTGATTTAGTTGATATATATTATTAATCTTTATTTATATACAATTTCTAAATTGTAATTGGAGGAGCTTGAGCAGGTTCAAGTTGTTCCTTCACCAACCCACAATACATCTCTTACTCCCATGTTTATATATAATATTTTGTCAAAGATCAACCTAATTCCATATTCAAAAAAGAGAAGAGTAGCTCGAAGACAACTTCGTATTAATTCTTACCTCAAATCAAACTTAGAAAATGGTATTTTTACTTTCTTTTTCACTTCTTTAATTGAAATGTGTTTGGTATCAATTTATGTTTGACTCCTAGCTAATTGTTGCTTTCGAATTGAAATTTGGTATTTGGAAAAATTGATGTTGTTTTAGTTTGGTGAACTGCTTATATCAAGGTTGGTTAATCAAGATATTTTTTTCATCTTTTTAGGTTTTTTTATTTAACAGCTATAATTTATGTAATTTGGATTCTGTTGCATCATTAAATTAAATAATTCATGAGTTTGTGAATTAATTAACTTTATTACGAGTGATTCTTTATTGTGATGATTTAATTCTTCTAATATTTAAAGTGAATGTTTTATAAACCATTAATTTAGTTGTTACGAATTGGGAGATATTAATATTGTCATGTGAATGACAATATGAATAGAGACCATTTTTTGATAGTGATTCTTTATTTGAGAGATGATGACAGTTTGTCGGAATTTGGGTGTCTTCCTATAGTTTTTCGAGCTTACAATGATCTTGCTAAAAACAATGTTTGCTCCATTTTCAATATTTATAAGTAGATTAATCTCATTCTTAGTTTTGTTTTTAAATGTTGTAATGGATGTTGTTGTTTATTACATGATCGTTGGTTGCATTTAGCTGAAAATCATTTTTAATTATTTGATAGAAGATTATATGTTATGTAGGTATAACAGATTTCTCATATGATGTTGTTGAATGCATGTGGATGTTTACAATCTTTGAAAAGCTATGACAAACACACTTAAATCTAGATTTAGGAATTTATGTGATGAAGATTTAAATGTCTCGTTGCATCATTCAATTGATATATTTTTCTTTTTTCGTAAGTTGATATTTAATTCTTTATTCTTAAGTTCTAAATGATTGCCATGATATACATATTTGTTTTTATTGCATTATTCTCTAAGCGGCTAACTAATGACATAAATGTTAGAATGAATTACTAATGATTTAGTAGTTTTTTCTAATGTTTAATTAAAGGAAAAAATGAGTATATATCTAACGTTACACTTGGATTGAAAATTAAGAAAGATTGACTAATTTACGCTAAATATATTTATAACTAAATAAATTAAAAAATAATAACTACCAATCTTAAGTTAAAAATTTCAACTTTAAATTATCAAGATAGATGTATAATCATTAAATTTCTTAAAATAGTCTCATATAATCGTTAGGTTTTAAATTATCAAGATAAACTTACAATTATTAAATTTTTTAGAATATTCTCTTTATTATATTTATTAATTTCAATCATTAAAATCTAACTAACAATAAATTCATAGGAGAGTCACAAGTAGATAGATACCCAACATATTTGATTTCTTTTAATGTTTTCAAAGTTAAGTAACAATGACAAAATTATTTTAATAGCAATATCAATATACAGAATAAATTAATATGATACAATTGTTCCATGGTCAACAAAAGGAAATTTACATGACTAAAACATAAATTTAAAAATCAATTTAATTAATAAAGTTTTAAAAAAATATATAAATCTTAAATTAAGCCTGTGCAACGCACGGGTTATTTACTATTATTCTTCTATAGAAGAGGAGTTTTATCATCAATAAAATCAAATGTGTTTTTATAACAAATAAAATTCCTAACAATAGTAACAATGGTAAACACAATAGATGATGAATCAAAGAAAAAAAAGAATTAAAAAGAAAGAAAAAAATCCACATCTCCAGCGATGAGGAGGTAATACAATTAAAGATTTATTATGCAAATCATACATGAAGAAAGATTACTAAGAAAAGAAGATCAAACAATGAGACTAAGGGGGAGGGGGTGTATTGGTTGTGGAGTCTGTAGGATTTTTTTAGATTTTCAAATTTTGGGGGTATTCAATCCGAATTTTCAAAAGTCTTTAAAAATCTTGAGGTATTCAATACGGATTTTAAAAAATTTTAAAAATTCTTTAGTTATTCAATAGTCTATGGATTTTAATACTCTATAGATTTTCTTTGACTCTCTTCCAAAAATATAAATAGATTTCACTCTCCAAAATCTCTTCTAACAACTAGAGATTCCTACATATTCTCTCAGAGAACTCTGAAGACGAAAGGTCAGAACAAAAAAACTTTCGTTGTTCTTCTAACAAAGGTACTGCACAAAATTTTTGTTGCTCTTTGTTTTGGATTTTGTATATGGATTGGTTGAAGCTATTTGCTATTACTTTGTTGGATTATGTGTATGGATAGTTTGCTTTGAGGTTATGTGTATGGATAGTTTGATTCGAGGTTTTTGTGTGTCACCACCACCATCGACGTACACACCTCTGCAACTGCATACCAGCCGCCCCACCGCTGTCGATCTCTCCACCCACCAATGATCGATTAATATAATAATATTATCATGGGGGATCCACAACAAGATACAAAAAGGAATACATCCTATGAAGATGATGAGATTGAAGATGAGAATAATAGTGATGAATAATAATGCATTTATTTAGAACTAATGTATTTTTGATATTTTTTCTAAATAATTTGGATAACTTTTTTTATATACAAGTGCGTTCCATATACATTTGCATCAATAGTTCCAGCGCCGGAGTCTATGGAAATCTATGTAAATTAATAAAAAAAGTGTATTCCACAATTATGTCAAATCTATGAAAATCCATGTAAATCAATAAATAAAAGTCAGTCAAACTCTGCATGTAGTCTATAAATTTTCTAAATCCACAAACTTTTTAAAGTTCAAAAAAATCCAATAGAATCCCAATTAAATACACCCCTCTAAGATAGAAAAGAAGATCAAACATAAGAAGATACAATTAGTAACCAAATTAGATTTATAATCTTTTATTTCAGTATTACAATACTGTTGGTCCCAAGTGGTGTCCAAGGTTCAGAGGGGGGGTGAATGAACATTGGTCAATTTTCAGAATCTTTTAAAACAACCGTTCCGCACTGCAAGTTACTTGAGCTTGCAGCGATAGATGGTTACTGCTTGCAGTGCTGCACGCTGTAACCTGGAGTTTTATACGCAGCGGAAATAAACTTTAAAACACAAGGCTGTTTTTCTCAAGAATGGTTCTTTCAAATGTTTTATGCACAGAGATAAGAGAAATGCAGAATATAAGCGCACAGATAAATAAAGCAAATAAACACTTATGGCTTATAGTGGTTCGAAGGTGGTGTAATCCTTCTACGTCCACTCTACTGCTCCTCGTGCAAGAACTTTGTTAAGCAAGATTGATTTACAGGACTCTCCTAACAATCTATCAACTTTACAAAGAAACCACCTACTAAAGTCCAGCGTACACACAGCAACTGCAAACTTCAAAGGCTAACCCACACAGGGTTCCACACTCCCACATAGGGAAGCTGTCGAACTCTAGACAACTAAACAAACAGTAAGGATCTCTCCTATCAACTGCTTGACACCACTAAAACAACCTAAGCACACAACAACAAGGTTAAAAGGATAAAAAGGTTTTTCTTCAACTTATGCTTCGTAGTGAGCTTCTGAATCCGTAAGGAATCCTTTAGCTTGAACTTGCTTCACTTCGGTAGGTTGAGTGACTGAAACTGATCGTAGGATTGAATGCTTGAATCTTGTAAGCTTTGAATATTTTAGTAAAAGTAACAGTTTTCAGTAACCAGCTTCAGTTCTCCTCAACCTCTATTTATACTTGTAGGAGAAGATGTCCGTTGAAGGAGACATCCCTCTTTTGAATTTAAAGTAGCCTGGCCAAAGCATAGTTCACATTTAATGCGACTTGACTTTTTCTTTCGGAGCATTTAATGCGGCAGTTGCGGCTCGCAGCTTTCTGCAGCGCATCAGTCCATGTGGCATCTTCTCATTGGCTCCGTGTCTGCTACTATGACTTTTTCTTGAACGGCTCTTTTATTCTTGCTTGAATCTCCGTTCCTCGTACTGCATTTATCCTTCCTAGGATTTACAGGATATTTCGTTTGTAGTTGGCGTTGTATGACTTAACTGACTGTAAGTTTTACGCTGTATCCTAGGTCCTTGTGCAGCTGATGCTTTCTTTCAGTGCTGCTGTAACTTAGACCTGATTGCAGTATCTTCTGGCAGTGCTGTTGTAACTTCTTTCTAGCAGTACTCCTGTATCCTTTTCTTGCAGTGTTGCTATACACCGTCCTTTCTTACTTTGCTGTATAGAAGATTTAACTCATTGAACTGTTGCTGTATCTTCTTTCTACCAGCTATGCTGTATCCTTATCTTCTTGCAGCGATACTGTATCCTGCCTTCTTGCAGCGATAACTTCCTTTAAGGCTTAGATGCAGCTTTATCCTTTTTCATCCTCCATTTTAACATTTAACACAAGACTCAATTCTAGTCTATTAATTCACTTAAACAATGTGAAAAATGGGGTACTTAAAACTTCCTATTATATATTTGGTTTGTCTCATCAAAATCTAAACATCGAAAACCCAACAATTTCCCCCTTTTTGATGATGACAAAACCTTTACATTATTTCATTTATGAAGAAGTTTTATCTTACATTAACTCATATGGATTATCAGGATTACATGCTTGAACAGATTGATAAATACAATCTAATCCTGGATTCATCAGAGATGCATCATGCTATTTCTTTCATCATAAAATAATAGGAAAAACGTAAACAGCATGCATGAGTTCATAAGAATTGAACTTGGTCAGAGCAGAAAGAAAAATTTCTTCATTGATAGAGAGAAATTTTTACAACAGCAAGAGTACAACATGGATCACAAGGGGGTGTATATAAAGCTTAGTAGAACAAAGACCTTTTGCTTGGCGGTTCGTCAGATTTTCTGCCATTAAATCTTTCAAGGTCTTCCCTTCCTCTTGATCATTTCCACCAATCCCTGATGAACTCTTGATAGGACTCTTCTAGCTTGTGCATGATCACAGGAATTTGAATCCACCTGAGCCAGAAGTCCTCGCAGTATGGTACAATCAGCCCTTCCTTTACTCGGTTGATGTATAATTGTTGAATTTCAAGGCTTCCTTCCCGAGCGAGTTGTTCATATCTCTTCAATACAGTCTTACAAGTATGGTACTTGCTAAATTTGTCTTTTCTGCATAGTTCTCTGAAGTGTCTGAGGTACTCTGATCGTTTGAAAATGGTGATCGCCTCAAATGATGGATTCCTATCAAAGGGCAGTCTGATTTCCTTGAAGATATCAAATCTCCAAGCCATGTTTTCTCCTTCTAGCCTTTGATCCATCAAGAGGACACTTCAGCAGAGATATTTTCAGTATCAAGGTGAGGAATTTCTTGAGGAGGAAATTGGTAGAAGTGATCTGGAATAATTTTTCTATCACCAATTACACCGAGTCTTTGAATCCAGGCATTAGGATCTACATCTTCTTCTCTTTGGCGCCTATGACTCTCAGACTCGTCCCCGCTCATCCTCTTTCTTGAGCCTTGCTGCTGGCTATCATCCCTTCTCTTTGAATGATAGGAGGGAGGCACTACATCCTTGCTTGCAGCTCTGCTGTGTGCAGCGCCTGCAGCCGGTCTTCTCCCAACAGCTGCACCAGCACCTCCAGCTCCATCATCATCTCTTCTCCATCTCTTCGGAGAGGGGATGTCAGCAGCAGCGGATGATCCAGACCTTCTTCTCCTCCTGCTGAGAGGTTGCTGGTCATCATCTTCTTCTTCATCTTCAGCAGCCCATTTGCTCCTGTATCTATCTTCTATACCTTCCCCCTTTTTGGCATCATCAAATGCCGAGGGCTGAGCAGGGGCAGCTGGGACCACCCTTGAACGAGGGCGACGTGTCGGTTCGGGAGCGGGCTCTGGAGCATCAACATGCTGAGGGAAAGCTCGAACCATGATGTCCCTTAGTTCTCCCACAATTAGCTCCAGGTTCCCCAAATGGTCGTCCACATTTTTGGTTCTCTGAGATTGATTAAATACGTGATCCAGAAATGTTTCCAGGACTTGGGAGTGAGAGTTGAGTCTGGTTGAAGCATTTTCAGCATGCTGCTTGCATTGCCTGATCTCCTGGCGCGTTAGTGCAGCATCGACTTTCAACTCCTTCTTCAGCCTGACCCGATCGAAGTACAGCCTGTTTGCATAGTCAGCGAGATTCGACTTAATCATGTCAGGCAGCACTTCGAGGTCCTTCTTGAAACCTATCATAGTTTCAGCATGAAATTGGACAGTGACCCTGAGACTGTTGCGCATGGTAGACTCATGCTCTTGGAGAGCATGCAGCAGATGTCTAACAGCAGCTTCAACTCGGTTGATTGATTCATCAGGGGTCAGTCCCGAATTCCTTCTCGTCGAGGCAGCAGTGGATGCAGCAAATGGAATAACAACTTGACATACTGGTGCTGCATCCTGCCTCGGAACTTCAGTAGCAACCTCATCCTCATGGTTGCTGGTTTGAGAGCTTGTAGAGCTTGAGGATGGGTGCTCTTCTTCTTCCTCATCTGTCTCATCTTCGCCGGATGAGATTTGAACAGGATCTGCTCCGTCAGATTTTGGCCCATGAACAGCTATGTTGCGTTCCTTTATCATCCTTGCAAAGTCGGCATGAGAAACCTCAACTTCCATAGTAGCCTCTGCTGTTGTAACCTTGGAAGGTTCTTGATAGCATGCAGCAGCTGCAGCATCAACCTCCTCTCAAGGTGTCTCTAGCTGTACTGGGGTTACCTCAGCTTCAACTTCAATATCCTCAGTGGGTACTGTCTGAACAGCCTCTCCACCTGAGGTCTTCTCACTCCCAAGGAGTGTTGTCTGAACAACATCCTCCACAGAGGTCTTCTCTACGGACCCCGTCTCCTTGGCCGGTCCTGTAACTTTGACAGCGTCTGTTGCAAGAATAGGTTCTTGTAGCTCTGCTTGGTTTCCTGCAGCGTTCACAGCTTTCAGCATTGTATGCTCCACTGCTACAAGAATCTCAGCTTCCACCCTGTTTGGCTCTTCAGCTGCAACATCTTGAAGGGTGGTCGCCTGCTACACTGCTGTCGCATCCAGTGCAGGGAGTACCGTCTCTGCAACTTCCTCCGTATATGCTTCATCGGCAATCTCAAAGATGTCTAAGATGACATCCCTGATTATGGCAGTTGGTTCCCCCTCAAAATCTGCATGAGCAGCATCTTCAACTTCATGAATTGGGGAATCGCCATAGTCCAGTAGTTGTGCTTCCTCCTCCTCCAAGCGATCCAGCATGACAATGTTAGAGAGGCCCTCAACTACTTGCTCATATGCAGGGGAGTTCATCTGATGCAATTTGAACTTCCTTCTCCCCGCATCCTCTTTGGAGTGTGCTGCATCCTGGTTTCCTTCATGCTTTGTTGCAGCGCCTGTTGCAGCATAGCTTCTTCAGCTTGCTCCACTCCCAAGGTGTCGATTTGCTCTTGAGTAAACGCGATGTCATCGCCCCTTCTTACAGCCTCCGTAGCCGGGGTAAGGAAGACCTGCGCATCTTCCACTGCTGCTCTCATCGGCAGCTCTGCAGAGTCGGATTCTGCAAGAGCTTTACCCTTTTCCTTGTCCTGGGCTCCCTGTGCAGCACTGCATCCTTCGAGCTCTTAAACTCTTGCAGCAAAGTCAGGTTGCAGGAGTGCCAGAATGTCTTCTGGTTTGGCCCACTCCAGGACAGCTTGCTCGACTGTCAGGAAATCCTTCCACTTCAATAGGATTTCCCCCTTAGCCAGCCTCATCTCTCTCCAGAGAGAGTACTCCACAGCCATATTTCTAGCCGCTGGAAGGGTAGGATCGAGCACTGAAGCTTCTATTTGTAGACGAGCTTCTTCTTCAGTTGGCTCGACCCGGTGCTGATATGGCTCCTGAAGCCGATGTGACTCATTCGCAAGGTCAATTACAACCATAGAAGGTGTAGAGAGTTGGGAATAAGGAGAGCCTTCTTTATCCCTGGGCTGATGTGACACATCCACAACAGCAGCAGCAGCCTTCTTGCTGCGTGGAGCCCTTCTCACCAAGGGTGCGTCATCATCTGGGGAAGAGGATTCAAGTTCAGGTATAGCCTTCCCTGAACTCCTCTTGATAACAGGAAGAGGACTCGAAGCGTCCTCTTCTTCGGCTTCCTCCCCGCTGCCTGCAGCTTCATCTTGCAGAGCAAGAGTTGCATTCTTTTTGTCTTTGGTTTTCTTCCTCGCAACTCTTGCTCCTGCAGCCTTTGGCTGGGTCTTGCCCTTCTTTTTCTCCCCGAGATACTTCCCGATGTGAATGGGGATGGGTGCTGCAAGTTGAAGGCCAAGCTTGCAGAGCAGAGAACAGATGGTGATACCATAGCTCCGATGCTCCGTTATCTTCTCTGCTTCCTCCCATAGCCTCTTCATGATGAACCTCGCCCAGTTCACCTTTTCTCAGGCCATGATAGCATACATGATCCGGAATCAGAGATCCGTGCATTTGTCATAACTCTCTGTCCTTCCTTCGATGGAGTATGCACAGATGTCGTGGAGTAGTTCAAACTCCGGTTTGAAGAGCTTCTTGGGGGCGTTTCTCTTGATTTCAGCCCCTGCATCCCTTGCTCGAAAGAGATCCCACATCTCTTGAGCCGATGCCTCCCCATATGTTATCAACTGACTGGGGGTAAGACCTGCAGCGGAGATGCTAAAGGTGGTGGCGATGTCCCTGATATTCAAAGACCGTTCTTCTCCATCTGCATCCATCCGGAACAGGATGCAGTTCATTTCCTCCACCTACCTAGCGTAGGCATAAAATCTATGTACTGACTCCATAGAGAAGCCAGCGTAGACAGTGGGTCTATTGAAGAGCATCAAAAATCCTTTTCAGAAGGGCGTTATCATACAGCCCTGAAGCGTAGATGTGTTCTTGGTTGATCAGCCTTCCATCTAGAACAATAGTGCGTCGGGCAGCCATTGAAGATTTTTGATAGAGAGAGAGAGAGAGAGAAAATTCAAAGATTTACACTGGGAAGGTTTTCCACACAGAGCGTTTTCTCTCCTTGGAAGATGGTGAATAATGGATTCAAAAGACACGGTTATGGAGTTTATGGCGGTTCTCAAGGGATGTGTGTAAGATCGATGGTTGAGATAAGTCATGGAGTTGATCTTGTGGTTCAGGAAAAAGTGGAGATGTCAAATCGTCGCAATAATTACCTGGTGCGTGGGTTTCTGACCGCGCCCTTACCACTTTCTAACACACGCAGACATGCATTAAATGCTGAAAGACATGTCATTTGCCGCCTAAATAAATGTCTTTTTAAGGTTGCAGCATCTCTAGTACGAGGTTGCAGAGTAATCAATACTCCTTTGAAATAAATGCTGTAACCTGGTGCTGCTTGAATTCTCAATAACTGCTATACTGTAAGAATATAAGATGCAGCGCTGTCTAAACCCAGTGCTGTATTAACGCGTAGCTTATAGTACCGTTCTTACTGCTTTTCACAAGCATGAAGAGGTTCCCCTTGAGTTTCTACATCTTCCTTTCTCTTCACAACTTAAGAATTCCCAACTCGTTTCGAAGCATAGAAAACCTAGACTCACTCAAAGGCTTGGTGAGGATGTCTGCAAGCTGGAAATCCATATGAACTTTTTCAAGCACGACGTCTTTCTTTTCAACATGATCTCTTATAAAGTGATGACGTATATCGATGTGCTTAGTTCTTGAGTGAAATACAGGATTATGGGTAATTCCAATAGCACTTGTATTGTCACAGAGAATTGGAGTCTCTTTTTCTTCTATCCCATAATCTCTAAGTTGCTGCTGTATCCAGAGAATCTGCGCACAGCAACTTCCTGCTGCAACATACTCTACTTCTGCTGTAGAGGTTGCGATAGAAGTTTGCTTCCTGCAGAACCATGAGACTAATCTATTTCCCAGAAATTGATACGTCCCACTGGTGCTCTTTCGATCAATTTTGCAGCCTGCATAATCTGAATCGGGGTAGCCTTTAAGCTTGAATCCTCCTTCCTTAGGATACCATAGGCCGACTTCCTGAGTTCCTTTCAGATATTTAATCACTCTTTTTACTGCTGACAGATGTGATTCCTTTGGTGCTGCTTGGAACCTAGCACAGAATCCTACTGCAAACATAATGTCTGGCCTGCTTGTTGTGAGATACAGCAATGATCCAATGAGTCGTCTGTACTTGGTTATGTCAACATATTTGTCTTCCTCATCTTTGTCAAGACTTATGGATATGGACATGGGAACGGATGTTGCTGCTCCATTTTCCATGCCAAATTTCTTGATAAGTTCCTTTGTATACTTGACTTGACTGATGAAGGTTCCTGTAAGTAGCTATTTTACTTGCAATCCGAGAAAGAAACTTAATTCTCCATCATACTCATCTCGAACTTTGACTGCATCAGGTTGGAGAATTTCTTACATAGATCTTTGTTTGTGGAGCCGAAAATAATGTCATCCACATATATTTGTACTAAGAGTACACTTTCTCCATCCTGTATCCTAAACAGCGTCTTGTCGATCGTCCCTTTCTGGAATCCATTTTCCAGAAGATAGAGAGATAAGGTATCATACCAAGCTCTTGGTGCTTGCTTCAGTCCATATAAGGCTCTTTGTAACCTTAACACCTTCTCTTCTGCTTGATCTTCGAAGCCCGGAGGTTGTTCAACATATACTTCCTCTGTAAGGAGACCATTCAGGAATGCGCTTTTGACATCCATTTGATAGACATTGAAATTCATGTGCGCTGCATAGGCTGGGAAAATCCTTATTGCTTCCAGCCTTGCTACTGGAGCAAAAGTCTCATCAAAATCAATTCCTTCTTCCTGACAGTATCCTTTAGCAACTAATCTTGCTTTATTTCTTACAACGATTTCAGACTCGTCTAACTTGTTCTTGAATACCCACTTTGTTCCAATTACTCCTTGATGAGTTGGTCTTGCAACTATTTTCCATACTTGATTTCTCTCAAATCCGTTCAACTTTTCTTGCATGGCCTGCACCCAGTTGCTATCTTGCAGTGCCTCTTCAACATTCTTAGGTACTGACTCAGATATGAAGCATGCAAACATTGCTTCATGTGGGATGGATCTTCTTGTTCTTACACCAATGGATGGATCTCCTATTATAAGATTTCTTGGATGATTCCTTAGCCATGTCCTATCTAGCTCAAAGATATGTGTTGGTATAGCTTGCTCATTTTGTTGCTGTAATGCAGGAGGTTCTGCTGCTGTAAGAATATCCGCTGCATCCAGAGTTGCAGCTTCTTCTTCTTTATCTTCTCCTGTAGGCAGAACTCCTTCTATATAAGGTACAGCATTCTCTTTCTTTGAAGCGATCTCTTCAGGTGGTTCTTCTAACTTCTTTGTATCACAATGTGGTTCATCAAACACCACATGTATCGATTCTTCTACCACCAGGGTTCTCTTATTAAAAACTCTGAAAGCTCTACTTACAGCAGAGTATCCTAGAAACACTCCTTCGTCTGATTTAGCATCGAAAGTTTTCAGATGTTCTTTTCCATTGTTGAGAATGTAACACCTGCATCCAAAGATATGTAGATAAGAGATATTTGGTGTATGACCATTCCATATTTCATAAGGCGTTTTGTCAAGATCCTTGATGATTAGACATCTGTTCCGCGTGTAGCATGCAGTGTTGGTAGCTTCAGCCCCAAATCTCTTGGGTACTTCTGTTTCTGCTATCATTATCCTTGCTGCTTCTTTGAGGGTTCTATTCCTTCTTTCAGCAACACCATTTTGTTGCGGTGTTCTTGCAGCAGAGTATTCATGACAAATATCATTATCAGAACAGAATTTCTCTATAAATTTATTTGTGAACTCAGTTCCTCTATCTGATCTTATCTTCACTATGCTTAAGCTCTTTTCATTCTGAATCTTCTTCATGAGACCAGGTAGCTTCTCTTGAGTTTCTGACTTCTTTGCAAGAAAGATCATCCATGTGTATCTGGAGTAGTCATCTACTAATACTAGGGAGTATTTCTTCCCACTCAAGCTTACTGGTTCTACTGGTCCAAAAAGGTCCATGTGTAGAAGATCTAGAATTCTGTGAGATGATTTCTGAATCTTATCTTTGAATGAGCTCTTAACTTGCTTTCCTTTTTGACAAGCTCCACAGACATTCTCTTTCTTGTATGCTACGTCTGGCTATCCTCTCACGAGGCCTTTTCTTGCTAGCTTGTTGATAGTTTTGAAGTTCAGATGGCTTAACCTCTTGTGTCATAGCCAGCTCAGCTCTGGTGGACTTTTCACAATGAAGCATGTTGATTGAGTAGAGGAGTTCCAATCTGCTAGGTAGATATTTCCTCACTTTATTCCTGTAAATTTTACTTCATTCGTGGTGCTGTTCTTGATTAAGCATTTGTTGAGGTTGAATTCCACTGTGTATCCTTTGTCGCAGAATTGACTGATGCTTAGAAGATTGTGTCTAAGTCCTTTCACATAGGATACATCTTTGATCTTTATGTTCCCTTTGACTAGGCATCCACTTCCTTTTGTGCTTCCTTTGGAATCATCTCCAAATATGACTTTAGGTCCTTTGCATTCTTGGAAGTCTCTTAACGTGTCTTTACTGCCTGTCATGTGCCTTGAGCAGCCGTTGTCGATATACCATACATCACTGCTGCAACCTGGCACTGTAACCTGTAACAATTTCAAACCGATTTAGGTACCCATATTTGTATGGGTCCTTTGGGGTTAGTTACTTTGGGAACCCAAACTTTCTTAACAGTAACAGATTTACTGTAAGATTTGTTGGTTCTCGAGCTGTATGCAGTTGTCTTGGAAAACTGCTTATAAAAAGTGTGTGCATTGAGAACGTGTGTGACACCAGCACTTCTGTAGTGCGGTCTTCCACCATACTTCCTTAGAGTATATCCTCTTTGAGGTTTAGACATATAAGTCTCAGTATAGATGGGAAATTTTCTTCTATGCTGCAACTTTGTTGGTTGCTGCATCCTCTTGCTGCATGCAGCAGATGGCTTCTGCTGCAGCCAATTCTTAAATGCAGGCTTACTTCCTGCAGTTGAACAAAATTTACAGCTTTGGATGTACTTGCTGTATTCTGAGAGGTATGATTGCTATATCCTATACCCAATTTTTCAAAAGGGTTTTTGTTTTGATTTATGCAATCTCTTGCGTCCTTTGATGATTTAGAGAAAGTACTTATCGTGGACTGCAAGCTTTCCTTCTCAGACTTTAGCTCAGTGACTAGCAGATTCAATCTAGAGACCTCTTGTTGCAGCTTGCTACACTTTAAGTTATCAGACTCTTGTGCGGCGAGCATCTTGGCAATGTTAATGTTCTTACTCTTGAGGATCTCATTTTTGATTCTTAGGTTCTCATTTTCGACCTTCAGTTCCTCATGAATTGAGTTGATCTGCTCAAAGTCACTCATGATCCTTTTCAAGGAGTGGATCATGTTCAGCTCCTCACTTTATGGTATGGACAACGGTTGGTAGATTACCTCATCTTCTTCGCTGTCCTCGCCATCTCTAGCCATCAGGCATATCAGCGCTTCTTCATCAGAGGATGAGGTTTCAGTGTCGCTGTCAGAGGATTCTGCAGCTTTTAGTACTTTCTTCGGAACTACTGCATCCTTGGCTTTCTCCATCTCTCCAATGAGAGCTCGAAGCTTGTGTCTTTCCTCTCTTCTTTTATCTCTCCTCTGCTCTCTTTCTCCTTCAGGATATTTGTGCACTGTTGGATAAGGACAATTCCTTGCATAGTGTCCCGGTTTCCTGCAATTATAGCACAAGTCAATGTTTCCTGTATTTGACTGTGAAGAAGAGGATACCTGAGGAGGTGGATGACTTCTTCTGAAGTCATTCTTCTTGTTGAGGTTGGTGTTGCTGCTATTGTTGTTGCTCTTTATAAATCTCCTGAATTTTTTTAGGAGAAGCGTCATATCCTCTTCAGCAACTTCTGCTGTATCCTCACTCTGTTTACTGCAACTAGCTGTTGTTGTATCCTTGGTCCTCTGGCCGTCAGCGCTGTAACTTTGGAGTTTGACTCCTCTGACTCATTTCTCCTTCTATTGATGTCATACTCGAATGCTTTCAAGTCGGAGAATAGGTCGAATGTGCTCATGGACTTCAGGTCCATAGATACTCTCATGGCAGTGGTCTTACTATCCCACTCCGTAGGTAGGGCTCTTAACACCTTCATGTTTTTCTCTTTCTGTGTGTAGTGTTTGCCCAAAGCTTCTAGTTCATTCACTATTGATGTGAATCTCAAATCTAGTTGCTCAAGAGTCTCTTAATTCTTCATCTCGAAGAGCTCGAATAGTTGGAGATTTTGTTGTCTTTTGTGAGCTCAGTTCCTTCACAGATTTGCTCCAACTTTTCCCATATTTCTTTGGATGTAGAGCAGGTTTTAACTTTGCTAAATGTGCCTTTATCTAAAGTAATAAATAGAGCATTTTTTGCCACATTATCCAGGTTGGCTCTCTTCCTATCTTCGTTTCCCCACTCTTGACGTGGTTTGATTAGGAAGTTCGGTGGTGGTTACTCTCCTTCCGCATGGTCTCTTCCATACATTGGGTTCACTTTCATGGGGATTATTGGTCATTTAGTTATGACCGTCCACATCTCATCGTTCATGGCTGAAAGGTGTGCCTGCATTCTTATTTTCCATTCGTCATATTCCTCTATGGAAAACATGGGTAGTTTGTGATTGGAGGAATCCATGATATGCTTTAAAAATGAGTTTTATGCAGAGAAAACAGCGAGACAAAGGCGGATCTAGGTAGGTGACCAGATAAGTTGGCTTTTAACCCAACTCGCTCTGATACCACTTGTTGGTCCCAAGTGGTGTCCGAGGTTCAGAGGGGGGGGGTGAATGAACCTTGGTCAATTTTCAGAATCTTTTAAAACAACCGTTCTACACTGCAAGTTACTTGAGCTTGCAGCGATAGATGGTTACTGCTTGCAGCGCTACGATGCAGTGCTGCACGCTGTAACCTGGAGTTTTATACGCAGCGGAAATAAACTTTAAAACACAAGACTGTTTTTCTCAAGAATGCTTCTTTCAAATGTTTTATGCACAGAGATAAGAGAAATGCAGAATATAAGCGCACAGATAAATAAAGCAAATAAACACTTATGGCTTATAGTGGTTCGAAGGTGGTGTAATCCTTCTACGTCCACTCTACCGCTCCTCGACCAGGAACTTTGTTAAGCAAGATTGATTTATAGGACTCTCTTAACAATCTATCAACTTTACAAAGAAACCACCTACTGAAGTCCAGCGTACACACAGCAACTGCAAACTTCAAAGGCTAACCCACACAGGGTTCCACACTCCCACACAGGGAAGCTGCCTAACTCTAGACAACTAAACAAACAGCAAGGATCTCTCCTATCAACTGCTTGACACCACTAAAACAACCTAAGCACACAACAACAAGGTTAAAAGGATAAAAAGGTTTTTCTTCAACTTGTGCTTTGAAGTGAGCTTCTGAATCCGTAAGGAATCCTTTAGCTTGAACTTGCTTCACTTCGGTAGGTTGAGTGACTGAAACTGATCGTAGGATTGAATGCTTGAATCTTGTAAGCTTTGAATATTTTAGTAACAGTAACAGTTTTCAGTAACCAGCTTCAGTTCTCCACAACCTCTATTTATACTTGTAGGAGAAGATGTCCGTTGAAGGAGACATCCCTCTTTTGAATTTAAAGTAGCCTGGCCAAAGCATGGTTCGCATTTAATGCGATTTGACTTTTTCTTTCGGAGCATTTAATGCGGCAGTTGCGGCTCACAGCTTTCTGCAGCGCGTCAGTCCATGTGGCATCTTCTCATTGGCTCCGTGTCTGCTACTTTGACTTTTTCTTAAACGGCTCTTTTATTCTTGCTTAAATCTCCGTTCCTCGTACTGCATTTATCCTTCCTAGGATTTACAGGATACTTCGTTTGTAGTTGGCGTTGTATGACTTAACTGACTGTAAGTTCTGCGCTGTATCCTAGGTCCTTGTGTAGCTGATGCTTTCTTTCAGTGCTGCTGTAACTTAGACCTGATTGCAGTATCTTCTGGCAGTGCTGTTGTAACTTCTTTCTAGCAGTACTCCTGTATCCTTTTCTTGCAGCGTTGCTGTACGCCGTCATTTCTTACTTTGTTGTATAGAAGATTTAACTCATTGAACTGTTATTGTATCTTCTTTCAACCAGCTATGCTGTATCCTTATCTTCTTGCAGCGATACTGTATCCTGCCTTCTAGCAGCGATAACTTCCTTTAAGGCTTAGATGCAGTTTTATCATTTTTCATCCTCCATTTTAACACTTAACACAAGACTCAATTCTAGTCTATTAATTCACTTAAACAATGTGAAAAATGGGGTACTTAAAACTTCCTATTACATATTTGGTTTGTCTCATCAAAATCTAAACATCAAAAACCCAACAAATACTTTGATTATTTTCATTTTTTCCTGGATTTTAATTTTTAGGAATGGAGGAACTAGAAATTTTTAATCTAATGCAATAACATTTTTTTTCCCTTTTTTAACAACTATCTAGACCATATTTTTGGTATATATAGATTTAACATTATATTATGCTTATACCTAACTATACATAATTTTCATAATTTACTGATATTTTTCCTAATAAATTGTTATTGTTAAGATTCCTATATTAAATTTAAAAACATTAACTTATAATAATCAAATGTTAAATAATACACTTCAACAAAATACTAAAAAACATTAAATGAAGGAAAAAAGAAAACGACGAAACCACAATATATATATATATAATATCTTCACCAATATATATTATATATAATAAATATTATAATATACACATAATATATATTAGTGAAACTGGATAGGCTGAAACACAGTTAAAAAAACATACAAACAAACAAATGTTAGTACCGCAGTATTTGAGGAACACAAGTAGGACTCACGCAAAGCTCATTTAATCTACAAACCTCCACAATTACTGCTAAGTAAATTATCAGGTTATTTGCACCTCACTATTTTTTAGGATCATAGTTTTGGTATCCCAGCTCCCTTTAAAAATTCAATTTATTATATGTCAAAGATAAAATTTGAATTTTATTTAACGACCCAAATATTATGTCCCTTTGTTTTAATTTGTAGTTAAAAGGAGTAAAACTTTTCAAATTCCTCACAATATTTGTTAGATAAACGATCCCCATACTTTGTGAACTGGATTCCCTATTTTCAATTTGGTGTTTCATATTCCATTATTTTTAATTCACATTATATATAAATTAGTGATATCATCTTTACAATTGACATGTCAGTGATTATTTTAAAACATACGATGAAACAATAATATGAAATAAATAACTTTACTTGCTTACTTTGCACTACATCTTGTATGTTAAATAATATAACTAATAGTATCATATGACGTGTATTAAAATAATAAAGTATTTGATAAAACACAAACGTTAGGAGATATTGACCTAAACCATCACACCACTCTTATGAACACAATTTTTACCACAATATATGGTCACACGACTCAAATGTCATTAAAATTAAAACAAAGAGTGTGTCTGATGTGCACCTGTTACATATGTAATTCGGGTCGATTCGGGTTGATCTGAATCCACGTGTTTTTAATTTTATTTTTTTTAGATCAAAACCTTTATGTACAAATTCGGTGACCTTTATGTTAAATAAATAACTTTAAAAAAATAAAAAAATTTAGCAAAATTTGCACATAAATATTTTTATGTTATATTCATATAATTTTTATATATGTTTATGTGACCTTTGTATACAAATATTCATACATTTATATACCTTTATATATTACATAAAGGTTACATGAATATATATAAGGATCATATGAATATTACATAAAGGTATTTATGTGCAAATTTTGCTGAAATTCTTCCTTTTTTTTTCTAAGTTACAATACATAAATGTCACATCATTTATACATAAAAGTCACAACATTTATACATAAAGGTTATCGAATGTGTATTCAAGAAATAAAATCACACAAAAAAAAAAATTCACATATCCGAATTGAATTGACCCGGATTGAACGGACTTAGATCCGTGTACAAGGTGAATTGGTCTATAACAAAAGGAGTGAAATAAAAAACCCTGTTTAATGACTCATCATCTATTTTAACATTATCAATGTATCATATTAATATATAATGATATTTTTACACGACTCAAATGCCATTAAAACAAAAGGAGTGAAATAAAAACTGTGTTTATTTTAATGACTCATCTATTTCAACATTATCAATGTATCATATTAATATATAGATATTTTTACAATGTTGTAACGTGAAACACAAGATAAAATAATATTATTTACAAGAATAATTCAAAATCTTACTCTTTAAATACAAGAGCTACCATTACATTAATCCAAATTCAATCCTTATAAACTTCTTCTCTTCTTCCCATCCCAAATTCAAAATGAAAATCACAATCAGCCATTCTTGCTTAGTCCAACCATCCATACCAACATTCAATGGCTGCATGCCCTTGACTGAATCCGACCAAACCGGTGTTCTAACCCATGTCCCAACAATCTACTTTTATAGGCCTTCACAAAACTGTCTCATACCAAAACACACCATTTTCACAACCCTAAAATCTTCTCTAAGCAAAGTTCTGGTCCACTTTTACCCTTTGGCGGGGCGACTACGCTGGCTAGACGGAGCTCGTCTGGAGCTCGTCTGCAATAGCAAAGGTGCCCAACTCATTGAAGCTGACTCTGATACCATGTTAGATGACCTTGGTGACTTTACTCCATCCATTGAGTTCCAACACCTTTTTCCTCAAATGGATTACTTATCCCCCATTGAAGAAATCCCACTCTTAACAGTGCAAATCACTAAATTCCAATGTGGTGGCATCACTCTAAGCTTTTCCATCTCTCATGCTATAACTGATGGTCAAAGTGCCCTCCATTTCATCTCCGAATGGGCAAGGCTAACTCGTGGGGAGCCATTAGGGTCTCCACCTTTCCTCGACCGGAGACTTTTACGAGCCGGAGAATCTCCCTCAGCTCAACCACGCTTCCACCACCCACAGTTCGATCCTCCACCTCTTTTGCTAGGGCAATCGAGCAGTGAAAACGAGAGGAAAAAGGAAACAAGAATCGCCATGCTAAAGATATCGAAATTCCAAGTGGAACTGCTCAAGAACCAAGCCAACAGAGGGCGGGTTTGTGATGATAACACAACTAAAAAAAATCTTATTAGCAACAACAAAATATTGACAGGAAAACAACATTTTTGCGACAACATTTTGTGGCTGAATTATTATCTTTAAAAGTCGCCTTCTCGCAAATAAATCCTTTGCAATAATGTTGTTGTCCCTAATACATCAGTGACCACATGTTGCAACTAGTTTTTTTAATTATTTCTTAGTTTCATATTTCTGACAAATTGTCGTCAATTTATATTATCAATTTTGACAACACTAAGTTGTCAGAAAAACTAAATTTTACTCAAAAAAATTTATAGTCGCACAAAATCTCATAGCAAATAACTTTTTTGGTTGTAGAGTCAAACGAGCCGGCCCTACACACGGTACGAGGCCATAGCAGGGCAGATATGGAGGTGTGCTTGCAAAGCACGCCGACACGCACACGATCAGACGACCATGCTTGGGATTTGCGTCGATGTACGGAAGCGCGTACGGCCACCGTTGCCGGAGAAGTTCTTCGGAAACGCCATAATTGATGTGATCGCAGAAGGGCGATCAGGGGAGCTAATAGCAAGGCCACTAAGCTACGCAGCAAGTAGAATAAGAGAGACAATTGACAGTGTAACAAATGAGTACGTTCATTCTGCCATTGATTACTTGAAAAACGTCAAAGATTTCTCCAAGTTTCAAGATATACATGCGTTGAGAACGAATGAAGGGCCATTCTATGGAAATCCAAATATTGGGGTGATAAGCTGGATAGCTCTTCCATTGCATGGAGTCGATTTTGGATGGGGAAAAGAGGTGTTCATGGCGCCTGGCTCTCATGATTCCGATGGCGATTCACTCATCTTGCTCGACTACGATTGCGATGGCGGTTTGATTGTTGCTATTTGTCTTCAAGCTCAGTGTATGGATGATTTCAAGAAATTCTTCTATCAAGATATTCAAATTGATGGCTAATGGAGTGGACAAGTTGATAATCATCCAAACAAACCTATATTAATTATCTTGAATAATATTATGGTAGTATCCTGAAAAAAAAATGTTTTTTTTTTAAAGTTTAGTTATATATAATTACTAGTATTACCCGCCGTGCGATGCACCAGTTCTAATAACATGTAATGAATAATTATACATAATTTTCAAATATATATATATTATTTATAATGTCACGTCATGTATTGTATCACACCCAAAAAATAGAAATTAATTTAAATGACATTGATTTGATTTAATACCATTCATAAAGTATTATAATAAAATATATAACAACTCGTAACCAATATGAGATATTTATCTTGAAGTGAAATAATTAGAATGAAAATATATATTTTATTAAATGAAATAGATACATATAGTTCTAATATATTTATATTTTGAAGTGAAAATAATAGTTTCCTAACATAGATCAAATGATTATTATCAAAAAAATAATTCATAAAATTATGTTTAATAAAACAATTTGATATATATAGATAGATAGATTCAAATAAAAGAAAAAAATACTCTAGTTCTTCAATTATTATTTCTATCAGTCTTTTACCAATTTCAATCATTGTTGGTTGATCAAATGCAACAATTCTTGTCACACCCCATTTTCTTACATAAAATTTATTAGAGTTTTCCACACGGGCGTGTAGGAAGAAAAGGTAAAAGACATTTCATACACAGAAGGAGGTAGGAGAAGAACAGAAGATATTACATATCAACAATCGGTTTCAACCGATTTAACATAATATTCGCAGCGGAAATATCATCAGGATCTCATATCCTAAATATACATCATATAACCACCAAACATTGATTCCTTAAAACATGTTTGAAAATATGAGAGAAGCATCATCTTAGAAATTTACAAATCCAAAGATAGCACCTCCTCTCTCCTTCTAGGGTTCATCATGCTCATCACCTCCTGTAACGTGAATTATAGAATAAAGGGTGAGTGAGTTGAATACACTCATGGGGATAAAATCCACATCTTAATCTTCGACAGATATATAAATCAGAAATATGTATAATCATCATGGAACACAGCACGAAATATGCACAGCAGATAGTAGAAATGGTAATGGACGAATAGGTGCAGGTACTCCCCGTCTTATCCTATAAAACGGTCTCAATACCGTTGATGCGTTTCAAGGCTCCACCAAACCTTTCATAAAAGAATGGAGGTAAGGGACGAATGCATGAAGAGGTAACCTCAGTGGGTCCACCCCTCGCATAGTAATAAGTATGGCACAACAAATATAAAAACAGCATTTAGTATTCCTCAATCATGCGGGAAACTGTAAACAGATAAAAGTTAGAAATTACCCCCACCTTGTTCCGTGGTTACCACGTGAGCAGCAAGTATCAAAGATCACGTATCCCAAGGCTTCAATCCAACAGGTAGCATACATAATTTATGGTGTTTCTTAAATCTTTATTAAATAAAATTAAAGATTTAAATAATATCGGTCGAATACTATCGATCGAGATGAGATGGATAGGAATGGAAGGCCTAACGATTGAGGTTGAAGAAACAAGAGGGAAATATCAGTTTATAAGGTTGAGGTGAAAGAGAATGAATTTTGGATCACAAAAAAAAAAAAGCTCAATCGGAGTTGAAACAAGCTCAAACGGAGCGTTTTAAGATTGAGGAGTATTTTGGTAATTGGTCAAAGGGTTGACTTTGACCAGGACCCACGATCCTGGTCAATGATATCTCGTTGGCGATGACTCGTGATAAAGTATGATGAAAATAAAACGAGATTCGAATGGAAAATACGACGTCGCGCATATATCCAACGACGGGAAAAAAACTCGACGGCGTCTCCCGGCAGCTGCAGGTTTTCTCGGTAGCAGGAGCGACATCCTCGGCAGTGGGGGCGGGCTCGAGCCCAGGCCTCCCGACGTCGACCCTGCTCGACCAGCCTACTTCCCGACGCCACCAGCTGCGGCGGCTCCGCCCTGTGCCACTGCCACTTCATCCTCCGGTGAGCCTGCACCACCGGCTACAACCTCCGGCCATCCTTCGCCGAATTCTGACATGAAAAGTACAAGAAAAACAACCACAAAAACCCTTCGTCATACATGTATGCACATACATATACACACACACCACAACTTTCAACCTTAGCCGGCGACCACCAACCGCCGACCACCACCCCCAGGTCCTCATCGGTGTATCACCAGCGTTGGCCAATAGTAGCTCACGGCGGGGCATCACCAGCGCCGCCCCACAGCATACATACACAACAAAAACATTACACACACACTACACAACCCCTATGCAACCGCCCCTTTCCGAACCCGTTTCTCGGCATCGACGCCACCCTTCTAGCGGCTAGCCCACAACCCCGGCAAGCCCTCTGGTGCCTGCACCCACGAGAAGAAGAGAGAGAAAAAACGGGAGAGAGAAAAGGTGGTAAAAAGTTAGGGTTTAGGGTTTGGAGATCGTTTTTCGTCATTTTCCGGCGAACGGGAAATCAGAATTGAATTTCGGAAGTTGTCTTAGATTCTTCTCGTCGAGGACTACGTTGTATGCCAAAATCGATCAAAATTGACAAGTTTAAAATTTTCCAACAAACTCCGCTGACGGCGCGGCAGAGGCGACGGCGCACCGGAGACAGAATAAAAAATAAGAGAGAGAAAGAGAGAGGAGAGAGAGGCTTACGTGTGTTCGGTGCTTTTCGGCTTGTTCGAAGAAACGGTAAAAAAAATCGAATGATGGTCTATTTATAGAAATTGGAAAGTTACTATTCATGTAAGTAGGTTACTATTCATCAAGATTCCATTTCTCGTTTCTTCCGAAACTTGTATTTTGCCCTTTTCTTTGCCGTTTGAGCTACGAGTGTCCGATTGACCTCTAGTTCATTTTTATCTTCTCAATTTTTAGTTACGCATCTAATGGTATAAAAATGTTTTATGTTCAGTGTCTATAAATTTTATTCATTTAAAACCGATCGTTAAACACATATCTAAAATGCACGTAATTATATTAAACACTCAAGAATTAATACATATAAGATATTTTAATTAAGGGTTTACTTATTTAATTAACCAATTATGCTTCGTTTTTGTCCAGGGTGCTACAATTCTTCCTACTATATCTACAATAATATATGCAAAAAAAATAATATTAAATAATAAATAGTAACAATAATAAATTTATAAATAAACTAATTCCATAAAAATAATGTATTTTTATTATCAATCAGAATAGTAACTTTCAAATGGTTTTAAAATGTAGAGATTATATAGAAAGACATCGTCTTAATACTCATGAGGATGTGTTTTTCCATAAAATTGAAATTTTAACTTTGATTCATGTTGAATGTTCTCAAGCAGAGTCATACAACCTTTGATTCAACTCAAGTCGTATAATGAATTTTTTTCAATATGAAGGTTTCGAACAATACCATGAAAAAATTAAATTAGAGAACACATTAAAATATCTTTATATATGAAAAAGAGCTTATTTTAAATGTTCACAAACAGAGTCGTTTCCAATGAATCTTTTTCAATGTGAGAATTTCGAACAATACAATGAAAAAAAAATTAGAAAACATATTAAAATACATTTATATATAAAACTCATTTAAATAAATAACCATTTTATCTCGAAAAAATAAAGCAAGAACATCTTAAATGGTAACACATTGCACATCTAGTAGTATCAATATCTCAAACCAGTGAACAAATTAAAATATATTTATATATAAAGTTTATTTAAATAAATAACAATTTTACCTTGGAAAACACAAAGAGAGAACATCTTAAGTTCTAACATATCACACATCTAATAGTATCGATATCTGAAATTAGTGAATAAATTAAAATATATTTATATATAAAGTTTATTTAAATAAATAATAATTTTACCTTAGAAAACACAATACGAAAAAATGGAATTAGAGATTACATTCAATATGATATACATAAAAAAGTCGATTATTTTTTAAATAATCATTTTATCTCTAAAATCACAATCAAAACTGTATAGCTCCATTCGACTTTTGAATGCAAGAACATCGTAAGCTCTAACACATCTCACACGCAGACTTCACACAACTCCAGAATCTTCTGATAGTATCGATATCTCGAATCAAACTCCAAATTGAAACCATTTGGATATTTTATTAAGATCTTGCTCAATAAGATGAATAACTTAGACTTATGTGTGAAATTTACTTCGCAGAAGCATATGAAGAATTGAGAAAATATGCGTGAAATTTACTTTGCATAAATATAAATGTGAATGTGTGAACTAGAAAATATGCATGAGATTTCCTTTGCAGGTGAGATTTATTTTGCAGAAATGTGAACGGTGAGATTTTCTTTGCAAGTGAGATTTACTTTGCAGAAATGTGAACGTGTAAACTGAAAAAATATGCATGAGATTTCTTTTGTAGAAATTATATGTGCACGTGTAAAGATGTGTGAAAATATGCTTGAAATCTTCTTTACAGAAATAAAATTATATGTCAATGTGTAAAGATGTGATATAAACCTATTTGATAAGTGAGAAAATATTTAAATTGATAAGGTTAGACCGTGTGGAAAAAAAAGTGATAACAGTTATTCCACATCAATTTCAAATCATAATATCAAATAATATATTTTCATTGTTATTTTAAATGTGTTGGGATTTCGATGTTTAGATTTTGATAAGACAAAATATATATGTAATAGGAAGTTTTGAGTACCCCATTTTTCACAATGTTTAAGTGAAAGCATAGACTAGTTTTGAGTCTAGATATAGATGCTGAAAAATAGAGGTTTCATAAGTTGCATAGCTGCATCAAGTGTATCGGAAAGAAGTTGCTGCAAGAAAGCAGATATACAGTATCACTGTAAGGAAGCAGTTACAGCACTGCAGCAATGTAAGAAAGAACGGCGTGCAGCATCGCTGCAAGTATAGGATACAAGAGTACTGCAAGAAAAAGATACAACAGTACTGTTCGAAGATACTGCAAGCAGGTTTTAGTTACAACAGCACTGCAAGAGAGTATCAGCTGCAAGAAGACCTAGAATACAGTGCAGAGCTTACTGTTCAAACAGTCAACAACGCCAATAATATACAAGAGAAGTATCCTGCAATCCGAGGAAGGATAAATGCAATACGAGGAATAAAGATTCAAACAATAATAAATAGAGTCGTTCGAAACAAGATCAAAGTTACAGAAATGGAGCCAATATAAAGATGTCACGTGGACTGACGCGCTACAGAAAGCTGCTAGCCGCAACTGCCACATTAATTGCTCTGGAAGAGAAAGTCAAGTCGCATTAAATGCGAGCCATACCTTTGATCAAGTACTTCAAATTCAAAAGAGAGATATCTCCTTCAACAGATATCTTCTCCTACAAGTATAAAGAGAGGATGTTACTGAAACATTTGCGCAAAATCTCTCAAGTTTTCAAGATACAAACATTCTAGTCGACCATCAGTTTCAGTCACTCAATCTCTGTGAAGTGAAGCAAGCTCAAAGCTGTAAGATCCTTCAAAGGATTCAGAAGCTCACTTCACCGCACCAGTTGAAGAACAAAACATATATACTTTTAACCTTGTTGTTGTGTGCTTAGGTTGTTTTAGAGGTGTTGAACAGTTGATAGGAGAGATCATTGCTGTTTGTATAAGTTGTCTAGAGTTAGGCAGCTTCCCTGTGTGGGAGTTTAGAACCCTGTGTGGGTTAGCCTTTAGAGTTTGCAGTTGTTGTGTGTACGCTGGACTCTAGTAGGTAACCGCTTTGTAAAGTTGATAGATTGTTAGGAGTGTCATGTAATTCAATCTTGCTTAACGAAGTTCCTGCTCGAGGTAGTAATAGAGTGGACGTAGAAGGATTACACCACCTTCGAACAACTATAAACCATAAGTGTTTTATTGCTTTCTTATCTGTGCTTATTTCATTTTCATACATATCTATCTCATAAGCATAAAACGTTTTGAAAAGGATCATATTTGAGAAAACCAGCTTTGTGTTATAAATCGTAATTTTCCGCTGTGTATAAACTCTAGTTACAGCGTGCAACACTGCATCCTAGTGCTGTAAGCAGTAACTGTCTGGCGCTGCAAGTTCGAGTAACTTGCAGAACAAAAAGGTTTCTTAGAAAGATTTGAAAAATCGACCAAGGTTCATTCACCCTCCTGAACCTCGGACACCACTTGAGACCAACAAAATGGTTTTTAAAATAGACAGAAAATATCAAAGAAAGAAAGAAAAAAAAAGTGGGAAACCACATGAAAAAAAAGGAAAAAAAAATAGTTATTCTAGGAATTTGAAATCATAATATCAATAATTATATATTTTGAAAGAAATTTCATACGTTTTATAAAAGGGAAAAACTTTTTCCCATTCAAACTAAACGTGATTTTATACTTTTTGATATAAATTTTTAAATATTGCATTTTGCCATATAAACTTTAAATTTGATGCATTTTACGGTAGTAGACTAATCCTAATCATTGATTTAGGACACGTGTACGGCTATGATTTGTTCAATACCGTAAAATACAACAAATTTAAAGTTTATGCAACAAAATGCTACATTTCAAAATTTATACAAAAAAATGTAAAATTATGTATAGTTTGGATGGGAAAATGTTATTAACTCTCTTTAAAATGTAGAGATAATATCAGAGAGGATTGACAGAGAGATCAGCAGATATGTTATGAGTTGTTCAATATTATTTCTAAATGTGAATATGCGAATATTATTTATTGAAAATGCATGTACACAAATATAATTAAATATTAAATATTTGGTGTATGCAATTGGCTTTTAGAATATTTTAAAAAATGAAAAAGAATAGGTTTTGGAAAATATGGGGTTTTCTGATATTTGAGAATGAATATTAACAAATATAATTTAAAAATTTTGAAAAAGAATCAGTTTTGGAAAAACAAAAGATTTAAATTATGTGTGAACGTATTTTTCTTAGATTTAGAGAAAAAAAAATCAGATTGAGAGAGAATATTAGATACCGAAAAGCATGAATTTAAAGAGAAAATATCAGAGAGAAAAATTTAGAGAGAATATTAGATATGAGAGAGAACAACCGGCATAATATTTGGTGTAGGTGTATGTTCATTAAAAATTAAATAAAAATTTTGAAAAATAATATGTTTTATTTAAAATTAACAAAAAATTTGAATTTTGTTTTTAAAGGAAACTGTTTTCTTATTGTGAATTTTAAAACATGTGCGAAAGAAGGAAACGATTTATTGATAGTGATATTTTATAAAATTATCCTTAAATTTTTAATAAAATTACCATTTTATCTGATTAACTTCTATTATTTTATTTATATATATATATATAGATGTTTCTTTGGTTTAGATATGGTTTGTCAAATAGAGTATAATACAACTACATATGTTTTTTTTTTTTTGATTAATTTTCTTTTATCAATTTGAAGATATAATTCATTTCGTACTTCATTTAAATCGTTTTTTTTTTTTTGTTTGATTGATTTTCTTTTATCAATTTGAAGATATACTTCATTTCGTACTTCATTTAACCAAACACAAAAACTTTTATACAATTGATGGATCGTACATCCATACATCTGACCCGACCCGGCCTCCACGCACTCTCCACGCGTGCACACGCGCCTGAGTGGGTGCGCTCAAACCATATTATATTAAGCATACTTTTATGCAACATTAAGCATACATTTATGTTATGTTAAGCATACCTTTATGGTTTTATGTTATGTTAAGCATACCTTTAAGATTTTTATATTATATTAAGCATACTTTTATGTTAAATTAATCACACATTTATGTAACGTTAAACATACATTTATGTTATGTTAAACATACATTTATGGTTTTATGTTATGTTATGCATACCTTTAGGGTTTTTATATTATGTTAAACATACTTTTATGTTATGTTAGTCATACATTTTAATTATGTTAGTTGTACCTTTATGTATTATATAAAAGTATGACTAATATTAATTAAAGGTATGCGTAATATTTACATAAAAGTATATATGTACAAATTAGAGTTTTTTTGTACTGAAATTATAGTTTTTCGTCAAAATTAGGGTTTTTTTTACCAAAGTTACGGTGTTTTTTTAAAAGTTAAAGGATTAAATAAAGGTATGTTTAATATAATATAAATGTATGCTTTAACATAATATAAAGGTATGACTAAGTGAACATAAAGGTCAGGATAAAAAAAAATATGTCTGGATCTGGATCGGATTCGGCCCGACCCATATTGTATGAATTTAAGATCCATACAACAATTACATACACAAGTGTCACTCTTAACAAGAAATTTTATGTGGAAAACCCTCAAGAAAAGGGTAAAAATCACGGGACCCGGTCCAGGAAATAATTCCACTATTTCAACGAGAGGTACACCATTTCCTTCTCTATTAAAAATAGAGGAATCAACAACAAAATACACCGAACTAGCCTCAAGAATGTAATTCATGACATACACAATAAGATTTTGGAAGAGAGCAAGCAAAATAGTATAATGAAAATATATTCACCAATTTCTGATCATATATTTTGGGAATGATTTGTGAGAATCTACTCTAATCAAAATGAAGAGAACATCACCACAAACTCCTTCTCAAAATTAGGAGCAAATCGATGAAGAAACAAACCCGAAATTGGCAAACTTTTTCTTCCCTTTCTTCTCTCCCATTCCCCTCTCTTTTCTGCTGTTCACGGCTGCAGTTCAAAATCAAACCCTTTTCTCCTTTTTTTTTTTTTTTTTTAAGAAATGGGCTTCTTTAGTATTTTTATTCCTTTTAGGCCCAACTGTTTTATTCATTTTATAAGATACATATAAATAGCCCAAAACACAACAAATCCTATCAATTATGCTAACCTATCCGGCCGAATATTTACCAACCTAATCAATAATAAATTGTTAGAATTATCTTCATAATTGATTAAATCAATTAAAAAATTATTGTTTTGGTTCATATGTGGTATAAATTAATATAAAGATAATATTTGATAGGTTCCACGTGTTTTCAAATCTTTGAGGAATTAATTAAGGTCGGTGAACCTTCACTCATATCAATTTAAAGATTTCAAATCCCATACAATCATGAACATACCTGATTTATGTGATGTGTCGAAGTTATATAAGAAAGAATTGTACGTTGATCTAGATCTCTAAGTTTACTTCTCATAAAGTCTAATACAATATCTAGTAGAGAGAAGAAAAACTTGGAAGCATCATTCAATAGTGAGTCAACATCAAAATTCTTGAATCTATAGCAATAGCTGGAGGTATTTATCTCGATCTCATTTCACTATATTGATTTAAGCATGTCTAAAGAATGATAAAGTTTTAGTTCTAACATAAATTGCAAGCCTACAGTGGATACATAGGAAAATATATTACAAAGATAACGGCTTCTAAGGCTTTGGTGAACGAATCTGCGTCTGGATGCTCCATGGAAATTGTGTGGTATGATTTCGTTGGACTCAACATGTTAATAGAAAAAATAATAATCCATCTCCACATGCTTCATGCATTCGTGAAGACTGGGTTATTCACAGTGTGACGGGGTGCTTAATTATCACAAAAAAAAAGAGTGAAGTCATCATGTTTCTGATCCTGAGAATCCCATACGGAACCCACATCCAATGCCAAGTATGGAGTTACATATATGTCAACATACTAACATGTTGCATGTTTATTTACTGTTATCCACATTCTATATGTCAACATACAACATCTTGCATATAAACTTACTTTCAAAAACTCATAAGTTTGCAAAAGGTTTTTCATTAAAATAATAATAATAATAATAAAAACTCTTCAAAAATATTTCCGCTGCACAAAAACTTTTAAGGACCTTCATACAAAAAAAAAACTATAATTAAGCTTGTATGGTATCGTAAGTTGAAAAATGTTGATTTATAATGCACCAAACAATGTTAATTATAATAGGAAAATAAAAAATAAAATTGTTACAGAATATAACTGTCGTTGAAAATGTTGTAACACTGTACACAATAGATTTTGGAATTCGATGTTCCCGATGATGTTGGCAACACTACAGATAACACTATGGCAACAAAAATTTAATGGAAACCTAAAACGTCTTCAACTTCAAATTCCAATAGGATCTTCAAGCTTTAGCTATGTATAAGATTTAGAGAGCAGTAGGAACAACCCTACAATAAAGAGCCTTGAAAATGCACCGTAAAAGAATATTAAAAAGTCAAGTCAAGGACACCTTTCCCCTAAAAAATGAACACGTCCCGACTAGTGCTCATGGTACGGTGTGACTTTCCAAAAGGTAAAACTACTTTATGTCTTCCAATTAGTAGCACTACAAAACTAGAAACACCAACGAACTAAAATGGTGAAATGATTAGATCGCACTTCTATATGCTTAAAAATATAAGATAGATTTTACAAAGATGCTATGAGAATGATGAACTTTGCAATAAGAGTTTTGTGCTCTCAATGGTTATGCAAAGATATAAAAATTATGTCCTATTTATAGGCACATCCACCAAGTGTGGGACTCATCTCATTAATGAGCATTTAAGGTATTAAAGCCCACTAAGTAAGTAGAACTCTCAACTACCTTACACCATCACCTACTGAGAATTTGGAAAGCCATTAGCCATAAGGGCTTCGAGATGGGCCTTCCCAAGTGGGCTACCCAATGGACTTTTACGTTTGGGCTTCACAAACGAGTGAGTGTTACCTGTCGTGTTACCAACATCAAACGCAGCATCTGACCACAAGACAGGTTTTGGTCACTAACTTCATGCATAAATTTACACTCACCGAAAATCAGTTTTAAGAGTGTAAATGAACTAAGATCATCTAATTGAGACGTAGAATGACATTTTGCCATTTACTTTCACATTTGCCCAACTTTGACTCCTCAAAATAATGGTCAAACACGTGTGATCAAGACTTCCTACAAAAGTTAATATTGACTCTCATATAATTGGATTAAAATCAATTTTTTCCAACAAAAGCTACATACAACGTTGTGAGTTCCGATAGCTTGCACCATACAACAAAAGACACTATTTGTTAGGAAAGTTTAAAAATCTTGAAGAAGTTTATTCACCCTCTCTATATCTCTTTTGCCACTTCGAACCACCATTCTCTATTATATTTCCTTTTATATAAATATATCTTTTTGTGCTTTTAACCTTGTTTAGAAGGTTACTATAAAGAAAAATGGTTTCTTGAAGCAACTGGCCGACCCCAACCTTCCTCCATTCAAACTAAGCATAACTTTCAAACCAGATATTAAGCTAAGGTGAAACCAACTCAAATATGATGGACTTGATAACAAATAAGTGTATAAGGATGATCATTTGATGTTGGAAGATAAATAAGTAAACAAAAGACAAGAACTGGTTAAGGAAGAATTGATCAACCTATAAGGGTAGCACCAAAATTCCCTCATTTGATTCAAAATGGTTGGTTACTTCTAACTACTTCATATTTCTAATTAGTATAAACTTCTAAATTCACCGCTTAAATTATTTTTAAATATCTTCATAATTAATGTTTGATTTCTTAATTCTTCTATTATAAAATATAATTATCATTTAGAAATATTGTATATAAAGATTTAATGGATTAAAAACTTTAAATTGTATGTATGTATAATTACCAGGGAGCAACAATAAAGTATGGTACATTGATAGTGGTTGCTCAAGACACATGATTGGCAACAAAAAAGCCTTGAAATACTTACAACCATCCAAAGACCCTAAGGTGATCTTTGGAGATGACTCAAAATGAAGCACCAAAGGCACCAGAAATATAGTCAAGGAAAATACTTACATTAAAGAAATATCTTATGTGAAAAGCTTAAAGTATAACTTGCTAAGCATCTGCCAATTCTTTGATAAAGGATACTTAGTGGAATTCAACTTCAACAAATGCTTGATCAATGATAGCAAAATCAATGATGTTAGGCTTAGAGAAACAAGAAGAGGAAACATCTACTTAGCTGATTGGAATTCTTCCACATAGCCAACATGTTTTATTGCTAAAAGCTCACCTGAATTAAGATGAATGAGGCACAAGAGATTAAGTCATTTGAACTTCAAAACCATCAATAAGCTAGCAAGGAAAGGACTTGTTAGAGGTTTACCAAATTTAGCCTTCAAGAAAGAAAATGCTTGCGGAGCATGTTAGAAAGGCAAGTAAGTTATAAATTTATTCAAAGACAAGGTTCAGAAATCATCTCACCGAATCCTAGATCTTCTTCATATGGATCTTTTTGGACCAACTGAACCAGTAAGTATAAGTGAGAAGAAGTATTCTCTAGTAGTTGTGGATGATTACTCAAGATTCATTTGGACAATCTTTCTAGCTAAAAAATTAGAAACATAAAACAAGCTACCTAAGCTTATGAAGAGAATTCAAAATAAGAAGAGCTTAAGTATTGTAAAGATAAGATCTGACATAGGAACTAAGTTTACAACCAAGTTCATAGAAAAATATTGTTCTGACAATGAAATATGTCGTTAATACTCTGTTGTTGAAAGAAAGAACAGAACACTCAAAGAAGCAGCATGAACAATGATTGTTGAAGTAGCAATACCAAAAAGATTTTGGGCTGTTGCAATTAATACATCATGTTATACCCAGAATAGATGCATAATCAACAAAGATCATGACAAGATCCATTATAAAGTTTGGTATGGCTATGCACCAAATGTTTCCTAACTACACATCTTTGGATGGAGATACCACATTCTTAACAATGAAAAAGAACATCTAAAGACCATTGATGCCAAATCAGATGGAGTACTCTTGAAATATTTATTTGTAAGAATTTCAACAAAAGAACTCTTGTAGTTGAAGAGTCAATACATGTGGTATTTGATGAACCATAATGTTTCACATCTGATCTTGACAAGATAAAAGAAGACATGTCATACTTAAAAGTAAGAGATAATGCAGTTCCATATATTGAAGGAGTATCAATTCCTACAAAAAGCAAAGAAGAAGAACCTACCATGTAGGTTACAGCAAAACAAGATATAGCTCTGCAACCTGACAACATACAACAAGATGAAGATCACCTTAGACCTATATAATCCTTTGAACCAGACAAAAGATGGCTTAGAAATCATCCAAAAAATCTTATTATAGGTAATCTCAATAAAGGAGTAAGAATAAGAAGATTAAGACCTCATAAAGTTATGTTTGTTTGCTTAATCTCACAAGGTGAACCCAAGAGTATTGAAAAAACTCTTGAAGATAGCAACTACATTCAAGTCATGCAAGAAGAGCTCAATGGTTTTGAAAGAAATCAAATATGAAAGCTCTAACCATTAAGAAATTATTAAAACCAAGTGGGTGTTCAAAAACAAGAGATGAATTAGGACTTGTTGTAAGAAATAAAGCAATGTTAGTTGCCAAAGGTTACTGTCAAGAAGAAGAAATTGATTTTGATGAGACCTTTACACCAATGGCAAAACTAAAAGCAATAAGAATTTTTCTAGCCTATGTTGCACACAAGAACTTCAATGTATAACAAATGGATGTAAAAAGTGCATTTCTAAATGATCTCTTATCTGAAGAAGTGTATGTAGAGCAACCTCCTAATTTTGAAGACCAACCTGAAGATAAAGTATTTAGGTTACAGAAAGCTATGTATAGTCTCAAGCAAGCACCTAGAGTTTAGTATGACACTATGTCTCTATATCTTTTAGATAATGGATTTCAGAATGGAACAGTCAATAAGACCCTATTCAGAATCGAAGATGGAGAAAGTATTCTGCTAGTACAGATATATGTGGATGACATAATCTTTGCATTCACAAACAAAGATCTCTGTGAAAATTTTTCAACCCTCATGTAGAAGAAATTTGAAATGTGCATGATGGAAGAATTGAATTTATTTCTTGGTTTGCAAGTCAGACAACTTGACAATGGAGTCTTCATCAATCAAGTTAAGTATACACAAGGGCTCTGCAGTAAGTATCCCTATGACTACCCTATTAACCTTGTCAAAGATGTAGATGGAAAAAAATGTGGATATTGAAAAATACGGTAGACTGATTGGATCATTGATGTATCTTACAATGGCCAAAATCGTTCAATCTTTGTCAGTATACAACAGTGTTGTAAGTTTAAGGTACAGCAGAAAGTAACTTAGGCTGCAGAAGATCAAAAGCTGCATCCTGCAAGTTTAGAGATATATTTATTACAACAAGCAAACTTGACCTAAGATGCAGTATGAGGAAGATCAAACCTAATACGAGGATCAGTTCAACGGGTAGAAATAGAACCAGTAGAGACATTCTGAAAGTTGTAGAGTTCAAAGCCAACCTACAACAGACACATGGCCTAACAACTTGCAGAAAAACTCCAACATGGTACAACTGCATTTAATGATCCGCAATGCAAGACATGAAGAATTTAATGCAACACCAGAGATCATTTAATGCAAGTCATGCATACGCGAAAGAGATTCAAATTCAAGAGAGAGTATACCTTGCATATTTATACATCTATAAATAGAGGAATAGTCAACTGAAACAGCTATTGAAACTTCTACATTCTAAATCAAAGCAAGAATCGCTCAAAACTATTAAGCATTTCAAAGACATAGTTTTAGTCATTTAATCTAAAAAAACATTCAAGCCAAGTTCTAAACATCAAATATACAGAAAGCTCTTTCGCTGCACTAGTTGAAGAAAATCAAATATACTTTTACCTTATTGTTGTGTGCTTAAATTGTTTTAAAATATGTCCTCAATTGACAAGATTTAGTCTTCTTGCTGAGTGTTTAGTTGTCTAGGATGTAGACAATTGCTCTGTGTGAGTGTTAGAGATTCAAGTGGGTCTGCCTTAGAAATTTATAGCAAACTGTGTGTAAGATAAATTCTTATAGGGTTAACTAGTTAAATTGATAGTTTGTAAGATCGAGTCCTATAAAACAAACTTGCTTAACGAAGTTCCAGCTTGAGGAAGCATTAGAGTGGACGTAGAAGGATTATACCACATTCGAACCATTATAAAAGACCATAAATGTTTGCCGCTTTATATTTGCTTACTTGCTGCATCTATTCTTGCTATCATTCTACATATAAAATGATTTACAAAAACATTCTTAGGAAAAGATTTTGAAAACAAACCTTCTATGAAAAACCTTATTCAGTTGCAAGAACTCTAAGTTGCAGCAGACAGTACTAATTCATAGTATTGTATGCTGGACTACTTGTTCTGCTGTAAATTTCTATAACTTTCAATGAAGCTTGTTCGAAAGATTTTGAAAAATCGATAACGGTTCATTCACCCCTTTTGAATCTCTGAATCACTTGGAACAAATAAAAAAAATTGCGAATTTTACCTACATAATTTTTCGTTGGTAATTCCATCAGTAAATTAATTACGAAAAAAATTGAAAAACTTACCGATAAAATCTCCCTCGGTAAATCAAGGCTTTGTTTGGACTGGGACTAACCTATCCAAATTTGGTATGGGGCAAGTCTCAATCCATGTTTGTTATGAGATTTCAAAATTCTATTAATCTACCCTACTTTTCTACTTTGTACAATTTTCAAAAAGAAATATCTACCTTTTCAAAATAAAATAATACAATATCATCTACTTTTTTTCTTCTACAATTCCCAAGGTGATTGTGACATCTTAACTATAATTTTACCATAGAAAATGCCAAAACAAATATGAAATTATCAAAATTCATATTTTAAAAATCCACTTAAATCTCAAATCCAAACTCACTAAATCCATCTAAATTTAAGTCCAAACAAAATAATATTTTTCCCCAAAAAAAATTGAGAAATGAATTAAGAATATTTTTTCTCCAATTTTTTTTTTTAATTTACTAACGGAAAATAAATTGGTAAAGTATGTTTTCCCCAAAACTTTTGGTAAATTTACCGACGGAAAACCAAAATAAAAGTAGTGTTCTTTTCTTCCTCCCACACATCCTCTCTCTCCACTACCCCATCCCTCCACCATCACCGGCATAGACCTTTGACAGCCACTGCTACTGTCGGCCCGCCCCCCTCCTCCATCTCCTCTAGCCTCATTTTCCCTTTCGACATCCCCTGCCATCGCTAAGGTAAGCCCTCCTCTTTTTTTTTTCATTTTATTTATATTTATAATTCTATGTTTTATGTGAATTAAATTTAATGTAATTAGATTAGTTTTTAGGTTTAATTATGTTAATATTATGTTTTATGTTAATGTTGGTTATGTTAGTTTAAGTTTAAATATGTTAATTTTATATTTTATGTTAATGTAATGTTAGTTTTAATTTAATTAGGTTGGTTTAGGTTTAATTATGTTACATTAGTATAGTTGTGATAATGTTAGTTTTTGTTGGGATTTCAATGTTTAGATTTTGATGAGACAAACCAAATATGTAATAGGAAGTTTTGAGTACCCTATTTTCACAATGTTTAAGTGAATGAATAGACTAGAATTGAGTCTTGAGTCAAGTATTGAAAATGGAGGTTAAACGAGGATAAAGCTGCATCTAAGCCTAAAGGAAAGATATCGCTGCAAGAAGGCAGGATACAGTATCGCTGCAAGAAGACAGGATACAGCATAGCTGGAAGAAGAAAGAAACAGCAAAGTTTAAATAAGGCTGAACTCCAATACAGCAAAGCAAGAAAGAACAGCGTGCAGCAACGCTGCAAGAAAAGGATAAAGGAGTACTGCTAGATAGAAGTTACAGCAGCACTACCAGAAGATACTGCAACCAGGTCTAGCTTACTGCAGCATTGTATAGGAGTATCAGCTGCACAAGGACCCAAGATACAGCGCAGACTTACAAGTTAGTTAAGTAATACAGCGCCAACTACAAGACGAAGTATCTTGCAAATCCTAGGAAGGATAAATGCAGTACGAGGAACGGAGATTCAAGCAAGAATAAAAGAGCCGTTCAAGAAAAAGTCAAAGTAGCAGACACGGAGCCAATAAGAAGATGCCACATGGACTGACGCATTGCAGAAAGCTGCGAGCCGCAACTGCAGCATTAAATGCTCCGAAAGAAAAAGTCAAGTCGCATTAAATGCGAACCATACTTTGGTCAGGCTACTTCAAATTCAAAAGAGAGATGTCTCCTTCAACGGACATCTTCTCCTACAAGTATAAATAGAGGTCGAGGAGAACTGAAGTTGGTTACTGTCACTGTTACTAAGAACTAAAATCCATACGCGAAAGTTTCAAGCTTACAAATTTCAAGCATTCAAGCCAACAGTTTCAGTCGCTCAATCTATCGAAGTGAAGCAAGTTCAAGCTGAAAGTTTCCCTACGGACTCAGAAGCTCACTTCGAAGCACAAGTTGAAGAAAACCTTTTTTTTAACCTTGTTGCTGTGTGTTTAGGTTGTTTTAGTGGTGTCAAGCAGTTGATAGGAGAGATCCTTACTGTTTGTTTAGTTATCTAGTGTTAGGCAGCTTCCCTGTGTGGGAGTGTAGAACCCTGTGTGGGTTAGTCTTTGAAGTTTGCAGTTGCTGTGTGTACGCTGGACTTCAGTAGGTGGTTTGCTTTGTAAAGTTGATAGATTGTTAGGAGAGTCCTGTAAATCAATCTTGCTTAACAAAGTTCCTGCTCGAGGAGCAGTAGAGCGGACGTAGAAGGATTACACCACCTTCGAACCACTATAAGCCATAAGTGTTTTAATCGCTTTATTTATCTGTGCGTTTATCTTCTGCATTAATATCTGTCTCTCATCATAAAACGTTTTGAAAGAAGCATTCTTGAGAAAAACAGTCTTGTGTTTTTTAAGTTAATTTCCGCTGCGTATAAAACTCCAGGTTACAGCGTGCAGCACTGCATCTTAGCGCTGCAAGCAGTAACCTTCTATCGCTGCAAGCTCAAGTAACTTGCAGTGCAGAACGGTTGTTTTAAAAGATTTTGAAAATCGACCAAGGTTCATTCACCCCCCTCTGAACCTCGGACACCACTTGGGACCAACAGTTTTTATGCAATTATATTAGTATAGGTTGTTAATAATGTAAGTTAGTTTAAATATAACTAGGTTAGTTTAGGTTTAATGTAATGATAATATGATAGTATAGTTGTGATAATTGATAATTACATCAATTTAGTTGTTTAATTAATTTAAGAGTGAGTTTTGTACGAGACCGTCTTATGGATCCGTATATGTTAATAATGTAATGATACTATGATAGTATATGTTGGTTTTTATGCAATTATGTTAGACTTTGTGTTTAATTCTCATAATGTAATACTTTCATATGTACCACATAATATTTTTATGTGTATCATGTGATATTTTCAAAAAGTATTATCTAATAAATATAAAAATATTATATTTGACTTTTGTTGACTGCGTGTTGACTTTGACCGTTGATCGTTGACCGGATCAAACCCAACACGTCTCACGGTATGGGATCCGTCAGACCGTCTTACACGATACTTTGCCTTATTTTAATTAACTTAATTAGTTTAGTTATTACAATTTAATATGAAAAATAATATTTTTTTTATTTTTTTTTTACAGATTACCAATAGAATTTTTTTTTTCGTCAATAAAAATTACTGAGCCAAATATCGACAAATTTTTTTCGTCAATAAACTATTTACCTATGAAAAAATCCATCAGTAAAACTGCGATTTTTTTATTTCTCATTTATTTTATTCATATTTTAGTGATGCGGTAATGGGAATTTCCAATTTGTATGACAGATATGCAATATTTCGGCATAAAAAAAAATTCGATCAAAATTGGATTGAAATTGAAAAAAATTGATAATTAAAGGACTAAAATTGGAAAAGGTAAAATTACTGCACCAAAAAAATTGGACAAAGCCTAGCGAGGAGTAAAATTAATATTTTCCCTTAATTTTTTATTAATACAAAGATTAACAGTATTATATATTTCATGAGATTTGGGTGGACCCGATCATGCCCTTGGTGCACATAAAAACAATTTATGGAAATTGTAATTTTAATCTTTCCATTTTTTATCATCAATTTTATGTATTCCATTTTTAATATTTTAATTAGTATTTTTTTTTCAATTTTGATCTTTTAACTACATTTTCTTTATTAATTTTAATCTGCATTTGCTTGAAATTTAGATTTTTGCCTATGTGGACAGTGAAATTGCTGATGTGGTTTTCTCAATTCCCATGTTTGTGTATGCAGAAATTAACATTTCAAATAAAATCAGATTAAAATTAGAAAAAAAATTATAGTTAGAGGCAAGGATGAAAATATCGATATCGCATGTCGTATTGCAACTTTGATTTTACGGATATATCGATGGATATATCGATATCGCATATCGATATCGCAAAAAATTTGAAAAAACAACGGAAATCATATTAAAATTTTGGAAATTTAATATGAAAATTTAGGGATTATTTTTACACATCATTACACAATTATTCCACTCAAAATCACATTAAAATAATATATTTAAAACTAACATATAGATAATAAGCATTATAAATACTGTATTTCGAATGAAAATTGACAATATATTACATAATACAAGACAAAATTACTAAAATTACATCACATAATACATTAGTACCAAAAGAATGACCTATGAGGTTCAAACATAGTAAATGGAATGTCATCTTGATCTAAACAGTACTGATATTAACTCATCACATTAAAGTACTTATTAGGGAAAATGTTCAAATAAGCCACTAATGTTTACTTTCAAGTTCATATATCCCACTAAAGTATGTTTAGGTACAAAAACATCATTAATGTTTATTCTCAGGTTCATAAATCTCATTGAAGTATTTTAAGGTACAAAAACACAACTAATGTTTACCTCTAAATACATATAACCCACTTAAGATTTATTTATAATATAATACACCAATAATGTTGTAAAATTAAAATATATATTTACACATTTTAATTTTTATTTCTTATTTGAACCTCATGTTTTTTTACATATTTTAGAACAAAAATCTATTCATGAAAACATAATATAATAGCTTATTATATATATGTGTGAATATAAATATTATTATTAATAATTATTATTATTTACACTTTTTTATTTTGAAGACTAAAACTATTAAACAACTAGAGTTATTTGAAATAATAATTTCATTATGATATTATTTTTTAATTTAAATACAAATTAACCTCTATATTTTATGAAATGTCATGTGAAAGAAAATATCATAGTTAATTTTTTTTATTTCAAATCAATCTAATTGTTTATTTAGTCTTTAAAAGTAAAAAAAATATATATAAATAATAATAATATAATAATAATTAATGGTAATAATAATAATAATAATAATAATATATTTACATATATATAATAAGGTATTATATTAATGTTTTCATGATTAGTTTTTTGTTATAAAATATATAAAAGATATGATATTTAAATAAAAAATTAAAATTAAAATGTGTAAATAAATATTTTAATTTTACAATATTATTGGTGTATTATATTATAAATAAATTTTAAGTGAGTTATATGTATTTAGAGGTAAACATTAGTGGTGTTTTTATACCTTAAAATAATTTAGTGGGATTTTTGAACTTGAAAATAAACATTAATGGTGTTTTTGTACCTAAACATATTTTAGTGGGATATATGAACTTGAAAGTAAACATTAGTGGCTTATTTGAACGTTTTCCCTACTTATTAATATAGTTATGCACATATCATTCATAAGTTGTTCTATCTCGTCCAACTGCTTCATCATGAATTAGATAGTGTATACTAATCCAATCATATTGTTGATATTCATTTTGGCCTTCATAGGATATTTGAGGGTGTGGGTGATCAAAAATATCTCGAGTAATCCAACTAAATTGTGAACTTTTATAAATATCAAGAACATATGAATTTTGAGACATATCACTATGATTATTGCTATTCAAATTATGAAAATAATGACAAAATCAACTTTTTTTCATCAAAAATGCGATTTTTGATGTTGTTGCGATATTTCGCGATATATCCGCGATATATCACGATTTCCATCCAGTTTTGTTCTACACCGAACCGATATCGATAGCGATATCGATACTCTGCGATATATCCGCGATATATCCGTGATACCCGGGAAAAAAAACATTACCCCCAATATCCATATCGCAATATCCGTATCCGCGATATATCTGCGATATATCCGTGATATATCGCGATATTTTCATCTCTGGTTAGAGGACATGTAAATTTGATGGTAAAAAAATGAAAAAAAAAAAAATTGAATCACAGGATGAAAATGGAGATCTTTCCTAAAATAATGTACTATTATAATATACCATCAAAGATTTAAAATTGTTTGATTTTATATGATAAATCCAACAACATAATTTATCTAGAATAAAAAGATAATTGAAACAGACTAGAAATATGAGATTATATGGTTGGTGGATTTATGCAAGGTTTAACCTTTAACAAATTTAGGAGCAAGTTTCCTTCCAGACATTTTAAACTCATCGATAATGTTGTTTACTAATAGTTTTTTATTTATCAAGTATTCTAAATCGCTATTTTAAAGCCTGGAAAATGGTTAATAGTTCATAATCAATATTTCTCGTAAACATATGATTTTATTCAAATTGTAGTTAAACTTAAGGATTACAGTTATTTTTAATTCTTTCAAAAAAAAAAAGTTATTTTTAATATTCCTTAAAATATTATATTATATTTTTAAAATTTCTATATTTTTTCAATTATTACTAGTATGTATTAACAAATCCACTCATATTTTCATAAAATCAATATATGAATATTTCAACCGAAAAGATTAGGCCAGCCCTGGGCCCACCTCCAAAATGGTCTTGGGCTTATTCGATACACTTTCCGGGCCTAGCTTCGCGGGCTGAACTGGCCCGGTTAAAAAATAACATTTAATAAGCTATATAAAGCGTTCTAGGTCATTTCTGATTCCATTTATAAACCCTTGTTACATTGACACAGCTAAGATATTTTGCAGCTATTTGAACCCCAAAACTTGGAACTCCGATTGCGAATGGCGTCGAGGGTGTCTCTGAAGGCAGGAAAAGGGAAGGTTGTGAAAAAGTCCGCGGCGGCGGATGAGGAGGACGGAGCGGCGGCTGTGGCGGCGAAGTTCGTTAAGGAGTGGAGCACCTGGGCTATGAAGAAGGCTAAAGTCGTCACTCACTATGGCTTCATCCCATTGGTTATCATCATCGGCATGAACTCCGATCCTAAGCCTTCTCTCTCTCAACTCCTTAGCCCTGTGTGAGAACAACTAATAATGGGGGTTTTGATGTGGATTTGCCCTTTACTTTGTCATGTTTATCTGTCGATTTAACAGTTAGGGTTTCGATCTAGTTCTTGTTATATTCTTAAATCTGAGGGGTTTATGAGCGTCTCTTCCATATGGTTATATGCTATGGCTTAATAAGTCAAATTTATTTTGCTATCTGATTTTTAATTTTTCGGTGGTTTAATTCGGATATGCATATCAAGACTATATATATACATACACACATATATATATATATATATATGATGTGTGTGGTGCATTGTGCTTCTAACTTATTGTGAATTGTTGCTATAAATTATATTGACAATAATTACCTAAAGATAAATATTGTTTTTTTCTTTTTTGGGCAGATTTTAGTGTTAGATTGCAATTAAGTTTCTTATAAAGTGCTATTTTCAAATAATGCACCAATGTCAAGTTATTGTTAGGAAATTTCTTATTTAGCTGTATTTCTTAATTCTGAAAGTTGTTTATTGATGAGTTTTGCTGGGAGTTCAATTTAATGGAATATTACGGCTCATAATTAGCTTCTTTGTAAAATATGTGTTAAGTTTGATCCTATATTGAGCTGATCAGGTTTCTTCTTAGTTATTATCCCAATGGTTGTCATGGTCGGCATGAACTCCGATCCTAAGCCATCTCTCTCAACTCCTTAGCCGCCCTGTGAGAACACTAATAATGTGGGTTTTGATGTTGATTTGCCCTTTACGTTGTGGCTCATTATTTGTTTCTTTCTAAGCATGTGGTGTGTTAGTTGATATTAATGTGTCAGACTAAATTGCATTCAATGGAAAGTAGAAGTCTCATATTTGCTGGTATGTTTACATGCATCGGATACATGAACTTTGTGTTCATTTACTTGCACTTCAGATGGACATCACATATAGCTAGTTTTTTTTTTTTTTTTTGCTACTCTTAGCATCAGTTGTATTTCTAGTTGTGTTTCAACTTGTGCTCAGAAAGTGCAGGCTTTTAATTTGCTTTAGCTGATTAGCTCTGAGATATTCTTGACAGTATAAATGGTTTGTAGTTCTTCATTCACCATCCTCTTTTACCTTTGTATGACTCCTTGAAATGATATGGATCTCTGAGAAATGAAGTCCACTATTTAGGCATGGTGATTCTCATTTTCTCTAACCTTCTTGCTCACCGTAGATAGTGTAAATGGGATATAGGGCTCTTGTACTTGTAAAAACATGTGTTTCATGTGTGTAATTGTGTAACATATATATATATATATATTGTGTATAATAATGTTTGATGTATATATGTGATTAGTTTTAAAGATTTAGGTGTGTGTAATCTTATTATGAAGAGAAAAGTTAATAGTTTGGATGTGTGTTGTTCACTGCCTCAATTGGGTCATATAGGGCACCTCATATCTAAATCTAAGCTTCTCTTTGAAATCAACTTTTTACTAAAGGTATGTTCACATTGAAGGCTTTGAGTAAGGATTCGAAATTTATAATAGCAAATTTGTTTGTGGTGTTTGTGAAATGAAATCTATTGCCTTAATTTTGAACTAGTTTTTGAGCAATTTGGAAGATTTTGAATGCACTCTTGATTTAGAATACATTTCAAACTTGAAATTCAAAGGGTTAATAGCTTTAGCTGATTTTGGTTGTCTAAGTGCCAAACTCATAATGTTTATATATATATATATATTTGTACCACAAAAAAAATTCAATGATTGGGATTTATGATTCAATGTGACACACAAGTCATATATATATATAAATAATGGTGTCAAAAAAATTCAATGATTGGGATTTATGATTCAATGTGACACGCAAGTCGCTAAAAGTCCGGTGAATGGTGTGAAAATGAGTTTGATGGTGATTTAAATGTCAAATATGTATAGTTTATATATATTGGAGCCAAAAGGAAAAAAAAAAAAATTCAGCGGTTTATGCGCAAAATCATTGATAGTTTGGTGGGGTTGCTGCAAACCTGGTGTCACGCATAAGTCCCATGTCAAAATCCGGTGAAAAGTAGCCAAAAAATTAGTTTGATGGTTTAAATGTCAAACGTAGCCAAAAAATTAATTTGATGGTTTAACTCGTATAGTTTATATATATCGATGCCACAAAAAAAAAAAAAAGAAGTTCGATGGTTTATATGCAAAATCACTCATAGTTGTGTTTACTGCAATTGACCTTATTTCAAATTTTGCTTGAACTTTAATCTTGTGATTGATTTTCTGAATAATGCATACAATGAACTTAGCAAAGGTAGATTTGTGACCCCTTCAATTTTGGACGCTTTCAAAGTTGCACTTGGGATCCTTCATTTTAAGGGGCAAAATAAGTTTTTAGTCTTTGCACTAGTCAGGTATGGTTGTTCTGCATACAGACATCAACTGAAATAATTTGAGTTTCAATTTTGCCTGGTGAAAACAGCAAGGTTGAATGTGTGACCATTGAATTTTGTAAGTATTGGTTATTTTGTCATCAAGGAATCACTTTGTGAGCAGATTACATTTTTCGTAGTTTTTTTTTTTTAAATCTCAGTTCCTTTAAGATATATATATATATATATATATATATATATATATATATATATATATAAAATCAGACACACATTTGAAAAATGTACACCGTGGACATTTTAATTATAACACCTAGAATTTTTTTTTATATATATATAATTCATAAAATAAGTTATATGATTAAATATAGATATTTAGCACATAAGAGAATAAGTATAGTGTCACAATCAATCATTTTCCTCCTCCATAATTGAGTCCAGGCAAGCCATTTTTCTCTATTTCCATCCTCTTCACCGATACCACCGACCGCCAATATCACCACCGGCCATTAGTATTTTCGGCGAGGTAATCAGATCAAGTTGTAGCACTCGCCGAGTTCGTCGCAAGGATAGGTTTGGAACTTCGAACCACCTCCGTCTCCATCGTGCACGGGCGCGGGAAGAGCGGCTGCTCTCTCTTGTTTCCTCTCTCTCTCTCTGTTGCTGTCTCTTGCCTTTTCTACAGCTGCCGTTCGCCGTCGAGTCGTGGTGGAGTTGGCGTGATCCTCGCGTCGGCGTGTCGGGTTGAGAACCGCCGCTGTAAGCGGTGGTTGTGTTGTGTTGTGTGTGCATGCGTGTGTATGTGTAGGTGTTGTGCTGTATGTGAGTTTGTGTTTGGGCTGGGAGTGTTGAGGGTGGCCGGCGTCGGGGTTGTGCCGGCAGACAATGAGAGGTGCCGTCGTGAGCATCAGTGCCAGTGGGTTGTGTGTAGATGTCTTGGATGGGTTGTGCGTGTCGGGGATGTGTGTTTGGGTTGTGATTGGTCGCCGGCGACTGGAAGTCGCCGGCAAAGGCGAATCGGCGGCAGGGGCTGGCGACGAGGCAATGGGGGGGGGGGGCTGGGAAGGGTTTGAATTTTGGGGGGCTTTATTTGAGAATTTGATGTAAATGAAGGGCTAAATTGCAAATATCAACTTTGATGAAATTGGAATTAAATCCTTAGCAATTATGAAATTTCAGTTTACTCCCTTAAGTATTTAAAACATGCATTAAGACCATCGAATTATGAATAATGACAAACGAACCCTCGAACTTATTGAAATTACATAGATTTCCCTAAGATTTGATGATATTATGCATTTCTCCTTAGAATTGTGGAATTTATGATAAATGACATTTTTAAACCTTAGAATGTATTGGAATTATATATATTATTCTATAATTAAATAGAATTTGATATATGAAATCCGAGCTTTAATTAAATGACAAAGATAAATTATATTAATTAATTTATGTTATTTAGATCTCATTATATAATCGATTAGGGTATCAAAACCCTAGATCCTTATTGAAATAATTAAGAAAACCTAGTTTTCAGGATGGGTTTTGGGATCGAGTGTTATCACCTTATAGTATTAAATTAATAATTAATTTTATTTAGTAAACCCTATTAGATGGTCTGTTAACAGAAGAAAGTTCTAACTTAAGAATGTATTTTTAAATCGATGAATAGTTCGATTAAATTCTAAATCAAACCTTTATGCTTGTAGGGTATTCGCCGGAGTTTATACCTTAAGTATCTGTGGGATATAAAAGTTTTTTGATCGTCTACTCTAAAGGTGAGGGTAATTTCTTTAAATTATATTTTTATAAGGTTTATGCTATTAATATATGCAATCTTTTAAGATTATTATTGAATGTGAATATGATTGTTGAATGATAAAGGTTAACTGATGGATTTTGATTATTAATTGATTGAGTTATTTGATGGAAATCTTCATGACTGAAGAATGTTTGGGACAAATACGTGCATTATTGAAGGATTCAAGTTATGTGATTGATGATAGATTGAGATGCGTATTTGTTATATTGGATGATTTAAATAATGTGATTGTTTGTAATTGTTTATTGATTGAATTGATTGAATTGTTTGATTGAAATATTTGTGATTGATAAAAATAATCGGGTTTGATTCCCATGGTAAAGGTTAAATCGGGTTTGATTCCTGCGGTAAAGGTTAATTCGGGTTTGATTTCCACGGTAAAGGTTAAATTGGGTTTAATTCCCGCGGTAAAGGATAATTCGGGTTAAGTCTCGAATTTATGTGATACAATTATGTTAAATGATTTTTTTTAATAGGTTTGGGGGAGTGGAAGGGAGGGGAACAATAAGAACTAGAAAACTTGCGTGACCCGGGTTCGAACCCTAGTCATCACAATCTGCACCTTTATAAATGTGGGATACCACTTGAGCTACAAGGCTCGTGGTTAATTATGTTAAATGATTGAATGTTATGACTTATGTTTTCAGGTGTTTATTGTTATAAATGCTGAAGTTATATGTGAAATTACTTCCACTGAGTGTAATTCGTACGCTTACCCCTTATTATATTTTCTTTTTATAGATCCAGGTTTTTTGCAAGAGAAGTGGAAGAAAGATGTTCTACCTTTTGTTTGTAAATAATATATTTGTCATGCTGTTAAAACTTTAAGTTCGATGTTGTATAGTTAAGGCCGTAGAGCCATATACTGATGTTATTTTCTGCTGTCTCTGATGAATTTCAAATATTTAAAATCTATTAGATAAGCATCTTTCTCCACTCGCTCTCCAATAGGTATAAAATGAGTTGATTATATATGTTTGACTGTCATAAATGTGAATAAATGTGTATTGTTGTGAAGTGTTATGTTTGATTATTGTTGATTTGTAAATACGTGTTTGGGGGTTTATTTACAGGGGATGTTAGAAGATTTTCCTTCAGTAAAGCTTATATAGAATCATGTATACAGATGGCCGAAAACAAATTTACAGCTAGGAAGTCTATTCCTCGGACGAGACTTAGAGAGTTTTTCTTTAAGAGCCGTGTGTACGCGGACCATTCGGTGGGCGAGCACATCGCCCGATTGTTACATACGTGGAGACCATCGGGGGGGATGACGGAGGTTTGATAGGTAATGTTGAAGGTTGTCTCTAGTTGATAAGGACATTGCCCGATGAATGGGCAGTACGAGCACACCGTGTTTACCGCGACGAGGTAGTATACTCGGCGGTAGATAAATCTCCCATCATAAATTTTGGGAGATTCGCGGGACAGTTGCTAGATGCTTGAGGTCGGAGTGAGTACCCGTCTACCCCTGAGCCGGGACCTTTCGATCCATCTAGCGATGATTCAGATGGGGACGAGGATGGTGGTTTAGAGGAGGAGGATCCTGAGGAGGACCCTGAGGATTACCTTGATGAAGGAGATCAAGGTGCGTCGACATCCGGGATAGTGAGACCCCCCTCACTCCCGGCTACCACAGCGTAGATGTCAGGATTAGGGGTTTGATATATTTTGGGACCATATATCGGATAAAATATTATCTATATATATATTTTAGATAGTGGTGTTCGTAGCTGATGTAAATAGTTTAATATGATGTCTATGTTGCCAAATTTTGTTAGTTGTTTATAAGAATATGGCCTATAAAATGTTGTTTTATAAAATCTTATGTTTGTATTTTCTATCGAAGCTGGTGATTTTCTCGTAGCTTACATTCTTTATTTTACGAATGATGACTTCGTAATATTTAATCGTTGGATCTTTGCGTGTATCGTAGCAGAATCATGCCTCCTAGAGGTAGGCCACGAAAAGAACCAGCAACAATAGAGGGGCCGTTCGAGCCACTTAAAGAGAGATTGTTGGGTAATCTAATAACAGTACTAAAGGGATTGGCTGATCAATTCGATGCTAACCGAATGGCACCCACACAGACACCAAGAAATGACGCGAATAATATAATCGAACAATTTCAACGTTTCAATCCGACAACCTTTAATGGAAAAGGAGAGCCTGCCGATGCTGAAGAATGGCTAAGAACGTTGGATAGACTATTTGCTCACTTAAATTGTTCAGAGGAGCAGAAGGTCTCTTGTGCTGTATTTCAGCTAGTAGAGGAAACGAGTTTTTGGTGGGAGTACTATGAGAGAACGATATCTATTGAAATGAGAAATACGATGACTTGGGTGGACTTCAAGGAGGTAGTTATATAGAATTATCTGCCCCAAAGTTATCGGGATAAGAAAGAGATGGAATTCTTACATTTACAATAAGGATCCATGACAGTTGTTGAATACGAGAGAAAGTTCAACCAATTATGTAAATACGTAACTCATTTAGTGGATACCGATACAAAGAAGGCAAGACGCTTCGATAGAGGCTTACGTCCAGAAGTAGGTGCCATTTTGGCAGGACATGGAAGGATGACGTATGCTGAGATAGTGGAACGAGCTCAAGAAGTTTCTTCACGTATGCGTTTGGAGGTTGCAGCACCTAAGAAATCTATCGAGATGCCAGCAAAGCGAAAGTGGAATGACTCTCACAATTGAAATCAACCTTTCAATCAAGATAAACGACTGACAATAGGTGATATCTCGAATTCCCCTATTGTTAGAACAGTGGCTCCCTGTTCTCAATGTAGGAGGAATCATGTTGGACAATGTCTCTTTAAATTTGGACATTGTTACTAGTGTAAGGAACAGGGGCATAATGTTAAATTTTACCCCAAACTTCAAAAAGATGAGTCATATTTAAATTCGAGACCCAGAATCGGAAAAGCTCGAGTTTTTGCTCTCACTCGTAGTGAAGCTGCTGAAGAACCGAAGACTATGGTAGATATGCTATCAGTATATGATATGTCTGTTTTTGTCTTATTTGATACCGGAGCAACTCATTAGTTTATATCAATCACATTTTATGAGCTTTTGGGACATAAGAACGATAGAGTAGATGCTAAAATTTTAGAAGTTAGTATACATTCTAAAAAATCAGTAAAAACCAAAAACACATATCGTAATATGAAAATTGCTTTTGGGAGCAGAATCCTCCCAGCCACATTGCATGTTTTGGACCTGAAGGATTTTAATGTAATTTTGGGCATGGATTGGCTTAAGGCCAACAATGCGATAATCAGATGTCGAGAAAAAGAGATTCTCATTCGATCTTCAAGAAAATAAGAGTTCACCATTTTCAGAACTCGAATCGGTATAAATCCATGAGTTGTATCAGCTATGCAAGCGATCAAGATGCTTAAAAAAGGAAATTGTGAGGCATTCTTGGTAAATGTTGTAAATCCCGAGTAGAAGACAAATCCAATCGAAAAAGTGTCGATAGTAAGAGAATATGCAGACCTTTTTCCAGAAGAATTACCTGGTCCACCACCTGATAGACAAGTCGAATTCAGCATAGAATTGGTGCCTGGTTCAGCTCCAGTGTCGAAAGCGCCATATCGAATGGCACCAAAAGAGTTAGAAGATTTAAAGGAGCAATTACATGAACTATTAAAAAAAGGCTTCATTCATCCTAGCGTGTTTCCGTGGGGAGCTCCAGTGCGGTTCGTGAAAAAGAAAGATGGAACATTTCGAATGTGTATCGACTATCGTGAGCTAAATAAAAGGACTATCAAGAATAAATATCTATTACTTCGAATAGAAGATTTGTTCGATCAATTGCGAGGTGCGAGTGTATTTTCGAAGATTGATCTGAGATCTGGATACCATCAGGTGAGAAAGATGATATATCTAAAACAACTTTCATGATGAGGTATGGTCATTACGAATTCGTGGTAATGCTTTTTGGACTTAGTAATGCACCGGCCATTTTCATGGATAGGATGAATCAAGTTTTCCATCCATATCTTGATCGTTTTATGATAGTCTTTATCGATGACATTTTGGTGTATTCACACGATAAGATCCAACATGAAGAACATCTGAGAATTACTTTGGAAACTTTAAGTAAAGAAAAATTGTATGTAAAGTTTAAAAAGTGTGAATTTTGGCTGGATAAAATTTCTTTTCTTAGGCATATCGTTTCTTCAAAAGGAATCAAGGTGGATCCAGCTAAGGTGGAAGCAGTCAGTAACTGGAAGGCATTGACTAACGTAAACGAAGTGCGAAGTTTCCTGGGTTTAGCTGGATATTACAGAAGGTTCATCGAGGGATTTTAAAAAATTTCCATTTCTATGATGCGTCTAACTCGTAAAGAAGTGAAGTTCCAGTGGAGGAATCAATGCGAAGAAAGTTTCCAGGAATTGAAGAGAAGATTAAGGTCTGCACCAATTTTAATAGTTCCAGATAGGACGAAGAAATTCGTTGTTTATAGTGATGCATCCAAACAAGGTTTGAGATGTGTACTGATGCAACAAGGGAAAGTAGTAGCTTACGCTTCAAGACAATTAAAGGCGCATGAGCAAAACTATCCAACTCACGATTTGGAATTAGCTATTTAGTATATGCTCTCAAGATTTGGTGGCACTATTTATATGGAGGAAAGTGTGAAATTTACACTGATCATAAGAGCTTGAAGTATTTTTTCGAATAAAAAGAGCTCAACATGAGACAAAGAAGATGGCTAGAGTTGGTGAAAGATTATGATTGCTCAATTTTATACCATCCTGGTAAGGCAAATGTAGTGGCAGATGTGCTAAGTAGAAAGAATAAAGGTCAAACGGCGTGGATGATAACTACTCAGAAAGAACTTATTGAAGAATTCGGACGACTGAGTATGGAACTGGTGATACCTCCAAGCAACATAAGAGCAAGAATATATGCTTTGATAATCAAACCCACGCTTCAGGATAGAATAATGCAGGCTCAACACGACGATAGATTCACTCAAGTAATGAAGGAACAAGTAAACAGGGGGTTAGCAAAGAACTTTGAAGTAAGCAAGGATGATGTACTTAAGTTTAAGGATAGGTTATGTGTGCCGCATAAAGAAAATCTTCTAAATGAAATCATGGAAGAAGCACATGCTACCCCATATACAGCTCATCCAGGAAGTACAAAAATGTATCAGGATTTGAAAAGAAGCTTTTGGTGGAGAAACATGAAGAACAACATTGAACTTTTTGTCAAGAAATGCATTATTTGCCAGCAGGTGAAGACAGAACATCAAAGACCGGCAGGAATGCTAACACCTTTAGAGATACCTGAATGGAAATGGGAACACATCACCATGGATTTTGTGGTGGGGCTACCTCGAACCAATCGTGGGAATCACGCTATATGGGTCATTGTGGATAGATTAACCAAGTCTGCCCACTTTTTGCCAATCAAGATGACGTTTAGTTTGGAAAAACTAGCTCAAATCTATATAAAAAAAATCGTCAGACTGTATGGTGTACCTATCTCTATTGTGTCAGATAGAGACCCACGTTTTACATCCAAGTTCTAACAGAGTTTACAAAAGGAATTAGGTACCAAATTAGTTTTCAGTACTGCTTTTCATCCCCAAATTGATGGACAGACAGAACGAACGATACAAATTCTGGAAGATATACTGAGAGCAAATGCTTTGGATCTGCAAGGCAGCTGGGAAGACCATTTATATTTGGTGGAGTTCGCTTACAATAACAGCTATCAGGCAACTATCGGGATGACACCATACGAGGCGTTATATGGAAGAAAATGTCGTTCACCTCTATATTGGGATGAAGTAGGTGAGAAAAAAATTTTGGGACTTGAGTTGGTTGAGCAGGTAGTGAAGAAAATAAGAAAAGTTCAAGAAAGAATCAAGACGGCTCAAGATCGACAAAAATCGTATGCGGATAAAAGACGCCGAGAATTACAATTTGAAGTGGGGGACAAAGTTTTTTTAAAAGTGTCGCCCACAAAAGAGGTTTACTGCTTTGGAAAAAGAGGCAAATTGAAGCCAAGATATATAGGTCCGTTCGAGATTTTGGATCGAGTCGGAGAAGTGGCGTACAGACTAGCCTTATCGCCTAATTACACCAGCATACATAACATTTTTCACGTGTCCATGCTAAGAAAATATGTGTTCGATCCAAGTCACATCATCAATCAACAACAGATAAAGCTGGAGAAAGATCTAACATATGAAGAGATTCCAGTGGCTATTTTGGATAAAAAAATTCATAGATTAAGAAATCGAGATGTCATATTAGTCAAGGTTCAATGGAGTCATCATGATATCAATGAAGCAACTTGGGAAGTAGAAGAAGAAATCTTAGCAAAATATCCGAATTTGACGAGTCTAGGTACGTTTCTAAATTTTTAGGACGAAATTTCTTTGAAGGAGGGAAGGATGTAACACCTAGATTTTTTTTATATATATAATTTATAAAATAATTTATATGATTAAATATAGATATTTAACACATAAGAGGATAAGTATAGTGTCACAATCAATCATTTTCCTCTTTCTCCATAATTGAGCCAAAGCAAGCCATTTTTCTCTCTCTTTTCATCCTCTTCACCGACACAACCAACCACCAATATCACCGCCGACCATCAGTATTTTCGACGAGGTAATCGAATCAAGTTGTAGCACTCTCCGAGCTCATTGCAAGGACAGGTTCGAAACTTCAAACCACTGCCGTCTCCACCGCGCACGGGTGCGGGAAGAGCGGCTGCTCTCTCTCTTTCTCTCTCTCTGTTGCTGTCTCTTGCCTTTTCTACAGCTGCCGTTCACCGTCGAGTCGTGGTGGAGCTGGCACGATCCTCGTGCTCGTACGTCGGGTTGAGAACCGCCGCTTACTTACAGCGGCTGTGCTGTGTTGTGCTGTGTGTGCGTATGTGTGTATGTGTAGGTGTTGTGCTGTGTGTGAGTTTGTGTTTGAGCGGAGAGTGTTGAGGATGGCTGGCACCGGGGTTGCACCGGCAGGCGGTGAGAAGCACCGCCGTGAGCAGCGGTGTCAGTGGGTTATGTGAGGGTGTGTCTTGGATGGGTTGTGCGTGTCGGGGGAGTGTGTTTTTGGGTTGTGATTGGTCGCCGACGATTGGAAGTCTTCGGCAGAGGGAACTGGCGGTAGCAACGGCTGTAGGGGATGGCGACGGGGCAGCAGGAGGACTGGAAAGGGTTTGAATTTGGGGGGGCTTTATTTTGAGAATTTGATGTAAATAAAGAGCTAAATTGCAAATATCAACTTTGATGAAATTGGAATTAAATCCTTAGCAATTATGAAATTTCAGTTTACTCCCTTAAGTATTTAAAGCATGCATTAAGACCACCGAATTATGAATAATGACAAACGAACCCTCAAACTTATTGAAATTACATAGACTTTCCTATGATTTGATGATATTATGCATTTCTCCTTAGAATTGTGGAATTTATGATAAATGACATTTTTGAACCTTAGAATATATTGGAATTATAGATATTATTCTATAATTAAATAGAATTTGATATATGAAATCCGAGCTTTAATTAAATGACAAAGATAAATTATAATAATTAATTTATGTTATTTAGACCTCTTTATATAATCGATTAAGGTATCAAAACCCTAGTTGCTTATCGAAATAATTAAGAAAACCTAGTTTTCAGGATGGGTTTTGGGATCGACTGTTATCACCTTATAGTATTAAATTAATAATTAATTTTATTTAGTAAACCCTATTAGATGGTCTGTTAGAGCATCCACAATGGGAAACCAAAAAAGAATTCAAATTCAATTTAAATTCATGAGATGCATTGTGGTTGGTGGATTTAATCCAACATGGAGGAGAGAGAGAAGATTGGATCCAAACTATTGGATCCAATCCAATTCAAAAGCTGAAAAATAAAAAAGTTTAGAAAAAGCGCGTGCAGGAGACTACTAGCACTGAGTGGGCGCGTGTATCTTACTTTCTGCAAAGGAGCGTCTACTTGCAGATAAGTGGGTCATAGGCTGCACTTCAATGGTCCCAAGCTGCACTTCAATTTTCCTTTCTACATTTGATTTTATATTTTTCTTTTCTTAATTTTTTTTATGGAACACATCAAAAATGTGAAATTTGATTCCACCGGCCTTTTTATTTTTATTCATTTATTTATTTTATTCAACTACAAACCTTTTATGATGCCATTACAAATTTTTTTTTTTGCAGGAGACCAAAAACTACAATTGCCTAATTTCTTTTATGATGCAATTACAATTTTTTTTTTCATTTATAAGAGTATTGTATTTGATCCAATTACAAATTTTATAATTTTATAAATTGAAACATGGTGTTGTCAAATATATTTTATCATTGTAGTATCATTAATGTAATTATATTTTATAATTTTATACTTCAATACATGTAGATTATAAGATAATATTATATTATCAAGTACATTGGATTCTAATTAATGTAGTCAAATATATTTTTAACTTATAGTGTCATTGTGTAGTCAATTTTACTTTTAACTTGATGTAGCATGGTATTGTCAATCCTATTGTTAACATTTAATAACATTGTATTGTCAATTCTCATTTTTGGACTTGTTGACCAACATCTTGAATTCAAATATTTGAGGACTTTATTTCATAGTAGATATTACATTTTCTCTTCTATAAATAAACCATCATGTTTACAATCAAAATACACTTCTCAACATATTTTCATACTTTCTCTTATACACTTCTTGTTTTCCAGTATGTAACATTCTTATTGAAATTTTGCAAAGAAATGAATGCAAATACTAGAAAAATGCTGCAAGATTTCTTGAATTCTCAAAATGTGGAGGATGCAAGTGATGCTCCACAAAATTCTCAGACCCCCCTAATATTCCATATTCTCAATTCAATTTTTCTGGTCAAGTTCCACCATTTGCCCAGCAATATTCCCAAAATTTGTCTGGTTTTGAAAGTATGATGAATTATTCCGGCAACTCTCCTCAAATGCCATTTATACCAGAGTTTTGGCAGGGACATGGATTCTCCAATCCAAGTGCAACAAGTCAGCCTTTAAGGTCTGACAGAGGAAAATAACCGATCACACCATCTTATGTCCCGGAAACTCAATTTTTTAATCGAGATTTGACACCTAACGAGGAGGACCTTTTCAATAAAGCAAAGACCGATGTTCATGTTTGTCGAAAGCATCCTAATTGGACGAGGGATGAGGATGTGCTCCTAGCGAAGTTTGTGGTGACAATCAGCGATGATCCAATCACCGGTAATGATCAAAAGGCAACAGCTTATTGGGTACGTATTGCAAAATATTATAATGAAAATAAGCCTAATGAATTTATCTATTGAGCACACACTGTGTTGAGATCACATTGGCACAACACAATTCATCTGAAAGTGAATCGCTTCAATGCCGACTATAATCAAATTTATAGTTCGCATCGAAGCGGCCACAGTGATTTAGATATTTTGCGCCTCGCCTATCAAAAGCATCGTGATGAAAATAATGGTGTTGCATTTAATTTGCAACACATGTGGAGGATCATGAAAGATGGACCACAATTTTCTCCACAATCCACTGGTCATTTTGTTGGGACAAAAAAGGCAAGAACTGATGATTCGGGAGCAAGCAATACTTCATCCAATCAAGACAGCCATATTGACTTGGGATCAAATGAAGAAGAAGTTCGTCCAATTGGTCAGAAGGCTGCAAAAAGAAAAGGAAAAGGGAAGAGCAATGCAACAAATCCCATCATATATGAATTAAAAGAGGAATACACTAAGATGGTGGATGAATTATCCACATTTTCCACTATTAGAAAACAATAAGTGGAAAATGAAAGCGAAAGAATTCGCATGAAGCAGTATAAGATCCTTACGAAAGACACAAGTTATTACACCCCCGAACAACTTATTTTCCATCAACAAATGTGTGAGGAAATCAAAGCCAAGTGGCGTGGCTAAATATGTTTACTCCTTCATTTTATCAATTTGTATTTTTGATTAAGCATTTTCAATTCAGTTTTTTTCCGGTCTTATAAATTGTAGGAAAATGTAATCTATTTGAAATTATTATTTTTAGTATTAATGCATTTCAAGTCAATGAATTTCATTTACATATATTGTTTTTATCTCAAAATGTTAAGAAATTAAATTTGCATTCGCCCAGTAGCATTGTTGTTATTTTGATTACTTTCTCTCCTCAAATTAATGCTTCTGCAACTAAGAAATTAATGCTTCTGTGCAACTAAGAAATTAATTCGTCCAGTAGCATTGTCCAGTAGCATTGTTGTTAAGAAATTACTTTCTCTCTCTCTCCTCAAATTAATGCTTCTGCAAATTAATTGTTTTTACTCTCTCTCTCCTCAAATTAATGCTTCTGCTTGTCCAGTAAAAGAAGATAACATATAGTTTTTCATTGTTTGTCCAATAAAAAAAACATATAGTGAAAAGAGTAGATAAGATAGGGAATCAAAATCACGTGTATTCTGCAACTATCACATGCATTCTGCAACAATCACATGCACTCTGTAAAATGTCTGGCTCAATTATTACATGAGTCATATGTACACAGTACTGAAGCAAAGCAAGAATAAATACACGAGGTCCATTCACAATTTCACATTCACAACACAACACAACACAATACAATATAATTTTACAAAATGTCTCAATATTCTAATAATTCAGATTCTAGCTCTTCTAGTGATGTGGAAGCTGATCCAGGGGTTAATGATCGGGAGATAGAATTGATATCAAGGATAGTTCGACGAAATAATGAAATCTTCCAAACATGTATACAAGAAAACGAGATACGACAGAGAAGAAGGTATATTAGACGGGATCGTGAAGCCGGACATGAAAGGTTAGTTCATGATTATTTCTCAGAGGACCCTGTGTATCCTCAAAATCTATTTCGTAGAAGATTCCGAATGTGAAGAGAATTATTCATTCACATCGTGAATGCACTAGAAAATCACTCAACATTTTTTCAACGAAGAATTGATGCTCTTGGAAGAGCCAGTTTATCACCATTACAGAAGTGTACTACGGCTATCCGTCAATTGGCCTATGGAGTTCCGGCGGACTACCTCGACGAGTACTTACGAATGGGTGAGTCAACCTCTATCAAATGCCTTTTTAGTTTTTGTGAAGTTATGATAGAAATTTTTAGTGATCAATACTTGAGGAGGCCAACTGTTTGACGATACACACTGTCTTCTCCAAATGCATGAAGAGAGACATGGCTTTCCAGGCATGTTGGGAAGTCTTGATTGTATGCATTAGCAATGGAAAAATTGTCCAATTGCTTGGAAATGCCAATTTTTAAGAGGACATGAGTCTCCTACAATTGTCCTTGAAGCGGTCGCCTCTCAAGATCTATGGATATGGCATGCATTTTTTTGGCGTCGCAGGCTCACGCAATGACATTAATGTGTTGTATGAATCACCTTTGTTCAACAATGTGCTGCAAGGAAATGCACCGGAGGTTAATTTTACGGTGAATGACACACTTTATACGAAGGGGTATTATTTAACAGATGGAATCTATCCTGAATGGGCTACTTTCGTTAAAGCATTTCCATGTCCAGAAGATCCTAAAAGAAGATTGTTCAAAGAAAAACAAGAGGCTGCAAGAAAAGATGTTGAACGAGCATTTGGAGTGCCCAAGCTCGATGGGCAATTGTGAGAGGCCCAGCACGATTTTGGTATAGAAAAAAATTAAGAAAATCATGTTGACTTGTATTATTTTACATAACATGATCGTTGAAGATGAGGGAAATATGGTTACAAATTGGTATAATGACGAATGTGATAATCCTACAGAACATATCCAAGGCCCAAATCGAGAATTTCAAGAATTTCTCCGAATTAATACGGATATACGTGATGATCAAATGCATCACCAACTCCGAGCAGATTTAGTGGAGCATATTTGAAAACACTTTGATGTCTCGATGTAGAATTAAAATGTTTAATTTGTAGACATTCAATATCCTATCTTTAATTTTATGTATTGTTTTTGTACTCCTGTAATTTAGTTTTTATTATGAAATAAATTTATTTAAATATTTTTGTGTTAATATAATATTTTATTTAGTTCAAATATATTTAAATACAATTTGTGTTTCCAAAATTATAAACTTTAAATTAAATTTAAGTTAAAATTAGGAGAGAGGAAATTGTGTGGAGATGGGTCCCATAAAATAGTTGAATTTGGATTTGATGGATTGTGGGTGTGGATTTAAATTGATAAAATGTTGATATGGAGGAGAGAGAATATAGTAAATGGTTAAATGGATTGTATTTTTGATAGTTGGGTTGTGGATGCTCTTAACAGAAGAAAGTTCTAACTTAAGAATGTATGTTTAAATCGATAAATAGTTCGATTAAATTCTAAATCGAACTCTTATGCTTGTCGGGGATACACCGGAGTTTATACCTTAAGTATCTGTGGGATATAAAAGCTTTTTGATCGTCTACTCTAAAGGTGGGAGTAATTTCTTTAAATTATATTATTATAAGGTTTATGCTATTAATATATGCAATCTTTTAAGATTATTATTGAATGTGAACGTGATTGTTGAATGATAAAGGTTAACTAATGGATTTTGATTATTAATTGATTGAGTTGTTTGATGGAAATCTTCATGACTGAAGAATGTTTGGGACAAATACATGCATTATTGAAGGATTCAAGTTATGTGATTGATGATAGATTGAGATGCGTATTTGCTTTATTAGATGATTTAAATAATGTGATTGTTTGTAATTGTTTATTGATTGAATTGATTGGATTGTTTGATTGAAATATTTGTGATTGATAAAAATAATCGGGTTTGATTCCCACGGTAAAGGTTAAATCGGGTTTGATTCCCGTGGTAAAGGTTAATTCGGGTTTGATTCCCGTGGTAAAGGTTAAATCGGGTTTGATTCCCACGGTAAAGGATAATTCGAGTTAAATCTCAAATTTATGTGATACAATTATGTTAAATGATTGAATGTTATGACTTATGTTTTCAGGTGTTTATTGTTATAAATGCTGAAGTTATATGTGAAATTACTTCCACTGACTGTAATTCGTACGCTCACCCTTTATTATATTTTCTTTTTATAGATTCAAGTTTTTGCAACAGAAGTGGAAGAAGATGCTCTACCTTTTGTTTGTAAATAATATGTTTGTCATGCTGTTAAAACTTTAAGTTCGATGTTGTACAGTTAAGGTCGTAGAGCCATATACTGATGTTATTTTTTGCTGTCTTTGATGAATTTTAAATATTTTATGTAAAAGCTTATAAAAAAGTTTTATAATATGTTTTTTTATGATATTTTGAAAAATTTAGTTTTATTAAGTTGTTGTACACCAAAAAATAGAAATTTAATGTTTTTATTAAGATTTGAAAATGGGGCGTGCCATTAATATTTCATATTTTAGCTTTTAATAAAAATAAGAAAAATGATGAGATAGAATGCACATAAGTTTTTCCTCACCACCACTGATACACCGTCTTCCCATGCCACAACTAAAGAAAATATTAAATGAGGAAAAATATTCAATTGATTAATTTTTAAAAAATTATAAATCTTAATCAATTTCCAAGAAATACAATTGTATCTTAGTTATAAATTTTAATCAATTTCCAAGAAATCTATTTGTAGCATAATTTTGGCTCCAACAATAAGAATGAATCATCATGGGCAAATAATCATACTTGGATATGGATTTTTAAGTAATGAGAAAATAGATTCATTTAACATAGATGTGAATTTTTAAGTGACGAGATAGTAGATTCATTTATTTGGTTATTTAATAAGTGGCTTGAGGTAATGTCACTTTGTCGACATTCTTCTTTTATGCAAACTAGTAATTCACTCACGTGATGGGTGATTTATTATTTACTGTGGTAGTTTATATAATTTTTAATTATATAATAAGGTTGTTATATTAAAAAATATTCATACATCTTTTATTATTTCAAACTTTGTATAATATACAAATATATTTTCCATATCTCTATTAATTTTTAAAGTTATATTTTATAATTTTTAAAAATCGTTGGGTAAAGCAAAATTTTAACTGAAGAAAGTAGAGTCTGGTTGAATTCCTCTCCTCCTTCCCCCATCTCTCGTGTGTTTTTAGTGCTTCTTTGTAAATTCGTTTTTGGGTGCCGTGTTATTTTGAATTCAAATAATACAAATTGTATATGTCATTCTAAATTATATTTGATAAAATTAAAAAGATAGAATACAAAATTTATAAATAGTTTAAACAACAAACTTGAAAGCTTATATCTATTTGCTAGTATTTTATTGAATTTTTTTCATGGCTCTGATATCTAATTTGATAAGCCAATGATTTTTTCAGTTAGTTAAAAGTGACCAATTAACAATATAAATTTTGAAATATTTATTTATATACATTTCTCATAATTATAAAAAAATATATTAAAATTTCTTTTAATTTTAAAATTGACAATAAGAGTAATTCTAGACATTAAGTAATTAATGCTAAAAAAAAATTTAAAAACTTGAAAGCATACATTCTATTTGTTTATGTCTTTTGTTGAATTTTTTTCATGACAAAAATAATTTCATAAGCGAGATGAACGACCACGATCCCGACCTTACCAGCATCGGAGAATGAGGGTTCTTTTCACCCTTCTCTCACGGTACTACTTTTTGGAGTTAGTTAAAAGTGACTAGTTAACAATATATGTTTTGAGATATTTATTTATATATAACATTTCTCATAATTACAAAAAATATCTTAAAATTTCTTTAACTTTAAAATTGATAATGAGAATAATTCTAGATATTAAGCAACTAAAATTAACAAAATAGAAAAAATTAATTATTGTTCAATAATGAACAACAATCGTGAACAACAACAAAAAATAATAATATTTAATAAATAATAATAATAATAATAATAAAATATAAATAGTAACAAATTATTACATGGAAAAGAGTCCTAAATAACATGATCAATTTTCCTGAAAAAACTATTAATTTTTAGAATTTTTTTATAAGCCAAAATATTGATTTGACATTTTTAGGAAGGAAAGTGATAAAATTGTTAATTTTGCGAACTATCCTCTTTTTATGTATACTAGTATTTCTCTTGTGCATTGTATGGATTGTATTATTATGGATATTACTATTATATACCAAATATTTATTTATTACAAATAAATTTATTTTATTTATAATTTAAAATAATGATAAAATATTGTTTAACAATAAGAACTTATTGAATAAGATTTTAAATAAAATGATATAATATAATTATTAAGTAGTTCCAAGGAGGCATGGGAGATTCTCCAAACTACCTATTCCGGTAAAGATCAAGTAAAAAAGGTACGTTTGCAATCTTTGCGGGCTGAATTTTAGAAATTAGAGATGAAAGAGAATGAAAAGATTGCTGAATATTTTACAAGAGTCACCACTCTTGTAAACCAAATGGCTACGAATGGCGAAGTCATGGAAACTCAAAGAGTTGTCGAAAAAATTATGCGAAGCCTACTAGTGAAATTTGATCATGTTGTTGTGGCTATTGAAGAGTCACAAGACCTCTCATCCATGGCGTTGGATAGTTTACAAGGAAGATTGGAAGCACATGAAGCAAGAATTCTTCAAAGGAGTCCTCAATTTGCTTCTTCCGATCAAGCATTAAAATCTCAATTTACATCAACGGGAGGTCGAACTTTTTGTCGTGGACATGGCAAGGGCCATGGACAAACAAGAGGAGGAAGATTCCCGTCAAACAATCATGGTCAAGCCAAATCAAATGTGGAGGCAAAAGATGAGAAGAAATCCTTTCCAAACAACTCTCATAGAGGGAGAGGGTGAGGACGAGGTACATATAAAGATAAAATGCCCTACATTGAGTGTGACTATTGTCATAAACCGGGACACAAAATCAATGATTGTTGGAAAAAATATCCAGAAAAAAGACATGAGGCTGGCTATTTGCATGAAAATAATGCTGAAAATTCGGGAACTTTATTAATCGCTTCGAATGGAGACTTTGAAAATATTTGGTATTTGGATAGTGGTGCGAGCAAGCACATGAAGGGAAATAAAAATCTTTTCTCAAATCTTGTCGAAGCTAACCATGGGCAGGTTACTATTGGAGATGCGAAGTCCTATAAAATTGAAGGTGTAGGCAATATTGTTTTCAAGACAAAATCTGGAAAGGCCAAGAAAATGTCTGAGGTATTTTATGTACCAAGCTTAAAAAGCAATTTACTTAGTCTTGGTCACTTGTTGAAGAAAGGATTTGATATTCGTTTCATTGACAACACTTGCATCATGAAAAAGAAAGATCAACTCGTTGCAAATATCATTTAAGCTCAAACAATTTATTCCCACTTAAACTTGATGTTTTGGGTGTCTCTTGCTACCTAACTGTTAAAGAAGATGTTTCCAAGTTATGGCATGATAGATTCGGGCATCTCAATTTTCAAAGTTTGAAGGAGTCATCGAACAAAACCATTGTTCAAGGCTGCCAAATATCAACTCAACCGGCGGAATTTGTGAAGAGTGTCAGTTGGGAAAGCAACATCGAGAGCCGTTTCCTTCCAAGTCAAATTGGAAATCAAAATCACCTTTGGAGCGCATTCACACCGATCTTTGTGGACCTTTTCGAGTTCCTTCTCTAGGTGGTAATCGTTATTTCTTGTTATTTGTCGATGACTTTACAAGAAAAATTTGGGTTTACTTTGTGAAAGAGAAATCTGAAGCTTTTGCTTATTTCAAAGATTTCAAATCTTGAGTTGAAAAATTCTCTGGTCTACAAATAAAAAATCTGAGGAGTGATCGTGGTGGAGAATATTTATTTTCTTCTTTTGAAGAATTTTGTCGAACCCATGGGATTAGACATGAATTAACGACTCGGTATACACCTCAACAAAATGGAGTCGCTGAATGGAAAAATCGGACAATCATGGATATGGTTCGGTGTATGCTAAAAAGGAAAAATATGCCATCAGAGTTTTGGGCTGAAGCAATGTCTTGTGCTGTTTATTTGATCAATCGATCAACTATAAAGAGCTTGAAAAATTCTACTCCAAATGAGGTGTGGTATGGTAAAAAGCTTAATGTTAGTCATTTAAAAACATTTGGTTGTCTTGCATATTCACATATTCCTGATGCTACAAGAACCAAGCTGGATGATAAATCTGAAAAATGCATCTTCATTGGGTACAGTGAGAGGACTAAAGCTTACAAGCTTTATAATCCTCAAACAAAGAAGATTGTGATAAGTCGGGATGTCCGTTTTGATGAAAAATCCTCTTATGATCTTTCAAAATTTTCAGATTCATTAACTTGGCAGATTCTTGATGATGAAGAAGGTGAATCTCAAACAATGCAGCAAAATGATGGTGAATATGAGTCTCTACAAAATTCACCATCACCCCCAGGAAGAAAAACGAGGAGTTTGAGAGAACTCTATGATGAAACAGAGGAGGTGAATGCAACAAATCATATTTTTTTGCCTTCTTTGCCGGTGAGGATCCAATTTCCTATGAAGAAGCCTCAAAAGAAGAAAAATGGAACCAAGCTATGAAAGAGGAGATCAATGCAATTGAAAAAAATGAAACATGGGAGCTCACATCTTTACCTTATCACAAATCTCCTATTGGTGTGAAATAGGTGTTCAAAACAAAGACAAATCTTGATGGCACCGTCAACAGATACAAGGCAAGGCTTGTCGCAAAAGATTTCAATGAGGTATTTGCTCCTGTTTCAAGACTTGATACAATTCGCTTGATTATTTCACTTGTGGCTCAAAGTGGATGGAAGTTGTATCAAATGGATGTAAAATCAGCCTTCTTGAATGGATTTCTTCAAGAAGAAATTTATCTTGAGCAACCTCTTGGATTTGTTAAAAAGGGCGAGGAAGAAAAGGTATACAAGCTCAAGAAAAGCTCTACGGCTTGAAACAATCACCCCGTGCATGGTATGTAACACCCCCTCTTCTTAGGGTAGTTACTTTTACTAAATCAGCAAAATTTTCTTAACTTATAAAATTTCTCGTAAGGTTTTTTTTTTTAAGCAACGAAATTAAACTTTGTAAGGAACATGCTAAAATTTTAAAATGGTCTAAAGCATTTGAAAACGAATCAAATCGTTTGAGAAAAGTTCTTCTCACGGAAATCAGAAATAAAGTCTTCTTAGCATGAATACTAAAATAACATTCCTTAAACCAATTTCAAGGCCGTCACCACCGATCACGTTTCAACACTGCTACCCCTTGCATCACATTTTACCTTTACCTTTATCTGCAGTATGAGGTAAATACTATAAGCAAAAAGCTTAGCAAGTACATCATCTAATCTCAGAAAATCTTTTTCTTTGTAACTTTTGAAAATACAAGACATCAACTAATAAAACAATATAAATTCTCTTCTACTTGAAAATAATATACTATGTGTAACGCCCCGATTCTTTTATTAATAAACATTACCAAGGCGTTACTCACTTATAAAAATTTCCTCTTCAAAAGAATAAAATATAAATAAAATCAAGAATAATTATAAAATATACATTTCTTAAAATCATGAAATCAAACACTTTAAATAAAAGAAAACTTCTAAAACCTTTGATCATCGGCTACCAGCATCCACCGCTCGCCCTCCACTCCATAAAAAATCCCTAAACTGAAAATATTTTAAAAAGAGGGGTGAGTGACAAAAGTACACTCAGTGGGGTGGGGAAACTCGGGATGACATAAAATAATTTTGGAAGATTTTACACCCACATGCCAAAACACCATTTTATCACATAAAACAGATTTTCTTAAAACATCCGTCTTTTAATAAAAACCGTAGAAAATAGATCATTTCAAATCACGTGACTTAAATCATTTTAAAAATGTAAGCATCCATCTCAAATCAATCATCCTTCACATTCAAACATATCATTTTTCATATAATTTACGGTGCTTAGCCGCCATAAAAGTATTTTACGGTTCTTAGCCGTCATGAAAACATTTTACGGTTCTTAGTCGTCATGATATGGTGATCAGCCGTCTTTATGCGAGCCCTAGCCGCCTTGCATACGCATGCATAAGCACATATGACTTCATTTTCACATTTACGGCCGTCTTGTAAACATACAATCAATCATTCACGTTCAAACATCGCTTTTCACATAATTTACGGTGCTTAGCCATCATGAAAGCATTTTACGGTTCTTAGCCGCCATGAAAACATTTTACAGTTCTTAGCCGTCATGATATGGTGATCAGCCGTCTTTATGCGAGCCCTAGTCGCCTTGCATACGCATGCACAAGCATATATCACTTCATTTTCACATTTATGGTTTTTAGCCGTCTTTTAAACATACAATCAATCATTCACGTTCAAACATCACTTTTCACATAATTTACGGTGCTTAGCCGCCATGAAAGCATTTTACGGTTCTTAGTCGCCATGAAAACATTTTATGGTTCTTAGCCGTCATGATACGGTGATCAGCCGTCTTTATGCGAGCCCTAGCCGCCTTGCATACGCATGCACATGCGCACATATTTGCATCACACATACACATATCAAACATACACATAGAAGCACATTTATTTAACAAAACACTTAGTTGCAGTTCTCAACTGCCATGAAAGCACATCTTATTTGCACATATGCAAATATTAACTTCACATCATTCTTCACCTTTGCATTCATAGTAAAACATTCGTAATCGATCACTTGCTTTAAATCATTCATCAATCACATTCTCATTTAATAATAATCTTAGCTCAGAGCACTTTATTCACATAGCATGTATATCGACCCAACGTCATTCAAGTATAATATTCACATTCATCGTATCATAACATTATCACACATAACATCTCATGCATTCAGCACGTATACCCAACTCATTTCATATCGTATAATATTTCGTAATTTAAATGCTTTGGAAGAATTATAAATACCGTAATAAGCAATTACCCCAACCTTAGAAAACTGAAGCTTCTATTCATAAATTGTCGAGCATACTCATCTTTCCTCGTTTCCTACATCGAACATTAAAAATATTTTAGTACTTTGTCTAGTTATAAATTCTTTAATTAAGGTCATTATTAAGTAAAATATGTCTTTTAAGGTTTTCTTTAATAAGTTGAAACAAGTTTCTGATGATGTTGTGATTTACAGAATAAAATAAATGATTTTAAGGTGAATATAATGTTTAAGCGAATTTGTAATAAAATGTATTTATTATAATATTATAAAGCTTAATTAGACTTTAATTAAATCTTAGAAGACTTATCTTAGTTTTCAGGAAAATAAATTATAAAATTATTATTTAAGTTAGATCCTTGAAGATTTGATAATAATTTTAGACAAGTAAATCATAAAACTTTTGGTTTAAAATAATTCTGGAAGACCCTTAAAATAATCTTAGAAAATCTAATTATGTAATTTACGATTTAATTTAGATATTAAGAAATTTGAATATATTTATGATTATGGTGTATTTAGATTGACTATATAATTTAATTGCTAATATGAATTCAATTAATTAAAAATTATAGGTTAATTTAGGAAATATATTTAATTGAATAACATGTTTAGTTAATTATTATTTAAGAGGATTAAAATTGATATTTAATTTGATTCTTAACTTTGAGGTTTAAATTGTAAAGATAATAATTAATTTAAGATCATTTTTAACAATATAGGGGATTTATTTAAATGTTTAATATTTATAATTAGGCCGTTGGTTTATTAATTAAATTATTAAGATCAAAACATAAGGTCCATAATTTTATTTAGGTTCATATTTATAATTTTCCAAGAGTTATGGGGTTAACGAGACATAAATTTAGAGTTTTAAAACCTAGATTTAAGATAACTACTAAATTGTACATACATTAATTATTATAATATCTCTAAGGTTAATTTATAACCTAATTCATTGGTTGGGTTTAATTCATTATTTCATATATATATTAGTTTTCGAAAGCAATATCTGTAATATCTAAAGTCCATTTTTTTAATTCCAACTAATTATGGGTAATAAAACACAATTTCTACAATTCTAAGGGTATCTTTGTAATTTCAGCATATTCTATCGTTTTAACAATATAAATTAATTCTAATAGGCAATACATAATATTATAAATATTTAGGGTACATAGTGTAATTCCAACATAATTGGGGTTTGTTATCATTATTCATTAATTTGGGGAGCTTAAAACATATTTTTATAAGTTTAAGGATATAAAATATAATAATTGAAACTATTGGGTTTTAAATGTCATTATTCATAAATTATGGGTCGTAATGTATGTTTTAGATATCTAAGGGATTAATCTGAAATTTTACAAATGTTAAGGATTTAATTCCAATTTCCTCAAAGTTTAGAGTTTTGCAATTTAGTCCCTAGGTTATTTCTAATTTTCATAGGAAAACCCCCCAAATCAAAATCCCCTTCACAGCCCCCTGCTGCCTCGTCCAGCCGTCGCCCCTCCTCCACTTCACCTTTGCCGACAACAAGGAGTCGCCGGTATCACTCAACAGCCCAAACACACCCCCATATACACACACCCATACACATACAGATATATATACATACACAGGCCTACATATATATATACCTTCTCAAGCCCATTGGCCACAGCTGTAGCAGCTCTGCTGCCCCTCCAGCCCAACCGCCGTTCACCGCGCACAACCGCCATCCCTCGGCCTCGTCCCTGCCGTCGTTCAACTCAGCCCCGGTGCCTCCCTTCTCCTCTACTGTCAGCGCAAACCCAGCACCAAACCCATCCCAAACACAACCCCATATTTATATATATTCCCACGCTTACATACTCAAATACATATACATATATATAACCACATATGCTGCAACAATTTGCATCAAAGAGGGAAGAGAAGAAAAAAAATAGAATAGCAGAGAGAGGGAGAGAAGAGACGTGCAGAGAGAGAGAGAGAAATGGAAAGTGATGATATTTTCTTTCTTTTGTATTCTTATCCCCAAATCTATCTTATCTTTGGAGTTTGACTTTATGTCATTTCTTTTTATTTTATTATTACAATTACCATTGTTAGTGATAGTAATAATATGATATATTTTATATAGCATGTTCCATTATATATATAGATATATGCTGTATGTGTGAAAACATAATTATATATAATAAAATTAAATATAATTTTTTTTTCTTCCATACTTTATATTTAAAATTTGCATCATCATTCAAGTTTTGTATTATTTATGTACAACTTCGTTACATATTTAATTTTAAATTTGGGTTACACTATGGGCCCAGACATGGTACCAATGCGCGCAACTCCGAAGAACCTGGGGTAGCTAGCCACCGAATCCAACGGAGCAACTCAATACTCATAGGGCGGTCTCGGAGCCCTTAAATTCTTCTAATGGGCGATCTCGGTGCTCGGTACCAGTCTCTAAAATATATAATAAAACTATAAATACATACTTTCTCAAAAATATACTTTTTCTCACTTTACATCACTTAAAAAATCATCATTTTATATTCATAGAGAAACATAAATAAAAACTCACATAATACATAATTCAGTAAATCATATATTAAAGCATATTCACAGATAACAAAATAAGCATTCACATAAATTTTGCATCAACATTAAACAGATAAAACAAAACTACTCATACTGCAGGTGAGAGATATACTTACCTGATGTAGCGCCCCGATTCTTTTGTAAATAAATCTTAACCGAGACGTTACTCACTTAAAAAAAAATTTCCTCTTCAAAAGAATTTCTCTCTTTAAATAGAACAAAGATAAATAAAATCCAGAATAATTATAAAACATACATTTCTTAAATACATGAAATTAATCATTTTAAAATAAAAAGGTTTTTTAACCTTTCATCATCGGCTACCAGCATCCACCGCTCGCACTCCACGCCTTAAAAATCCCTAAACTGAAAAACATTTTAAAAGAGGGGTGAGTGTTTGAAATACACTTAGTGGGGTAGGGAAACTCGGGAGGACATAAAATAATTTTCAAAGATTTTACACACACCAAAACACCATTTTATCACATATAACAGATTTTCGTAAAACGTTTGTCTTTTAATAAAAACCGTAGAAAATAGATCATTTCAATCACTTGACTTAAATCATTTTATAATGTAAGCATCCATCTCCAATCAATCATCCTTCACATTCAAACATATCACTTTCGTTATCACATCTACGGTTTTTAATCGTCTTGCAATACATATGCGGGTCTTAGCCGCCCTGAAAACATATCATCCATCATTCACATTCAAACATCACTTTTCACATAATTTACGGTGCTTAGCCGCCATGAAAGCATTTTACGGTTCTTAGCCGCCATGAAAACATTTTACGGTTCTTAACCGTCATAATACGGTGATCAGCCGTCATATGCGAGCCCTAGCCACCTTGCATACGCATGCACATGCACATATCACTTCATTTTCACATTTACGGTTTTTAGCCGTCTTGTAAACATACAATCAATCATTCACGTTCAAACATCACTTTTCACATAGTTTACGGTGCTTAGCCGCCATAAAAGCATTTTGCGGTTCTTAGCCGCCGTGAAAACATTTTACGGTTATTAACCGTCATAATACGATGATCAGCCGTCATATGCGAGCCCTAGCCGTCTTGCATACGCATGCACATGCGCACATAGTTTCATCACATTTTCACATATCAAACATACACATAGAAGCACATTAATTTAACGTAACACTGAATTGCAGTTCTCAATTGCCATAATAACACATCTTATTTGCACATACGCAAATATTAACTTCACATCATTCTTCACTTTTGCATTCATAGTAAAACGTTCACATCCCATAAAGATCACAATCCATAATTACGTAATTCAACTATACAAGTATTCATCAGTTATCATATCATAACATCTCATGCATTCAGCACGTATACCCAACTCATTTTATATAGTATAATAGTTTGTAATTTAAATACTTCGAAAGCATTATAAATAGCGTAATAAGAAATTACCCCCACCTTTCATGGATGATGCTTGCAAAATGTCTACTTTGATATGAGCTTAGTTCTTTCCTCCTTTCGTACTTCCTACAAAGCGTAAGTGCTCGCTTTAGAAATTAATCGAACTATTATTAACTAAAATATATTCTTATTTTAGGCATTTTTCTGTTAACAGACCATCTAACAGGGTTTAAATAAAAATATAATGAAAAGGTGTTTATTAAAATATTAGAAAACTTAATTAGACTTTAATTAGATCTTTGAAAGACTTGGCTTATTTCTTAGGAAAATTAATTATAAAATTATGATTTAGATTAGATCTTGAAGACTTAATAATAATGCTAAACAAGTAAATTATAAAGTTTTTGACTTTAAAATAATTCTTAAGGACCTTTGAAATAATCTTAGAAAATCTTATTATATAATTTATGGTTTAACTTAGATATTAATAAAATTGAATATATTTATAATTATGATGTATTTAGGTTAACTACATAATTTAATTTATAAGAATAAATTCAATTAACTGAAATTATAAGTTAATTTAGGAATATATTTAATTGCATAACATGTTTAATTAATTCTTATTTAAGAGGATTGAATTTGTTATTTACTTTGATATTTAATTGGATTCTTAACTTTGAAGTTTAAATTGTAAAGTTCATAATTTAATTTAAGATCATTATATCATTTTTTAACAATATGGGGAATTTAATTGTATATTTAATATTTATAATTAGGACTTTATTTCATTTATTAAATTATGAGGGTCAAGTTACTACTTCTATAATTATATTTATGACAAAAATTGTCATTTAAAGTAATAGAGATGGTAATAAATATTTCTTTAATGTTATATTACGACCTAATTCACTTGTTTGGGTCAAGAAGTAATATTAATGACTTATACGGTCCATATCGCAAACCTAATTAATTATGAGATAAATCAGTAAATTCAGCAAGTTCTAGGGATCGTTTTAGCAATATTAAGAAATTCTAAAAGAAATACTTATTATTATTAATCTATAAATTACATAATATAATTTTATTAAAAATTCAGGGATATGATATCATTATTTATAATTTATGATACTTAACATAATTTCATAGACTTAAGGGTAAAAAAATTTAAATCATAGGTCTTATTTAAATGTCCTTATTTATAATTCATAGACTATTGGAGTTTTAAATGTCCTTATTTATAAATCATAGGTCTTATAGAATATTTCCTAAATTTAGAGGTATAAAAGTGTAATGTTCATAATCATTTGGGGTCAAAGTAAATTTTCAATAATTATGGAGTTTGCAAAATAATTACCCTTAGACTATCTCAAATTTCCAGATTTTTTTTCCCCCAAATCCAACCCCTGTTCAGCCATCTTCCCCCTCCTTTTCTCCCTTCCAGCCGCCGTCTCTCCCACCTCCAGCTCTCGTTTCTGTCATGGCCGGTGATGGCGTTGTCGCCGGCAACCCCAACACCAACCCCAACTTCCCCCTTCCCTGCACACACTCTGATACAAACATATATACACACATGCCTATACACAGCTACATATATATACATCTCTGCCTACATACATATATATATATATACCTTTCCGCCGCCTCCAGCGGCCGCCCCCCCCAGCAGCTATGCCGGTGCAACTCCGACGCCGGCTTCTCCATCTACCACCCTCGCCGGTCCCAGCTCCAGCCACACACGCACACACAGCTATATATTGTATACACCCTGTAGCAAAGCCGCCGTCTTCCCCCTGTAACCCAGCAGCCATATTCACATATATAGAGCAGCCATACTTACGCAGCGTACACAATAGAAAAGTTTTGGAGAAGGAAGAAAAATGAGAGGAGGGGAGAGAGAAAATTGTGGGTGAAGGTATTTGTCTTTTCAACTCTTATCGTTTGACTTATTTTTCCCCACTTTGATTTTTATTTTTTCCTTTTTCCATTTATGCATATGTATATATATATATATATCTAACAAGGTCCACAATATATATAGTTTATATTTATATATGCAATATATACGTGTATATATATACACTTATATATAAATAAGTTTTATTTGAATTTTTTTTTCTTTCATATTATATTAGCATAATAATTTATTTATTTTTTTATTTTTTTATTTCATTTCGGGTTGTTACACCTGAGACTCTTAAACGCGTTCTAATCCTTCTCAACCAAATCTAAAATATAATTTAATCAATGATATCAGAATTTACCTTATAGAATAATTCCTTTAATTCTAACATGACATCCTTAAATGAACCATTCAACAACACAAAATTCTTAAAAGTCATTTAAATGAATTAACCAATAGCAAAGCTACATACATTATAATTATGATATAAGCATCATTAAACTTCTATCCTTCCAAACGATGCCAAAACCAACAATCTCATTAACTTAATAAATGGGCAGAAAAGTCAGAATCTTAATCCTTACAAATAATTTGCTTAGTTATTATTATATTAGCTACTGTAAACAATATGTTTGCAAATTAGTCCATTAGTATTTATATAATAGTCAACTAACTATTTAATTATGTTGTCAGATATATTATTATTCTAAAATGTATAATTTATGGAATCTGTACCGCAATCATATGAAAGACCAGATTAGCTATTTGGACAATTAAGCAATCAAGTATAAATATTTACTATATCCAACATGAAATATAAGAAATCTCTAAGCTCTGAAATGTAATTATCAATTTTCCGAAGACAATAACTTCAATCTCAAAAGTTTACAAGAATGTATGATTTAATGCAACAGTCCATGATTCCTATCAGAGAAGCAATATTAAATGATTTCCTACTCAATTTCGGCTATTAATTTATGTTTCATTTTGCTTTAATGGTAGAACTTTAGTCACATGGAATAATAATAAAAATTATGAATGCATACCTTAACAGTAGATTTCTGGTGTTTTTCTATTCATCGGCTGGTGTGGTCTGTGCTCGTTTAATTTTTATTTTTTTCTAAGATATCTTAGGTTGAAACTTGTGGTAGGATATATTTATATCTAGGATTTAAGTAACTTCTCTGCTTAGGAGATAAACTGAACTCCTAATATATCTCAACTACTTAATATATGTATTTATTTCCATATCTTCATACTATCAATTTAAAAATTCTAAAGATTTATTACTAACCCACTAAATCTTAGAGTCCTTATCATATTAGGCATAATATTTCAAATAACACATAATTAATATCTCTATAATATACTATTAAATCATGATAAATTAATTAAAGTCTATTATTCATAAAATAGATATAATTAGAAATTTGGGGTATTACAATCCCCTATACCTTATAAAAGTTTCGTCCTCGAAACTTAGAATAACTTAGGATATTTTTGTCTCATATCCTCTTCACGCTCCCAAGTTGCTTCTTCAAAACGATGATTTTGCCAAATGACTTTTACTAGGGGTATTTCCTTGTTTCTCAACCTCTTGATCTCTCGGGCAACTATCTCAATGGGTTTATTTTCATAACTTAAGTCTTCTCGAATTTGCACTATCTGTGGTTGGATTATATGACTCGGATCAGGAACATACTTCTTCAACATCGAGACATGGAAAACATTATGAATATGTGACATCTCTTCAGGTAGATCTAGCTCGTAAGCTACTTTACCGATTTTCTTTGTGATCACATAAGGTCCAACATATCGAGGACTAAGCTTCCCATTCTTACCAAATCTCATCACCCCTTTCATCGGAGCTACTTTAATGAATACTGCATCTCCAACCTCAAACTCGAGTGGTCTCCGACGAATATCTGCATAACTCTTCTGTCGACTTTGTGCTGTTTCAATCATTTGACGAATGGTTCTGATAACCTCAGTCGTCTCATCAATTATATCTGTTCTTTGTCCCATTCCCGACTCCAATTCTTTCTTCTCTCCTAGCTCAAGCCAACATATAAGTGATCTACATTTTCTCCCATACAAAGCCTCGTAAGGTGTCATTCCAATTGTAGACTGATAGCTATTGTTGTATGCAAACTCTGCCAAACACAAGTACTTGCACCAACTTCCTTTAAAATCCAATGCACATGCTCGTAGCATATATTCTAAGATTTGATTTGTTCGCTCCGTCTGTCCATCTGTCTGAGGATGAAAAGTTGTATTGAATCATAGCTTAGTTCCAAGAGCCGTTTGAACGCACTCCCAAAAATGTGAAGTAAATCGACTAACTCGATCAGAAATAATAGTCTTGGGAACTCCATGCAGTCTAACAATCTCTTTAATATAAAGTTGGGCTAATTGTTCCATTGAATATGTCATCTTGATTGCCAAGAAATGCGCAGACTTTGTCAATCTATAGATAATCACCCAAATAGCATCACAGCCGTTTGTCGTTCTCAGTAATCCAACTATGAAATCCATGACAATGTCTTCCCATTTCCACTCTGGTATCTGAATGGGTTGCAAAACTCCTCCAGGTCTTTGATGTTCTACTTTGACTCTTTGACATGTAAGACACGCACTAACATACTTCGCTACGTCTCTCGTAAAGTCTTTTCGAAACTGTGAACTTTCACAAATTGTTAATGCCATAAGAGACAAAACCTACAATATCTACTCTTGCAATCAATCGCAAACTGAGAACCTTATCGGCTCCGCCTCGATTATCTTTTATGTCCATTTTTCTTCAATTCAAACTTTTGAAAATCAATGAAATAATCAAAAAATTGATGAGTGTTTACCGTGCATAGTCTCGTAGATTTGATAGTGAAGATGTGGGATAAATTTTTCTGATTATTTTTTCGTTTTCAGGTTAGTGTAGATTTTTATGCCAATTTTCTAGAATTGTTTAATGAAATATTATTTCTTTGTGATATTTGTTTGATCAATGATTATCTTCATCTAGATGTTTATATTTTACAAATTCTATGTTTTGCCTTTTTTTCATTTCCAATACAAAAAAAGCCCTATAAATCTGAAACTGATCGATTTCTTTTGAGTGTCATTGAGTCAACAAATCTTGCAGTTCGTGGTTTTTATCTTTTAGGATTTTTTAAATCCTAAGATCATAGATCCGAAAACCCCATTGATTGTAATATTTTGTTTCAGAAGAGAATGGGGATCGACTATACCACCCTTTACCATAGGTAGAAAATCTTTAGCCTTATTTTCCTTTTCAATTTTGAAATAATGAGTTTTGAAATTATTTACATATTTATATGTAATTTTATATTTATATGTTCTCATGAACCATTATCAATGGAGTCAATCTTATACGGGTACAAACAAAACAGGGTAAACGGTAAATTCCGACTGTAATAGGGACGGACAGTTCCATCAATTTGCAGTAAATTATAGATACCAGTATGCTCCGGTGAACATGTTTACTCAGAATTATCCATATGATCGCCAATTCCAAGATTTTCAATATTTTGTTGTGAAAGATTTTGAGGCCACATGTGACAAAGAGAAAAAAAAATCTCATAGATAATAGTGAGCAGTGTTACTGGGCAGTTAGAAGCTTGTTTTCAAACTTATTTGTGACCGACATGCAACAGCAAATTCAGGTTTGTATTCACTTCCATATGTGCTTGATTAGGTATCTGTGTCATGCTTATGCTATGATGTCATTTAGATTTAACCACTTAATATGCCATAATAATGACTCTTCAATTACCAGGAACCAGTATAAAGGGAAAATAAATGTTTAAATCCATTGTCATTTCTCTCAGATAAATGTTTAAAACCCTATCAACATAATTCTTTATTTACAGGATCTCTTTTTAATGATCCCGTGGTTGATAGTGGTCAAATCCATTCTACAAAAATTTGATTTTAAATTACTTTTCCTATGCATGGATGCAAAATGCATGGTTGCCATTACAAATTGAAATGCTTTCTGTTCTTTTATCTAGTAATTTTCAAATTGCTCTGACATACTGAAAACTGCAAAGCTACGTTGGTGTTAGAACTTAAATGTCTTCCCATTAACTGGTTAAGACTAGGTAAAATCGGGCAAGAATCTTCACATCCAAGAACATAAGTTTGTGAGATACATAAACCAGGCTGGATTTAAGTATCTACAGAAAGTGCAATAGATTTGATTGGTCACATCTAGAAGACCTTGGATACATGTGGTATTATAAACTTGTTCCCTAGAAAATTTTTGATGCCTTCTACTCATTCACTGAAAAATTATCTGGCTTTTCTAGGTGGGCAGAGGCGTTACACTAAGCGAAGCTCTTCTTAGGCATGACAAATGGCGTGAAAAGAAAGGAATAAAAAACACCAACTTTGCTGTTGTAACATGGTCTAACTGGGATTGGCGGGTGATGTTGGAATCTGAGTGCCGTTACAAAAAATTACAAAGCCTCCTTATTTCAACCGGTACATTACTGACTCTCCCTTGCTTCTATTCTATGATGCAGATAACCTTTTATGCTATGAGAAGTCTCCTAAAATCCTTCATTTTCAGACTAATTCAACCATGTACTAACACGAAATGGACTGTCTTTGGTCAGATGGATCAACTTGAGGGTTCCTTTTCATGAGGTCTTTGGTGGTGGTAGATGCAACTTGAAACAGGCAGTGGAAAAAGCTGGTCTCACCTAGCAAGGTCGCGCTCATTGCGGTCTGGATGACGCGAAAAACACTGCCCACCTACCTGCCTTGATTATGCATAAGGGCTTTAAATTCTCAATTACCAACTCACTTGATTACCCAATCGATGATGGTTCTTTCACATGGAAGCCAACACCAGAGAAACCTCTTCAGCCTCAGAAACTTCAGGAACTGCAACCTCCACTGCCTCACTACCATCACTATTGTTACTGTGGGGTGACAAGCAGCAAAGAAGTGATCCGAAAACCAGGTCCTAAGCAAGGGAGTCTTTTCTTTGAATGTGGAAACTGGACTGCAGCTGGAGGTGCTCGTTGCCATTACTTTGGATGGGCTTCCCTGTGACTCATGGGGAGCAAAGGTATCTTTACTCTCCTGGCATTTTCATATGCATGGTTACCATCTTGTGGAAGAAGCATGTATGCCTTTGCTGGGATAGGATGTTGGCTTCTCTATTGGGCTTGTGTAGATATGTCTGGCTGTTTCGTTGAATGAGTGCTGCTACAAGTTTGGATGACTTATTATGGTATGATTTGAACATTATGTTATGATGTGAGGGAGTAAGTAGAATATGCTATTACATGCTTAGACATGTTAAATTATCTTCATAATGTGTGAAACATGGACACCTAGGAGTCATTCCCCTGTATATTTTCATGATGAGGAAGACTGAGTCGTCTGAATCTATACGTGTTGTCTCTTCTCATTTGCTAGTTCAAGAATTGGCTTTGATCATGTGATGAAGGCCCTTTTAATTCAACATTTGCCCTAATTTGTCTCGGATTCTGTAGGAAAATGGTGATGAATTAATTATTTGTTAGCTTGGCGTGGAATTCTCAGGTAGCGGTTAGCGTTGAGGTTGCAGCAGGTTCATCAGAGCTGCCAAAATGAATGTGGATTGTCCTTCATAGGTTGGTTTATTAGTATAACTCAATTTGATATCATTATTGGGAAGTACTGATTGATTCTTGGCTAATCTCTGAAAAAATGGTGTTTTGTGTGGAAACAATTAGTTTAGCTTCGATTTCATTGTGATGAATTTTTTGTTATGTATATAATCTCAGTGTTCTCTGTGTTTTGGGCAATCTTTAAAGTTGATTACACAGTGGTTAACTGATTGAAGATACTGAATCAGTTGAGAAGCAAGACCCCAATGTTTGGTTGTGAGGTAAAGTTACAGTTAAGTCTCAGTCACCCTGAGTTGTATAGTGTTTAATGTGTTTGATCCCTCACTGTTTATATTTTCTAATAAAAGATTCCACACTCTTGTTGTCTCATCGTCGAGGTCAGCCTTTGGCCGTGGTCGCCTTCTTCTGACATGATCAAATGAAATATCAAAAGGGACAGTAGCAGAGTTGAATTGTTGAGCATGCTTCTCTTTGACCACTTCTTTGTTATTGTAGTTGAGCGGGTATCAGCTACAAGGGCTTCCATGCATGTGTATGGTTGGTGCTGAATTTCAATATCTTGTCTAATTCTGGTTGTTACTGCTTTACCAGGAGATGCTGGCAGTTCCTCGAGTAATGAAGCTACCTCCCGTAGGCGAGTGGGGACTTTTGGTTGATCTTTTGCATCAAAGTTCTCAGCCTGTGATTCCCGGTCACAATTTGGAGAGCTTCCATCTCTCACTCGGCCATCCGAGTCGAATTCAGAGATCTTCTGCAGGATCTTTGAGAACGTCAAGGGGCCTTCACGTCTGTTGTTTTGATCATTTTTCTTTTTTTACTGGAGTTTCCAAAGAACTGGGAGTCTTATTGTCTAAATCCGTTTCATTTTTGCGAACATAGTTCCTCTTGGCTCTCACTTGATTGAGGACTTCTTTTATGCTGACCTTCAATTATGACATTGTAAGACTTTTCGCTTTTGCTGAATGATTATAGCTTCTCTTCTTAAATTCTATGTGAATTTATTTAATCTTAATCACAAAACCGTTCTAATTTCTTGATTAAAGGATTTGGGACCCACAGTAGCAATTAAATTGTTTTCAGTTGTTAGGTTTTATATGGACTTAAAACAGAGAATGACAATTCTAACCTCCTCGGCAATGCCTTTCCCGCCCTATTCCGTGACCTCCCTCATACTATATGTTGCTTTTTATCGTACTCTCATCATTTCAAAATAAGCATCGTTTTGAAGGTTTTGTAATTGATTAAGAAACATAAAATTTATTTACATAACATTGGAAAGAAAATCAAATTAATTGAAAATTGGAAAGAAAATCAAATTATTTACATAAAAAGTATCATATTAAATCTTTAAATTTTAGCTAAGAAATATTAATAGTGATAATTTCGGAATAACATTGCATAAAAGTCTTAAAACGACACTTAATTGAAAATAAAATATAAATTCTATAACGTCACTTATTTTGTAACGAAGTATATTAAATTGTCATGTTGATATCATACGTTATAATGTAAGTATTATAAATTAAGTGTATTAATTAATATATGAGATATTAATAACATCTTATAATAAAGTAACTAGTAATGCATTTGTGCGATGAAGGATTTATAAATGTTGTGAACATAAGAATTGAAAAATATGTACATAATCAAGAACAATTTTAAATATATAATAAAAGGTTAATATCAATTTGCTAATTGAAGTATTACACTTTTTTCTCAAACAGTAAATTGATAAGCATTGTTTAGATTCTAACCCAAGAATCCAGCTCCAGCAATCTTCAGTACGATCTTGATGAGATTTTAGACGATGGCACATACAACAACGGTTTTACAGTGAAAGACAACATATTTGCAGTAATACACAACAGAACAGAAAAGAAATTGAAATGCGAAGAAGACGAAGCCGATTTACGTGGTTCAGTCAATAAATTGACCTACATCCACGGGAGAACACAATGCAGAACCTTTACTGACAAATCAGAAGAAGAATTACAAGAGAATCAAACGAATTCGCTCAGCCCTAAAATATATATATAAACCCTAGATTTTGTGCTTTTCCTATTCGCTCAATAATATTGCTTCTCATCAGAACTGAATGATCGCCTCCCTATATATAGCTAAAGCCCTTGATCAATTTGACAAAACAAGCCCCATAAATTCACAACTTTATGAATCAAGAAAACGAAACTGTGCCAACAAACCCTAAACTAGCCCTAACCAATCCTAACTACCGGCCTAGGTTAGTTTCGTCCGGTTCAGCTCCGTTTAACCCGGTTCCTTAAGATTCGTTTTCGGTTCTCGAATCTTCTCCAAATTTTCGAGTCAATTCAGTCTACAATTTTACTAATACTAAGGTTTTTTTTTGTTTCTTTTACGATCTAACAAAAATTATGTCAGATTTGGGCATGATTGAGAATGAAGCACATTATGCCTATACGCATTGGAGAGCTGAACATGACCCCTATATTTATTAATAATGTGGCAATACATCGTCCTATGGTGCACAGTATGTATTTACATATACTTAATTTTAAAACTTGTAAATATTACAATTTTCTGCTTTAATCATGGAATGTTTTTTTGGTTACTTGGTGGAAGGCATCGAAAAGTTATGTTGCTTCTGTAAGGAATTTTTTACGAATGTTCAGACAAATGCTTGATGTATTGTCTCAAGATGGGGTAGTTATCTGAATGCATGACTGTGATGTATTATTTTTAAATATAATTGCAAAGTTAAATTAATTATGTTGATCAATTTTTACTGGGGAAAAATTCATTTTTTGTCCTACCCCAGAGGCACTGTCCGTTTTTAGTGCCGTTAAAATTCGATATTCGATTTTCAATTTTAGCCCTGTAATTGAAAAAATTGTCCAATTCAAGTCTTTTTTTGGCCTGATTTTCGATTTCATGATCAGATTCCGACGAGTGTGCTACACTCACCCCCAATCTGAACATTTCAATCTAACTTTTTGAAATTATTTCATATACACTTAATTACTACATCATATTTTCACTAAAAATTAAATATAAAACATAAATCCCAATCAAACAAAAATAAAAAATAGAAAATTTAATTAATTAAACAAAAAAAACATAAAAACGTAAAATATAAAACACAAATCTCAATCAAACAAAAATAAAAACAGAACAAGAAATAGAAAATTCAATTAATTAAACAAAAAACATAAAAACGAGAAATCTCAGTTTATCAAAAATATGATGTGGCAACTTGCAAGTAAGTGTAAATGAAATAATGTCAAAAAGAAATTCCATGTGTGAAAAAATGGTCATGTCAACATAAGTTGGTTGAAATATTCAGATTGGGGGCGAGTGTAGCACACTCACCGAAATTTGATTGAGAAATTGAAAATCAGGCAAAAAAAGGAGTTAAATTGGATAATTTTTCAATTACTGGACTAAAATTGAAAATCAAATTTTAATGGATTAAAAACGAACAGTGCCTTTGGGACAAGATTAAAAATGAATTTTTTCCATTTTTACTGTAGTTTGTTTGGCAACCATATAACATAAACTCACTTGAGATTGTTGCATTGCCATCGGATGTTCATGATTCTGAATTATGGAGATCGAGGTGTCCATGCATATATTATGCTTATGTTGAGATGCATCACCCGAATAGAGTTTGTAGACAATTTGGATATATACAAGATGTCCCGAATGATCCAGATGATAAAGAAGTGGATATTGCTTTACATAATTGTGATCGTACCGGCCATGTGAATCAAGATTGAAGGGATTTTCATGCCAGATATGTACAAGAATGGAAGGATGCATGCGAATATGAGGCCAATGAGGATTATTCACCAATTGGTAATGGATCTGACATGGTAGAAGATTACAATGAATGGTATAATAGAATTACATGTCGTTTAATCCCTCATTTGCATAAAATAGAAGATATTGGATTCCAACCTGGAAGTGCTACTTTGGTGGATATTGTGGTAAGTATATTTTGATGAATTTCTTTATAGTTGTTGTACTGGTTTGCATAACTAATTCATGAAATTTTATTTTCAATTATTGTAGGTTGATCAATTTAGATCTATAGGTCTCAACAATAGATTAAGGGATTGTGATGATAAATTCAAATTGAATGAGTTGTTAGATAATTATCTCACCCTAGGTGATGCAGTCGTTGAAGCCTATGATGATCGATATTTTTCTATAGATGTGCCCCGTGAGCTACTGAGCAAAGCGAACCGTCAAGCTCGAGACAACCTCATGATGCAAACACAAGGCATACCACCAGAGATGGATCCAATTATATCCCCAACACTGATACAGGCATACTGTATCCACATGCATATCCTTATTCATCATCAGATACCTTATTGCTCAAATCCATATGATCATGAGCCTACTTATTGTGGGGTAAAGGAGACAAGAGACATTTCTGAGCCTTCTACAAATCAAGAGCCCATGTATCATGCATATCCATATTATCATGGATACATGAGATCACATGCGACACCACATCAACAGTTTCAAAACACTTCTATTCCTTTTGACATGTCGGCTGTTGGAAATGATATTTGTGATAACTCTCCTATCGAGCCTTCACAAGAGACTAATGAGGCTATTCAGGATTCCGATGATAATGAAGGTGTTAGATTGGGAAGGGGGCATAGGAACATTTGACGACGTGGTTGCGGCACTGGTGGCCATTACTTCCATTATTGATGTTGTAAATTGCATCAATTATTGACTTATATTTTTGATATCTAAGACTTCAAGTATTTGGTTGGTAAAATTATGATATTTAATACGAATGGTTCTTTTTTGATCGATTTTGTGCTTGGTGTTTTTTACATTCTCCTACAATTTTCTCTAAAGTTTTGTGGATTTCAATTGGACTATTTGCTAAGTGGAGTTTTGATTTCCAATACTTTGATTTATTTAGATGGGAGGGACTATAAGAAATGCAATCAGAAGATGCCTAGAAAGTATAATCTGCTGTTGGTTTCGTGTGGAGTAATTTATTTTGAAAGAGAAAAAAAAAGTACTAGGCATGAGACAAGTACTTGAGAACCTAGCTCACAATCCAGCCTTATTTTGACCTTTTTTTGATCAGAATTTTATTTTGGATTTTTCATAAAAGTTGTAGCTTGTGAAGTTAGTATTCAAATGCCACTAATTTCAGAATAATATAAATTTCCTACACCAAGTTATGCCCAAAATATTCAAGCTCTGTCAATACAAAAACTATAATCTTCATATAATTTTTGCTTTTTTCGGAGCCAGAATTAGAAAAAGTGTTGAACATAAAAGTTGGTAGAGCATGAGATATTTATTTTCTCCCATAACTACAAGTTTTGAACTTCGTATCTCAACTCCAACTTGACTTTGCATTCTATTGAACATGATATTTGCAACACACAACACTTATTGCTCCTTTAGAAAATAAGTTAGCTTATGTATCTCTACAATATTAGAAAAACATATTATAAGTGAATGCAACAAAAAAAAACTATTTTAAATCATAAAAAACAAAAGGAATGAAGGACTTACTATTGTCTATAACATTGTTCAACAACGTACCATTGTATTGCACGTCTAGTTGCCTAATCCATTTCATTTCGAATACGAGATGTTTGATTCCTCTTTCGACTTGGAATATTTCAAAGAGTTTGATCATGATATAACTCAAAATCTGCATCATCCCAATAACTTTCATCTATGTATGGCACAAATACTCCAGAGTATATATGTATACTTATAATGCATGACACTATAATACTTCTGCACAAATGCTTCAGCATCCAGATGATATTCACGGCACACATATTGAGCATGAGAACAAGGGATCCCAAATAATGTCCATTTACCGCAAGTGCAATCTCGTTGTCTGGTATTCATAGTATGTCCGTTGTTTCCTCCACCATATCGTGATCGTGTCATCACTTCTGCAATCCCTGACTCATTATGAAACTTGATTACAAAATTACTTACAGACCGTTCCTTCCACTTTTTGTATAGCCTATCTGCATAAGTTGTCCATCTATGATGATTTTGCAACATGATATTTGCACTTCCAAGTTTCTTATGGGAATTTTCTGCAGATTTGTGAAATGTCATATCCACTATAGTAGATAATGGAAGCCGACGAGCTTATAACTTCATTAAAAGCCTCTGATACATTGGTCGTTAGCATTCCACAACGTCATCTACCATCATGTGCTAGTGCCCACTTCTCCTTCTCAATCTCCATCAAGTATTTGTATGCTTCAGGCTTAATGCTTTTAAACTCTTCAAGTACTTGGCCGAACTTATTGACTTGGTGCTCTGCCCCCGCTCACCAACACAAGTCTTTAATTTGAACATCAATGAATTTACTATTGACATTTGAGCATATGTGCCTTAAACAATACATGCGAGAAGGTGAAAAATCAGGTATATCTTTAAATGCCTGTAAAATACCCAACTGTCTGTCAGAAATTAAACAAATTTCATTTGATATCCCTTGGAAAAGATGTGTATTTATCATTTCAAGAAACCACTTCCACGAGGCTAAAGTCTCATCGTCGACAAGAGCATATACAAGCGGCAAAATATGTTGGTTAGCATCCAGCGTGATTGCAACTAACAACTTATGTTTGTACTTTGTATACAAATGAGTGTCGTCCACGCTTATAAGCTCACGGCAATACTAAAATCCATCTATGCATGGTTTGAATGTCCAAAACATGTATTTTATGATCTTTTGGCCATCATTTTGAGTGTCGTGGTGCTCCTACTCAACAATCATCCTTGGATTTATCTTTTGAAGAGCTTTCATAAACTTGGGCAATTTTGGAATTGAGTTCTCCCATGTCCCATATACATTTTCTATTGCTCGTTTCAAGCTGTACCATGCCTTGATATATGAAATGTCAAAATCCACTGCATTTTTCACGTCAATAATGACTTGAGATATTTTACATGATGGGTCTTTTCTCATTGTGGACACTAAAATAGAAGCAATATAATTCTTATCAAGATTGCAGTGGTCACTAAACATTGCAATCATCAAACAAGTGTGGCTCCCACAATACCGCGTGATGGTGAAGAAATACATACCAGCTTTCTTCGATGCTTGAAGTTTCCACTAACACTGTCTGTGTGGGGTGTTATACTTGCATACAACTTTCCATAGTTTCGGCGTACTCTCAACTACTTTGTACTCACGTTTGAAAATCTGATAGAGTGATCTTTTACTACCCTGATGAGTCGGTTCTTTGATTGAAAGATCATGCCCATCTTCAAATTACTTTTTTTTCTATCATATAAATTTTCCCAACTCCCGCAAGGAATATCAATTGAGTCTGCCTCTATTTCTCCATATATAGTTTAGAAGTATGGAATAGTTGGATGTATTACTGGTTAAGTTTGTGTAGAAGATGTTGATACATCCACTCCATGTTATGGTGATGGCACATGATGTTGCCCTAATGTCTCCAAAATTTCATCAAGATTAGCTTCATCTTCATCATCTTCTTCGTGGACATTATGACCAATCTCTCGGATGACAAGTGAGGTCCCAAATTATCTGGTTGTTTTATATGATCAGATGTACCAAAACACACAGTGGATTCAGTATGAATTTGTGAATTTAGTCCACATATAGCCGCAACACAATCTTTGGGCTCATTCAAAACTTTTCACATACTACTTGACCCAACATTATATCCCGTGTTTGTATAATTTGATGTCGAAGCACCAATGTGGAAGTCTCCGAATCTCATAGATGTTATTCCTTGTGTAACCATATGAATGTCAGGCACACATTCAGGCGGTGGAATATATGACTCATTTAAATTGAATGTATGAACATATCCAACCCTTGTTCCTGTAGCTCAATGCTTGCGATATTATCCTATGAAAGTAACGACATGTACACACCTCATTCAGTTCCCAACATCATGTGGGGGAACAATATTGTCATTATTTTGGTCCGCTTCAACATAAATGTGCATTTTATCATTTCCTTCATCTGGATCCAAAAATAGCTGAAGTTGTTCATCATTTGCTATTTGTACCACAGACTCCATTACCTGATTCAAGTACATTTAAGCCCATTTATATGAAACATTTAATTGGTACTGATTACTATCGATGTGGGTATACTCATATAGTTTCGAGACCAACATAGAAAATGATGTATTACGCTTAATTCTGAAAAAAGTCACAGGGTCACTATCGTACGTTACCGATCACTTATCTTGTAATACATAACCTCCAAAATACACCAATACTATAACATTCCTCTTAGATGCCATACCTTCACATTCCAAAATATATAAATAAATTATGAGCTCATCAATATAATTAAAAGAATAAACTAATCATAACTTGTTATACATAATATAATACTCCTCTTTTTTAACAATCATTTTTTATACCTCTAAACAATGTATGACTGTCATTTGTTATAAATTATTCTATCATATACAAATTCAAATAGTGCAGCACAAATAAATGACTAAATTAAAGACATCAAAGTTTAATTTAAATAATGATAGTCAAATTTGAAGAACTATTAAACAAGTGATTAAAAAAATCAAAATTATATAAATATAGTTAAATCATTGAGTTGTTTGTATGTATGTTTAATATTAACAATAAAATTATATTCATAAAAATATTGTATTCAAACTCTACATAAAAATATTCATAAAATGTACATAAATTATGAAGATAATTAAAATAATGAAGGAGCAAAACTTACCAGTGCTACACAATCATCGAAAAAATTATAATAATTGAAGGTGAATGTTAAAAAGTAAAACTTACAAATAGAGATGGAAGAAAGAAGAGGAAGTAAAATGAGAAAGAAAATGAAATGTTGTTGTAAATGATATGTGGTGGGGAGGGGAGAAGAAGGAAAAACTGGTGAATGAAAAAAATAGGAGTCGCAGTTGCCAACCGCGACTTCTAATTAAATTAAAAAAAAAATCCGTAAATTTGAAATCGCAGTTCCCATGTACGACTCCGTTATTGCAGTTTTTCAGTCGCGGTTCTCAACCGCGATTTATAATATTTTGCTAATACCCTAAAAAACACCATATTTTCATAATTATTTATTTAATTAGCAATATTTTGCTAAATCGCCCGCATGGTGATGAGAAGCTTGATGCAGTGGCCAGAGAAGCCAAGGAACGATTGGATCATTGTTTGCAAACCCACTGAAAATCAGAGATCAATAGGTGAATAAATATTTATTGGAGATTTTTTTTGGGGAAAATTTATGAGTTTAAATGTATATAAAATCATTAACTTGTACAAATTAACACATACATTATGAATGAATTGAATTCACATTTTAATGTTGCTTGCTTCTGTCTAGCTCGAAAAAGTTTCCATATAAAATGAGAGATTGAGTTTTTATCTCTGCCCTGGTTGTTGCCACCTACAATTTTAGTCGTTAATTTGCTAGTATGGTTCTTTTGGAATTTAATTTCATCTTATTCTCCTTTTCTTATTGTTGACGTTGGAATTTGTATTTTATTAATTCCTAGTCGAACACCCGATTTGATATAAAAGAAAGTAGAATCCTGAACAAAAGTGAGTGGTTTATAGTGTGTGAACGAAGCAAATACTGTGCCCGGAGCCTACTCGAGCAATATTAGCTCGGCTGATCCTGGACGGTTTTAGTGACCGGACAGGACCTTTTTTGATTATTTTAAAGAAATGAGCTCTCTAGTGCTTTGTTCAGAGTGAGGATCCAGCCTCTTTACAAGTTAAAATTACAGCTATTTATAGACGGAGAATGCAAGTCGTGGAGGTCGTGGGGGAGTGTGGAGGTCATGCCCACCTTCTCCTTATTTTCCGTCTATTTATTCGGTGTTGTGCGGCGGTTTTTATCACCCACGATTTCTTTACGGTTGGCTTGATCCTGCTCGGTTGTCCCTGCTCGGAATACCTTGCTTAGCTCGGCCATCTGTTTATCTCGGCCATCTTCGAATTGGATGCCCTGGGCGCCATCCAGGAGGGTTATCCTGCAGAGATGCCTGGCCGGTTTTGGGTCCCGAGCTGACAATTCTTTATAGATTAAGTGCATGACCTGCGCAGCTCGGATATGTCGATCCAACACTTATAATTATCTCTTGTTTCTCTTTCTCAATCAAAAACAGGGTAAAAAAATGAGTTCAAAAAAGGTAGTGAAAATCCAGTTCGAATTTGATGATAACATTGATGGGACGATGGAACCAAACCGAACTACAGTGCATCCCATCAACGTGCTCTTGATATTGAGCACGAAAACTTTGTTCCCATAAGGTTTATGGATGTAGAAGCTCGTCATCTGATATATCACCTATCCAACAATCTCGAAAAGATTTTGCTATCCGTTGGCGTAATGTCATAGCTCATCAAAATTACACTATGTTGTATAATGTCCTTGGCGAGACATGATCGTTTAGACTCTGGTATTTCTACAAATCTGGTATTTACTTAGACATATGCTGAAATTCATAGTGGACCAGCTGCTGAAGAATCTATCTGTGATGGGGATGTCATGAATTCAACTACATCGGCTTCCAATCGGCTTCTACACGTGATAGCAAAAAGAGGATTTTTTTTTTTGCATATTTGAGATTATGAAGGAATTATTTGGACCTGTCAAATTATATCCGGAAGATCCGAGTGATGATTTTTTTGGGTACGTAACATATTTAGTTATATGTTAGTTTTGTTGATGACAATTTTTTTTATAGGCCAACTGATGGAAAATGGTTAGCAAATCATTTGTCCATCATGTCCCCTAGAGAAGCCTTATCATTCATTGTGAATTGCGGCGACAAGGAGCATATGTTGAGTAAAAGGGACCTTAGGAATTTTGCTAACCATTTTCCATCATGTCACTAGACAAGCGTTATCATTCATTTTGAGCATGCATTAGACGATGTGACCGGAGGTTAAGAGTGACATAAGTTATTTGACCTTAGGAATTTTGAAGATGTTACGCCTCAACTTTTGTCATGTAAATGTGTAGCTAGCCTGTTAACTAGAGATGTCTGAATTTGTGGAGTTTGATGTTTCAATTGACTAATTAGATTGGTTTACCTATTCGTTCTTACGTTGGCTTTGTCATAGATCAGTTCTCTATCAATAACTAGAATTTATATATGTGCTTTACACACTCGATTGTCATTTTGGAGTAAGGGAATGAACACCCTGTTGATTTAGATATGTGTTTTACACACTCGATTGCCATTTTGGACACTGTTTATTTAGATGAAGATATTTTGTTTGGCATAATACTTTGATTTGGATGATCTCTAGATCTTAATCTACATGAGGGATAAGAAGACTGAGATTGCATTAATTCAAATTGTTTAGTAAAAAATAAAAGTCAGGGGAATTGCTGAAAGGCTAAATTGTGAATCTGCAAAAAATCATATGGAAGTTGGAACTTGAATTTAGCTCAAACATCATTTACTTTTCTATTATAAATCCTTCCTTTGTGTATCTTTGACTTGGTTTTACATCACATAGTAATTCACTTCATTGATAATAAATGTTTCCTTAAATAATAACAGAACCAAATAAATAAAACCACACATACACCATGAGCAACAAGCATCTAATACAATTTCTTATGGACAGAAAAAAAAAAGAGTCTAACAACTCAAATGATTGGTACAAACTCATGCTCTTTGAGCCAACTGTGATGATCAACGAGCAATGGCAAGGACCTGATATTCCTGGTTTTGAGTGTGGCAAGATGAGTGTCATAAACATCAATCAATACACGAGTGTAAAAGGTGGCGGTATCCTCTATGCCAGGAGCAAGTTCTGACCGTAAAACACACCAGAGGACAACTCCATCGTCAATGTCATGATGAACAAGTGCGATGGAAGGCAAACAAGCTTCCAACTCATAAGGCTCTCTATCTTTATCATTGCTAGGAAACGATGATTCTTGAACAACCGCTGCTGATGGTTCTGGGTCCCCTACTTGTCGAGACAATCCAACTTCTCTAACATCATATATCCTCTCGGAAGTGAAAACAAACTTGTTATTGATTGTTAGAAAATAACCGTTGTTCCAAGGAACCTGCGGATCACCAAGAACCTTCCACCCTTTGTCAAGTGATTCAAGATCCTGAACAAACAATTCCGAGGTCACTTGGATGAAGAAGACATGATCATTGATGAAACTGCATGCATCAAGGCTCCAGGGTTCATTCGGATGAAACTGATAGAGGGATAATCCAGGGAGCTTTAGCCAGGAGTTCCCATTAGGATCGTACAACTCAAAATGAGTACCATCACCTTCTTCTTCGTAACCACGGAATTGAGTCGAGAAAACTAGGATCTTTTTACCATCCATAAGGACCAAATTTGGAGAAATGCATCTCATGGAGCTTGCATGTGTCTAGCTCCAAATCCTCAAAATTATGATTGGGGGCCAAGCTGGTTTGACAAAGCTCCAATTTGAGTGCCGACTTTCCCCGATAGTCGCTGTCAAGTTCATATCCCTCAAAGATATATAAGGTGGAACCAACACACAAAAGGCTCGGGGCCTTTGCCCATCAAATTGGAAAGTGGGAAGAATACGGGTGTATCCAGCCCATCAGCTTTTGTGTTGCTATTGCAGCAAGAATCCAAATCCAAGAAATAAAATCGGTATTCGTCATCATTTTCCTCATCCTTGGAAAGCGAAAACACACAAACATGTCCTATTGAAAACCGCTGCCTTTTCAGAGGACCATCCATGATCAGAACCTTAGTTATCTACATATATACCCACATTATTGAAACAAAAAATAACATCAATTTTAGGCATTTCAGATATACTAAATCTCAACTACAATCGTATACATACCCAGTCCCAGATTATTGCAACAAAAAATAAAGATAAAATGGTTAGGGTTTAGGGTTAGGGTTACCTTGAAGAAGACGAAGGTTTGATGATGGGTTTCAAATGTGAATAGCCTCTGATCATTGCAGAAATGTGATCGTAAATCAGAATTTTGTTAAGCTTAGAAGGATTTTGTTAAGACTCCCCACTTCTTATAAGCCCACCCATTTTTCTTAGGGTACCCAAAATTAAAAGACACACTTTGAATATTTTCTATGCACACCCCATAACAATATTCTCACTCTTTTGGCAAAAAAATCACTTTCTCCCTCCTTTCTCCTTCCATAACATTTTAATGTTTTTGTTTCGATTTGCAATGTATTACTCTATTTTTGTACAAATTTAATTTCTTTAATTACATTTAGGGTTAGTAATGTGTTAGTGAAATAGTAGTTGATTTTAATGAAATTTTAAGAAAAATCGTAAGTTGTTGGGAGAAAATTCGAGAAAAACGAATAGAACGGGCGGCCTTGGTTAGCCGATATCGTTTGAGGTTGTTCGGCTGCCTCGGTTGAACGGATAGAAGGGCATTCGGCTGTCTCGGCCGAACGGATAAGAGGCGTTCAGTCGGCTTGGCCGAACATGTAAATTTATGAAATTAGGGTTTAAGTGAAAGGAAGAAGCAAAATAAAGGAATGTGCATACAAAATTTGTTTTACAAGTAAGTTAATTAGTAATGAGATAGTGAAATAGTAGTTGATTTTGATGAAATTTTATGAAAAATCATAAGTCGTTGGGAGAAAATTCGAGAAAAACGAACAGTATGGACGGTCCTAGTGCCTTTGAGGTTGTTCGACTGTTTAGGCCGAACTGGTAGGTAGATGTTCGGCCGAATGGGTGGGAATGTGTTCGACTGTCTTAGTCGAACCAAATATAAGTTATTTTTTAAAAGGACATTTTAGTCTTTTACTATCCTTTTTATTTTTTTTTATTATGAAATGGTTTACCTCTATCATTTTGTTAATTCTCAGGCTTAAAAAGGTAATAATCCAGTTCATTTTAACTTAAGAATATATTATTTAATTTATGAAAAATAAATATTACATATATAAGACATAAAATACTAATACGATGAAAACAATGGCACATCCGTATAATTCACGAATTATTGGAATAAGATGTTTAAATCAATTTATTCTAAATTACAAAAAAAAGTTTAAATCACTCAAATTAAAGAATTTCATCACTAATTAAGGGATCTTATTCACATATAATCTCCAATTTAATATCTACTATAAGTTAAAATGTGAATTTAAATAAAAACCACTCTCATCATATCTCAAAATAATGACTATCCAATTATATATATATATATATATATATAAAAGTCACCCAAAAATAGTACCCTCAACTTTTTTTTGGCCTAAATACACTTTCTGCTAAAACTGGATATACATAAATGAAAAATATTAATAAATATTTATTTAATCTCTCACAGATGCCAAAAAATATATATGTGGAAAAGAATATTTCAGATATCTTTCTTGATTTTGGGAATCGTGTTGATATAACCTACATCATAATTATTTGAAAATTTAAAAAAATATATATTATTGACTCATTTATATGTGTAAAAGTTATTGTAATTAAATAGTTGAATCGATTTTAATAATTAAATCAAAGTAGAATATTGTTAAAAAAAATCGAGTTTAGTATTGAAAACTCTATGAAATTTTTTTGATCTTCATACACAATAGTTTAATTTTTGCATTAAAAATAATAAAATGAAAATAATATATTTTAAAAGATAAATTAATTGTAGTAATAAAAAGTTATATTAATCTTTTTTTTTTCACACATATTAATTTTCATTTTTGCATTAAAGATTTAAGTTTCAACATGCATGCATTTTTAATTTACTTGGATTATTGAGATAACATTATATTACTTTTTTTTAATAACGATATATTATCTAGTGTTTGTGGAATCAGATGATGGTCAAACATGCTTAACCATCGGTTCAAGGTTTAATTGGTCAAACCTGTTAATAAAAAATTAACAATATTTGATTTTTTTATATTATCTATTTTTTTGTAAAATGAACGAGTACAATAATAGGGCAAAATTCAAATATGGCTCTGTAGGAATGACTATGAACCGATTTTGACCCATTTTATTCATTTTTTGCCCACCCCACAATTCTGTCCACAATTTTAACAAAGCTACCACGTGAGATGCACATGGCCGTTAGTTCTTTCTATTTTGGGCATTCTCTCTATATATTTGCAAATCATCTGTAACAAAAAAAAACATTTTTCTGCAATGGGTCAGCTCAATGGATTGCCATAATCGCAATTCCTAATACCATAATACATGGTTACAGTGGAAGGTCGCAGCTTCTCATAATCCTCGTTGATACATCTGAACAATTTTGTGGGTTTAAGGAAGAAAGAGTTTTTGGGATTTAGCAGTATTTGTTTACCAGCTTTTGTAGAGAAATAGCCATCATCCAAATCCATTAAACCTTTATACAAAGTGGGTAAGCTTCCAAATAGATGTCTCTTATTCTCATGGTGTTTCTGCAGTTCCCTTCACCATCTCTCCCAATGGTAGTGTTAGGAAGCCTAACAGAACTTCTGCGAAATCATTGTCGACTTCTGCGATAAGAAAATATTGGGCATTCTTAAAATCTATACAAATAATCTACAAATGTATTTCTTTCAATTACTCACTTGAAACTGAGAATGGAAGCGTGGTGTGATCCCTATTTGTATAAGGTTTCCTGAGAAAACTGTGATCTATAGTATTGGGGTCTTTGAGTGAAGTGGTGGGTAGATTGGATCTTTCAAAAGTAGGGTCTGACGGTTTCCGTCAACCAAACTAACGGACATGACTAACTTTGATTATTTTTGGGTCACTTTTGATACCAAAGGTTAAAATCTGCCCATGGTCATCCAATAAGGCCATATTTGAAATTTTCCCACAATAATAATAATAATAATAATTGTTGGTCCCAAGTGGTATAAGGTTGAGAGGGGGGTGAATTAACCTTATCAAATTTTAACTTTTCTCCAAAAAATATTAAGTTCTTGATTAGCAGGTAGCTAGAAAGCTTGCTGCGAAGTAGGTTGCTGCTCGGACAGTGACCTCTGGACTTAGTCAGAGATAATAATGTACAGTGGAAATAATGTGATTTTCGAAGATAGACTTTAATGCAGTATGCTCAAGGAAATTAGACAAATATATAAAGCAGATAGAACACAAGCAAGCTTATAGAGGTTCGAGGGTGGAGTAATCCCTATACGTCCTCTCTACTCCTTCTCAAGGAGGGAACTTTGTTAAAGCAAGTTTGATTTACAATAGACTTAGCTAATACAAACTCTACTCTACACAAAACTGTCAGCTCTATCCACACAGGTAGCTGCACAGTGACCAAACTAAGCGACCCACACAGGATCTCCACACAGGTTTTTTGACCCACACAGGATCCTTTCTTTTCTTCAGAGAGAATAACAACTTAGCTGAGTAAACTCCTGCCTAAGTGACTCCTAGTCAGTCTATTTGAATAAGATATAGAAATCTTTAAACGGTCGAGTACAGCAAGCTTTTTAAACTTCTAAAGATTCACAAAGGTAGCTTGCCTGCTGCTGTTTTGACTGAATGACTTAGATGTGAAGGTTTTGAGCTTGTAGATGAGTTGCTTCGCGTAGGATATCTCAATTCTCGGATTTTTTTTTCGGTGCATTCAGCCTTCTATTTATAGGCATCAGTTGGAATTCTGTCCGTTGAGAAGGCAGTCCTTCACTTGGTGAGGTGTCTCACTCTGATTGGTTCTGCTGATCTTCTGACACCTGCTCTGCAATGCCTTCATTCTGTTTTGCCATTGCCTTGTCCTTTTTCTGCGCAACTTTATTCTGCAGTCTGCTGTACTCTATCCTTGCTGCTTTTTCACACATGGCAATCACTGATTCGTTGAAACTGGAATGACTCTACTAGCTAGTTAGATTGCACTGATTTTAATGTATCTGGTAGTTTCCTCTTTGAGCGAGTAAGTCAGCTTCCTTCACCATCTACAGGTTCCTTGCAGCATCCTTTGAAGCTTGACTACTGGTTCCTTGTGGCAGTATGCAGGTAGCAGGGACTTGGCGTAGGTCCATTTGCAGAGTCTTCTTCTCTTTCCAGCATCCTTGCCTTAGCTATTTTACATATGAAAACTTATCTGAATAGCTAATGCTCTAGTCTATTACACGTTTTGTCTCATCAAAATCTATTACAATTTATCCTATTAATTTCCCCCTTTTTGATGATGACAAAACTCTTTAACAGGATAAAAGAATCATATTTCATTTAGCTTGGAACAAAATGCAAAATAACAAAAACATTCATAATCATGCATTAAGTTCCAAGATGTGAGCTTTCATAAACCAAAACGTTATAAATTCCATTGATCAGTTTTGGGTACAGAAAGCATAAAAAGAAATAAATAGATAGCATCAAAACAGAAAAGATAGACAGATACAAAGAACATGATATTAAGTCTTCAACCAGCTGACTCTCTTCATCCTTTCAAACTTTGTACCTTTCCACCAGTTGGCTATAGAGTCTTGGTAGCTGGGTTCCATCATCTTCACAACTTCCTCAGATTCCTCAAACCTGAGCCAGAAGTCTTCACAGTATGGTATGAACTCCTTTCCCAGTCTCTGCTTTAGATTGACTTGAATTGGAAGTCCACCTTTCTTGGTCAGTTCCAGAAACCTCTGCAATGCTTCCTTGTTGGTCCGGAATCCTCTGAAGAGAGCAGATTCCTTACAGAGTGTCGTGAAGTACTTCATCAGTGCCATTCTCTTGAATCCTTCAATCTGGAAGAATGATGGATTGACATCAGTGGGGAGAGCGACTTTCGGAATCTCTGGTGTGACGAACTTGTCGCTCCTAAGATCCGGGCTGGCTTCCAGAAAGTTTTTGAGAGAGGCACTTGCTGCATTGGCAGGATTCTGCATGTTCTTCTCCAGCTCAGTCATTTCAAGCAGCTTGTAAGGTGGGAAGATTTTATCAAGAACAATCCTTGGATCTTTCGAGAAAACAGCATCCAGGTTGCTTTTCAGTTCTGCCTCAGTCTTCCTCCTCTTTTCATCTCTCATATCAGCACCCTTTCTAAAGCCTGGATGGATTGACCCTGAGACAGCTTCTGATTTCCTCTTAAAGCTGCTGTCTGAAGGGCCCCTTGGTCCAGCTCCCCTATGTCCACCATCTCCAGCATCATCTCTTCTACTGCTCACCATCATCTGCTTGTAGGTAGCAGGATCCTGTCCACTCTTCTGCCGGTCTTTTATCCTCCATTTCCCCTTTTTGTCATCATCAGCACGTCCAACCGCAAAGCTGACTATAGAGTGAATCTCGGACAAGGTGCCTGAGTGTTCTCTCCAAGTTTGCGACTGGTTGAACTGCTCTTCATCCATTCGTCCTACTGCAGTGACAAGAGCTTTCTGGTTAGATTCAAGGGAAATCATCCTCTCCGCTTGTCTATTCAGCTTTTCCATCACATTCTTGACCACTTCCACAGTAGCATCCTCCTTGGGGGGTCGGTAGGCAGTGATCATCTGAGAGAGTCTTGACAGAGCCACGTTGAGGGAGTCCACGAAGGAATGCGTCTTGATAGAGTGTGAGTGGGTTTCCTTGCGGAGTTTCCTGCTCGCTTTCACCAGAGACTTCCCCATCTGTTCAATGGCTGTCAGGACCTCATCATTTGATCTGGCAGATTCCTGGCCTTCTTCTGTTGATACCTGCTGAGATGAAGCAGAAGTTAAAGCTTTGGATTTTTCGGCTCCGGTATCACCCTGTTCACTGGGTGACCATCATCACTGCTGGAAGGGCTACTGGATCCTCCATCTCCTGATCCAGTGTCCTTAGCAGGGGCCTCCTCTCTAGCCTCTTCTTCTCCAGCCTCCTTCTCCTTATCCTCCTCAACTTCCTTTCCCTTCCCAGACTCCTCATCAGCCTCCTTATCCTTTCCAGCCTCCCGTTCTTCACCAGCCTTATCCTGCTTCTCAGCTTTCTTTTCACCTTCTTTTTCTACCTCCAGTGCTTCTCCTGCCTCCTGTGCTTCATTCACCTGTTTTTCTGCAGCTACTTCCTCCTCAGTGACCATCTCTCCATGGTCCACTGTTTTGACAGGTGTTGCTTCCTCCAACTCCATTGGAACAGCTACTGTAGCTTGTTCCTTTTCCAGCGGGCAGGTTCCTCCAACATTTCAACAGAAACAGGTGCCTCCTTCTCCTGCACTTGTTCTCCCTCATCCTCTACCTCCATTGGTGTTGTGGTCTCATCGGCAGCTGCTGCTGCGGTTGAGTCAGTGAGCTCCAGGATAGCGTCCAGGGATGCCACAGCAGTGAGGGTCTCCAACTCCTTTGCCTTAGGAAAGTCAGTTGGCGTCGAGCTCCTCTTCTTCATCGGCGTCTGCACAGGGACTTCAGGCAGAATAATCAGGTCAGTAAAGTAAGAGAATTCCTCACCATTTTTCTCGGTCGGTGATGACGACCTCCTACTGATAGGTTCGACCAAAAGAGCAGTGCAGGAGGAGCCTTCACCAATCTGGGGTTTCCTTACTGGCCTTCTCATCCTTGTCTCTGTCAGACTTATGTCAGCAGCCTGCTTCAGCATCCTCTCGAGAGCCTCTTCCTCTCCGTACTTTTCTACCTGGGCTGCGACAAAACCCACATCATCGCCTGCCCTGACCTGGTCAGCGACATCATCCAGAATCACCTCCTCCCTGTAGAAGTCTGGTTGCTCGATGGGTGCTTTTCCTTTTAGGGACCTGGGGCCAGGTAGCTGTTTGGCAGCTTCCTTCTGCTTCCTGGCCTCAATTTCAGCGGCGATTTCAGCATTTTCAAGGTACTTAGGCCACTTTTTCTTCTTGAGATCCTTCAGAAATTTCTTTTGAAGGACCTCCTCTAGATCGTCCATGGCAGCCCAGTTTAAAGCTCATTCCTCCTCCTTCTCCCAGTCAGGCCACTGGATAAGTTCTTCTCTGGGAAGGTGCCTGTACTGCCACCAGGTGGTGAATCTATCCATCATATTTGCAAACTCCTCCTCCAACTTCGGTATGCTGACAATATACTCCAGCACGTCCTCCTCATCCTCTTCTTCTTCATCACCTTCTTCATCATGAACAGCAGCATCCCCTGCCTGTTCATCCCTTAGTGGAAAATCAATCTCCACTTCCACTGCAGGCTTCTTAACAGCCTGAGTGGTGGTGCCTTCTGGTTCATCATCAGAAATGACCAGTTTCCGCTGCACATCTTTCTTGTGCTTAATCTTCTTTGGCACTTCGGGAGCTGGTGAGGGTTCTTCCATCCTCGAGCTGCTTTTCGGTAAAGATGAGTTGTTGCTGGTTCGACGGAATGCCTTTCATATCCTGGGAGCGCCCTTGGAACCCTCAGAGACCTTCCTGGTTACTGGGGATGACCGAGCAGCAGTCTTCTTGGCAAAGACTCTACCCGCACCGATGAACTTCCCTTTCTGGATAGGCTTTCCTTGGGACAGATCAACCTTCAAGTGACCCAGGAGGGTGTTCACGATAAGCCCATAGGTAGGCTTACCCACCTTCTTCTCCACCTCCTCCACCAGCCTAGAGAGCAGGTAGCTGGCCTAGTCCACCTTTTCCTTCTTCACGATGACCATCATCATCCTGTACATGAAATTGGTACACTTATCAAAGGAACCAGGCGGTTCTCTATGATATGGCAGCAGATGTCATGCAGCATTTCAAACTTAAGAAGGAAAAACTTCTTGCTGCAACTTCGGGACATCCCCACCGTGTCCTCCCTACCGGTGAAGATCTTCCAGTACTCCTCCAATTCATCTTCTCCGTGCGTGGAGAGGTCACTGGCGTCCATGCCATCAGTGGGGAGAGAGAACACCTCTTCCAACAGCCCGGTGTCCACAGAAACTGTCACCCCACCAACTTTTGATCGGATCTCTGATCGATCCTCAAAGATCCTAGCCCGCTTGTAGAACTTTTCAACATGCTCCTCTGCATACGGAGCTTTGTGGAAAGAGCAGAGTCTCAGAAGGCCTGAGATGCGAAGACAGTGCAGAATGTCTTTCATCAACTCCTTCTTATTTCTTTCCTCCTCTACCATGTTAAGCAGGATTTCCCGGTCTACCAGCCTGCCATCAACGACCAGAGTTTGTTTGGGTGCCATTTGTGAGGGAGAGAGAGAGTAGTCTGGTAACGAGAAGCTAAGAGAGAGATCGAAGAGTTAGGGTTTTCAGAGTGTGGAAAATGTTTAAGTGTGAGAGAAGAGTGAAGAGAAAACTCCTTTATATTTTGAATTTGATGAGTCTTGATCGAGCGATCCAGATTTTTTTTGAATTTGAAAAGACCCTTGATCCATCAGCTGAGATTTTTGGCGCGATGTTTGTGTGCTAAAGTACTTGATGTGATATTTGGTCTTTTCAAATTCAAAACAAATCTGGACCGCTCGATCAAGGGTCTTTTTCAAATTCAAAACAAATCTGTTTCACCATTATAGCTCTGTTTTGCCTGGAGTTCCCCCTAAGCTGTATAATTATTTAAGCAGAAAAGATTAGGATTTTATAGAGATATTTAGCTTAGATTAATTATGCCTAGCTCGTTTCTGAGAAAAGAGAATCTTGATTCACAAAGAGGCTTCGTAAAAATGTCAGCTAGCTATAGATCAGTATGCACTTTCTCCATAGATATATCTTTCTTCTCAACATGATCCCTTATGAAGTGGTGTCTGATATCTATGTGTTTTGCACTAAGTGCTATCCTTGCACAGACACTAGATCCGGAGGACTTTGTTAATGACTACTATTCTGTGGAACGATATAATAAGGTGTATGAATCAGCTTTGCATCCTATGAATGGACCAGACCTATGGAGTACAACAGGCTACATTCCACCTATCCTTCCAAACTTTCGTAGAAAAAGAGATAGACCAACTAAAACAAGAAGAAAGGGTGATGAAGAAGAAACAAACAAAAAAAAGAAGGTCATGAAACTTCCAAGACAAAAACCAGTAGTTCATTGCAGCATCTGCCAAGCTATAGGACACAACAAAACTTCATGCCCTTTGAAGCAATTTGCATCAGTTTTTCCTATTGATGATGAAGGAGTACCAATTGGATAAAACAACCAACAAAATGAGGTAGTAAGCTTTGTTTATTTATTTAAAATCCTTGTCAGCAATCATTGATGTTTGAACTAATAATTTATTTCTATCAATTAGGTAAATGAACATGGAGATAGCCCAATTTGTCCAATGACAGAAGAGTTAACTCAAGGAAGTGGTTATCCCAACCCACCACCACACACTCAAGATGATGAATTGAATGTTCATGTAAGATTCCCAATTTTTACTCTTTAACATAATATCAAGATTATGAATACATAATTTTTATGCAGAATGACACACATGTGGAGACAGTTAATATATTCCCTGCATCATAGTCCCTCATTCAACAAACTTGTGCTACTGTGAGTATCTGTGTTTGTGTAACTTGGAGTTTTTTATGCATGGTAAAATACATAAAAGTTCTTGAAGTTAGTACATTCTGTTTCTTAGGTTCCACCACCTGTTCTCCCTAGAAGAGTGAATATCAGAGGACCTCCAACAAATTTCAATCCTGCCCAATATGTATCAAGACCAATGATGTTACATAGGCCTTCATCCTCAAAAGATGGTATTCCTGTTGTTAAGCAAGGAGGTATGAAGTTCATCAATCTATCAAGTTTAGGTAATCTATTGACTGGCAAGGGTAAGGATAAGGCTAAGGGCAAAGCGAAGAATAGACTGTGGCACATTGAACATACATTGATATTTTGCTTCTGTTTTTGAACATTGAAGTTCCAGCCACTCTCTGTTTTGACTTTTTGCACATGAGGTGGGGTTATGAGCTATCTTTTTGTAATTGTGTAATTAATATTATGCAAGTCAGATACAGTTTATGCTTAAGGCAAATGTTTGTTCCCAATCTGCAAGTCAGGCCATATTGTGCAAGTGTTATTTATGTATTTTGGTGGTGCAAGTGTGTTTTCTTTCATAATAATATTTCTACTAGATATATGAAAATTTGCCCATTGACTATTACATGTTCAGAATGGATTACATAACTTAAGATATTGCAGAAAAGTAAACCATACATCTTCTAGGCTATTGCAGAGATACTTAAAACACCCATTTGTGCACTACAGATATGCATATGAGTAATACCATGCACAATAACAGATTTTTCTTTTTTTCCATATTTGCAATTCTTTCCTCCATTTTGTTCAATTTAATGGAACTCATTTGCAATTCGGCCTGCAGTTGCATTGTTTCACCTTTTAGCTGTGAAAACTCTTCTTTCAATTTAGCAAACTTATGCTTGAGATTAGTTGTAGGCATGGTGGGTTTACTTGGTTCGTCAATCCATTCTAAAAAACTGCATCTTGTCTCGGTCAAGGAGTCTGGGCAATTTTAGAATCGGCATCCTTCACTACCAAGTTATCCAGAGACTCAAACCTTGGCAAACTTGCCACAGTCGCACCATTTCGTCGCTGAAACGTATGAATGGCTGGAGGAAGACATCTCTTTTCCTTTAACTTTGCCTTTTTTTCTTTTGTGCTCTAGATTTATGTAGATATGTCTGGAAATACTATTTTTGCTGTTTTAAAGACTGTAAAATAGTTGTTGTTTCAAAAAAAAACCTGGAAAATTGATATCAAACTGGTTTTCGCGCTAAAACTGGGGTTTGACGGTTTCCATCAACTAAACTAACGAACAGGGCTAACTTTGATTAACGATGGATCACTTGTGATACTAAAGGTCCAAATCAACCCACGCCCATTCCTACAGGGTCAAAAATGAAATTTTCCCATCAAAAGTGGATTTGGGGTTTACGAGTGGCAGGTTAACATGCATAGAGATGATTTGGTCTCCTTCTGCAAAAAAACTATTTATATTTTTATGAGTCTTAATGATTGATCAGATTAACGTTATAAGACTTAAGATAAAACAATAGTGAGATGAGAATTATTTATTCCTACAGGCGAATGTGGACTTGCTCTTAATTTTAATTTCTACACAATTATTTTTGATATTCATGCTGACTTCTGTATATAGTCTCTCTTGTGATGACATTTCCTCTCAATGTTTGGTTTGAAGGTTTGAGAGATTCTGGTGTTGTAATAATGAATGGTTTAACATCAGTCGGCATGTTTAATTATGGATGCAGTTAGTTGCTACGATTTTTGGATGGACTTTAGTGAATGTATGTCCCGCCGTGAAGACCACACTCTCAAACTGTCCTAAATAAGGCAAAGAAATTAAACAGCCATGTGGGGTCTCCTGTTGTTACTCAGACCAATCATTTGTTGAGTGGTAGTAAACAATGATTCAGCCTTATTTCAACATGACCAAATTTAGCCTTGAATTCCTCATCTTTCTCAACAATGGAACCCCATAGCAGTCCCAAGCTGCTTTTTATCTCCCTCTGTCTTGTCATCGCCCTCAACCACGCCCTATCCCGCATTCTCCCTGATGCATCCCCGGCCCCACAGCCCACTGCCTCCACTATAGAATCCTCAATCTCAGCACCCTTATCATCCCCATTAGCTCCATCACCATCGCCATTACAAGATTTAGTAATGAATTTAGTTAAAACGTGATGATGTGGGACGTTAGCAAGAGTGATGTTTTAAATGCACATAATCTGCAAGTCTAAGTGCCTCAAGGGTGCTAACAGAAGGAATTTTCTTGGTTTTGCTTTGTAGGAGTGCAAAGTATAGTTTGAAATTTGAATGTATTGATTGCAAAATTTGTTGTTAGAGTCATGTGGTTGTTTTGTTCCTACCATATTTGTTAGTATATATGTGTTTATTCTTTTTTGGTTTAATTTAGGATATACAAGTGCAGGATTCATTTACATATTTGTATTTTTAATTCTGAAAACATACTTGTTGATGATTCTTTGATTAAGCCATGAAGTGAGAGATTTTAGAGACATGAACTACGAAGCATATAAGAAGAACCATATAAGACATGAACTACGTAGCTTCTCTAGGATTCGTTTAAGTGCAAAATGAGTTTAAATTTTTGGAGTGTAGCTTATTTCTTTTCTCGTCCCATCAATTTTGGTATCCAGTGGGATTGGTTCCCATGTGAAAATTGTCATCGCTATAGGTACATTAATTATTAGTAAATATGACAAAATGAATTTATTAACAATATTCTCATGTGTCATGCAGCGTATAGGACATTATTAATAGTATAAAATTGTTAAATTCTTCGAAAATTTTAAAACAAGCAAAGCCCTGTAGATATTTGAATTTTTTTTTTTAATGAGCTCAAAATTTTGTGATGTTATGTGGTTTTAAAAATTTTTGAATGATAGGCACCTTAGGATATACTTTGTAAAAAGGAAAATAGCTTTCATGCCAATTGATAAGAAGCTTTAACTGAATTCCCTACCTAAAAGACATAACGTGTGCCATAAAGTTCTTCATAAAGGATTTGATTATTTAATTATTACGATATTAAATTTTCATCTCATTTTCTCATTAAGAGAAAATCTTAAATGGTAATAAATTTATTTCCTTAATACAACACAAAAGGCTTGAAACGTGCTCTTTGAGTCTACAAATTTAGAATATTTTGAATAGGTAGTTTCTTTCTTTGGTTAATAATAATAAGGTCAACAAAAACAATACTCAAATTTATAAATTATAAATATATATTTCTTGGGTAGTGATTGTGTGTACCAAGTGCATGGGTCATGATCCATGCAATTGGGCACGCGGGTCGGGTCGGGTCCGGTTTAACCCGGATTCATGCCCAGTTTATTTTTTTTTTTAATTTATGTCATAACATTTATGTTGTAATAATATAACTTTTATATTGTAATAGTATAACCTTTATATACAGATTTCATAACTTTTTCAATGCATAACTTATACTTTTTTCACTATAAAAATTCATGTAATATAGCCAAAACCTTTATGTTGTAATAATACAACATTTATGTTGTAATAGTATAACTTTTATGTACAGATTTCATAATCTTTTCAATAAATAACTTGTAGTTTTTTCACTATAAAAATTCAATATGGCTGAAACTTTTATGTTGTAATGATATAAATTAACATTTATATTGTAATAGTATAACCTTTATGTACAAATTTCATAACTTTTTCAGTAAATAACTTATACTTTTTTTACTACTTAGCACTACAAAAGGTTATGTGCATATAACTAAAAGGTTATAAGGATAGAACTAAAAGGTTAAGTTCGCTAAACTAAAAGGTTATGTCAATATAACAGCAGAACTAGGGTTTGAGTTAGGATTTTGGCAAGGGTTTGGGCGCGCGGGGGCGCGTATAGGCACGTGAGGTGCATATAGGACGCGTGAAATGCACTCTCGGGTCGGGTCAACCCAATTGCACGGATCTAGGATCCGTGCACTTGGTGTATAGAAATAATTGTGATGTTTCTTAATATTTACTTCTATTTTTTCAATTTTACATCTATTAGGGGGAGAAGGGGGTAAAGAAAAATAAGATGTTTATAAAAATGTCTGCAGTTTCAAAAGACTAGTATTTGTTATTTCTAACCAAAACACACACACATTTTTTTATAAATAGGTATACCGGGTAGTTCTTGAAAATATGAAATTTAATATGAGTTTGTATAACTTTTTCTATTAAAGGTTTTTTTATTAAAAATAATTATACTATGAGAACTTTGGAAAATGATGGTGAAGTTAATGATATTTTTTTCCAGCACAATTCTTTTTATTTCCATCCAAATCCATACAAAGAGACAATCATAACATTAAGAAGGAGGTGAAGTTAAGGAGGGGTACAACTTTGATTGCACTAGAAATTGTAAATAACTATTTTACCTTTTTTTCCCCGTCCTCCAGATCGATTTTATATCATGAAATGCTATTATATGATAGAATAAAAATAGTTATGGAAACATGAATACGAACATCTTTTTCATGACTTGAAGCAACAACAATAGAGGATTTTGGTTGAGATTTTTTGGCCTATATATCTTTCTCATTTTTTGATTGGGCTTTTCGGTGCATATTGTTGGGAACCTAATTTTCTCTTTGGAGAAGACTTTCCATTCAAAGTGATGTATTAGGATTTAGGGGTATAGGTGTCTTCTTGTTAGGCAATGGCGGAAACTATAAACGAGGTTTATAAAGTTGTTGGTCATGTTTGAGACTAGCTAACAGTATGGGTTTAAATCTTATGGAAATAAAATTGTTTTTTTATGAAGTTAGACTTGTTGGTGATATTAGTTGATTCATCCTGAAAACTACCTTTGGATAACTTTACTATTAGGAATAGAGAGAGAAGTTTTATTAGGAATTTTACTTGATAAGAAAAGGTCCTAAAAAATAAAAAATGTCAATTTTTTTAAATTGTAAATTTATACTTGTTGGACCCCCGATCTGAGCCCGGTCAGGATGTATGACCTGGCCGGTCACCAAGGATAATCGACCCGAACCTACTAGTGACATTATCCTCTGAGTCGGTTTTCAAAAGACCTAGACAGGACCGATCTCATGACAGACCCAAAAAGATAAGTGCCGACCAGGCCAGAAAAGGGCGAAGAAGACCAAGGAATGGGTCGGCTAGGCTCCGAGAAGACCATGGAGCAGTTGTTCCAGCTACAAGAGTTAGTAGGGGGAAAACCAACCCCCCACTTCCTTAAAATAGGCGTAAACTAAGGGAGGAGTGGGCATAATCTCCACTAACTTGTGCTCCCCTTAATCTATAAATAGTAGAAAATTCGACTTAAAAGGGGTTCGAACATTTTTGTATTGAGGTACTAGAGAGCTCCTTTCTCTAACATATATTAAATATGATTCTGGCTGGCCACATAAAACTGACCAGAATTAGCCGATCAAATTCGCCCGAGTAGGCTCCGGGCAGTGTTTTTCTACATTTTATTCAGCTTTACAATCCGATTCGGTTCATTGAAGCCGAACTATCTTAATTTGAATGTTTGGTAAGGAATTTAACTTTAAACAAATTCTGATGTTAACATTTTGGAGTTAGAAGAAAGGGGTGGTATTAAAATTATTCAATGGACAACTCTATATTGTGCAATGAACGAGGAACGACACATAACTCCAGATTCCTAGGCCCGATTCTCTCAACTTAGCGGATCTGGCCAATTAACCAAATATGGTCGTACCAATGGGGGTCATCTAGACTGTCCCCATCAATCTGAAGACCCCCAGGACTCCAATGTCTACAAACAAAATCAGAGCCATAATGGCTCAACTTAACGAAAGGGTGAAAGAAGTCGAGTAGAGGGAAAAGGCCTAGAGGGTAAATGGGCTAATGGAAGATTGTTGGGATTTCATTGTTTAGATTTTGATGAGACAAACCAATCATGTAATAGGAAGTTTTGAGTACCCCATTTTCACATTGTTTAAGTAAATAAATAGACTAGAATTGAGTCTTGAGTCTAGGATTGAAATGGAGGTTAAAAGAGGATAAAACTGCATCTAAGCTTTAAAGGAAGATATCGCTGCAAGAAGGCAGGATACAGTATCGCTGCATAAAGGCAGGATACAACATTGCTGGAAGAAGAAAGGAACAACTAAGCATAAATAAGGCTGTACTTCAATACAGCAAAGCAAGGAAGAACGGCGTGCAGCATCGCTGTATGAAAAGGATACAGGAGTACTGCTAGAACGATGATTATAGCAGCACTGCCAGATGATACTGCAAGCAGGTCTAAAATACAGCAGCACTGAAAGAATGCATCAGCTGCACAAAGACCAAGGATACAGCGCAGAATTACAGGACAGTTGAGTAAATACAGCGCCAACTATAAGACGAAGTATCCTGCAAATCCCAGGAAGGATAAATGCAGTACGAGGAACGGAGATCCAAGCAGGGACAAAAGAGCCGTTCAAGAAAAAGTCAAAGTAGCAGACACGGAGCCAATAAGAAGATGCCACATGGACTGACGCGCCGCAGAAAGCTGCGAGCCGCAACTGCAGCATTAAATGCTCCGAAAAGAAAGGTCAGTCGCATTAAATGCGAACCATACTTTGGCCAGGCTATTTTAAAATTCAAAAGAGAGATGTCTCCTTCAACGGACATCTTCTCCTACAAGTATAAATAGAGGTCGAGGAGAACTGAAGCTGGTTACTGTCACTGTTACTAAAGCATCTACGCGAAAGTTTCAAGCTTACAAATTTCAAAGTATTCAAGCCAACAGTTTCAGTCACTCAACCTATCGAAGTGAAGCAAGTTCAAGCTAAAGGATTCCTTACGGATTCAGAAGCTCACTTCGAAGCACAAGTTGAAGAAAACCTTTTTATCCTTTTAACCTTGTTGCTGTGTGCTTAGGTTGTTTTAGTGGTGTCAAGCAGTTGATAGGAGAGATCCTTGCTGTTTGTTTAGTTGTCTAAGTGTTAGGCAGCTTCCCTGTGTGGGAGTGTAGAACCCTGTGTGGGTTAGCCTTTGAAGTTTGCAGTTGCTGTGTGTACACTGGACTTCAGTAGGTGGTTTGCTTTGTAAAGTTGATAGATTGTTAGGAGAGTCCTGTAAATCAATCTTGCTTAACAAAGTTCCTGCTCGAGGAGCAGTAGAGTGGACGTAGAAGGATTACACCACCTTCGAACCACTATAAGCCATAAGTGTTTTTATCGCTTTATTTATCTGTGCTTATTTTTCTGCATATCTATCTATCTCTCATCATAAAACGTTTTGAAAGAAGCATTCTTGTGAAAAACAGTCTTGTGTTTAAAAGTTAATTTTCGCTGCGTACAAAACTCCAGGTTACAGCGTGCAGCACTGCATCCTAGCGCTGCAAGTAGTAACCATCTATCGCTGCAAGCTCAAGTAACTTGCAGTGCAGAACGGTTGTTTTAAAGATTCTGAAAAATCGACCAAGGTTCATTCACCCCACCCCCCCTCTAAACCTCGGACCACTTGGGACCAACAAAGATGTAGAGTCCTCAGATGAACCTTGGCCTAGATAAAACCTGGGAAAAAGGATCGTGGAAGCTCAAAGAACATCGAGAAGCCCATCACTGTGTCGAGCTCAGATAGATGACAGTACACATCTAAACCGAGCAGAAAACATGGAGGAGATAAGGTGTGTCTCCGACCGGATGAGATCGGCCTTGACATTGGAGGCCAGAAGGCCCGCTAGAAAACAAGAAGAGAGAGAGAGAGAGGAGGCTTAGTAGCCCCAAGAAGAGAGCACCAACCACACCATGAGGTATTCATACCTGGCCAAAGAGCAGGAGTTGAAGAAGAGATTGGCTGAAATTCAGTTTAGAAAGAACAAGACCGATAAAGTAGATTGGAAGAGGGCCACTCCCTTTACCGAGCATATCTAAAAAATGGCCACATTGGCCAAGTTTAAGATGCCGCTAATCGGGCTCTATAACGGTGAGACCGACTCAAGCACTCACCTTGTCTTGGATGGAACTCCAAGGAATCAGTGAAGAACTGATGTGCAAGGTTTTTCCACTCACTTTGGGAGACTGAGTAAATGATGCTGTTTGTTGAGAGCGAACACTTACCTACTGCATATGCCTTTGCATTGGTTGAGCACCATCAACAAGATAAGATAAGACTTAGGCTCTATTTGAGTGGAGAAGTTAAAAGATTTAATACAGATGAAGTTCAAACTTACCCAAGGCTACTAAAAATGCTTCATGTTGTTATTGAAGTGCAGAAACGTTTGTATGTTTTGAAGGTAAATGTTATAGTTGATAAATCTTATAGGATGCAAAAGGTTGATAGAAATTCCTGTAATTTAATTAGGAAAATAGACTGTCTCTATCTCATAATTTTGTTATTTGGAGATGATTTTAGCTATTGAATTTTCTTATTTACTAATATAATTAAAGATATTCTATTGCTTGCATGTACATGCAAAATGATTACCTTAGTCTATATTTTTTAGCATGCTTTGTGTTAGTTACAAGAGCACCGTAAAGCTAATATGACGAACAACGAAACAGAAATATCTAATCTATTACAAATAGCAGCAACAGTCGAGTCGAGGAAGACCTCTGTCCTTAAGATGAGATACGCCCAGGGTAGTGCTCACTGGATCGTGCGTATCATCTTCCAAAGATAAAACGACTTCGTCCTTGGAGATGTAGCACCACAATCTCGAAGGCTCCGGCGAACTTTAGTGTTTTGGAGAACTAGCAAATGCAGAATGAAAAGCTTGTATGTGATTTCGTAATCGTCTCTAAAAAATGATGCATGACGACGTCTATTTATAGATCTCCACCATGGGGATTACATCTGAGAATTGATGGGAAGTAACTGCCCAATAACGGATCTTTAATGCACAAAATGTCTCGTTCAAAAATTTGAAACGGCGACAAAAAACGTATGCTGCAACTTGGCGCTGCATTCTTGGATGGGAGCTGCAACTTACCCGCTGCAACCTTGGACGGGTGCTGTAAGTTGCACCCTACGCTCCCGGCTAGGCGCTGAAAACAGCACGCCGGGTGCTGTAAGTTTCCCGCTGCATGCAGCAGCTGCAATCTCGATCGGGAGCTACATGCAGCACACCCCTCGAACGGGTGCTGTAAGTTGCACGCTGCATTCCCGGCCGGAGGCTGTAAGCAGCACGCTGTATCCCCGACCAGGAGCTGCAATGCAGCAACCACAGCAGCAGCTGTATTCCCGTCGGGGAGCTACAATGCAGCACGCGCGCGTGTGTGTTGCATAAGCATACCACTCCAAGAGTGTATTAATTATTGAGCCACTTCACGTGACTTCTTAAATACTTGCATTTATTAGGTCCATCTTACTATGTGTGATAGTTAAACTTCTTTCCCACACTTAAGACCTTCACATTCCCATTTCAAGTGACCAACTTAGATGCTTACTTTCTCACTCACCAAAAATTGGTTTTGAGTGATTCAAAATTCCTAAATTATCTACTCTGAACGTAGATTAATCTTTTGGTATCCAATCCTTAAAATGATTAATATTTAGTCACTTAACTTTTGGTCAAAGTGGTGTCACCCACCACTTTTTACAACCAATTTTCCAACAATCCCCCACATGAGTGGGAATTAATGCATGAATGCAGACTCGAAGCTCAGTCCTCGAGAGACCGTGTTGCATATGGATAGGTGACTTTTGGTCTTGAATCTTTCCATAGTGAACATCATCGGATGTACCGGCGGCTTAGTTGAGATAATGCCTTGAACTACTCTATTTTGGTGTACACCAAGTCAACAATGCACACACAACAAAGCCTCAACACCTTTGTTCTCACGTTTTTGTCCTTTTCGGCCATGGACACATCTTTGGTTCATAAGTGTTCATTTAGAAGCGGCCACCACTTCTCACTTATATAGGTGATATCCTTTCGAATATCCTGCCATACTCTACCTCCTTGAGGCGTTTTAGGAATCATTAAAATTCTTACGACTTATCCTCACCACATTTGCAAGCTCAACACTTGTTTTATTTTCTAGGGAAGGGTTTATTTTCCAAGTGTTATCCAACCAACTTTCGTAGCTTAGTTTTCCTATTGAACCATGTTCTTGGGATCTCCAATCTCCATAATCGGGTTTCCACTAAGAAAGTTTTCTTGAGTTGTGGATTTTAATCCCATTCCCCCTAGCAACTTGTTCATTTGATCTCGATTTAATCATTTTGTCAAATGATCGGTCAAATTATCTTTCGACTTTACGTAGTCGATTGATATCCATCAGTCGAGATCAATTGCCTCACGGTATTATGTCGCCGACGTATATGTCTTGACTTACCGTTATACATTTTGTTCATTGCCCTACCTATGGTAGCTTGGCAATCGCAATATACCATCACCGTTGGTACATGCTTGTTCCAACAAGGAATATCGTCGAGAAAGTTACGAAGCCACTCGGCCTCTTCTCCCACCTTATCCAAGGCTATAAACTCGGATTCCATAGTGGAACGAGCTATGTATGTTTTCTTTGTGCACTTCCACGACATGGCTCACCACCTATAGTGCATATGTATCCACTCGTGAAAAATGAGTCTTTTGTGTCTGAAATCCAATTTGCATCACTATATCCCTCAAGTACAGCAGGATATTTTGAGTAATGCAAGCCTATGTCGAGAGTATACTTTAAGTATCTCAAGACTCGTACGAGAGCCTTCCAATTCTCACTACTTGGATTGCTCATGAATCTACTCAATTTATTCACCGAGCATGCAAGATCTGGCCTTGTACAATTAGTTATGTACATTAAGCTTCATATGATCCTTGCATATTCAACTTGAGCTACAGGCTCACCTTTATTTTTACTCAAGTGTACGTTGAGTTCCAAAGGTGTTTTGGTAGGTGGATCGTCATAAGCATTGAATTTTCTAAGCACTTTCTCAACGTAGTGAGATTGTGTTGGTGCTATTCCCTCAGACGTCCTAAGTATTTTGATTCCAAGAATCATGTCTGCCACACCCATATCTTTCATGTCAAAATTTTATTTCAACATGCGCTTCGTTTCGACTATGACTTCATGGTTGCTACCCATGATCAACATGCCATCCATGTAAAGACACACAATGACGTAAGTCTCAAGTGTGCCCTTAATGTAGATGCATTTGTCACACTCGTTGATTTTGAAGCCATTTGACAACATAGTATTGTCAAATTTCACGTGTCATTGCTTAGGCGCTTGTTTAAGTCCATACAAGGACCGAACAAGTTTACACACCTTTTTTTCTTATCCAGGTGTAATGAACCCTTCGGGTTGATCCATATAGATCTCTTCTTCTAGCTCACCATTTAGGAACATCGTTTTTATGTCCATTTGGTGGATTTCTAGATTGTGTAAAGCAGCAATCGCTAGAAGCACACATATTGACGTAATTCTCGTCACAGGCGAGTACGTGTCGAAAAAGTCATTCCTTCCTTTTGTTTAAAGCCCTTGGCTACTAGACGAGCTTTGTACTTGTCTATACTTCCATCAGCCTTATACTTTCTTTTAAGGATCCACTTACATCCTAAGGGCTTACAACCGGGAGGAAGATCAACTAACTCTCATGTGTTGTTTTGCATAATGGAATCGATCTCATTATTGATCGCTTCTCTCCATAATAGAGCATCAGGGCTCGATAGAGCTTTCTTGATTGACTTCGGTTCATCATCCAACATGTATGTGATGAAATCAGGACTGAAACTCTTAGTAATTTTTGCTCTTTTGCTACGTCTAGGTTCCTCTTCTAAAGGATTATAACTACTTATAACTTAGTCTAGTGCTCTTTTATTTATTGAGCTCGTTTCTACCCTTTCTTTACTAGGATAGATGTTTTCAAAGAATGTAGCATTTCTTGATTCTATAATTGTTCCCTCTACCATGTCGAGAATTTCCGACTTATGGATTAGGAAACAATAAGCACTACTATTGAGTGCATATCCAACAAAAATACAATCAATCGTCTTAAGACCGATTTTCACTTGCTTAGGAGGTGGTACCTCCACTTTAGCCAAACACCCCCAAAGTTTGAGGTATTTATACGATGATTTACGTCTTTTCCATAATTCGTAGGGAGTTTCATCATTTCCTTTAAAAAGAATTTTATTTAGTATATAATTCGCCGTTAAAACAGCTTCCCCCCACAGGTTCTGTGGTAACCCCAAGCTTATTAGCAAGGCATTCATCATCTCTTTTAGAGTTTGATTCTTACGTTCAGCCATGCCATTTGATTGAGGCGAGTAGGGAGCCGTTGTTTGGTGAATTATACCACTTTGTGAACACAACTCCTCAAACGGTGTCACATACTCTCCACCTCTATCACTTCGTATAGCTTTTATTTTGCTATTTAATTGATTTTCTACCTCATTCTTGTAATTCTTGAAAGCTTCGATAGTTTCGTCTTTACTTTTCAAGAGGTATACATAGCAATACTTTGTGCAATTATCGATAAAAGTAATAAAGTACTTTTTCCCACCTCTAGTTTGCACAAATTTCAAGTCACACACGTCTGTGTGAATTAATTCTAGAGGTTTTGTGCTCCTTTCAACACTATGAAAAGGTAGCTTAGCCATTTTGGCTTCCACACACACTTCACATTTCTTTTGTGTGTCTATTTTATCGACTTTTAATAAGTGCATTTTTACTAGTCTTTTTATAGCATTTAGATTAACATGTCCCAATCTACTATGCCATAAATCACAACACTCAACGATATAAGAAGAAGATGTTGCATTCTCATTATTCATCTTAGGTACAACTTGGCGGTTGGCCATTACATTTATTTTGAAAAGGCCATTAGCTAAATAGCCCCTACCTAAGAATACACCATGCTTCGTTAGTATAAACTTTTCAGCCTCGAAAACTAGCTTGAAGCCATAGTTTACAAGCAACTAACCACTAACTAGGTTCTTGCGGATGTCTAGAACATGCAAGACATTTTTCAACATGAGCTCTTTGCCCGAAGTTAGCTTGAGCACCACGTTTCCAACTCCAACCACCTCGGATGAAGCTTGATTTTCCATGTGTAGCTTTCGTCCACTCACAGCCTTGTAGGAAGAAAAAACCTCCCTATCCGAGCACACGTGACATGTAGCTTCGGTGTCCACAAACCACTCTCTTGGGTTGTCCACAATATTGGCTTCGAACACCACTACACAAAGATCTTGGTCGTCCAAGTCTTTCTTGTGTTCGGCCATGTTGGCTTGGTTGCCTTTCTTCTTCTTTGATAGCCTACACTCTTACGCTATGTGGTTAGACTTGCCACAGTTATAACAATTGCCACTGAATTTCTTCGCAGGCTTCTTCCCCTTCTCATTTTGATTGGGGTTAGGGCGCTATCACTTATTGCCCTCCGATAGGTTAGCTTTGGCATCCATCGGCATACGCAGCCTAGGATCAGCCTTTCTATTATCCTCTTCGATACGGAGCTTGACAATCATGTCCTCGAGAGTCATCTCCTTTCGTTTGTGCTTCAAATAATTCTTAAAGTCCCTCCAACTAGGTGGGAGCTTCTCAATCACACAAGCAACCGTGAAAGGTTCCGGCAGATTCATCCCTTCAGCTTGAACTTCATGCACCACCAATTCGAAGTCTTGCACTTGGTCCATCACAAGACGAGAGTCCATCATTTGGAATTCGAGAAAATGAGCCAGCATAAATTTCTTGACTCCGGCATCCTCAATTTTGTACTTCTTTTCAAGAGCATCCCACAGCTCTTTGGCCGTCTTGCAGCCTGTGTACATGCTATACAGCGAGTCGCTCATCCCATTCAGGATGTAGTTCTTACACAGGAAGTCACTGTGCATCCAAGCATCGAGGACTGTTCGTGCCTCCATGTTTGTATCGTCGTCGGCTATGACCGGAGGGTCTTGCCTTAGATACATCGCCACTCCAACAATGGTCAGGTAGAACAGCATCTTCTGTTGCCACCTCTTGAAATTCTCTCCAGAAAACCTCTCGGGTTTCTCTGCAGTAGGCAATACAGCAGGCCGCATTGCTGCATGAAAAGTTACAGCGTTGGTGGCAGCCGCAGCTGGGGTTGCAGGTACGTTGGCAGCAACAGCAGGAAGGGTTTCAGCAACGTTAGTTGCAGCAGCAGTAGGGGGAACCACGTTGTTGTTGTTATTGTTGCTGCTGTTGTCCGACATGATAATATCTCATCTTAAGCTTGTTAGTTACAAGAGCACCATAAGGCTAATATGTCGAACAACAAAACAGAAATATCTAATCTATTACAAATAGCAGCAATAGCTGAGTCGAGAAAGGCCTATATCCTTAAGATGAGAAACGCCCAGGGTAGTGCTCACTGGATCGTGAGTATCGTTTCCCAAAGATTAAATGACTTCGTCCTTGGAGATGTAGCACCACAATCTCGAAGGCTCCGGTGAACTTTAGTGTTTTGGAGAACTGAGCAAATGCAGAATGAAAAGCTTGTATATGATTTCGTAATCGTCTCTAAAAAATGATGCATGGTGACCTCTATTTATAGATCTTTACCATAGGGTTACATCTGAGAATTTATGGGAAGTAACTGCCCAATAACAGGTCTTTAATGCAGGAAACGTCCCGTTCAAAAATTTGAAACGGCGAAAAAAATCGTATGCTGCAACTTGGCACTGCATCCTTGGACGAGAGCTACAACTTACCCGCTGTAACCTCGGACAGGTGCTGTAAGTTGCACGCTGCATTCCCGATCGGCAGCTGAAAACAGCACGCCGGGTGCTGTAAGTTTCCCACTACATGCAGCAGCTGTAACCTCGACCGGGAGCTGCATGCAGCATGCCGGGTGCTGTAAAACAGCACGCTGCAACCTCGGTCGGGAACTGTAAGCAGCACGCTGCATCCCCGACCGGGAGCTGCAATGCAACAACTATATCCCCGGCCGGGAGCTGCAATGCAGCAACCCAGCAGCAGCTATATTCCCAGTCAGGAGCTACAATGCAGCAACCGCAGCAACGAGTCGAGAAAATCCGAGCCACCCCATCCGCCCAAGTCCAGCCCAACGTCCAATTGCCTAAGACCAAGGCCCACGGCCGAGGTCGGGTTGGGGTCGGGGTCCGTCCGAGCCGAGCCGAGCCATGCCGTGACGAGGCCAGGTGCGTGCACACGCGTGTGTGTTGCATAAGCATACCACTCCAAGAGTGTATTAATTACTGAGCCACTTCACATGACTTCTTAAATACTTCCATTTATTAGGTCCATCTTCTTATGTGGGATAGTTAAGCTTCTACACTCAAGACCTTTGCATTCCCATTTCCAGTGACCAACTTAGATGCTTAATTTCTCACTCACCAAAAATTGGTTTTGAGTGATTCAAAATTCCTAGATTATCTACTCCGAACGTAGATTAATCTTTTGGTATCCAATCCTTAAAAAGATTAATATTTAGTCACTTAAATTTTGGTCAAAGTAGTGTCACCACCACTTTTTACAACCAATTTTCCAACACTTTGTTCCAGATTTGCAACTTATAAACTATAATACGTGAATACATTGGCATGCAATCCATTAGCTCTCTACCCTTCAAAGATTTGATATTGAAAGCAGCTGACTCTAACGATACAACTGAAGATCGTGTCTGGAAACTATCTAGACCTCTAAAGGAATTTATTGAAACCAACCATAATATATCACAACTGGAGGCTATAAACGTGAGCTTTAAGCAACTTCATCCTCAATATTCAGAACCCTCGAGAATCTTGTGTTACTTTTGTTGATAATTTCAAAAGAATACAAAAGAAACATACGTTTATGTTGGAAAAATCTCAATATTATTCACTAAAATGAACACTTATTTATAGAAAAGACTCCAACAAATATAACAGAAAAATCGTAAAAAAACTGAAATAAAATATTAAATCTCAACAAAATATCATATCTCCAACAACCATGACCTAGTCAACTTATATTTCTTATGCAGCAAATATAGCACTTTCAACACTCCGCCTTGCTCTTTTTGCTGCAGACTCCTATCTTTCCTCTCAAAAATTCAAATCGTGCTTTAGATAACCCCTTTGTCAGAATATCTGCAAGTTGAATGCTTGAGTTGCAATACACCAACTTTACTTCACATTTTCTTTGTTCTTCACTGATAAAATAGTATTTCACCTTAAAGTGCTTTGTTCTTCCATGGAACACTGGATATGTGACACCCTATACCTCTATGACGTATATCTCACAATAAAATATTCATCATATAGGCAAATTATGTTGATGTTTCATTTTTCCATATAAATATAAAAACGTTATTTAAAGACTAATATCATATAAGATTAAAACACACAACTCATATCCCAACATAAATCATATTAAATACAATTCATGATGTACATGTCTAAAATGCAAAATGCAAATGAGGAGAAGATTGCACGAGGCATCAGCCAGCCGACCTGATATAGAGTGACGTCTATATATACAACTCACTTCCAAAAGCTATTGAACCTAAAAAAAATATGCGATTTTTATGAGTCGCAACTCAATGAATATAAACTATTACTTTAATTAAATAACAAGCAAATAACAATCATTAACATTAATCAACAATATAATCATCATGTGCAAATGCCACAATGTCCAATTTATTATTCTATGAACTGCTCAAGCTTGGATCTATCCCGGGATTTCCAATATGTCATTATGTATATAAACTCGTAGGTCTCCGATATGATTATGACCCGAAGGTCTCCACTGTGTATATAAACCTATAGGTCTCCAATATGAATATGACCCGAAGGTCTCCACTTTGTATACAGATCCATAGCAAGACAGTCACAGGTCTTTTAATTTCATGTCATATGCAATGCAATACATCAATCATCCAAACATATGATCACGTATACATTTGTCAATATATCATTTGATCCAATGATAAATTCATATAAATACATGTTTCTTATATAACACACATAACACACGTTGCATATAAATCGCATCACCTTGTGTATAAATCACATATATGGTTTATACTCACCCGACTAGGATAAGTGGTCCATTCATCGCTCTGATTCCTCCTCTCGTTCTATAGCTCGTGCCTCTATACGATTCAATGCAATTTAATCTAATAGTCCCCTTAATATTCATTTCTATTATGCAATGAAATGCAATGCATGTATGCTTAATTAACCATGTTCATTACTTTCCCTGTAACATGAGTTGTAAAATTCCGGGTCGAGCAAGGTAAAATTCTATAGAAACTTAACATATAGCTGTACAACTTTCATGTTTAACACTTTTCCTAATTCAGTCTCCAACCTGCATAAAATTAGGCTACCAACACAGAATAATTAACCGTTTTCAAACCGAGTCATTATAGACCAAGCCCTGTAATTTTGACATTATCTCACTCAATATTTAGTCGAGACATCCACGGTTTGCTTCTGAGTTTAACTAAGAGGTAGGGCTATAACTTTCATGTTTTAAGTTTTTCCTAATTCGGCCTATAAAATTACCAAATCATCCGATGAATTACAATAACTAGAGACATATCTAATTCACTAATTTCTTTGTACCTTTTGGGAAAAATCTTGAGAATTCACTCCGATCAAATCAAAGAGCACGTCCCCACGAGCTCCTCCTTAAATTTTAAAGAAAAATAGTGAAGAAACGAAACCAAAATTCACAAATCCTTCCCTTCTTTTCTTTTTTTCTCCATCTGTTCTTTCTTTTCCTTACTCTCTGTTTCTTTTTTTTTCCTTCTGCTGCAGCCTTCTCTTTCCTTTTTGTTAATATTGTTAACTTATTTACTTAGAGTCCATCGTCTTTCATCAGCTTTCATGGTAAGCCACATATATTATTATTATAATATTATAATGTTACGTTTGCTTTTCCTATATTCATATGCATATGCTACTTATATATATATATTATAATATAACTCATTCTTTATATATATATATATGCATGCGTAGCTAACTTACATATATACATATATACTAATATATATAGTACATATTTATATATATATATATAATTTAGATTTATTTTCTTTGCAAAATTCAACATAATTTATATCATCATTAATTAAATAATTTATATTATGCACTCGAATATTACTAGAGTCTTAATCAATTATAATAGGGGTTTCTCAACACTAATTACCTAAGAGCATATAAATAATACGAAATGCATATGATGCATGAAATGAATGTCCAATGACGTATATGTTTTGGTCGAGGACATTACAATTCTCCCCCTCTATAAGAATTTTGTCCTCAAAATTTGTTATTTCTCTATGCAATGTATCAATAAGAAGATCAGTTACCAGTGAATAAATACGGATATAACGTTTTCATCTTTTCTTCTGTCTTCCAGGTTGCTTCCTTTATACCATGGTTTCTCTAAATAACTTTAACCATCGGAATTTCTCTATTCCACAATTGTTTGATTTTGAAATCTGCTATCGAGATCGGTTCTTCTATATAGTTTATGTTTTTTACAATCTATACCTCGGAATCCCGCAATACATGTGAAGGATCAGATCGATATCGTCGCAGCATGCTAACATGAAAAACATTATAAATTTGAGCCAATTCTGGAGGTAATGCTAACTCATATGCCAATGGTCTAACTTTTCCGATGATATCATATGGCCCGATATATCGAGGGCTTAACTTTTCTTTATTACCGAATCTCATAACACTTTTCCAAGGAGAAACCCGTAAAAATACTTTATCACCAACCTGATATTCCATCTTTTTTATATGTTGATCAAAGTAGCTCTTTTGTCGGTCTTGTGCAGCCTTCAATTTACTTTTAATGACATCGACTTTGTCAATTGTGTTCTGAACAATTTCTGGCCCTTTTAGAATTTCTATACCCTCTTTATCCCAATATAGTGGACTTCTGCACTTTCTTCCATATAACGCCTCATATGGTGTCATTCCAATGCTACTGTGAAACTGGTTATTATAAGCAAATTCCATTAATAAAATATATTTATCCCACGAACCTTGAAACTCGATAACATAAGCACATAGCATCTCTTCTAACGTCTGTATAGTCCTTTCTGATTGGCCATCTGTTTGAGGGTGACAAGCTGTACTAAAGTGTAATTTGGTCCCCATAGCTGTTTGAAAACTTTCCCAAAATCGAGAAATAAATCTCGAATCTCTATCTGAAATAATGGACACTGGTATACCATAGAGTCTTACAATTTCTCTGACGTAGTTCTCTGCCAATTGATCTAATGAACAACCCCAACGTAAAGATAAGAAATGTGCTGATTTAGTCAATCTATCCACAATTACCCAAATAGCATTATTCTCTTGTTGCGTTCTTGGTAATCCCAAAACAAAGTCCATCATAATCCGTTTCCATTTCCAAATCGGAATAGATAAGGGTTTCAGTGTACCTGCAGGTGCTTGATGTTCTGCTTTAACTTGCTGACAAATAAGACATCTGGAAATAAATTCAGCAGCATCTTTATTCATTTTTTACCACCAGTAATGTTGTCTCAATGTATGGTACATCTTTGTTATACCTGCATGCATAACATAGGTGTATTATGTGCCTCGTCTAAAATTTCTCATCATAAATCATCAACGTCAAGTACACATAACCTGGTGCCAAACATTAATGTACCATCTTGTAAATCAAATGGTGTGTCTTTGCCGTGTCGCACCTGTTCAATAATTTCATTCAATTTTTCATCTCTATTATGTGCATCTTATAGTTGTTGTCTCAATATCGGACGAATCTCCAAGGTAGTAATCAGCACTCCACTTGTATCTACCTGTAGTCTTGTATTTAAATTTCGTAGAGCAATCAAATCTGAAAACGGAGTCATATGCATATGTCACTGTACCATCGGACTTCCGACTTAACACATCAGCTACAACGTTAGCCTTTCCCGGATGATACTCTATCATGCAATCATAATCTTTCAATAGTTTCATCCACCGTCTCCGTCGTATGTTCAATTCTCTCTGACTCATCAAATACTTCAAGCTTTTATGATCGGTAAATATCTGGAATGTCTCCTCATAAAGATAATGCCACCAGATTTTTAAAGCAAATACCAATGCCGCCAACTCTAAATCATGAACAAGATAGGAAACTTCGTGTGGTCGTAATTTTCGTGATGCATAAGCAATTACTTTCCCATTCTGCATCCAAACACAACCAAGTCCTTGATGTGAAGCATCACTGTAAATGACAAATCCCCCAGTGCTTATAGGAATTGTGAGTATCGGTGTTGTAGTCAAACGGTGCTTCAATTCATCAAAGCTCTGTTGGCATCTGTCATTCCATTGAAATGGAACATTCTTTCGTAGTAGTTTTGTGAGTGGCGCTGCTATAATGGAAAACCCTTCGACAAACCATCTGTAGTATCCGGCCATACCGAGAAAATTTCGAACCTCCGAAACTGTCGTTGGTACCTCCTAGTTTATCACTGTCTCAATCTTTCTAGAATTGACCTCTATGCCTTGTCCAGATACTATGCGTCCCAAAAATACCACATGATCCAACCAAAATTCACATTTACTCAACTTTGCGTATAATTGTTTTTCTCGCAAGATTTGTAACACTATCTGTAAATGATCCGCATGTTTCTCTTTACTCTGTGAATATACCAATGTATCATCAGTGAAGACAATGGCAAATCTATCAAGAAAAGGTTGGAACATTTTATTCATTAAAGCCATAAATGTTGCTGGTGCATTGGTCAACCCGAATGGCATCACCAAAAATTCATAATGCCCATATCGAGTTCTAAATACTGTCTTTGGAATATCATCTTTGGCTATCTTTAACTGATGGTACCTAGATCGAAGATCTATCTTGGAAAATACTTGCGCACCCTGTAGTTGATCAAATAAATCATCTATTCATGGTAATGGGTATTTGTTCTTCACTGTTACTTGATTCAACTTTCGGTAATCTATGCACAGTCGTAATGTACCATCTTTCTTTTTCACGAAAAGCACTGACGCACCCCAAGGTGATACACTAGCCCGTATATACCCTTTTTCTAGTAGTTCCTGCAATTGTTTCTTTAATTCCTATAACTCCAATGGGGCCATCCGATATGGAGGAATGAAGATTGGTGCGGTACCCGGTATCAACTCTATGGTAAACTCTGTTTCTCAATCTGGTGGTAGTCCTGGTAAATCCTCTAGAAAAACATCAGAAAAATCTTTAACAATTGAAATATCTCTGATCTCATCATATGTAGCTGTACGATCTATAACATATGCTAGATATGTCTCGCATCCATCTCTAATCATACGGAAAGCTGTTGTTGCTGAAATCAAACATGTCAGTACAATCTGTTGATCACTATAGAAAATCACTTTAGTTTGTCCAAGAGAATCTATCACCACTTCTTTAGTATAACAATCCACTTTAGCATGATGTCTCGATAACCAATCTATACCCAATATAACATCAAATTCACGTAGAAATAATAAGATCAAATCAGCTGGTAACGCTACTATATCAACCTGCGGTATATAATTTCGATATACTGTATGCACTATTACAACTTCACCCAATAGAGTATGTACTCCTAAATTGTAATCTAATGGTTTGGGTTCTTTATGCAAATGCGATACTATGGTGGATGATATGAATGAATGAGTGGATCTTAGATCTATCAATACATGTACTTCAAAATCATTTAAATAGAGTTTACCAGTAATGACCTCAAATGCTGTAGCTGCCTCCTGCTGTGACATAGTAAAAACTCATGCCTGACCCGATGATCGTGTTCCTGGTGCCTCTAATCTTCCTCTACTAGCAGTAGAGCTTAAAGTCTGACCTCTACCACGACATCTACCAACACTTGCCACTAATGTTGCTGGTCGAATATTTTGTACTGTCGGTTCTGATGCTGCTCTACCAATATTTGATCTATCAAGTCTAGCTGGACACTTCCTATAAAAATGTCCTTGTTGTCCACAGTAATAACAACCTCCAGTAAGCAATCGACACTCTCCTGTATGATATCGACCACAGTGTTGACACATAGGTTGTGTCTGTATTATCGGGCTAGGTCCTCAGCCACCTCCTTGATTAAAAGATTATACACATCCACCCCTCTGACTGAATGGACCACCTCTGCTAAATGTCGATGCTGGAAAGAAAAAACTCTGACGTTTAGTTGGCTTCTCACTTAACTCACCAATATGAGTCATTGACTCTCTCTTTTGCCTTTGAAAATATGTTTGTTTTTCCTTTAACAAAATCTCAGCCCTAACTGCTGCAGCACGCAAGTCTGTATAAGTATGGAGATCCCAAGACGTAATCTTACTTCAAATATTATATGAATGTTTCTCCTCAAAATGTCTGCATCTATCTTGCTCAGTAGCAACCATCGCAGCCGCATAATGTGATAATTGAGTAAATTTAATTTCATACTCAGCAACTGACATATTCCCCTGTTTAAGAGATAGAAATTCTAGTTGTTTGTTATCTTGGTATACCTCTAACATGTATCTATCTCTGAACACGGTGAGAAAATCATCTCAAGTAAGGATTGACGGATGTACTGTAGCATGTGGAACTGTCTCCCACCAATCATATGCATTCCCTTGTAACAACGACACTGCAAAGTCAAATTGTTCCTCTACCGTGCATCTTATCATGCCAAAAACTCTCTCTATTCTTTTGAGCCATGTCTCAGCTTCAGCATGATTAGTAGTTCTATAAAAGTCAACTGCTCATAATTCACGGAGCTCCTTGAAATATTTAGTTCTAGAACCAATACCTGGCCCCTGTACCTCTTGTTCTGCCTGTCTAGGTGGATATTGTGCAGGCTCATATGATGCATGTAATGTATGAGATGCCTCTATCGATTGATGTGGCACGGCTGAACCTTCTCTCCTCAATGGTTCAAGCTCATGAATGTCCATGTTTCTTATTTATTTAAATATAATTTCAATATCAATTACATATCACGTATAATACTTATGAATGCATAATGACACCAAGGAATCATATCCCTACTCTGATACCAAACCAAACTGTGACACCCTATACCCCTATGACATATATCTCACAATAAAATATTCATCACATAGGCAAATCATACTAACGTTTCATTTATCCATATAAGTATAAAAACATTATTTAAAGACTAATATCACATAAGATTAAAACACACAACTCATATCCCAGCATAAATCATATTAAATACAACTCATGATACACATGTCCAAAACATAAAATACGGAGGAGGAGGAGGAGAAGGTTGCACAAGGCATCAGCCGGCCGACCTAATATAGAGTGGCGTTTATATATACAACCCACTTCAAAAAACTATTGAACCTAAAAAAAACAATTATGTGATTTTTATGAGTCGCAACTTAGTGAATATAAGCCATTACTTTAATTAAATAACAAGCAAATAACAATCATTAACATAAATCAACAATATAATCATCAATGTGCAAATGCCACTATGTCCAATTTATTATTCTGTGAACTGCTCAAGTATGGATCTATTTCGGGATTTCCAATATGTCATTGTGTATATAAACACGTAGGTCTCCAATATGAATATAACCTGAAGGTCTCCACTTTGTATACAGATCCATAACAAGACAGTCACAGGTCTTTTAATTTCATGTTATATGCAATGCAATACATCAATCATCCAAACATATGATCACGTATACATTTGCCAATATATCATTTGATTCAATGATAAATTCATATAAATACATGTTTTTATATAACACACATAACATACGTTGCATATAAATCACATCACCTTGTGTATAAATCACATATATGATTTATACTCACCCGACTAGGATAAGTGGTTCGTTCATCGTTTCGATTCCTTCTCTCGTTCTATAGCCCGTGCCCCTATACGATTCAATGCAATTTAATCTAATCGTCCCCTTAATATTCATTTCTATTATGTAATGAAATGCAATGCATGTATGCTTAATTAACCATGTTCATTACTTTACCTGTAACTTGAGTTGTAAAATTTCGGGTCGAGCAAGGTGAAATTTTATAGAAACTTAACATATAGCTCTACAACTTTTATGTTTCACACTTTTCCTAATTCAGTCTCCAACCTGCATAAAATTAGGCTACAAACATAGAATAATTAACCATTTTCAAACCGGGTCATTATAGACCAAGTCCTGTAATTTTGACATTATCTCACTCAATATTTAACCGAGACATCCACGGTTTGCTTCTAAGTTTAGCCAAGAGATAGGGCTATAACTTTCATGTTTTAAGTTTTTCCTAATTCGGCCTATAAAATTACCAAAACATCCGATGAATTACAATAACTAGAGACATATCTCGATCAAATCGAAGAGCACTTTCCCACGAGCTCCCCCTTAAATTCTGAAGAAAAATAGTAAAGAAACGAAACTAAAATTCAGAAACCCTTCCCTTCTTTTCTTTTTTTCTCCCTCTGTTCTTCATTTTCCTTACTCTCTGTTTCTTTTTTTTCTTCTACTGCAGCCCTCTCTTTCCTTTTTGTTAATATTGTTAACTTATTTTCTTAGAGTCCACCGTCTTTCATCAGCTTTCATGGTAAGCCACATATATTATTATTATAATTATAATGTTACGTTTGTTTTTTCTATATTCATATGTATATGCTACTTATATATATTATAATATTAATAAACTCATTCTTTATATATATATATGCATGCGTAGCAAAATTATATATACATATATACTTATATATATATAGTACATATTTATATATATATACTTTATATATATATATACATAATTTAGATTTATTTTCTTTGCAAAATTCAACATAATTTTTATCATCATTAATCAAATAATTTATATTATGCACTCGAATATTACTAGAGTCTTAATAAATTATAATAGGGATTTCTCAACACTAATTACCTAAGAGCATATAAATAATACGGAATGCATATGATGCATAAAATGAATGCCAAATGACGTGTATGTTTTTGTCAAGGATGTTACAGGATATTTAAAGATTACTATAGCAGCTTGATTATCCACATATATTTCAGTTGTTCCCTTTTGTTCCAACCTCAAATCAGCCATGAGTTTTCGTAACCACAGAGCATGATCAACTGTACTGACAGATGCAACAAATTCAACCTCAGCCGTTGATTGAGCCACAATATCTTGTTTTCGAGAACACCAACTAAAACATCCTGAGCCAAGACTAAATAAATAACCTGATGTGCTTTTCATGTCCACACAATCACCAGCCTAGTCGTTATCTGAATATCTATGCAACATCCACTCACCTTTTCTTGTGAACTTAACTCCAAAATCTAGAGTCTCTTTCAGATATCATAATACTCTTTTTGCAGCTTTAAGATGCACGCTCTTTGCACAATGGTTGAACCTTGCTAAAAAGCTAACAGAATGCATCACATCTAGCCTAGTTGCTGTCAAGTACATCAAACAACCGATCAAGCTTCTATAAAGACTTTCATCTACTATTTCATCTCCATCCGAACAAAAAATTTCATTTTTAGCTAGTGAAGTATCCATAGGCTTACATTCCTCTATTTTGAATTTTTTAAGCACTTCCTTAGCATACTTCTCTTGACTAATAAAAATTTGATTTTCTGATTGTTGAACTTCAATTCCTAGAAAGTAAGCCATCTCACCTAAGTCTGTCATCTCAAACACAGCCTTCATTTGCTCCTTAAATGTCTTGATTAGCTAAAAATGATTTCCTGTTAATAGTAAATCATCATCAACATATAAGGAGAGAACAATAACATCATGTTGCTCTACTTTAACATATAAAGTGTTCTCATTTAGGCTTCTGTTAAAACCAATGCTCATTAAATACTCATCGATTTTGTCATACCAAGCTTTTGGAGCTTGTTTCAAACTATACAAAGCCTTTTTAAGCAAGTAAACTTTACTTGAATCACTTGCAAATCCTTGAGGTTGTTCGACAAAGATTTCTTCCTTCAAATTACCATAAAAAAATGCCGACTTAACATCTAATTGATAAAGTTTCCAATTTTGTTGTGCTGCAATTGCAAGTATCAGCCTTATCGTGTCCAACCTTGCCACTGGTGCAAAAGTTTTTAAGTAGTCAACTTCATATTGTTGTGAGTAGCCTTTCACCACCAATCTAGCTTTGTGCTTGTTAACCGTTCCATCAACATTTTGCTTTGTCCTGAAAACCCACTTGACTCCAATTGTGTTTTTATGTGAAAGCCTGTCTACAAGCTCCCAAGTCTCATTTATGCGGATCATATTTATCTTGTTAATTGGTCCCAAGTGGTGCCCGAGGTTCAGAAGGGGGTGAATAAACCTTGGTCGATTTTGCAAATATATCGAAAAACCTTTCTGTTCTGCAAGTTACTCGAACTTGCAGCGCCAGACAGTTACTGCTTACAGCACTAGGATACAGTGCTGCACGCTGTAACTTGAGTTTATACGCAGCAAAAAAATATGATGAATAACACAAGGCTTGTTTTCTTAAATATGCTTCTTTACAGACTGTTTTATGCTCATGTGATAGATATGAAGAATACAGAAATAAACACAGAGAAGAAAGCAATAAGGCACTTATGGTTTATAATGGTTCGAAGGTGGTGTAATCCTTCTACGTTTACTCTACTACTCCTCGAGCAGGAACTTTGTTAAGCAAGATTGAATTACAGGACATTCCTAACAATCTATCAACTTACAAATAAACAACCTACTGAAGTCCAGCGTACACACAGCAACTGCAAACTTCAAAGGCTAACCCACACAGGGTTCTACACTCCCACACAAGGAAGCTGCCTAACACTTAGACAACTATACAAACAGTAAGGATCTCTCCTATCAACTGTTCGACACCTCTAAAACAACCTAAGCACACAACAACAAGGTTAAAAGTATATAGGGTTGGTTTCTTCAACTGGTGACGACGTGAGCTTCTGAATCCTTTGAGGGATCTTTCAGCTTGAACTTATTTTACTTCTGGGAGGTTAAGTGACTGAAACGGTTGGAAGACTTGAATGCTTGTATCTTGAAAGCTTTGTGAATTTTGCACAAATGTTTCAGTAACCAGCTTCAGTGATTCTCATCCTCTATTTATACTTGAAGGAGAAGATGTCCATTGAAGAAGACATCTCTCTTTTGAATTTGAAGTAGTCTGATCAAAGGCATAGTTCACATTTAATGCAACTTGACTTTCTTTTTTGGAGCATTTAATGCGGCAGTTGCAGCTCACAGCTTTCTACAGTGCGTCAGTCCACGTGGCATCATTGTATTGGCTCCGTGTCTGCAACTTTGATCTTATCTCGAATGGCTCTATTCGTTCTTGCTTGGATCTTCGTTCCTCGTATTGTATTAATCCTTTCTCGTATTGCACGCTACTTCTTGTTTGTGATAGGCACCGTTTCAACTGTTGGGACAGTAACCTCTGTGCTGTATCCTAAGTCTGAGTGCAGCTGATGTCTTCTTACAGTGCTGCTGTAACTTTGACCTTCTTGCAGTATCTTCTGGCAGTACTGCTGTATTCTTTTCTTGTAGCGATGCTGCATGCCGTTTTTTCTTACTTAGCTGCAGTGCTGTAACTGCTTTCTTACAGCAATGCTGTATCTGCTTCTTGCAGCAGCATCTTTCCGATAGGTTCGATGCAGCGAAGAAACTTATGAAATCATCCATCTTTCAGCACTTAAATCTAGACTCAAACTAGTCTATAACTGCACTTAAACATAGTGAAAAATGGGGTACTCAAAACTTCCTATTACATATATGTTTTGTCTCATCAAAATCTAAACATCGAAATCCCAATAATTTCCTCTTTTTTTATGATGACAAAACCTTTACATTATTTCGTTCATGAAGAAGTTTTCATTTTTACATTATATCATATAGTTCTTCAGGATTACATGCTTGGTGAGCTTTGATAAAATAAAATCTAATCCTGGATTTATCAAAGATGTATCATGTTATTCCTTCATCACATAACATCAAGAAAACGTAAAAAACATGCATAAGTTCATAAGAGTTGAACTTTGAACAAAAATGAAAAGAAAATTTCTTCATTAACTGAGAGAAATTTTACAAGGCATATATTACAAAAGAAATCACAAGAGAGTATATCAATTACTGAAATAGGGACATTTTTGTAGACGAATCTTCAGGTCTTCTTTCAGTGAATCTTTCCAGGCCTTCTATTTCTCTTGATCCCTTCCACCAGTCTGTGATGGACTCATGATAGGACTGATCTAGCTTCTCCTTGATTACAGGAATCTGAATCCATCTAAGCCAGAAGTCCTCACAGTAAGGCACAATTCTGTCTTGCTTCACTAGGTCTACATAGAAATTCTGAATTTCTAGCTCTCTTTCCCTAGTAAGTTGCTCATATCTTTTCAGTGCAGTTTTGCAAGTGTGATATTTGCTGAATTTGCCTTTTCTGCACAGAAATCTGAAGTATCTGAGGTATTCTGATCGTTTGTACAGAGTGATCTCCTCAAATAATGGATTATTGTCTGTAGACAGCTTGACTGCCCTAAAGATGTCAAATCTCCAGGCCATGTTCTCTCCTTCAGGCCTTTGATCCATAATCACAGATACTTCAGCTGATATGTTTTTAGTGTCAAGGCGAGGGATTTCTTGAGGGGGATATTGGAAAAGGTCTCTGGCAAAAACTCTCCTCTCACCAATTACACCGAGCCTTTGCATCAAGGCATATTGATCTTCTTCTGTTCTTTGATGCCCTTCAACCTCGGTCCCGCTCATCCTCTTCCTTGAGCCTTGTTGTTGGCTCTCATACCCTCTCTTGGAATGATAGGAAGGAGGCACTGCATCCTTGCCTGCAGCTCTGCTATATGCAGCACTTACGGCAGATCTACTTCCAGCAGCTGCACCAGCTCCAGCATCATCATCTCGTCTCCATTGCTTCGGAGAGGGGATGTCAGTAGCAGCAGATGATTCAGACCTCTTTCTCCTCCTGTTGAGAGGTTGATGGTCATCATCATCTTCTTCTTCTTCTTCAGCTCCCCCTGAGCTCCTGTATCTATCTTCAACTCATTTTCCTTTTTTGGCATCATCAAAAGTCAGGGGCTGAGCAGGGACAGCTGGGACCACCTTAGAACGTGGTCTTCGGGTCGGTTCGGGGGCGTCTCTGGAGGCTTCAGTATACTGAGGAAATACACGGTACATGACGTCTCTCAATTCTCTGATGATTAGCTCCAAATTCCCCAAACGATCGTCTACACTTTTGGTTCGCTTGGATTGATCAGATGTGCGGTCCAGAAGTGTTTCAAGGACGAGAGAATGAGTGTTCAGCCTGTCAGAGGCATTCTCAGCATGGCGCTTGCACAGCCTGATTTCTTGGCGAGTCTGTGCAGCATCAATCTTCAGCTCTCCCTTCATCCTTATCCGATCCATGTACAGCCTGTTGGAGTGATCATTCAGCGTCCTCTTGATCATCTCTGGCATAACTTCCAGGTCCTTCTTAAAACCCGTCATGGTTTCAGCATGGAATTGGGCAGCGACCCTGAGACTGTTGTGCATGGTAGACTCATGTTCCTGGAGAGCGACATCAGATATCTAACAGCGGCTTCGACTTTGTTGATCGATTCATCAGGAGTCAGCCCCGAATTCCTTCTTGTTAAGACAGCAGTGGATACAGCATAAGGAATAATAGCTTGAGGGTTCTGTGCTGCATCCTGCCTCGGTGTCTCTGTAGCGACCTTATCCTCATTGTTGCTGGGTTGAGAATTGGTTGAACTTGAGGATGGGTGCTCATCGTCTTCGGCCTCCTCTTCGTTGGATGACACAACAATAGGTTCTGGTCTGCCAAATTTCGGCCCATGAACAGCTATGTTGTGCCTCCTCATCATCCTGGCGAATTCACCGTCAGAGACTTCAGCGTCTTCAGTAACTTCTGTTGCTGTAATCTTGGAAGGTTCTTGAGAACAAGCAGTAGTTGCAGCATCAACCTCTTCTTGAGGTGTCTCTAGCTACACAGAAGTTACCTCTGCTCTTTCTTCAGCATCCTCTGTGGGTGCTGTCTCAACAGCCTCCCTAACAGAGGTCTTCTCCAAGGACCCCATCTCCTCGGCCGATCCTGAAGCTTGGACAGGTTCTACTGCAAGAATGGGTTCTTACAGCTCTGGTTGGTTTCTTGCAACGTTTCCACAACATTCAGCACTGTACGCTCCATTATTGCAAGAATCTCAGCTTCCACCCTCCTTGTCTCCTCGGCCGTTTCTTCTTGGGTGGTCACCTGCTGTACTGCTGTCTCTGCCAGTACAGGGAGTCCAGCCTCGGCAACTTCCTCAGTGGTTGCATCATCGGCGATCTCAGCAATGTCAGAGATTACATCTCTGATGATGGCGGTTGGTTCCCTTTGAAAGTCTGCAGCAGCAGCATCCATATGCACCGGGGAATCGCCTTAGTCTACCAGTTGAGGCTCCTCCTCCTCCAAAGGATCAAGCGAGACAATATTGGAGAGGCCTTCAACCATTTGCTCGTATGCAGAGGAGTTTGCAAGATGCAAACTTAAGCTCCCTTCTCCCGGCATTCTCCTAGGAGTGTGCTGCATCCTGGTCTCTTTAACACTTTGTTGCAGCGTCTGTTGCAGCATAGCTTCCTCTACTTGCTCCACTCCTAAGGTGTCGATTTGCTCTTGGGCAAAAGTGACGTCATCACCCCTTCTAACAGCCTCTGCAGCCGGGACGAGGAAGACCTGCACATCTTCCAATGCTGCTCTCATCGGCAGCTCTACAGAGTCGGATTCTGCAAGAGCTTTTCCCTTCCCTTTGTCCTTTGCTCCCTGAGCAGTACTGCTTGCTGATTGATCTTGCACCATTGCTGCATACTCAGGTTGCAGGAGTGCCAGAATGTCTTCGGATTTGGCCCACTCCAGGACAGCTTGCTCCACTGTCTAGAAATCCTTCCACTTTAACAAGATTTCCCCCTTAGACAGCCGCATCTCTCTCTAGAGATTGAATTGCAACTCCATATTTCTAGCCACTGGGAGGGTAGGATCAAGCAATGATGCGGTGGAGTCATGATCGCACCAGGAGGCTGAGTCAACAGCCCTTTATAGACGTGCCTCCACACCAGTTTCCCTGTCACATCCAGGCAGATGTGACTCATCCTCAACAGCAACTACAGCCAAGCTTGCTGTAGAGAGTTGGGAATCAGCAGCTGCAGCAGCCTTCTTCTTGTTGCATGGGGCCCTTCTCATCAAGGGTGCATCGTCATCTAAGGAAGAGGCTTCAAGTTCAGGTTCAGCCTCCCTTGAAATCCTCTTGATGACGGGAAGAGGATCTTGAACGTTATCTTCTTCTTTGTCTCCCCTACTGCATACTGCTTCATCTTGTAGGGCTAGGGTTGCATTCTTTTTATCTTTGGTTTTCTTCCTCGCAACCCCAGCTCCTGTTGTCTTTAGTTGGGTCTTACCCTTCTTCTTCTCCCCGAGATACTTTTCGATGGGGATGGGGGTAGGTGCTGTAAGTTGAGGACCAAGCTTGCAGAGCAGAGAACAGATGGTGATACCGTAGCTTCTTCACTCTGTTATCTTCTCTGCCTCCTCCCACAGTCTCTTCATGATGAACCTCGCCTAGTTCACCTTTTCTCCGGCCATGATAGCGGACATGATCCGGAACCGGAGATCTGTGCACTTGTTGTAGCTCTCCGTTCTGCCTTCGATAGAGTACGCACAGATGCCATGTAGGAGTTCAAACTCCGGCTTGAAGAGTTTCTTGGGGGCACTTCTCTTGATCTCAGCCCCAGCATCCCTTGCTCGAAAGAGATCCCGCATCTCTTGAGCGTTGTGCTCCTCATAAGTCACAAGCTGACTTGGGGTCATACCTCTAGCAGATATGTTGAAGGTTGCAACGATGTCTCTCACAGTGAGAGATCGTTCTTCTTCATCTGCATCCATTCGGAACAGGATGCAGTTCCTCTCCTCCGCTGTCCTAGCGTAGGAGTAGAAGCACTGTACCGTCTCCACCAAGTAGCTGTCATAAACAGTAGTCAACAGCCCTATGACCTTAGTCCTCTCAAGGGTATGAAAAATCCTCCGAATCAACCCATTGTCAAATAATCCTGAAGCATAAACGTGCTCCTGGTTGATCAAGCGACCTTCCAGAATGATAGATTGTGTGGCTGCTATGGTTTTTTTGTTTTTCTGAAAAAGAGAGAGATGAAAAGTTTCAAAGATTTGGACTTAGGAAAATTTCGCAAAAAGAAACTTATCTCTTTGGATAATGGTGAAAAAATGATTTTGAATTAGGGCGGTTATGGATGTTATGGCTAATCTCAAGGGATGTGTAGTAAGATCGACGGATGAAATTAATCAGAGGGAAATGATCTTACGGTCCAAGAAAAAGTGGAGATGTCAAATCATCGCTAATTATTACAAGGCGCATGGGCAACTGATCGTACCCTTTCTACTTTCTGACACGTGCAGACATGCATTAAATGCTGAAAAACATGCCATTTGCCGCCTAAATAAATGCCTTTTTAAGGTTGCAGCATCCTTGGTACGAGGTTGCAGTGTAATGAATACACATTTGAAATAAATGTTGTAACCTGGTTCTGCTTACCTATCCCACTGGTACTTTTCCGATCAATCTTACAGCCAGCATAATCTGAGTCAGAATAGCCTTTTAGTTTGAATCCTCCTTTCTTGGGATACCATAGGCCTACATCCTGAGTTCCTTTCAGATATTTGATAATCTGTTTGACCATTGAAAGATGTGATTCCTTTGGTGCTGCTTGAAATCTCACACAAACTCCTACTGCAAACATAATGTCTAGCCTACTTGCTGTTAGATACAGTAGGGATCCGATTAGTCATCTGTACTTTATAATATCTACATCTTTGCTATCTTCATCTTTTTCAAGGCTTATGGATGTAGACATAGGTACTGATGTTGCTGCACCATTCTCCATGCCAAACTTCTTGATAAGCTCTTTTGTGTACTTGACTTGACTGATGAAGGTTCCTGCAGCCAGCTGCTTTACTTGCAGACTGAGAAAGAAACTGTTAGAATTTCAATATTTAGATTTTGATGAGACAAATCACATATGTAATAGGAAGTTTTGAGTACCCTATTTTTCACGATGTTTAAGTGAATACATAGACTAGAATTGAGTCTAGTGTTAAGTGCTAAAAATGGAGGTTGAACAAGGATACAGCTGCATCTACGCTGTTAAGAAAATATATCACTGCAAGAAGGCAGGATACAGTATTGCTGCATAAAGGCAGGATACAGCATAGCTGCAAGAAGAAAGATACAGCAACGCCGTAACAGGACAGAGCATCTCTACAGCAAATAAGGAAATAACGGCATGCAGCATCGCTGTAAAAAAAGGATACAGGAGTACTGCAAGAAGAAAAGAATACAGCAGAACTACCAGAAGATACTGCAAACAGGTCTAAGTTACCGCAGTACTGCAAGAAAGTATCAACAGTACGAAGACCTAGAATACAGCGCTAAGCTTACAGTACCTATAAACCATTCAGCGCCAATTACAAAATGAAGTATCCTACAATCCTAGGAAGGATAAATACAGTACGAGGAACGAAGACTCATGCAAGAATAAATAGAGCCGTTCTAGAAAAGATCAAAGTTGCAGACACGGAGCCAATACGAAGATGCCACGCGAACTGACGCGCTGCAGAAAGCTGCGAGCCGCAACTGCCACATTAAATGCTCCAAAAGAAAAAATCAAGTTGCATTAAACCTTTGGTCAGACTACTTCAAATTCAAAAGAGAGATGTCTCCTTCAACGGACATCTTTTCCTACAAGTATAAATAGAGGAAGAGATACACTGAAGCTAGTTACTGAAACTACTAATTAACTGAACCATTTACGCAAAATTCATAAGAGCTTACAAGATCCAAGTATCCAAGTCTACAATCAGTTTCAATCACTCAACCTCCCGAAGTGAAGCAAGTTCAAGCTGAAAGTTTCCTCAAGGATTCAGAAGCTCACTTCGAAGCACCAGTTGAAGAAAAACTTTTTTATCCGTTTAATCTTGTTGCTGTGTTCTTAGTTTGTTTTAGTGGTGTCGAACAGTTGATAGGAGAGATCCTTGCTGTTTGTATAGTTGTCTAGAGTTAGGCAGCTTCCCTGTGTGGGTTAGCCTTTGAAGTTTGCAGTTGCTGTATGGACGCTGGACTTCAGTAAGTGGTTACTTTGTAAAGTTGATAGATTGTTAGGAGTGTCCTGTAATCCAATCTTGCTTAACAAAGTTCCTGCTCGAGGAGCAGTAGAGTGGACGTAGAAGGATTATACCACCTTTGAACCACTGTAAACCATAAGTGTTTATTGTTTTTTATCTGTGCTTTAATCTTCTATTTCTTGTTTAATCTCATTTGCATAAAACGTTTTCTGATAGAAGCATATTTGAGAAAATCAGCCTTGTGTTATAAAAGTTATTTTTCCACTGCATATAAAACTCCAAGTTACAGCGTGCTGCACTGTATCCTAGTGCTGTAAGCAGTAACTATCTGACGCTGCAAGTTCAAGTAACTTGCAGAGCAGAACGGTTTGTTTAAAGATTTACTTCGACCAAGGTTCATTCACCCCCCCCCCTCTGAACCTCGGACACCACTTGGGACCAACAGAAACTTAATTCTCCCATCATGCTCATCTCAAATTTTGACTGCATCAAGTTGGAGAACTTCTCACATAGCTCTTTGTTAGTGGATCCGAAAATGATATCATCCACATATATCTGTACTAGTAGTATACTGTCTCCATCCTGTATCCTAAACAATGTCTTGTCGACCGTTCCTTTCTTGAAACCATTCTTCAGTAGATAGAGAGATATGGTGTCATACCAAGCTCTTGGGGTTTGCTTAAGTCCATATAGGGCCTTGTGTAATCTAAACACCTTCTCTTCTACTTGATCTTCAAAACCTGAAGATTGTTCGACATAAACTTCCTCTGTAAAAAGACCATTTAGGAATGCACTCTTCACATCCATTTGATAGACATTGAAATTCACGTGAGCTGCATATGCCAGAAAAATCCTTATTGCTTCCAGCCTAGCTACTGGAGCAAAAGTCTCATCAAAATCAATTCCTTCTTCCTGGCAGTATCCTTTAGCAACTAATCTTGCTTTGTTTCTTACGACAAGTCCAGATTCATCTAACTTGTTTTTGAAAACCCACTTTGTTCCTATAACCCCTTGATGGGTTGGTCTTGCAACTGTCTGCCATACTTGGTTTCTTTCAAAACCATTCAACTCTTCTTGCATGGCATGTACCCAATTGTTATCTTGCAGTGCTTCTTCAACATTCTTGGGCTCTGTCTGAGATATGAAGCATGTAAACATTGCTTCATGTGGGATGGACCTTCTTGTTCTTACTCCTATTATAAGATCCCTAGGATGATTCCTTAGCTATGTCCTGTCAGGCTCAAAGACATGTGCTGGTGTAGGTTGCTCCTCTTGTTGCTGTATTACAGGGGGTTCTACTGCTGTAAGAATATCTGCTGCATCTAAAGGTGCAGCTTCTTCATCTTTATCTTCTCCTGTAGGCAGAACTCCTTCTATATAGGGAACAACATTTTCTTTTCTTGGAACTTTATCTACAGTTGACTCTTCTAGCTTCTTGGTGTCATAGTGTGGCTCATCAAACACCACATAAATAGATTCTTCAACTACCAAGGTTCTCTTATTGAATACTCTGAAGGCTCTACTTATAGCAGAGTATCATATGAACACTCCTTCATCTGACTTTACATCAAAAGTCTTCAAATGTTCTTTTCCATTGTTAAGGATATAACACCTGCATCCAAAGATATGCAGATATGAAACGTTTGGTGTATATCCATTCCAGATTTCATAAGGAGTTTTATCTAGATCTTTGATAATCAAGCATCTGTTCTGTGTGTAGCAAGCAGTGTTGGTTGTTTCAGCCCAAAATCTCTTGGGTATTTCTTTTTCTGCTATCATTGTCCTTGCTGCTTCCTGGAGGGTTCTATTTCTTCATTCAGCAATACCATTTTGTTGAGGTGTTCTTGCAGTAGAGTATCCATGTCGAATACCATTATCAGAACAGAATTTCTCAATAAACTTGTTTGTGAATTCAGTTCCTCTATCTGATCTTATCTTCACAATGCTCAAGCTCTTTGCATTCTGGATTTTCTTCATGAGATAAGGTAGTTTGTCTTGAGTTTCTGACTTCTTTGCAAGGAAGATAGTCCATGTGTATCTAGAGTAGTCATCCACTACTATAAGTGAGTACTTCTTCCCACTTATGCTTACTAGTTCTACTGGACCAAGGAGATCTATATATAGAAGATCTAGAATCCTGTGAGATGACTTCTGTATTTTGTCTTTGAATGAACTCTTTACTTGCTTCCCTTTCTGACATGCTCCACAGACATTCTCTTTCTTATATGCCACATCTGGCAATCCTCTTACGAGGCCTTTCCTTGCTAACTTGTTAATAGTCTTGAAGTTTAGATGACTTAACCTTTTGTGCCATAGCCAGCTAAGCTCTGGTGGACTCTTCATAATGAAGCATGTAGGTTGAGTAGAGGAATTCCAATCAGCTAGATAGATGTTTCATCTTCTTGTTCCTGTAAGTTTGACATCATTTGATGTGCTATCTTTGATTAAACATTTGTTGAGGTTGAATTCAACTGTATATCTTTTGTCACAAAACTGACTGATGCTCAAAAGGTTGTATCTGAGTCCTTTCACATAGGATACATCCTTAATCTTTATGTTTCCTTTGACTAGGCATCCACTTCCTCTTGTGCTTCCTTTGGAATCATCTCCAAAGATGACCTTGGGTCCTTTGTATTCTTGGATGTCTTTGAGAGCTTCTTTGCTGCCTGTCATGTGCCTTGAGCAGCCACTATCAATATACCATACATCACCGTTGCAACCTGGCACTGAAACCTGTAACAATTTCAAACAGATTTAGGTACCCATTTCTGTACGGGTCCTTTGGGGTTAGTTGCTTTTGGAACCCAAACTTTCTTAACAATCACTGTTTTGCTGTAAGATTTGTTGGTTCTCTAACTGTATGTAGTTGTCCTTACAAACTGCTTGTTAAATGTGTCTGCATTGACAACATGTGTGTTACCAGCACCTCTGTAATGTGGTCTTCCACCATACTTCCCTTGAGTATATCCTCTTTGAGATTTAGACATATAAGTCTCAGTATAGGTGGGAATTTTTCTTCTGTGCTGCAATTTAGTGGGTTGCTGCATCATCTTGCTGTATACAGCAGATGGCTTCTGCTGCAGCCAGTTCTTAGATGCAGGCTTACTTCTTGTAGTTGAGCATTGGGGTTTCTTCCCCTTATCCATCATTGCTGTTTTGTTCAAGATCTTCACAAAATTACATGGTAACTCTTTCTCCATTGGGGTTTCAGCTTGAACAAAATTTACAGCTTTGGATGTACTTACTGTATTCTGAGAGATGTGATTGTTATAACCTATGCCCGATTTTTCAAAAGGACTTCTGTTTTGGTTTATGCAATCTCTTGCGTTCTTGAATGATTTGCTGAACGTGCTTATCATGGACTGCAAGCTTTTCTTCTCAGCTTCTAGCTTAGTGATCGGCAGATTTAATCTAGAAACCTCCTTTTGTAGCTTGCTGCACCTTGAGTTATCAGACTCACATGTAGCTAGCATCTTGGCAATATCAATGTTCTTGCACTTCAGGATCTCATTGTCGATTCTTAGGTTCTCATTTTCAACCTTTAGATCCTCATGGATTGAGTTGATCTGCTCAAAGTCACTCATGATCCTCTTTAGAGAGTGAATCATGTTCAGCTCTTCACTTTTAAGAACAGACATCGGTTGATAGATTATCTCATCTTCTTCACTGTCTTCACAGTCTTTAGCCATAAGGCATATCAGCGCTTCTTCATCAGAGGATGAGGTTTCAGTGTCGCTGTCAGAGGATTCTACAGCTTTCAGTACCTCTTTCGAGACTGCTGTATCCTTGGCTTTCTCCATTTCTCCTATGAGAGCTCGAAACTTGTGTCTTTTCTCTCTTCTTTTATCTCTCTTCTGTTCTCTCTCTCCTTCTGGATACTTGTACACCGTTGGATATGGACAATTTCTTGCATAATCCCCTGGTTTTCTGCAATTATAATACAAGTCAACATTACTTGTATTTGGCTGTGGAGAGGAGGTTATCTGAGGAGGTGGATGACTTCTTCTGAAGTCATTCCTCTTGTTGAAATTTGTGTTATTGCTGTTGTTGTTGTTGTTGCTCTTCACAAATCCTCTAAATTTCTTTAGAAGCAGAGTCATATCCTCTTCAGCAACTTCTGTTGTAACCTCTGTTTGCTTACTGCAACTAATGGTTGCTGTATCCTTGGGGCCTCTGGCAGTTAGCATTATCACTTTGGAGCTCAATTCTTCGAACTTCTTTCTTTGTCTATTGATGTCGTACTCAAAAGCTTTGAGATCGGAGAATAGGTCGAATGTACTCATGGACTTCAAATCCATAGACACTCTCATGGTAGTGGTCTTGCTGTCCCACTCCGTAGGTAGGGCTCTCAACACTTTCATATTTTTCTCCTTTTGAGTGTAGTGTTTGTCTAGAGCTTCTAGTTCATTCACAATGGATGTGAATCTTAAATCTAGTTGCTCAAGAGTCTCTTCATTCTTCATTTCGAAGAGCTCAAACAGTTGGGTAGCATTGGAGATCTTGTTGTCTTTGGTGAGCTCAGTCCCCTCACATATCTGCTCTAGCTTTTCCCATATTTCTTTGGATGTTCTACAAGTCTTGACTTTGCTGAACGTGTCTTTATCCAAAGTAATGAATAGAGCATTCTTGGCCACATTGTCTAGGTTGGCTCTCTTCCTATCTTCATTATTCCATTCAAGTCTTAGCTTGACTAGGAAGGCTGGTGGTGGTTGTGCTCCTTCTTCTAAGTCTCTACCTAGCACTGGAATTACCTTTGTGGGAATGATTGGTCCTTCAGTGATGACCGTCCACATTTCGTCATTCATGGCTGATAGATGTGTCTGCATTCTTATCTTCCAATCGTCATATTCTTCTATGAAAAACATAGGTAATTTGAGATTAGAGTAATCTATGATATGCTTTTAAAAATGACTTTTAGATGCAGAGAAAACAGCGAGTCTAAGGCGGATCTAGGTAGGTGACCAGATAAGTTGGCTTTTAACCCAACTCGCTCTGATACCACTTGTTGGTCTCAAGTAGTGTTCGAGGTTCAGAGGGGGGTGAATGAACCTTGAGCGATTTTACAAATATATCAAAAAACCTTTCTATTCTGCAAGTTACTCGAACTTACAATGCCAGACAGTTACTGCTTACAACACTAAGATGTAGTGTTGAACACTATAACTTGAATTTATACGCAGCGGAAAAATAAGATGAATAACACAAGACTCGTTTTCTCAAATATGCTTCTTTGCAGACTGCTTTATGCTCATGTGATAGATATGAAGAATACAGAAATAAACACAGATAAGAAAGCAATAAGGCACTTATGGTTTATAGTGGTTCGAAGGTGGTATAATCCTTCTACGTCCACTCTATTGCTCCTTGAGCAGGAACTTTGTTAAGCAAGATTGAATTACAGGACCTTCCTAACAATCTATCAACTTACAAAAAAACAACCTACTAAAGTCCAGCGTACATACAGCAACTGTAAATTTCAAAGGCTAACCCACACAGGGTTCTACACTCCCACACAGGGAAGCTGCCTAACACTTAGACAACTATACAAACAGCAAGGATCTCTCCTATCAACTGTTTGACACCTTTAAAAAAATCTAAGCACACAGCAACAAGGTTAAAAGTATATAGGATTGGTTTCTTCAACTGGTGCAACGAAGTGAGCTTCTGAATCCTTTGAGGGATCTTTCAGCTTGAACTTACTTCACTTCTGGGAGGTTAAGTGACTGAAACAGTTGGAAGACTTGAATGCTTGTATCTTGAAAGCTTTGTGAATTTTGCGTAAATGTTTCAGTAACCAGCTTCAGTGATTCTCATCCTCTATTTATACTTGAAGGAGAAGATGTCCATTGAAGAAGACATCTCTCTTTTGAATTTGAAGTAGTCTGATCAAATGCATAGTTCACATTTAATGCAACTTGACTTTCTCTTTTGGAGCATTTAATGCGGCAATTGCGGCTCACAGCTTTCTGCAGTGCGTCAGTCCACGTGGCATCATTGTATTGGCTCCGTGTCTGCAACTTTGATCTTGTCTCGAATGGCTCTATTCGTTCTTGCTTGGATCTTCGTTCCTCGTATTGCATTAATCATTTTCTCGTATTGCACGCTACTTCTTGTTTGTGATAGGCGCTATTTCAACTGTTTGGACAGTAACCTCTGCGTTGTATCCTAAATCTGAGTGCAGCTGATGTCTTCTTACAGTGCTGCTGTAATTTTGACCTTCTTGCAGTATCTTCTGGCAGTACTGTTGTATTCTTTTCTTGCAGCGATGCTGCATGCCGTTCTTTCTTACTTAGTTGCAGTGCTGTAACTGCTTTCTTACAGCGATGCTGTATCTGCTTCTTGCAGCAGCATCTTTCCGATAGGCTCGATGCAGCGAAGTAACTTATGAAATCCTCCATCTTTCAGCACTTAAATCTAGACTCAAACTAGTCTATAACTTCACTTAAACATAGTGAAAAATGGGGTACTCAAAACTTCCTATTACATATATGTTTTGTCTCATCAAAATCTAAACATCGAAATCCCAACACATCTCCTCCTTCATTGTGTAGGAATCGTCGGATCGCCGACCCTATACAATTATCCGAATCGGGGTCCATGCAAATATGATTAACGCGCAGCGGATAAACGAATCATACTTTTTACACCGATATTAGTTCTAAGGTCAGAACTGTAGATCGAAGAATCGATGGAGCCTGGACCTCATGATCTTCTGCTGTATTCCTCGTCTTTTTCTTGAACGTTGTGTGGGCAACGAACTATCGAGACTTTTAGCCGTCTTCTACTAAATCGTATCTTAGATTTCGTGTGTTTAGAAACGGCTGACTTTAGGCTTATTTATAGGCTACAACAGGGACCTTAAGGAGGATTAGGAATCGGTCTCCTAATAGGCTTAGGAGTCCTAAATTCAATCTGAATATACTTCTTAAGCCTATCAATAATATCTCAATCCACTAAAAAGATATTATTGAACTACCGTCTCTTATCCATATTAAATATGGGCTCCTATTTATTATGTGCGCGTTTATCTCCCCATGTTTAAGATATTGAATGTCCGTTAATTAAATGAATTACTGATAATTCAATTAATTAACATTTAATTCCAAGAGTAGTACCACTCAACTTTATTATCACACCGGAATAAATCTACCTGCAGGGTTTACATGATAATCCTTATGAGCTCCTCAAGGGGACATCACCATCCTAAATAATTAGGACACAGTTTCATTATATAATCAACAACACACCATATAAACAACATTGTATCTCAATTTACCGAGTTTATTGATTTAATAAATAAATCTCACCCATTGGTAAATTAAGGAAACATATATTGAGTATACATGCCCGTTATCATACAATGATTAAGAGGACGCACATCCATAATAACAGAGATCTTGTTTTATTTACGTAGTCAGTATAAATAAAACAACCTCAATTGGTCCTGCTCAATACATACAAAATGTACTAGTGTAATTTTATAATCAAGATAGATTAATACCAAATTACACTACAACCATTTCGATAATTTGTCCAAAATTATCTCGATTGTGAGCTACCATTTATAATCTATAAGGAACTGATAACATGACCATAAAAGATTCTCATATCATAAATAGATGTTTATACAAAAGCTAGACTTATAGTATACATCCTAACACATTGCAGCAATCCCCTTGGGATCTTTAGCTGCTTTTTCATATCCTGCAGGTTTCAAAACTGCAACATTGTACTTTTCATAAATTTCAGCAAGCGACCTTGTGCCTCGAACAGGTACATCATCGTAGTTGTTTTCATCAAGCTCAAATGTCTTTTCTTTCATTATTTTTTGTCTCATTGGTTCTGTTTTCTCCCAATTCCATTATGCATCTTCATCAAATTTAACATCTCTGCTGATAATGAATTTTCCAGTTTGTGGTTGAAAAATCCTATAACCTTTGCTTACTGTACCGTATCCCATAAATATTCCCACTTCAGCCTTTTCATCCAAATTTCCTCTCTTTATATTTTCGTTTAGAGATTCGATCTTCATTAGTCCACATACATCGGTGTGAATCAACTATAATTTTTCAGTTGCTCACCAAACTTTATTGACTGGAAATGGTTGCCTCGATTGTTTACCCAACTGACATGCTTTACATACCTTGGTTCCATCTCCAGTAAATGACATTCCTTTCACTAATCCTTCCTTTGTATGGAATCCAGTGTGGAGTTATGAAAATGTCCAAATCTTTTGTGCCATACATCAGCCTCTGATGAACAAATGTATGCAGCATACTCATTTTTCCTCGAATACAGGCTGAAGCTCTTGCTTTTCATACCAACAAAGAACAAAGCTACATCATTTGAGTTAGAAATTTCACAAGATTTATTTTTAAAAGATATTGAATATCCCTTTTCAAGCAACTGTCTAACACTGAGTAAGTTTTGATCTATTTTCGGTACATAAAGTACATCAGTAATTAGTTTCTTACCCATACAATCATTTATCACGACAGTTTCTTTTCCTTTTACCTCAATAAGTTGGCCATTCCCTATCCGAACCTTCGATTCTGTTGACTTGTGCAGCTCTTCAAAGAGATCTACATTATTGGACATGTGGTTGGTGCATCCACTATCAATGAGCCAAGCATCACTAGATCTGCTACTAGTGAATTTAAAGCAAGAGGCAGCAAAAAGTTGCTCTTCCTGTTCTTTATGCATCATTTGTGCTTGAGCGGCGTGTCCCTTGTTTTGCTTATTTTTACATATCTTTTCCATATGACCCATCTCCTTACATGATCTGCATTGAATATCCGGCCTCCACCAACAATATTTTTGTTGATGGTTAGTTTTCTTGCAATTTGGACAAGGTGGGCTTGTTCCCGTTTCACGTTCTCCATTTTAATTTACTTTATTCCAAGCCTTTTTCTCTTTTTTGTTAGCTTTATTCTGAAACATTTCATTCACCTTGAAAGCTCCTTCCACTATCTCTTTCTCCTTCTGTCTATAAGCCCTCCTTTGCTCTTGAGCTTGCAACGCATTAATTAGCTCTCCAAAAGTGATTGTTAACAGATCTCTGGACTCTTCAAGTGATGATATCTTGGCCTCAAAATGTTCAGGAACTGTTACCAAGATTTTTTCCACAACTCTTTCATCAGGAAACTCTTCACCCAAAAACCTGATTTTGTTGACTACAACCATCAATCCTTCATTGTAGTCCCTGATTCCTTTATTTTTTTTCATTCGCAACATCTCGAACTCCCTTCTTAGATTTAAAATTTACATTTTCTTTGTTCTGGTGTTTCCTTTATACTCTTATTGGAGAAGATCCCATGCCTGTTTGGCTGTCCCACACACAATAATCTTTGTAAAGATTGAATCAGACACAGCCGAGTGAATACAAGTCTTGGCTTTGTACATTCTTGTTCTTTCATCTCTTTAGTTTCTGATTTGTGCGAGAGTGGGATCCTGAGGATTTGGTTGTTGTTCAGTCTCCACCAAATCCCAAAGACTGTTTGCTTGCAAAAATGCATCCATTTTCACAGCCCAAATATGATAGTTTTCCCCCATGAAAATTGGAGGTGTAGCCATGTCTCAACAACTGAAAAATCCTAAAAAAACTGAAATAAAATATCATATCTCAACAAAATATCATATCTCCAACAACCATGACCTAGTCAACTTATATTTCTTATGCAACAAATATAGCACTTTCAACAACTTTCAATGTTCACCAGCATCATCATATACCGTTTGTTGTTTTTTAATGAAATGCATGTCCCTGTGCTTAGATATCTTCTATTTTATTTGAGATTTACTGATGGAACTCCCTCAAAAATTTGTTGCAGGCAGGTCTTTCACGCAAACCCTTTGTTTTGATTCAGGTTTGACTTTATGCTCCCAACCATGAAACAGTCTCTCTCTCTCAAAACTAAAGTTGCAGGCAACAAACTCAACATTGTCATCGTCACTTAAATATTCCCTTACTATGCTAGTTTTATTTGATTTTGCTTTTATATTGTGATTGAACTTTACAGACAAATAATGTAACATTGTCTGAAATGTACCTGTTTAATATAATATTTGCTTTTAGGGCGCCCTAGGGACAGGAAAAACATAAACTATCCTTGGGATCCTGAGTGCCATTTTGCATGCTACTCCAGCTAGGGCACTCTAACAAGTAAGCCTCATGTTATATTTAATGTTATATGTGTTTTAGTAAATAAAGAAAAAAAAAGTAAGCCTTATGTTATCTAGTCCTCTCAATTTCTTAAGTTACTGATTAGTTCTCAAGGACAACTGCTGAATATCATATTCAAATCTAAGAATGAATGACTTGATATATGTGTTTGCAGAGGAAAATTGAATGGAGTAAAACGCAGGCTGAATTGCCAATTCAAGAAAAATATGTGTGATGCTGTTAGTTCACTAACATGCTACAAACTCTCCATAAGTTTGCTCATTTGTTTAATGTACTCATACATTCTTCTATTTTAGTGAGTTACTTTTAACTTCTATTTTGGGAAGACAGGCTTCATGCTGTTCTTGACTTCCATGTGTTTCACTCTTCTAAGCATGGAGTTAAGTTCTAAAGGGATAAACTCAAACTTCTATGATGCTTTTTACTCACTGATGACAGTTATTGGGTAGTAGATAGATTCTGGCTTTCATGTAGTATCCTTCAAATATATTAAACAAGTTAACAGAGTCCTCGAGTGTGTCATCTAAATTGAACTTTCAAAGTATTGTTACGAAATCTGTTAGTTTTTAAGCTTTTGAACAACGTAAGGGTTGACAATTTATCTTTCAATATTGTTTTAGTCTTAGAAATATATCATTCCACATGTGGTAGACTGCAGATGTAGTTGAATGAGCCGACTCTTTTCCAGGCTCTTCAGTGTGAAAAGAAATCTTTGGAACGGAAGCGAAACTAGAATCCTAATTATGTTAAATTTATGCCCAAAGGTTTCATTCAGAACATCATAGAGTATTTTGCTTTTCTCTGAATTAGATGAAGAATTGCACTACCATATGACTTGTACTTTTAAGTATTTGAGACGATTCAAGTTTTGACTTTTTCCTCTTTTTCCTCAGTTTCTTTTTTTCAGCTTTTAGATGCAGTAGTAACAATTTCAAATTTAAATAGTCTCATATTGAAATATTACTTTATTGTGACTTTTCATTGGTAACAGTTTATTGAAATGATGTTTTGATGCTTACAGATACAATCTCTGGGATAAAGCATCTCCATGGTTAAATGGCATTAATCCTCGAGACATGATCATGCCTATAGATGGAGATGATGGATTTTTCCCTACATCTGGAAATGAGTTGGTGAGAGTAATATTTTTTACAAATGTTAACTCTAAATTATTTACTGCTCTTTGTCCTGAGGCTTTTGAGTTTAATATAGAAACCAGAAGTGATTAGTTCTAGTCGAAAGTACTGTGTTCGTGTTCTAGGGAAATTGAAGGCTTTGATTTTCTCATTTGTCTTCTTCTCCATGATATTAACCATAAATCCTTGGCAACTTTTCTTCTTCATCATCTTTACGGCTTTCATTGGAGATACCACACGCAGTCTCTGGGTAGTCTTAGCTCCATAATATATGAATGTGGATCCATCCGGTCTTTTAAATTGTAGTTCACGTTCAAAGCATCGAATGGTTACTCTATATTTACTCAGCCAATTTATTCCCAAAATGATATCAAAATCCTTCATCTCTAAAACATGCAATTCAGCTTCTAAAGTTCGGTGACAAATTTCCATCTTAACTCTTTTTATTTTAACATTTGTCTTGAGAGTCTTTCCAGAAGAGATGCTCACTTCTAATCCAACCTCTTTATTAATACCCTCTAGGTTTAGCTTCCTTCTAAAGAAAAGACGCGAGACTTTCCAATCTTCATCGGTGCGCGAGTGTTTATCCTAGGTGGCCCGATCGCATCATGTTTGGGGCACTCATAATACTTATGTCCTGGTTGATGACACTTAAAGCAAACATTCCTCCCAGCTAAGCACTCTCTACATGACGTTTTCCATAAGTAGGGCATTGTGGTACATTCCCTTAGGTAGTCGACGTCCTAATAGGCTTGCTCTTCTTGACAAAATGTGGTGCCCTTTCTTTATGTGCATCCCATTTCCTTATTCCGGATAAGTCATGAGGTTTTTGATTTAATTGGGTAAACTCCAAATTTTGGCTAATCGAGACGATTTGTGCTCGCTCAAAAACCTCTATATACATTGGCAACTTCAACCCTGCAACGATTCCTCCAACTTCAGGATGTAGCCCTCACTTGAATCTTCTCATTTTCCTTTCATCCGTAGTCAACCAAGTATGGGAAATACTTTGACAATTGGTTAAAATGTCTCTCATATTCCATCACCGGCAAGGTCTTATGGTGTAAGTTAACAAACTCCAACTCCTTCCGATCACATAAAGCTTGTGGAAAATAACGTTCCACCATCATTTTCTTGAACTCTTCCCATACCATGTTATGTTTTTGTTCATCAGTGAGGGTTCGTTCATGGGATTTCCACAAGTTTCCAACATCTTTGGCTAGTTCAAATTTAGCACATGACACCTTCAGGGCTCTGACAGAAGGTCCTAAAAGATATATGGGGCTTAGGAACTTCTGAGTCATAGTCTACCATCTCATTAAGCACAGATAGGGCAAAGCTACGAATACGTGGTCGAAGAGTAGTGCTAGTGAGTGGCGGCACGATAGTCACTAATTCTAAACCCTGCTCGCATGACTCATTGTCTCATGTGTAAAATAATCAATGTATTGCTCGAGTGACTGTCATATCAGTCTAAAGTTTTCATAATACCTAAGCATCTCTCGTGGTTGAGCTAAAGCATTCACTCGACAAAAACCAAGGCCTATTCATCTAATGTCACAAGGGGTATATCAGTTCTTATATTCTCAAAGCAATGTGATCTATGTTCACAAATCATGCATAAAACATTTATTTTATGATTTCAAATAGACTTTCATAAATCATGTGCTGGAAGCATACTTAAATCATACTTTATTGCATCAACTACTTACTTTTATGATAATAAATAACTTTAAATAGAAGATGCAATCATAAACATTTATAATCCAGTAATAAAATTTAACTTTTATACTTTATGAAATTTAAAACTTCATGTAAAACAAGCATACCTCGGAGCGAGTGCAGGTCATTGACATAGTCGCGATCCTCATTAAACTATCGTTATATCCCGTCAAAATAGAATATTATGATAAGTATACAGAAACGTAGATCCGCTCTGATACCACTCTTAGCGCCCCTAACCCACTATTTTAGGATGAGTACACTACTTCATGCTACTTATATAAAATGTACTTAATTTTTTTAAGAAATAAATAAATAGATAATTACTAAAAATGGAAGAGAATTTAGATAATTAAAAATAAAAAGGGCCTATAAAAAAATGTTAGTTTACACAAAAGAGAATCATCAAGTATCTCATGATCTTAATTAACTTATACATATATTATAAGTAAAATAATTAACTTTAAGGTGAAATGATATGGGGGAACCCTCGACCACACCACGACCCTACGCTCCACCTTCTTAGTCTGAAAATATATTAAAGTAAGATATGAGTATAAAACTCAATGGGAATATCTGCAAGAAGTTATACCAATTGATTTGTACATGCCACACACGTCCCTACATAATTTATCAACATTCGACACTTGCGGTCTATTAGTCCTTATAGTTAGGGCCTTGTGCCCTCATTATGGTACTTGTGACCTGGCACTTTGGCTTTATTTATCATTGTGACCTTGCGGTCCATGTGCCCGAAGATGAACGTATAAGCATTATATGCATCAACAATAGTATAACCTAACACTTACAGTTCGTAGTTACCCACCTTAAAATCTTTTCTTTGATAAAGTTGATGCAATTACGAATCCAACTGCTTCGCACCTAGTACGTCACATTACAAATTTGTTTAACCATCGGGACTTTTCAAGTGTTTAGGTCATCGATGTTTTTAGAATTTAAATTAGGTCTTTAAATATCTTAATTAACTCTCAATCATTAATGAAAAGCTTCTAATAAACTTCATTAAGCTTAATCTCTTATTCTAGAAGTAGTTAGTTAGTAAAAGAGTTTATTTTTTTCTAATTAAAGCTTAATTTTTATAATTATAGCTTAATTATTGATTAATTATTATTAGTTAATCTTAATTTATATTAATTAAGTTTTTAATTATTCTTTAACCCTTAGTTATTGATTAAATTATTAAGCTAAACTTATGATTATATAATTATTGAATAAGAAGTTAACATTTTATCCTTAAATGATTAATAATTAAAGTTTATTCTTAATTAGACTCTAATTAATCATTGAGTGATTATCAATTATGGTTTAATAATTATTATTATTACTTAATTATTAATGACTATTAATACTCAAATATTTAAGATTAGGAAAAATATCTCTTATCTTAGTAGTTTAATTCATCTTAAATAATTCTTAATTATTCATAATTATTCCTTAAATATTATGAATCACTGTTAAACATCATTAGGTCATCAAAGATCATACATAAATATGGTTAACCAAGTGAAAAAACACAATTACTAAGATTTAGGGAATGATTAAGGACTTTCTCCATCATTAGCAAAACGTATTGAAATTAGACAACATCCCTAATTTTATGGTGAGCTAAGCCATCTTATAATCACCCTATAGCCACCTAAGTGTTCCCTCAACATCCTTAAGTGAAGATGAATTTGGATCAAAGCACAAAACATACAAACTCTTTCAAATCACAATAATTTTCGGCCATCCCTTCAACACAATTTTTTAAGATGCATAAAATATTATTTACTCATCATTTTAGTACATTAAAGCATGGTTCTTCATCATATAATCATATAAACATATTTTCATGCTCAAAACAATTATCTAACATCAGCATAAGCTTTCTAAAACTCAAGTATGAAAAGAAATGAAGAGAACTTGCAAAACTCATAACTTTCTCTACACAACTAAAACCATATTTGTGCTTCTCATAATATGTATTTTAACATATAAACATGTCATAAAAACAGCCTAATAACACCTCCAAGAACAGCCCCAAGACAGCCCCTCTACCTCCCATACTTTCATTCAACATAAAATAATTTTCTTAGAACATCTCTCAATAATAAACCATCATCTCAACCTATATCATGTTATAGTATGATTATCTAACTTAAAACATGCATATTCCACATGATCAAAGTTTTGGAAATGAAGAAGGTAAGAAGACTACCTTATAGCAAACTTGGAGAGCAAGTGTGTGTAGAGATTTAGTGTGTGTTATGTGTGAAAAATGATCCTCAAATTAGGATCCATCATATTTATAGAATAAATTTGGGCAAAAGGGGCACATTGGTCATTTACTAAATAATAATGATATTTCCACAATTTAAAGTTAGCTTTAATAAAAGATATTTGTGGATTTTGTGCAACAATTTCATTTATGCCCAAGATAATTATTCTAATACACCTTAACATATTTAGGGATTTTTATAATATTTCATTATTATCAATCCTAATAAGACTCTATTATAAATGGATTTTTGGCAATTATTTAGCCGATAAAATCTACTGTTATCTTACTCCAAGTTGTGTTTTTTTTTTAATTTCTTAAATCTTAAGCCTGATGCTAGATTCTTATTTTTGTAACTTTATGATTCTCATATCATATTTCACTTAGTGTCAGTGCTGGCGGCGCAGTCGAACTCAAAATCGTTGATAAAGCTAGATGAAAATAAACATTTGTATAACAAAAGATAATTTAAATTGAAAGATGACATAGCAAGAAAATAAACTAATAGAAATATGTTACTTATAGAAAGTGTATTTAGGCCACGAAAAAATTGAGGCTCTTATTTTTGGGTGACTTAAACATGACAAATTCTCCCGTGCACCTGGTGCACAAATTTAAGATCTGTGCAATTCGGGTCGATCCAACCCGAATCCGCGAATTTATCTTTTTTTTTTTTTTTAAGTCTTGACCTTTATATACAAATTTGGTAACCTTTATGTACAAATGTTGATGAATTTTCTGAAAATTAGGGTTTTTAGATATATAGTTGGTGAAATTGAAAAATATCACCCATCAATCACAATCTCTAATTTTGAAACTAAATTAGGGATTTTCAATTGAATTTAGGGATTTTGAAATAAACATTTAGAGATTATTTAACATACTAGATACTTTTCCAAGCCCAATGTCTTCTTCTAGAATTCAAATCAGTCTAAAATGTGTTTCTTTTGGTTGTTGATCATAAAAAAAAAAAAAAAAAGCTCATCAATGATTATCTCTTTTCATTGACAAATTTACCGTCATAAGTAAAGGATGTGCCTCGTGTATGATTTGATTTTGCCGGAAAATGGTGTTCTCATGGTCTTAGATGATTAATTCAACTCGTGCAAATGTTAGATGGTTAATTGTAACAACAACAAAAATTAGATAGTTAAGTGCAAAATCGGATATAATTTAGATGGTTATTTGTAATTAACCATATAAATATAACTGTATAGTCATATTTTGGGATTTGATGAGTTTGGTTTTTATTTGAATACACATTTTGAATTAAATAAGATCCCTAAATTAGTGAGGAAATTCTTTAATTGAGTGATTTAAACATCTTATTACAATACTTGGTAACAATAATTATAATATGAATGTACCATTATTTACACCATATTAGTATTTGTATGTCTCAAACAATATTTATTTTTTAAAAAATTAAATAATATATTCTTAAATGAAAATGAACCAGATTATTTCTATGTAGCATCGTTTGAAAGTTTGCATCTTTCAGAAGCAGATAAAAGAGAAGAAAATGAATATTAACAAATAATATCATTGTTCTTTGTTACTAATGGTAGTTTGTTGCTACTTGGATGGAAGAGTGAACAATATAATTGCTTTTTAAATTTTTTTTTTTTAAAATAACTGAATATTTAATTAAAAAAATTAAAGAGTGGGCCAAAATGAAGTTGGGCCGTTGTTATGGTGATGGGCTACAGAGTCCATAAAAGCTAACAATTAACAAAATCCTTCTTAACCTAACAGAATTCTGAATTACGATTTACATTTTTCTGCAGAGGCGATTTACATCAAACAACCTTCGTCTTCTTCAAGGTAACCCTAACCCCAACCCCACGCACGACAACGTTTTATCTATTTTTTTCTTAGTTTGTTGCAATAATCTGTGTATGTATTGTAGTAGAGATATTGTGTATCCCTAGAATTGAAAGAACATAGTTATTTTTTGTTTCAATAATCTGGGTATATACGTAGTATATCTGTTATGGATGTGTTGTGGAATTAATTGATTAATGCTATTCTATGCTACTTTGATTGTAGATAATTAAGGTGATCATGGATGGCCCTCTGAAAAGGCAGCGGTTTTCAATAGGAAGACATCTTTGTGTGTTTGCGCTTTCCGATGACGAGGAGGGAAATTGTGAATACCGATTATATTACTTGGATTTGGATTCTTGCTTCAATACAAACCCAGAAGTTGATGAGGCTGGATACACCCATATTCTTCCCACTTTCCGATTTGATGGGCATAGGCCCCGAGCCTTTTCTTTGCTAGGTTCCACCCTATATATTTTCGAGGGATATAAGTATGACAGCGACTATCGGGGAAAGTCGGCACTCAAATTGGACCTTTGTCAAACCAGCTATCCCGTCAATCATAAATTTGAGAATTTGGAGTTAGGCACAGTCAAGCTCCTCGACATGTGTTACTCCAAATTTCGTCCTTGTGCCATCCCCACCCCGGATGGTAAAAAGATCCTAGTTTTCGCTACTCAATTTCGTGGTTACGAAGAAGTAGAAGATGGCACTCAGTTTGAGTTGTACAATCCTATGGCAAACTCCTGGGAAAAGCTCCCTGGATTATCCACCGACCCCTATCAGCAGTGGAGCCTTGGAGCATATAGTTTCATCGATGATCATGTCTTCTTCATCCAAGTGAACTCGGGAATGTTTGCTCTGGATCTTGAATCACTTGACAAAGGGTGGAAAGTTCTTGGTGAGCCGCGGGTTCGTTGGGTCTATGGTTATTTTCCAGCAATCAATAACAAGTTTGTTTTCACTTGCAAGTGGATGTATGGAGTTAGCAAAGTTGGATCATCTGGAGACGACGTAAAACCAGCGGATGTTCCATTATCATCGTTTCCTCGCAATGATAAAGATAAAGATAGAAAGCCTTTTGATTTGGAAGCTTGTTTTCCTTCCATCACACTTGTTCATCATGACATTGACAATGGAGTAGTCCGCTGGTGTGTTTTACGGTCACAACATGCTCGTGACATAGAGGACATAGAGGATGCCACCAAGTTTTACACTCGCGTGTTGATTGATGTCTATGACACTCATCTTGCCACACTCAAATCCACGATTATCAGGTCCTTCAAATTGGTCGTTGATCATTACAATTGGCTCAAAGAGCTAGAGTTTGTACAAATCATTTGAGTTGTTAGACTTTTGTTTTTTGTTTGTCGGATGCTTGTTGCTCATGGTTGGTGTTGTCGGATGCTTGTTGCTCATGGTGTACGTGTTTGCTTTATTTATTTGGTTCTGTTAATATTTAAGGAAACATTTATTATCAATGAAGTGAATATACTCTCTGACCAAGATACAATATGAATTGGAAAGAAGGATTTATAATAGAATGATAGAATAAGCTTTCCTTAAAAATGTCAAAATAAAGGAATACTCGGTCATGCCAATATTTGTTCACATTTTAGCCTTTCTGCAATTCTCCTGGCTAATTTGTTCACATTTTAGCCTTTCTGCAATTCCCCTGGCTTTTCTTTTCGCCTAAACTCTCATGTTGCTTAAGATCTAGAGATCATCCAAATCAAAGTATTATGACAAACAAAATATTACCATCTAGCAATCGAGTGTGTAAAATACAGATATAAATTTAATTTTTTTACTTGTCCTATAACATAAATTTAAAAACAAATCAATGTAAGAGTTGAAAAATATTTTTTTAAATATTAAAAAATTAAGGAAAATAGGTAACAAGAAGTCATGTTTAATTTATATTCAGTGAATAGACGTCCTAGGCGCTAGTCAAACATCTAGCAAATTTTAGAATATTGTTCTCAACCTAGTCCCCCATGAGGTATGGATTTGAAAGTGAGACTCATCACGATGGGGCTCTCATGCTATCTTGCGTCCCTCTCCAAGCACCAATAACACCTTTCGATGAGACAAGAACTCTCACCCATGGGCATGGGGTGTGAAAGATCCTACGAATAGAGGAGCAAAAACAAATCTTCAACAACATGGATGAGAATATGTTGAAGGTAACATGTAAATAAAACAAGATAATATCCACACATGAATGTGAAATGAAGTCCAATTTTATGTCTTCAACTGAAAATGTGAGTACGTGTTTTAACGATACAAATTTCAATAATCGTTCGGTAAATTAAAGCTTCCTTTCAACATTATCTACATGCAAATGCATGCTTGTATAACTTTATTTGATAGTTACATATAAATCATCCTAGCTTTTCTGTATCTCTTTGGAGAAATGAATTGATGAAAATAATGCATAATAGCTACTAACTGAAGACACAGAAAGATTATTATTTCACCCAGAAAAAATGGTTTGCCAAAAGGAAACATTGCTTTCATTCACATCAAAGTGAAGCTGCATTTCTAGAATCAGCAGAACAAGAAAACTTACTCATTTGACTCATGAATAGAGCATGCTACTAGCAGGATCCCATTCTGTTCATGCAAAATCTAAGATGAAGCTTGTATTGCCTTCTTTAATACATGTTAAGCTATGCACTACCTGCATAGATGAAATGGAAGTATGGTTACGTTCAATCTCATTAAAATGTTCACAATTGCAGAGTTTCCTATTTCTATTCCACAAAGAGATGAAACTTGGAGCAAATAAGCCAGATATACATGTCATTGTGTGGATGAACATATTTTAGGGTAAGTGGAAAAGAATCAGCCTAAAGGTTTGACAGTGGAGTTTCTTTGCCTTTCGGCTCTGATTCCAAACTGAGAGTATAGCAAAAATGATTTTTTATTGTTATAAAGACAAAAACGTTCTCAAGGTATTTATACAACATGCATGTCTATTAAAGGGAAAACGCAACTATACAATAAATCATAGAGTTAGGAAAATGTAGTGGTATATGCTAATTATAGTTGTAAATTTTAGCCAAAAAAAGTTATATACCACTACCAGTGATAACAGATTAAATCAGGAGGTTGGTTGAAGAACTTAAAAAAGTGACTTAAAGATTTTATAGGTGTATGGTAAAAGGTGACTAGAAATGTTAAAAAAAATTCAAAATTCAAAAGCTACTGCTCAAAGGTCCATTTAAATTTATCCGCCAAACACATAAAATTCTTACTAACGGACGTTGATGACCAAAAGTCCATTAAATATATTGCCAAAAGAGCTGTTATTCTTTTTGGATCTAGTATCTCATTGTATAAGTTCGAAGAAATCTAATGCAATTTACGACAACCATTTATAACACTTAAAAGAGTTTTTTACTTGCCTTATGATTTATGTGTTTTGATGGGAGATCATGCCGGTAATACTAGTGGTGTCATAAATCTGTGGTAGGCTTAGCACAGCGATTGAATAGCCATAAGTTACTGTTAACATATTTTAAGAATTTTTTACTTGCCTTATGATTTATGTGTTTTGATGGGAGATCATGCCGGTAATACTAGTGGTGTCATAAATCTGTGGTAGGCTTAGCACAGCGATTGAATAGCCATAAGTTACTGTTAACATATTTTATAACGTTTTACTAATGAAGTGGGGCACCATGACTTAGCATCTATATCAGCATGCAAAAACTATGATTTAGCACATTAATGAACAAAATTCAGCATGTAACAGCGTGTATCAACACACAGATTCTTCAAGATCTTATATCAACATGTCAATATTGAACATAACTAGCATGCTAAGCTTCAACATAAGTGTGTATAAGGAGCAGTATTAACTACGAGTAGTCACAAATGTGGCACCAAAATCAATCATGTGTTCTTCAAAGTTTTCTGTTAGAACAAGTGATGTTTCTCATTGTAGCATTTCTTATTCAGTAACTAGATGATGCATGCTTGTCTATCTAATAAACTAGCAATATTTAAGCTCTAAGTCTTTATCCATCATCATTTGCAGAAACACTGAAGCTTCGATCCTACAACACATCAAACGTGTCAAACAAGTTTCCAGAATGATACTTTAGATTCTTGAAGGTCAACGAAACCTTAAGAGTTTAGTCAAATCAAAATGTGATTTACCAGATTTCTTCAACCAATCTCCTGATTAATATGTTATAATACACACAAGGAAAAATAAATAAATAAAAAGAGTCCTTTTGCTAGATAAAATACACTTCTTTTAAATATCTAGTAAGTAAAATTTTTAGTTCTACTGTCAAAAGATAAGGAATTCCATAACTTCAAATACTTAAACCAATTGTAGATTGACAAGTAACCAAGCGTATTCCTAAGTGTGTGATAGGTTGAAGGCACAGTGCTTTCCAGCTTATAATCAAATAAAAAGCTAAAATAGTATTCAATATTATGGATTCATGATTTATAAGAAGATCTTCATCCAATTGACATACCTGTTGCATCATTAGCCTATAATCAGGATCCTTTTTTAGACATTTTTCAGCAACTACCACCATCCAAAATAGTTGGTGGACATCATGGGTGTCCACGATCCTTTTGTCAATAAGGTCTGGGTAGTTTTTTGTTTCCAGAAGTGGCTTTGCCTGTCAAATATATCTCTATTAAGTAGAAGGAAGAACTATATTGAAAGGCTTAATATCCTAAATCTTTAGTTTGAAAACAAAAAAACATTATCCACTGATATGTAACTTACCCATCCAACAAGACTTTTACCCCCAGGTATCTCATCTGTCGTCTTTAGTCCAGTGATAAGCTGCAACAAAACCACTCCGAATGAGTAGACATCTGTTTTTGAAGACAAATTCCCGTTTTCTGCATATTCTGGAGCCATATATCCAAGAGTGCCGACTACTCCAGATGAAGTAGTTGTATCATCCTGTTGTGCTTTGGCAAGACCGAAATCCCCAAGCTGAGAGATAACAAATACAGCATTTAAAAGGCAGTACATTTACATCTCTTTCAATGGATGTACATAAACTAAAACGCTGAGCAGAACTAAAAGATTATGGGATAAGTTGGATAAAGCATTATGCATGAACTGAAATAATTAAATTTAAGCATGAATATCAATGTGGATGAGTTTGGCCATGTTATCACCCCAGTAAAAAATGTGATTAGTTGATTTGGCGCATATAATATGGAATGCCTTTTGGACCAAACCACCAGAGGGTAGAGATTATACTAACCAAACTAATTGTCGTGCTTTGATCATCTTGGTGTCAATTGGAAGTTAAAGAAGCAAACAGTGGTAGAATCTCACCAGTGATTCAAAGTCATGCGTGAGGAGGATATTGCTGGGCCTCATGTCTCTATGAATAATATTATTTTTATGAAGATATTCCAGACCTTTTGCTGCTCCCATTGCTATTTTCATTCTCTGCTCCCAGTTGAGGGGCTGTGGGCTGTCATCTGCAATTTTTCAAATGCTTCTGTCAAATAAGGTTCCAGTTTTCCACCAAACATTTCAAGAATATACATATAATGCAGCTGTAGTAATTCAAATGCATTTTACCTGATAAGTGTTCTTCTAATGAGCCAAAGCAGACATACTCATAAACAAGTAATCTGTGGCTTCCTTCAGTACAAGACCCCAAGAACTTGAATTCCTTTTCTCCCTGAAGGCTGTCAGCTTTGTGTTGATTCACGGCTACCTCTAGCCCATCTTTCAGCTTTCCTTTAAAGACGAAACCAAATCCACCTTCCGATGGGTAATTCCTTCTTGAAAACCCTTCTGTAGCCTCATCAAGCTCTGCATAAGTAAAGTCTCTATGGCAACCAAATTTAGGTCGTCTGTTCTTGCACACGGAACAACTATGATTTTCAAACTCCTCCATTTGGTTCTTCTATATCGCATTGCTTCCCCCAATATTCAGTATTTGTTGCAAAATTGGACTCTCAAGTGTCCTGCATGCTTCATTTCGGTCATTTTTTAAAGAGTTTATTACCTATTTTGCCCCATAACTTTAGGGGTCTGGCAATTTAGAACCATAACTTTTCGGGCTGGCAATTTTGCCCCGTAATTTGTCGGGTTTCGCGAATTTTGCCTAAATTAAGCCCGAATTGCTTAATTTGGGCCGAATTGGCACGTGAACCGCACGTGAGCAGCTAATTCAGGCTATTTGTGTTGATGTGGCAAATTTTAACCTATGTGGCATTTCTTTTTTTATTCTTTCCACTCCACCTGGATGAATTCAACTAAAGGGAGGAAATTAACACACAAATCCCCAATTCCAATTTGAGAACCCTAATTTCCCCCCCAATTTGGTGAGAAGACGTATCCTAGCCCTGAAATCGCACAACTCATCCCCAACATTCGAAAATGTCGTACATAATAGGCGAGATGAATTGCAATTGTGGATATTAGCTTCTATATGTGAAGGTATCAATATCAATATTAGGGCAACAGGAATCAAGGTAATTCATAATTGTTATTGGAGTAATCAGCATTAGCCAAATTAGTTTTAATTTCTACTATGGCACATTATTATAGCTATTGCTGATCAAATGAAGATGAATACAACCATGACATTAAGTTTTGTTATCTTTTATTTTCCAACCTGGTAGTTTGGCCATGTTTATCCGGTAAAGTTGTGTATGGACAATATGCACTATTAGATTATTAAATGCAGAATCTGAGCATAGGGAATCGGACAATCATAACACAACTTCCACACTCAAATCTTAGAAATGGAGAACACTGTAGCTTACTTGATGGAGATAAGTCTTCCCACGAGTATGATGGTATCATTTCATCGTACGATACGTGTTCATTGATTGGACCTCTAAGTTCTATAATAGTGTTGTTACTTTTCATGCTTGATATTCCACAGGAGAGCCTGTCCAAAAAGTATTGTTTTTCTTTCTTCATCTCCCTATAACCAAAAGTAAAAATGTGATGCATAGGATGCCACTGATGCTGTTATTACTCATGTCCAAGAATGTGAGGAATGAGAGGTTTCCGATTTCCCTGGAAATGGATCCTTCTAAACCCATACTCAAAAGATTCAAGCCTGCTACTCTTGGATGCCTCGTGCTACAAATGACACCAATCCAAGCACAGAAAGAGGTTTCTTGCAACCAGTTTTTAGACAAGATGTCTGAATTTACGTGGTTTTTCATGGCCAGAAGAGAGAACTCATCTATTCTGGACCTGTTGAGAGACGAAGCAAAGCAGCTTCTCAAGTAAAATGCTAACAGCAGAATTGCAATCTCTTTTCTCAATTTTCTGTAGTTTTAGAGATTGGAAAGAACAAGATTTTGTAAAATTTTGGATGCTAATCTATGTATTAATTTTCATGCTTTTTGTCGTTTTTTGTTTGGCATTTTGGCTCGAATTGGTAGACACAATTTAATTATTTTTCTATCACATTGATGATGATGACGACGTGGTCGCTAAAAGTCTATCCTGAAATCTCATAGAAGAGAGAAAATGACAGAAATAGATCCATCTTCATTCAACAGATTGAATATTTATATACAAAGTCAATTGGGATAAGTTAAGACGCTAACATCATCATTTGCATTAATTTGGCTTGCTTTTGTATTAGTTTGTGTAATTGAGTAAATCAACGATATGATGCTGGATAAGAGGACTCATAATAATATTATATGGAAATTCAAAGTCCAAATAATTCTGTAATGTGAAAACTTGACTAGAAAGAGTTAAACAGATAAAGAAAGATGCATTGACTTGGACGAATATGTCGCTTTGAGGACAATTGGTATTCTTTATTTCACATTCAGCTATGGTGATTACATTAATTTTGTCCATTATTGGTTGTCTTTTTTTTTTTTGAGAGGCAAATTGAAATTTCATCATTGAACAAGTGAGCGCTCTACCACTTGAGCTATTGCCATCATCTCCTGTTAATTAAGGACAAAAACAAAAGAAGTAGCAAGTGAAAAAGTTGCAAGAAAATACGTTCATTCTCGTTCGGGCATTTTATCAAATGGTTGGGCTGCTCAATTTATAATGTAAAACAACTTTTTTTAATTCAAAGATCAGCTGATATGAAGATAATGATGAATTCGAAGATATAGTTTTTTCAAATTTTTTCTCCTCAAAGTGATCAAGTTTGTTGATTTCTTAATGGATACAATTATACAAACAATTAAGAAAAAACATACCGTTTCATTCCATCCATTTGCCTCGGCTAGTTAGGGCTCGACTAGTTGGACTCAATCTTGTTGATGTCAAACATATTTTGTTATCCTCTCTACCAGAAAGTTGGAGTGGGACGGTGACAGCCGTTAGTGCCTCAACCGGAAAGGTGAAACTCAGATTTGATGAAGTTAGAGACCTGATCACAAGCGAAGAAATTGACAGAAAAGAATTAGATGTGACCGCAGGATCAGCCTTGAATATAGGAAACAGAGGCTAATCAGAATCAAAATCGAATTTAAATCGAGATAGATCGAAGTCGAGGGGGAGAAATAAGCCGAAGAAAGATAAGAGTCAGATTGAGTGCTACAATTGTCATGAACTCGGGCATTATAAAAATCAGTGTAAGGCACCAAAGAAGGATAACGAATCAGCAAACGCAATTATTGAGAAAAACACGGATGTGTTAATCTTAAGCGTAAGCAGTCCATTAGAATCTTGGTATTAGATTCTGGAGCATCATTTCATTTATGCAGCAGTGCTGACGTAATGGAACATTACATCTCTGGAGATTTTGGGAAGGTTTATCTTGCTGATGATGAGCCTCTGGAAATCGTGGGAAAAGGGGATGTTCGGATCAAGGCACCGAATAGAATTGTTTTGCAGTTGCGTAATGTGAGACATATTCCTAGATTGAAGAAGAATTTACTTTCCGTTGGGCAGCTTGATGATGAAGGTTATGTTGTGACCTTTGGTTGTAAAACATGGAAGATATCCAAAGGAGTTATGGTGTGGCTCGAGGTAATTGGCTCGAGGTAATAAGGAGGGAACGTTGTATATTACAGGCAACACCCGAGACAGCATTGTTCTTGCAGGTGCAAAGAACGATGCAGATTTGTGGCATTGTCGTTTGGGCCACATGAGTGAGAAATGGATGAAAGTGTTGTGTTCGAAAGGTAAGCTGTCAGACCTCAAGATTGTTGAAATCGGGTTGTGTGAGGATTGTGTATTCGGAAAGCAGAAACGAGTGAGTTTTTCGAAAGGAGGCAGAACCTTGAAGAAACAAAAAATTGGAGTTAGTCCATAGCGATTTGTGGGGACCAGCACCGGTGACATCTCTTGGTGGAGCATCTTATTACATGACTTTCATAGACGACTCAACGAGAAAGGTATGGGTTTATTTTCTAAAAAATAAATCTGACGCTTTTGATGTTTTCAAGAAGTGGAAGGCTTTTAGAAACTGAGATGGGTCTCAAGGTGAAGTGTTTGAGATCTAATAATGGTGGAGAGTACGAGCTCCGAGAGTTCAAAGAATTTTGTGCTGTAAATGGAATTCGCATGGAGAAAACTGTTAAAGGAACCCCTTAACAAAACGGCGTTGCAAAATGTATGAACAGAACACTATGTGAACGTGCTAGAAGCATGAGATTGAAGTGTGGGCTGCCGAAGATGTTTTGGGCAACTCCCTTGGAAAATTGCTTACCAGAGGAGGTCTGGAGCGGTAAAAAGGTAAATCTGTCATTTCTTCGAGTATTTGGTTGTGTTTCATACGTGCATATTGATGTTGTTGATAGAAGTAAGTTGGATGCTAAATCTATTAAATGTACGTTTATTGGATATGGTGGTGATGAATTTGGCTATCGATTTTGGGATGAGAAGAATCGAAAGGTAATTCATAGTCGAGATGTCATATTTAATGAACAGATATTGTACAAAGACAGGTTGGGTGCATCTGAATCAGTTGGTTCTGAGAAACAAGTTGTCAAGTTAGACATCTCGAACTTGGGTGGGACTTGGGAGCAAAGTGGCTGATGATCATGAGGTGGTAGATGACGAGGAACCACACACGCCACAATCAATAATTTCGTTGCGAAGGTCCACCAAAATACATAAATCACCTAATAGGTATTCACTTTCTCTTTATTATTTGTTGTTGACAGATTGTGAGACCCGAGCCCCTCGTTACCCTTTTGACCAAAATAGTTCATGCATCGTATACATCCCTTATTACTTATGTGTTATTTATGACGTTACATGATTATAATTTGCTTTAAAATATTGAATTATTTATATGCTCTTATGTAATTAGCGTTGCGAAACCCCTATTATAATTGATTGAGACTCAAATAATCTTCGAGTGCATAATATAAATTATTTGATTAATGATGATATAAATTATGTTGAATTTTACAAAGGAAATAAATTTGAATTCACTATATATATATATACTATATATATAAATTAGTATATATGTATATATAAGTTAGCAGTAATATGCATATATATATATATATAAGTTAACTAATATTATAATATATATATATAAGTAATGATGTATGCACAACTATTAATAATAATAATAATAATATAATAATAAGTTCGTAAATGAAAACCAAGCTTACAGTTGAAGGCGGTGAACTTAGTAAGTATATTAATAAGTAAAAGGAAGGGCAGCAAAAAATAAAATAGACAGAAAGCGTAAAAAGAAAAGAAATAGAGAGTTGAGGGAAAGAAAGAGCAGGGGAGAAGAAAAAAAAAAGAGAAGGGCTTGTGATTTTGATTTCGTTTCTACATTGTTTTTCTTTGGAATTTGAGGGGGAGCTCGTGGAGACATGCTCTTCGATTTGATCGGAGTGAATTCTCAAGATTTTTTCACGAAAGGTATAAAGAAATTAGTTAATTATATATATCTCCAGTTATTGTAATTCATCGGATGTTTTGTTAGCTTTATAGGCCGAATTAGGAAAAGCTTAAAACATGGAAGTTATAGCCCTATCTCTTAGCTAAACTCAGGAGTAAACCGTGGATGTATCGGTTAAATATTGAGTGAGATAATGTCAAAATTTCAGGGCTTGGTCTAATTTGAAAACGATTAATTATGCTGTGTTTGTAGTCTAATTTTATGCAGGTTGGAGACTGAATTAGGAAAAGTATTAAACATGAAAGTTGTAGAGCTATATGTTAAGTTTCTATAGAATTTTGCCTTGCTCGACCCGGAATTTTATAACTAAATTTCAATGATTTCTTTTTAGCATCTGATAATATACCTTTTAAAATAAGATTTCTGAAGTATGTTAATTAATGTTTAAAGTGTAATTTAAATTTTTTATCTGTTAATTATAATTAATAATTTAATTTAAGAAAATCATAATGAGACTTTGGAAATGCATTTACCTATAAATTAACTGTTTTATGAAAATTTTCCGATTAAGTTCGATAGGAAATGCTTTAATCTCTTGAAAATTTGCTTTAATTAGTTTTAATAGTCTAATAAAATATTTAACCTGCTATGTTAGATTATTAACCTTGATAACACAAGAGACGAGAAATTTCACGGGAAGTAAGGTAAGTAGAAATTCATTTGCAACTACAATGCATAAACATAGTATTTTATGTGTTTACTTACATTATATGATAATAGTGAATTTGCGCTTCTTGATATTGGTGATTAGTTTTTATATGTGATTAAAGATGATACGTGGGCATTGAATTTCGTACATATCATTCATGAGCATAGATAGGTGTCTGCATAGAAGACATGTTGAGTCTGTATGCATATCATAATCATACAAAGAAACAAAGTTAAAGCAAAGTTGGTCACTACTAGTACATCGAGACTGGTGACATGCGAGGCATGGATATGACTTAAAAGTAAAAGTGTGCCTATGGCATGCGAGCCGTGGTTATGGTTCGAAGATATTAGGCCATAAACATGACTTTAAAGCAAAGTAAAGTAAAGTACAGAGATTATTGAGCTAGCTCCTTTCCGATGTACTGTAGATGGGTCAAGGGCCCAACATAGTAAAAGATATCAAAGCCATGCATTCACGATATTCTTAAAGTCTTCACAGTCATGCGTATGACAGTGCATGCATAATTTCTGCTTACTGAGCTTTAGCTCACCTAGTTTATGCATTATAGGTGAGCATGACAACGTTTGATGAGCTTTTGGGTCTTGCTAGCATGTTTTGGCGCTCCAACAATGTTTTGGGACGGTGTACATGGATGACGACCTGCGGGGCTAAAACTTGGGCTCATTTTGCTTTTGACCGTGTTGGTTTTGTTAAATTTCTGGGATATATATATATAATCGTTGCGCCACTTTGTTATATGTTTGGTTTGGGGAAACTCTGATGACAGTTTGGTGTAAGATATTGGTTTATGCTCTGGTATAGATGAGATGTTACTTATGATATGTTGTTTTTGTTATTTTGTTATTTGTTAGCTTGAAAAAAAAATTATTGTCACATTTTTCGGAGTTTTGTATTTCAAGAGTGTTATAAAATTTAGGACGTGACAGAGTGGTATCAGAGCCTGGTTTTACCTGAGCATATCCTCTCAAGTTTGTATCGTTCGTTCTGATTGGCCATCTGACTGTGGATGATATGCCGTACTAAATGATAGTTGTGTCTCTAGTGCTTTGTGCAGGCTCTTCCAAAAGGTAGATAGAAATCTTGAGTCCCTATCAAAAACGATAGACAGTGGAACTCCATGAAGTCTGATGATCTCCTGTATATATAGTTGTGCATAGCGATCCATGGAATAAGTAGTACAAATAGGAAAAAAGTGGGCTGATTTAGTAAGTCGAGCTACAATCACCCAGATAGCATCGTGACCTTTAACTGTTTTTGGCAATCCTACCATAAAGTCCATAGTAATGTTTTCCCATTTCCATTCCGGAATTAGTAAAGGTTGCAAAGTTCCTGCTGGTCTCTGATGTTCTGCCTTTACCTACTAACATGTTAAACACTGATCTACATACTGTGCTATATCTTTCTTTATACCTGGCCACCAATAATGCAATTTCAAATCTATGCAACAATCATCTCAACAGGGTCACAGTTCTATCCAGCCTACAAATGAAGAAACACCTCAGAATGTTGTATGTACTTAATTTTTATCATATAATGTCATTTACTAGCAAGATATCCCTAATTATATATTTCCTATAATATTAAAGGCTGCTAACAAGAAATTAAAGAAGTCCAAGACCAAGATGTCAACAAACATCCAAGGAATCCTTAGGGGAACTCAGAATGTGATTGTGAGTTCTTTTTTGACATTTCTATATGAATTTGATAATGAGATGATGTTTTTGAGTATACTCATGTATATGACATGTTGATAGGTTCTCCAATCAGTGGGTATGAGCAGTCCAGTGTTTGTGAAAGGTGGTGTCAACTACATTACACTTTCCAATTTGAATAAAAGGGCTTACAAGAGGAAGATGGGAGAATCCTCAAATGATGGTGCATTTGGGAAGAAATGATGTTGTGAATCAGTTGTATTGATTGTGTTTGTACTTGTATTTCAATTTAATCCAAGTGGAGGAGTGTGCAAGAACTTATAGTTGTATTATGTGTGTTTGTACTTGTATTATTTCAATTTAGCACATGATTTAATTGTATGTGATTTGTTATGAAATGTTGGATTGATTGATTTGTTATGCAAATTTGCAGTTTATTTGCAACAAGTTCAATTTGGTAAACACTTCATTACAATGTAAAAACTTCGTTACAATGCAATCATCCTACTCCTCTACATATTATAAACCACAAACACAACAATGATCAAAATTGCAACAAATTTCTTTGCAAACTTGTACTTCTTATCCACTGCTCCTAATTTTTTTTTCCAAAGCACTGATTTCATCCATCATCTTCCTTTCGTTGCTCTTGGCCATTCTCAACTCTGCAGCTAGTTTATTTTCTAATATCTTCCCTTCATTGATTTCATCCTCTAGCCTATCACATTTTCTTAGCAATCCAGGGATGATGCTTTTGGACCTAACACATATTTCATCATCAAACCATTTGAACACTCTACAATACCCTACTTTCTGCATTACCATATACAAAACATCACATTTAGTTTCGGCCAAAAAATTCAGAAATTCAGTTTTATTCAAACTCAAAACACTGATAATAAACCTTACCCCATAATTTGGGCAATACCAATATCTCCTCCCTGGATTATCTTTTGACCAAGAGGTCTTAAAGGGCAAGTCAAATCGACATTTACAAAGTTATTGTGATTGAAGCCCCTTTGAAGACACTACAAGAAATTTGGGATATAACAACCCCAAAAGACAACCCTTTTTATGAATTTGTGTTGTCTTTTCTAAATTTACAACCCTTTTTCTAAAAAACGTTGTCTTTTTTCAAAAAATTCGCTCAACGACAACGTAAATAATGGAAACAACAACGCTTTTTTCGTAGGGTTGTTAAATGACATTTTTTTAAAAGACAACGCTTTTGTGCAACGCTTTTTCAAAGGGTTGTCGTATAGCGGATTTTTTTTTTAAAAATCAACTCTTTTATGCAACGCTTTTATGCGTTGTCTTTTCTTAGTACTTTTTTGCCAATAGACAACCCATTATGCAACCTTTTTTTGTGTTGTGTTAATTATAAAATAATTATTTTTAATTAACTTAAATTTATTAAATTTAATTAATTTATTATATTATCTTATATTATATTATTTACGTTAATATTATCTTATATTATTTATTTTATTTATTTAAACAGGAATGCTCTTTGTATTGCGCAATAATGTTTTTCACAGTTTTTTTAATTAGGTTAATTAAGTTATATACGGATTTTGGATTTAAATAATCTATCCTTGGCATTAAGATCCACCTATAGGGTAATAATTTTTAATTATGAAAATTTTCAAATAGCTGATCCTTTTTTTTTTTTAATATGTTTTTGTTATTTTAAATTTTAAGAAGTTTTCCTTTATATATATGGATAACAATTTTCTACCGATGGATAACTTTTTTCTCTGCCATATTCTCATCTTTTTCTAAAGGGTTAAAAAAAAGATTTAGCGCAAGAAGTTTATAAGAGATCATTTCCAAGGCCTTGACCTTATTTTTCTTGTTGATATTGAGATATTTTGTTTGCTCGATCATTTGTTTTGTCTTCCTTTTATTAATTAGCTAGTAATTAGTTTTATGAAAGATCGCTCGGTGTATTTGACCAATCAAGACAATGAGATTGCTTCATACACTTTATCTATCCGTTAAACTTATGATGTAATGATATCAATATTATTAATTTAAGTATTTGGTTAAGTTGTCTGTATAAAAAGATTTCATTTAAATATTCAATCTAATTAAATATTTGCCCATGATTATTGCGTAATAAAAAAGAACCACTGTCATAATTTTATTTCCAGTCAATGATTTTAAAAATATTCACTCGAAAAATGAAAACATAAAAGGGTCCGGCTATACACACCCCAATGTCTTCTAAACACACCTCAAATTCTAAACACACCCTATCAAATTAAAATTCAACTCACATAATACTAAACACACCCCACATAATTACCAAAATACCCTTATGAATTTAAAAAATGAAAAAACAAAAACCTAATCTAAACACACCCACCACAAACACACACACCCCAAACCAAGCAATTTCTTCCTCAAATTGCAAAAGAGTCGTCCCCTTCACCCCACCCAAACCCTATTTCTCAAGCTGAAATTTTAGTTTTTGTTCGACCATCAACCGAACAAGGTTTAGCAAGTTCGATTTCGTAGCTCAAGCACTACAATGGATCCACAAAGAGAAGAAGAAAATCCAAGTAAGTGAACTTATGAATTTTGAGTATGAAGTTGTAATTTTGATGGGTTAGATGTGTGTAATGTAGTTTAAAACACAATGGTAGTGTTTAGAATTCGTTAATTTGTGTTGAATGCATGAAATTCGTTCGGTTTTAGAATGAATTAGTTGTTCTGGGATGGGGTATGTTCGACCGTCGGCAGTCGAACGGACAATAGGGTGTTCAACCCTGGTTAGGCAAACAAACAAAGTATGTTCGACCGATGTTGGTCGAACGGTAGGCATTGTGCTCAGTCTCTGCTTGTCGAACATACTAGGTATGTTCGACACCTTCCGGTCGAACATATATATCTTGTTCGGTGGATTACAGTCGAGCATATGTGGCTGTATTTGGTTGATTGTGGTCGAACATAGTCGGCATGGTCGGTTGGTATTGGTAGATTTTATGTTGCAACATTATAGTCCATTTTTTTAGGAATTGGTCGATTGTTTGGTGATTGAATTAGATTGAATTGACTACTACATATATAGGCGAATTGATTAAATTGTTCATGAATATTGCAGGAGAGGATATTCTTTACACTAGGAGGACACGTCCGACTGCATCGAACCGACGGTGTCGGGCTGAGGAGGCTTGCACCACCCATCCTCTGATCGCTTCGACATCTGTCCTTCCTCTGATCAAATACCAAACACCGACAGATGAAGTAGAAAGTGACGATAATCATAATGATGAAGAGGTGCCCAAGGAGGTCGAAAGGGAGGCTGATGATGACGATATTTTGAGAGGCCCTTGCCCTGGTGGACCGATCGATCCACAGCTGATTCCGAGCTTCAAAACGCACATCGCCTATTCCACTTGGAACGGTGATGAACGGCCTATACGGAAGTGTTGGTGCCACACGACAAAGATGGAGACGTGGCAGTTTGAGGGAGAAAATCCGGCTTGGATACAGTTGCTTCAGCGCAGTCCCGTCCCAAATTTGAGGTGGGTGTCTTATAAGACGCCGAATAAAAACCTCATATGTGCATTTGTCGAGCACTGGCAACCGGAGACAAACACTTTCCACATACCCTGGGGTGAGATAACTATTACCCTAGATGACGTAGTTTGTCTGACTGGCCTGCCTGGTAGTGGACGATCGGTCATGGTTCAAGATTTCTTTGCAAACTTGTACTTTTTCTCCATTGCCCCTAATTTTTTTTCCAAAGCACTGATTTCATCCATCATCTTTCTTTCTTTGCTCTTGGCCATTCTCAACTTTGCAGCTAGTTTATTTTCTAGCATCTTCCCTTCATTGATTTCATCCTCAAGTCTGTCACATTTTCTTAGCAATTCAGGGATAATGCTTTTGGACCTAACACACATTTCATCATCAAACCATTTGAACACTCCACAATACCCTACTTTCTACATTGTCATATACAAAACATCACATTCAGTTTCGGCCAAAAAAATTCAGAAATTCAGTTTTATTCAAGCTCAAAACACTGATAATAAACCTTACCCCATAATTTAGGCAACACCAATATCTCCTCCTTGGATTATCTTTCGACCAAGAGGTCTTAAAGGGCAAGTCAAATCCACATTTACAAAGTTGCTGTGATTGAAGCCCCTTTGAAGAACACCAACTTGAATTTGATGAAGAAACGCTATTTTGCGATATTAATTGTAAACAAGGTTGAGGATCCTGAATTTTCCAGATTCAATCGAATTTAGAGTCGCGGAGAAGCTGCGCAGAATTGGGGAAAAAATTAGGGCTGCCCGTCTGATTTTCGCACCAAATTGTTTCAGGGCAGTTAATCTCCGTTAGTTTGGATGGATTTTTAAAGGTGGGTACTAAATTTAATGTATTTTAAATAACTGAGGGACTAAATTGATGACGTCCAACTTTGGGATACCCGATCTGAAATCTAGCCTAGTTTCGGGTACCAAATATGGCATTTACCCTAAAAAAAATATAAAAAACGAACCTCATACCAACTCATGTGGAACATTAACGTCGTCCATAATCGGTCAATAATAAGAATTGTTCAAATGCTTAATTTGGTGAATTAATATAGGATAATAAACAATTTAGTACTGATAACCTATTAAATTAACCCAAAGTTGAATGCTTGAATATATTCCATTCAAATGTATCATCTATTTTATCTATATAAATATAGCACAACCAATAGTTGAGTTGCCATAAAATGGCAGCTCCTTCCAAAAGCTCGTTAGGTCTTCTCCTAATTGTTTTAGTTTTGTCCTCTCAGATTGCAGCTTCACATCAAACAAGTAAGCCATATTTATATATTCATAACAATCATCTCAACATATATATATCAAACTCATTTATATCATTGCAGGACTCTTCTTGCTCCATTTTTTTACAGCTAAAAGCTCGGAGAGGGATGCCAGATATGGAGTCCGCTTAGGTAACGATCACAGCGGGTGCTGCGTGTGGATCCGGGGTAGATTAGGATGCTGTTCATCCCCTGGCTCTGGGCCAGAAATTAACCATCACAGCTAATATTATACTCTATACTCAAAAAAAGAATCATGTTTTTTTTATAATTATTTTCTGGAAGGAAGTAGTAGTTTTAGTTTCATAGTGAATATGGTAAATCCATCACTTTGCAATCAAGCATGCTCAAGATATGGACATCTTAAATCTGGTATTGTTGGAATTATATATTTATCCACTAATTAATTACCTTCACGTTTGTTTTCTTTAATTTGTTTTATCACAACTTTAATTTGTATTTTGTAACAAATTGGTACCAAACTATTAATTTTTACTATCTTAAAAGACAAATACCCTCGTCGCATATATAGCTTTAAATTTGTAACAAATTAGTATTATATTTTGCTAACTAAAATACTGAAACCAAAGGTTAGATGCTCTTACTAGACACAAAGATTAATATTAACTAAAATTATATCAATGGTTTGGACTTAAGTGGTGATACATGTCCGTTTCTTCAAGAGGATATTATGATTTTCGAGTGTTTTTCCCTTTAAAACGGTATTGCGAGCACCGATTTCCCTCAAATTAAAAAAGTACTAATTCCCCTCCAACTAGACTCCATGTACCAATATTATTTCTCCCAAAATCAACGGTATATTTTTGGGACCAAAACTACTACAAAATTTTTGGGACCAAAACTACTACATCTGCAAGTTATTTTTTCTTAGGGACAAAATGCAAGTGTTTGGACTATTTCAGAATGACCCATGTTTCTAGGGATCGATTCTGCAATTTTATCTCCACCAGTTAAAAAGTCAAAATCATGAGCAATAACATTCTCCGATCTATTGATCCAAAAAGGCCCGAGTCCGATGATGATTGAATATATTCCCAAATATCAGCAAGAATCGAAGCACAGTTTTCCAGGCAATCCGATTCCTTAAGTGCAAAGAGAATGACTGATTGTGGTTCAAGATTAAGTTGATTAAGGACGAAGACAAGAGAACTAGCAAGTTAAATGTGTAATGTACAATTTAATATGCTAGCAAGAGTCATTTTCAAACGCTTGGACTTGATCTTGTTGATCCAGGCTAGATTGCCGAATCGGCTGCACATTCGTTGATGCAACAAGTAATAACTTTGAAGTTCTATTGTCGTAAAATTGAAAGCTTTAATAACGGAAGACGAGATGAGAAGTAGTGATATTCGTTTTCACAAAGAGGATATTCTAAATTATGAGTGTTTTCCCCTATGAAAACGGTATTGCATGCACAAGTTTCCCTCAAAGAAAAATGTGAAAACAAGTACTCCATATACCAATTATTCACTTCCAAAATCAACTTTACATATTTAGTGCAACAAAATTTAATGGAATGTGACACATTGGATTAACTCTGCAATTTATTTTGTCTTTAGGATAAAAATGCACGTGTTTGGACTTGTATAGGGACTGGCTTTGAAATTTCCCAGCAGTCGAGCTGCTGAAAAATTCTCCATATTTTTTCTGTCAAACACACAAAAGTTCAAATGATCAAAAAAACAAAATAAAAAAAGGGATTTTATAGATTGAAATCCTAAAAGATAGGTCATTTACAGTGAAAAATTGTAAACTATCAAATTAAAAATCTAAAATTTGATGCCGTTAACATTTCTCTATCAATCATATTGATGTGTCAATTGAAAAATTAAAATTGAAAAATTAAAATTTAAGACGTAAAACTTTATATTATTATTTTATTAGCTACATGATTGTCTATCAAGTGTCTGTATCTATAATATTTGATTAATGACTTAATTGAATGCAAATTTTATTATTATTATTGTTATATATTTGGGATAGACTAAACACACCCCAGGAATTTCTAAGCACACCCCATCCATGTGTAAAATCATGTGTGATTTTACACATGGATGGGGTGTGCTTAGAAATTCCTGGGGTGTGTTTAGTCTTTCCCTATATATTTTCATATACCATCCACTTTAATATGATTAAACACATTTAAACAATAATAATCAAACAAAAAAAATATTATGTCAACTATCAATATAGTATATTACATGATATTGTGACGATGTCGATATTAATATCTTTATAATATTATCCTTCACACTATCAATAACTTATTTCAAAGTCTTTGTGGGCCGGGCACGAGCTACGAAATTTGAAAATGAGGCGTAGAAGAATAGTATTAGGATGAAAATTAGTTGCATTGATTTCAATAAATTTCTTTGAAAATACAGCTCCACACACATATATATATATATGGTAAATTATAATTTTGGTATCCAAAAAATACCTCAATTTCAATTTAATACCCCGATTTTAGCGAGTTTCAATTTTGATACCTAACGTTTTTAAATATTTCAATTTCAGTACCTTCCGTCAGGGTTCCGTCCAAGTTGGTCGGAACTTAACTAACCAGTTCAAAATTGGAGGCAAAATCGTTTTATTTTCCCCCCAAATTCGTTCTGCTACCCTAATCGCCCCAAATTGATTCTGCAACCCTAATTTCTCCAAATCCACTAACCCTAATCGCTCTTCAATCCAACTTCAAATCTGACCAACCACGTCTACGAGAATAAGAGTTGATGGCAAGACGGAAAGATGACATATTTGTTCCCCAATATGGTAAGTTATTTCTTTAAGTACTTCAGCTCAGCTAGCTATGTATAGAACATATTCATGCTTAGGTAATAATTTTTCGGGTTGTGTTATATCTGCAGATGATGATAATGGGTCCACATTGTTTACTTTGAAAATCTTTCATGGTGGTGTAATGGTGAATAAACCTGTTAGGTCTTATCAAGGGGTAGAGTAGATTACTTCGACTATGTTGATGGGGAAATGTTTGGGCTGTCAGAGTTAAAAGAATTTGCAATTGAATTAGGATATGATTCACAAAATATGTTGTTTTGGCATCAATTTGGGCAAAGTTTAGAGAGGGTTGGGAGGATTATTGAAATTGATGTTGAAGCCTATCAAATTACCAAGTATATTCCTAAGGATAGAGTGGTATTAATATATTTAGAGTATATTGATGTACCTATAGATGTTGGTGAGGCTTCTATGGACCCTGTAATTGATTTTACTTTTTTAGATGATATACCTACATCTGCAAACAATAATAATGAATGTGAAACCCCTGATGACTCAGATGATGAAGATGCATTAGTTGATAGTGATTATGATATGGAGGAGGATGATAGGTTGTATGAAAAATAAGTTGATCATGAAGTTGAATTTTGTGGTCTTCCAAGTAGTGATAGAAAGATGAAAAACAAATATATGAGTGATGCATACCTGCTATGATTAAAAAGAACAATGTGGAAATGGTAGATAGCAGTGATGAGCTTGAAAGCATTCAAGGGTCTGATGAAGAAGATATGCCTAAATATCCTAAGTTTAACCCTAGGACAGAGGGTAGAAAACCAGACTTGAGGGTAGGCCTTATTTTTAGCACCAAAAAAGAAGCTAAAGCAGCCATAGATACTTATTGTGCTAAGAGGGGAGTGTGTCATAAGTTTAAACACAATGATAATAGAAAATTGAAAGCAATATACAAGAACGAGGGATATGGGTGGTATATCCTTGTATCACCAATGCAAAATGATAGGTCATGGCAGATTAAGGTTTTCAAATCTGACCATTTCAATTGTTCATGGAATTATAACAATCCTAGCATTAAATCTTCTTGGATAGGAAAACATTTCATAAAAAAATTCAAAGACAATCCAAAGTTAGGAACCAATGAGTTTAGGAATGAACTTTGCACCAAGTTGAAAGCAAACATCTCCAAAATGAAGGCATTTAGAGGAAGAAAGAAAGCAATGGAACTGATAGAGGGGTCTTTGAAAGAGCAGTTTAGCAAAAGTAGGGATTATTGTGAAGAATTGCTTAGAACAAATCCTGGATCATCTGTTGTGCTGAAGTGTACTGATGTAGAAAAGGATCCTCAATTTCTTAGGCTTTACATCTGCTTGGAGGCATGCAAACAGGGGTTCAAACATTGTAGGAAAATCATTGGAGTTGATGGTTGTTTTCTGAAAGGGCCACAAGGTGGTCAATTGTTGACTGTTGTTTGTTGGGCGTCCGACCCGAGCTGCACAGCTTATCACACCTGGACTGCGGAATAAAGGGTAGGGCTCCACCTGGTCGGCCACGACGGCGGCGTCCTCTCAAACAAACCGTCCCGGTTAATTGGGAGGGCTCCTCGACGGATTAGCTGGGCCGGCCAGGACCCATATGGCCGTCCAAGATACAGCCAACCTCCAAGGGATCGTGGGTAACAAAACCGCCAAATGCCACATAAATAGGCGAAAATCAAGGAGAAGATGGGCTCAACTCCCACGACCTCCACGATCCCCACGATCTCCATTACCTAGATTATCTTTCAGCTATAAATAGATGTAACTTTAACTTGTAAAAGGATCTGAATCCTAATTATGTACACAGTACTAGAGGGCTGATTTCTCTAACTTAATGCTATAAGGTCCTGCCCGGTCATTTAACCGTCCAGGATCAGCCGAGCTAAATTGCCCGAGTAGGCTCCGGGCAAATCTCATTCATACTTTACATTTTATTTCATATACATTTGAGTGTTAGACTAGGAATTACCTTTCAACAAATTCCAACGTCAACACTGTTGGTATTGATTCCAACAACAATATATTCCCTATTGCTTATGCCATTGTGGAGAATGAAACTAAGGAGGCTTGGGAGTGGTTCTTGACACTGTTGGATAATGATATTGGTTTTGAAAACCAGTTTGCTTGGACCTTCATGAGTGATAAGCAGAAAGGATTGATTCCAACATTTGAAGGTTTACTCCCCAATGCAGATAATAGGTTTTGTGTGCAACATTTGCATAGTAACATGAAGAAATATGGGTTTATTGGACTAACAATAAAGAAAACACTTTGGGTAGCAGCTAGAGCAACCAGAGTAGAGGAATTCCAAGTCAGAATGCAGCAACTGAAAGAGTTGGACAAGAAGGTATATGAGTGGTTGGAGACAAAACCTCCACATCAATGGACAAGGTCTCATTTTAGTCCATTCCCAAAATGTGATATGTTGACAAATAATATGTGAGAGTTTTAACTCATTCATTCTGCCAGCAAGAGACAAACCAATCATTACCATGTTGGAGACAATTAGAAACTTACTCATGGCTCGATTGCAAGTTAGCAGGGATCAAGCAAAGAAATGGGATAAAGGGATTTGTCCTAGAATCAAAAAGGTATTGCAAAAAAACATGAAGCAAGCAGCTGAATGCATTCCTATGAAATCAGATGACTGGCATTTCCAGATCATAGGACCATTTGACCAGTACACAGTGGATTTGGAACAGAGGATATGTAGTTGTAGAAGATGGGATTTAACTGGCATCCCATGTAAACATGGTATTTCTGCAATTTGGTGTAGAAATGATGATCCAAAGTCTTATATACACCCACATTACAGTGTTGATACTTACTTGAGAGCATATGCACACCCTATCATAGGCATCAATGGTCCAGAATTGTGGCCACAAAGTGAGTTGCCACCACCTTTGCCTCCAAAATATGAGAAGAAGCCTGGTAGACCAAAGAAGATGAGGAGAAGAGGATCTAATGAGCCACCTGCATCATCCAGTTACACAACCAAACTAAAGAAGGGAGGAAGATCAGTGAATTGCAGAAAATGTGGTATTTCAGGCCACAATTTCAGGACTTGCACCACTCAGACACATGAAGAGAATGAGACTATGGAGACCAATGAAGTAGCAATTGGAGAACAGCTGAATGCAGAGGCTGTTGAAGTACCAACTGGAGCATCTCAACCATTTTCTGAGTTTGAAAGTAGCCAACCTCCACTGGACTTCAATTTGTCAACAAGTAGTTGCTTTCCACTGCAAGCCAATCCTTCAACAGCTAACCAACCTCCACAAAAAGCAAGAAAAATGTCTGTAAGGCCTTATATTGTTATTTATATTTAGTCAATTAACTTGATCACTAAGATTTATCTTTTCACCCTATCAGGTTAAAAGGAGTGTCCCATGTACTGCATCTTCAGATGTGAATCCATTGACCCAGACTGGTGTATCACCAATTGGAGTGTCTCAACCAATGAGTCCAAGTGTGTCTGACACCAACAATCCTAATGTATGTATTATTTAATATGTTTTGCAAATTCTAATATAGTTGACATACTTGAAAAAAATCACACTTTATGTCTAAATGAATTCTTAGATGAAGAATACAACATAATTGAATAAGAGGCAAAAGAATGACAGTCAAGTTCACATTAGTGGTAGTGGCAATGTGAGTCTCTCTATCTCTCTCATTGATTGTTATCTTTCTCATTGATTGTTATGTGTTTGGTTTAGTATATAAATCTTAACATAGTTGGTGTATTTTTTTACTGTGTAGATTTTCAGATCATCAGGAGTAAGTAGTCCAGTTATTGTGAAGGGAGGGGTGAACTACATTACCATGTCCAATCTAAGATCATATATTGGGAAGTCAAACAAAGAAAACTCATCAAAAGGGAAAACAAGTGCAAGTAGCAATGAGAAGGATTCTAAGATTGCCAAGGAAAAATCTAGCAAGGGAGGTGAATGAGAGATTTGTGTATTGCCAAACTCTATTGGGATTTATTTGGAAAAACATCAATTCAGTTTGTTTGTATTACTTTTAGGACAAAATGCAACTTTGGTTTGTATTAATTTGGTTTTTGTTGATTTGGTTTAAGAGAATTGCTGTGAACATATTAATGAAATGCAACTTTGGTTTGTGATGATTTGGTTTTTGTTCATTTGGTTTCTGAGATTTGCAGTCTACATATTTGTGTAATGTGCATATTTATGAAATGATATTTAACAACATAAATAACACAAGAATAAGATTTTGATAATGCAAGAATATCAAATTACATTACATAAAATACTCAACATTAAATCAATGGCAAATACTCAAACTCATTGTTTTTGTCTTCTTTGACTACTTTACACATCAAAACTGCTATTACACACAACATAAGTGCAGTGACAATAGAGAAACAAATCCACAAAGAATTAAACTTCTTCTTCAGTGCAATATACTTCAAACTTGCAGATTTTTCCGTACTTTTTGATTTTCTCAACTCTGCTTCCAATTGCTTCTCTTTAACCTTGCATGCATCAATTTCATTTTCCAGTCTATCAAATTTTTTGAGGAATCGAGGGATGAGTTCCTTGAACCTTTGACACATCTTAGGATCAAGCCACTTGAAAAATCCACAATATTTGTGTGTCTACATAAACATAAAACAACATGCAGCTTACTTGCATTTTTTTAATCAAAATCGAGGTTTTATAAATCAGTTCGAAAACTTACCCCATAGTACGGGCATGCCCAATAGCGTCTTCCAGGGTTATTAGGAGTCCATGAGTTCTTCAATGGAAGCTCTATCCTACATCCACAATACACCAATTCAATTTGATGATTTCCGAAAATAAAGGAGCTGGAGCTTCGAGATGGAGAGCAATTCCTTCTCATGATTGTGGTATTGAAGAAGGAAATGGAAATTTCTCGAAAACAATGAAATGCATGAATCTTGTAGAAGATTTTGAAGCTTCCTATGGCGATTAGGGTTGCAGAATGAATTTGGGGGGGGGGGAATAAAACGATTTTTTGCCTCCAATTTTGAACTGGTTAGTTAAGTTCCGTCCAACTTGGACGGAACCCTAACGGAAGGTACTGAAATTGAAATATTTAGAAACGTTAGGTACCAAAATTGAAACTCGCTAAAATCGGGGTATTAAATTGAAATTGAGGTATACTTTGGATATCAAAATTGTAATTTACCCTATATATATATATATCATCTATTATATCCATACAAATACACGACCACTATTTCACTTATCATCGTTTCTAACAGAGATACATGGCAGCTACTCCCAAAAGCTTGTTAGCTCTTTTCCTAATTGTTTTAGTTTTTTGCTCAGATTGCAGCTTCATATGCTCAAAGTAAGCCACATACATTTATATATATATATACTCTCATAACATGTCTAATTTATGAACTCATTTATTTATATATCATTGCATATATAACTCTTCTTGCTCCATTTTTGGACAGGAGGTCCAGGGGGCTCCGGGTGCTGTGTTTGGATCCCGGGTAGATTAGTGTTAGGATGCTCCATTTTTTAAGACAAAGTTTGCTCGTAAATCAGTTTTAGTTTTTTCAATTCTTTTTCTAATTATATATTTAATTTTTAATTTAAAAATTAGAAATTAAAAGTGAAATCAGGAGATTGAGCCAGAAAAACTCAAAACTGAGTGCTAATTTGTGATTCACGTGTGAATTCGATTCAATTGAACAATTTGGATTGAAATTTGGACTCAATTTAACCATAGAAATGCCTCAAGCCTCACTGCATTTTTTCACATCAATAAGTGCTTGATGTAGAAACATCTTACAAACCTTCAAAAAAATGTCTACCACTTCAAGAAAATGAACCATCATCTTCTATCATATGATAATATACTAACTAAAATAAAAAGTCTACTTTTCAATCTCTTATATCATATGATAATATACTAACTAAAATAAAAAGTCTACTTTTCAATCTCTTGGTATTGATTGTAGATGCAAATTTATAACTCTTCTAATATTTCAGATATTGGTGATCAAACAATAGAAATAAAAGTTTATTTTGCAACCTGTTAGTATTGATTGCAGATGCAAATTTATAACTCTTCTAATATTTCAGATATTGGTGATCAAGCAATAGAAATTGTTACCACTGTTTGAGGGGACAAACTCTTTTGAATTACTTATAAGGGTTCATTTCAATTTTGCTATATCCATATTATCTAAAATATTAAATTTTAAGGATAGTGTAATAATTTTATATTTTTTTGGGTTAATTACATAAAAAAATATGAACTTAAGGTCTTATTTCATTTACAACATAAACTTTTAACTATAACATCATAGACACTCAATTTAACACATGTTTTAAATATGTACATGATTGGGCTTTTTAAGCTCCAATTGGTGATATAGAACCCAAAATTTATAATTGAAACTCATAATCCCATATGAAATCCCACATGGAATGTTAACAAAAAAAATGGAAAAAGAAAATAAAAATGAAAAAGAAAATAGGAAAAAAGAAAATAGAAAAAAAGAAAATGGTAAAAAATATCTGCATCTTCTTCCTTCCAGCACAAAAAAAATGGAAAAAGAAAATAAAAATAAAAAAGAAAATAGAAAAAAGGAAAATGGAAAAAATTATCAAAAGAAAATAGAAAAAGGGAAAATGGCAAAAAAAAATGGAAAAAGAAAATAAAAATAAAAAAGAAAATAGAAAAAAATATCGAAAGAAAATAAATATCGTTGCTGACCAGGATCGAACCTGGAACCTTTGCTATCCGTTAGCACCACTAAGCTGTACAAAAACATTGAAATAATAATTGCATATTATTATATTTATTGGAAACATACAGAGTTAGAAAAAAGTACATGTAAAGCGGGAAATCCCTTCCCTAAAATCGAGCAAACAGAGGTGTGGTCATGTTCTACTTTGACGGAATCTTGCTGGGCATGACCGGCAGCCCATATAAGTGGAGTACCAGCATCGCTTTGTAAATCAACATCTGCATCCTTGGAGAGCAAGAACTTTAGCATCTCAATATCTTCTGCAAAGAAGGGAGAGAACCATCAAGTTTTTCAAGGTGACTTTTTTTTATTGGTATACCCCTACGACCCCATAAAGAGTAACATTATACCAAATTTGCTTCAGAAAAAGACAACACTCTACCTATTCCTGCGGAATGATGCAAAGCAGTGGTCCCTAATCCGCTTGGAATGGAAGGATCGGCACCATGACCTAGGAGATATTTGGCGTATGTCCTTGCCGAGCAGCGTGGGTAAGAAGAGTCTCTCCTGAATATCAATAGAAATTTTTGCAGAAACAAAAGGAAGAAACTATAAGAATCAAAAATCTGATTCTTAACCTAGTAAGCCTAGCTTCTTGTATTGGCGGTTGAATTGTGCAGGATTGGTTTATGGGATTTAAATACATTATTAGATGATTAATGGGTATTTGTTTGTTTTCATTTAGTTTGTTCATTTTTTGGTTCAATTCATTTAATGTATTATAGAAAGAGCTGATATGTAGTTCTCTTTATTAAAGTGGATAATTGGAGAATAATGTGTTGAAAGTAAAGGAGATGATTTTTTAAGAAAATGGTAATGCCAGTTGAGTGGCATTTGCTCAATCTTTATATGGTGGGATGAATGTGAACTTCTGCAGTTGCTATATTTGTTGTGTTTACATGCAGAATTGTCTATTGGTATATTTGTGAGAGATGATTTTTGTTCCATGAAGATGTGCTAACTATAGATGATGAGGAAACGATTCAAAAGTGCATAGATGTGGTATTCTGCTCTAATAGCGTGGTTTAGATAAATAAGGGTATCTCAGTTGTGGAGATTTTTTTGGTCTGGTTGTGGTATCTTGAAGTCTCAAAATAAAGCTTGAACTTCTTGACCTTGTCATGCGACACCTAGAGACTTTTCAAATGTTTTTTATTGTTTTGCTTAGGTTCACTTATAACAAACAATATGCCCTCAGTCACTGAAAGTTGAGTATGTTATCCTTTAAGCTTTCTCTTTATTCTTTTCATATAACTTTGTAGTTTTGGTTCTTTTCTTTCTTTCTTCTTCTTTCTCTTCTGCTATTTGCCATCTTTCTCTTCTTTCGTAAGTTTTATCACCAACTCCGACGACGGCACCTGTAGCTATGAAACCCCAATTGAATTGAGTATGAATATTCAATTTATTTACTTCTCATTCTTGTTTGGAAATTGGATTTACTCATTTGCATTTCTCTCTCCTCAGGATACCCTGCATTTACGTCAGTGATGAGACAGTGATCAGATTCGCGAAATTTTTCCTCACTGGTGAGTGCAATCTCATGCTTCTTTTAAGACTTCTCATTCGACATTCTTGAAAAGTTATTGTGCCAATGTGATTTGATTTTTTGTTTGGGGTTTCCTTTATGTATTGTATTGTAGATTTCCGTTTTTGCTGGTTGATAGATTATTTTGTGTTCTATGACCTATTATGTTTTAGAATGTTTTCAGAGATTTGTTTACTTCTGCCTGCCTGCCTGCTTATCCTCAATGTCTAATACTGCAGTCTTTTCTTCGAGTGGTACTGTTTTGAGTATTAATAATTCTATTTAGGCCACATATCTGTTATCTCTTTAAGGTTAGATGCTATTGGAATTTGAGGTTTATATATCAATTGATTTTATAATATTTTTATGTGTGCATAAGCCGAAGAAAATGAACAAGAACTGTCATAGGCTATTAGAAAAGTTCTATATTGTGAAATAGTTGATCCATTGTTTGGATTCTGCTGAATAGTTTACATGCTCTGGGTTATACACTTCTTTCGTGATTTGTTTGCACTCCAAGATACCTGTGTGATCCGTTTAGTATGATCAGGCAGATGAACAACTTACCCTTGTGTATGTAAATGATAATCTCTGTTTCATTTCTCACTTTTTTTTTTTGTCATATAATTATCTTTTTTGTTGGTGCCTGATGTGCCAGTGTTTCTTGTTTCACATTTGCATTCACCAAAAATAGGCAAACTGCCCCTTTCGTAGCAAACACCAAATAGTAATAATCTCATCATTTATAAAGTTTTTAGGTTCATTTTCAGCAGTAATGTATGAGATTTGAATCCCAGATGATTCCTCTTTAGGTTATTACTTTGGTAGTTAGAAGCCATTATCAAATTGAATGTAGAAGGTATGTGATAAATTCTGGAAAAGTTTATTTTAGGTTGTCTATATCTGTCGACTTGTGATGTTTAGTTATGTGATATTTTTGGTGATGTTTAGCCCAAAAGAATATTAATTTAAATGATCAACTGATTAAATCTTCCTACCAAATAGAAGACATTAGTTTGGCAAAGAAGGCTTATGTATGAAGAGTATTACTTAATTAGTTTCACCAAACGGATTAAAAACGACGTAAGGGCAGAAATATGGCGTATATCAGCTTATATAATTTTGAGTTGGGAATTCATGACACTAACAAATTTCCAGCTGATCAAATAAACATCTCACTCATTGTTTTGAGGGGCAATTCTGTGATTTCTTCTGAAGAGTACAGCAGAGGATAAAGAATGGATGTCAACGGATAGGTTATCACATGCGTATGTGGCTGGAGTGGAGTCTTTCATGCATTTTGCAATGCAAAATGCAAGATATCTTAATGCAATATCCTGCCCATGTATAACAAGTGGTAATTTAACTAATAAAAAGGTTGAACTTGTAAGGTTGCATTTTTTGCCTAATGGAATTGATTTAACATATCATACATTTTTTCATCCTCCTAAAAGGAAGAAAGTGAGTCCTTCAAAAAAACTACACATTCGATCCAAAAAGAATAACAGCTTGTTTGACAATATATTTGATCAACTTTAAGGCATCAACGTCTGTTTGTAAGAGTCTTGTGTGTTTGGCCGATAAATTTATAGTATTAGTTCTATGATCGATTGTATAGTTGAGTTTTCCCTTTAATAGGCTTTCTTAGCATTATTTTTTTAATTTCTTGATCTTTTTTGTTTATTTATTTATCTCGACTTTCGATTTTAGTGTGGATTATACAATGTGTTAAAAGTTATCTGATTTTTTTTTTGTTATCATCTGATCACAGTTTCATGTTGCTTGCTTCTGTGTTTGTGTTTAGCTTGAAAAGGTATTCATATAAAATGAGAGATTGAGTTTTTATCTCTGCCCTAGTTATTGCCACCTACAATTTTAGCTTATAATTATCTCTTGTTTCTCTTTCTCAATCAAAAACAGGACAAAAATGAGTTTCAAAAAGGTAGCGAAAATTCAATACCAATTTGATGATGACGGTAATGGGACAATGGAACCAAACCGCTCAAAAATCTTTGTCAGTAACGACTGTAGTGTGTCTCGTCTTCGTGCTCTTGATATCGAGCACGAAAACTTGGTCCCCGCGAGGTTTATGGATTCAGAAGGCCCTCATCTGATATATCATCCTATTGGTCAATCTCTTCAAGATTTTGCTATCAATTGGGGTAATGAGAAGTCTGATCGAGATTACATCATGTCGTATAAAGTCCCTGGTGTGAAAGAATTGTTCAATCTTCGGTATTTCCACGAGGGAGGTCGATCTTTGCTTAGGCAGATGCTAAAATTCGTTGTGGACCAGCATGCTGCTAATCGGTCACTAGAACCGTTCACACTGCACAATTTGTCTGTTGTTGGAGATGTCGTGAAATTCTACAACATCGGCTTCCGATCAGCTACACATGTGAGCCGACGACAGGATTTTCGGTGCATTTTTGAGATTGTGAAGCAACTTTTCAAACCTGTCGAATCATATCCAAAAGATCTTGAGGATCTTTGTCAAAGGATGACGAGTAATGCTTTTTTGGGGTACGTAACGTAAATTTATTTGTTATTGTATTTTATTTAGTTATATGTTAGTTTGTTGATAACATTTTTTTTTGTAGGCCGATTGATGGAAAATGGTTAGCAAATCATTTGTCCATCATGTCCCATAGAGAAGCGTTAGCATTCATGGTGAATTGCAGTGAAAAGATGCATCTGTTGGAGCGATCGGACCGTCAAAATTTTGGGAATGCATTAGCGCAGCTGACCGGATGTAACGACTGGCACAAATTCTTCAACCAACCTATTTTTTACTACTTGAAGAAGTGTCTGCAAATGGGGATGTACAGTTCTACTCGCAATAGCAACAACGATGCTAGAGATGTGAAGTTGTCAATGATTCGTTCTTGTCGTAATATGGTAGTGCATGTTGCTGAAGTTGCTTGGGATGATAAACAACAGTTGGACGAAGTAGGGATCAACTTGATGATGATGGAGGCGATTGGAGCCAAGCTACTGAAATTGCAAGAGCTGATGGCTTTGCATGGTGTTTTAGATAAATTTCTTTGACTAACTTTTTTATGTATTGTATTGTAGATTTCCGTTTTTGCTGATTGATAGATTATTTTGTGTTCTATGACCTATTATGTTTTAGACAGATTATTTTGTGTTTTATGACCTGCATTGATTTTCTTATGGTATCACAACATTCAAATAATGGTGTTTCTATGAAATGATTGGGTTCTTCATTGCCTCCATCTTATTATTTTTTTTGGCTTTCCAGTTTGAATCTAATATACGCTTAAAAAAACATCAATACTTGTGTTTTGAATAAAACCTCATTGTAAGTTTTGAAAATGTTACACCTCGAGAATCATGTAAAGAGGGGAAAACATTTGCTTATGAGGAACTTTTGTCATGTAAATGTGTGGCTAGCTTGTTAACTAGAGACTAGTATTTCATTCCAGCGTTGCATGATTTGATTTTTTTCCTTTAATATATAATGAGAATAATGATATTATACAATAATTAAATAATCATTTTTATATATAAATGATTCTTAGTTACCATTAAGTAGGTCGTGGAGATGGGAATATTTCTAATAAAATTTATTAAATTACAATAAACAATTGAATGCATTTGCAAAATACTATCAGAACTTAAATATCGTTGTGTCTCTCTACGATTTAGTGAACTCATATACTCATTTACACTCTCAACTACATCAAATATTGGAGTTAATGTAGCACGATCATCAATAGTATTTTCACAAGACTAATATGTGCTTTGCACAATTGTTGCAATTGGATCAAGTGAGCTCTTTAGAAGAATGTCGTCTAGGATGTCAACTACTAAATAACCGTCCTTCTCAATACCGATTAGTCCATCTCCAATTTCGGAAATCCAATCCAAAAACTCATGTAATTCATTTGGCTCATTACCCACCTCATCAGATTGGAGACACATATTCTTAGTTAGCCTCAATACTCTACACTATATCAGACCAAATTTGTGATGAATTTATTGTTGCATGTACAATGTCTTGCCTAGTACCTTTGGGAATTAAGGGTAAAATCTGACGAAAATTACCACCAAAAGGTTTTACAATATACGATGGATCAACTAATTGCATTATATCCCTCAAAGTTCTATCAAATGCCTTAAACCAATATCTATGCATCATTGGAGCTTCATCACAAATTATAAGCTGGCTCTTTACAATTAACTCAGACAAATGACTTCCCTAATTTATCAAACATGTAGAGTTTTCATCGGGGTTCAATGGAATGCAAAATCGAGAGTGTGCAGTACATATACGAAGTAATGCTATCTTACTTGATGCAATATTTAATACTATTTCCCTATTTGATTGAATTGCAGTAGATAATGTTCTCCATACAAATGTCTTTCCAATACCACACCATATCCATATACGAAAAAGACTCATCCAGTATTAGAATTGACGACATCAATTACAACATCAAATACACGACGTTGTTCATCTGTTAATTTAGTCACCAAAACATCAAATTCTTTTGCAAGTGACTCGATTATATCGTAATTCATCATATACCAATCTATTTCGGAATGCCGAAGAACCGCACATAACTGGAAAAGACATTGATTCGAAATCTCTCAAACTTGTTCCTAATTTACATAACAATTTCTCCACTTCAATCAATGTTAATTTTTTTATCCCATCCTCAGACAAAACCAAATCTCCATAAATTTTACAAATCATTAAAATATTTAAAAGATAACATTTTAGAAAAAAATATAGATAATATTAGTCACTCAATAATAAAAAAAATTTGAGAAAAATAACAACTAATGCCTTCATGATTAAGAAGTTGTCGTTGTCTGTATAGTATATCATCTAACAAATGCATCTAACATTGATTCCATATCACCTCAGGACGACTCAATGGCTTTGAGGTTAACATCATTGCAAATAAATATCTCAGTGAATTAGTAGAAGCCCATTGACTCACCTCAATGATACCATCTATATACTCTTTATCATCATCTAATAAACCATATTCATAACATGCTTCACGATATGTGTCATATTGTATGCCCTCAACCATCTTAATTTCCTCAAACTACATGGACCACGAACCACATTCAACAAACATTTCAAATAATAGACCTCACCACTACCAGGGGAATATAAAACACACACCCAAATGAGAAACCTTTCTTCCTTGGCACTCATTCCCTATTTTTTTGTTTCTATACAAACTTCTGTGGAAATTCCATGTAGGTAAGTGATCTTGCTTCCACATATTATTTTGTTAGCTTCAAACAAAGCCAAAAACATGCTTTTGTTAACAGTAGATCTCTGCAAGACTATATCAATTGGATCAGAGTTGGAAAAAATAACATTTTGTTCATTCTCTAGATGAATGCTGAGTCGATCAATTGGAAAATTCTTATATTGAATTTCATAACCTAGAAGTCTCCACATTGCCTCACAAGGTGATACATATCTACAATTGTAATATAAATCTTTCTCATCAACAACCTGTGGAGTGTCCTGAGTACTTTCGTAAAATGATGCAAATATCCAATCATGACCTTTATTCTTAAATAAGTACTTGATTGATTGAGACTAATTGCACTATTCTACATTGAGATGAATCATACTGTTGGATTAAATAGATTTTCTTGGAAATATTATTTTGTAGTCAAAGAGTCACCTTATTTTTCAAAGAGTCTTTTTGTTTCTTGTGTAAAATTAAATAGACTCCCATGCATAAAAGGGAGTGGTAGATTTGTATTTTTGAAGCAACTCCAGAAAAGCAATCAAAAAGCCAAAAGCTAAAGTTCAAAGTCTGTTCTTTTTTTTTCTCTCATTTTCTACAAAACTTTCTATGCCAAATCGATCCTGGTGCCTTCAAATTGGCATCAGAGCCAAGAAAAAACCAAAATGGCCAGCAACCTTGCCTCTCTTGTGCCTCGTTTCAATGGAGAAAAGTTCGACTATTGGAGTAACCTAATGAAGCTATGTCTTGAATCTCAAGACCTTTGGAGTACTGTTGAAGATGGTGTTGAGACTCCCGAAGATGAATCTCAACTGAATGATGTACAAAAGAAAAATTTGAAAAGCGAGAGGCAAAAGGATCGGAAAGCCCTTTTCCAAATATATCAAGCAATCGAAGTTCCAGTCTAACTACAATATTTTTTTACATTAATCATTTGATTTGAAAAGCGAGAGGCAAAAGGATCGGAAAGCCCTTTTCCAAATATATCAAGCAATCGAAGTTCCAGTCTAACTACAATATTTTTTTACATTAATCATTTGATATAAAATGACGTATTATTTAATGTAATAATATTTTACGATCATACTTTCTCTCATTTTTACATTTATTGATTTTTCATAAATTAAGGAATTTAAATATGCTTTTAGACAATATGACTCTTTATTTCTCTCATTCTTAATTATTTTATGAGATAAATAATATAAAAGAAAGAAATAAGGAAAAAAATAGATAAGAAAAGATTGTTGGATGTTTTGTAAATAAATTCTAAAGATATTAAAGATATAGTTAAGTTCAAAATTAAGAAATATATTAAAGGAATTGAGATTGAGGGAAAACTTGAATAAGGTGGTAAAATAAGTAAAACAACATTTAAATTTGATTTTTTTTATTATTTGCACTTTTTTTTTCATGTCTTAATTTTATTTTTATATAGAATATAATTACTATTTAAAAACATTTAGAATAAATTGAAAATTCATATTTTCATAAAATATATTAGATTTTACAATAAAATGATTCTATTTTTTTTTAAACATTATTTAATATATCTAATCTATTAATTATAAATTTTGTTCTATTTGTATTGTCAACCTTTTGCAAATGCTTATACTCACTCAAAAAACTTTTATATCACATGTGTTCAAACTCAAAAAATATAAATTTCAAAAATTTTATTTTTATATATGTAATATGGATATCAAATTAAAGATCATTAAAAGAGGATCAATTTATATATTACATATTAAAAATTGAATTAAAATGAAGTAGTTATTAGACTAAAAATTTTAGAGAAAAATTTAATTCACTACCTATCCCTCCTCCAATTCCTATAAGCCATGTAGTTGGTTCCTTCAAATTTTCTTTTTTTAATAAACTTTCTAATTTTAGTAACTTAATTTGGACGGGAAAACCACTACAAGAAATTTGGCTTTTAACAACCCCTCTTTAACAACGCTCTTACTGAATTTGTGTTGTCTTTTGGCTTTTTACAACGCTTTTTCCGAAAAGCGTTGTCTTTTTTGCAAAAAATCGCTATACGACAATGGTCAAAATTGAAACGACAACGCTTTTTAAGTAGGGTTGTTAAAAGGTGTTTTTTTCGCTCTACGACAACCCTTTTTCGCAACGCTTTTGAGCGTTGTCTTTTCTTAGAAATTTTTTTTTTGCAACCCATTATGCAACCCTTTTGTTTTGTGTGTTGCATGTTTAAAATAAAAAACAATTATAAAATAATTATTTTTTTATATAATTATTTTTTAATTAACTTAAATTTAATACATTTAATTAATTTATAATGTTATCTTATATTACATTATTTGCATTAATATTATCTTATATGAACAAATTCATTATTTTAGAAAATAGTATTTTTATAAAATACTATTTTGAATTAATTAACAAATTAATTACACCTAATTAAGTATTACTCTCATCCTATTATATAATAATACAAAATTTGAATATTATTTTAAAACATGATTCGAAAACTGTATTTTATAATTCATAATTCATAAATTATGAATGTTTTTTGTAAAAAAATATAAAGATAAAATTATTATGTTTTAAAATTAATACAAAAAACATAAAAAAAAGATACATATATATATCAATTAATTAAGAATATATAAAAAATTTAATTATACAAGGATAAAAAAAATATACATTTATTAATTTGAAAAATATAAAAATTTGTATAATAATATAAAAATTATATATTATTATTTTAGAAAATAAAGATAAAATGAGTTTGGTTTTAATTTGAACCAAAACTTATTTTACAACAAAAAAAAAACAATACATATATTAATTTGAAAAATATAAAAATTTGTATTACATAATAATATAAAAATTATATATTATTATTTTAGAAAATAAAGATAAAATGAGTTTGGTTTTAATTTGAACCAAAAATTATTTTACAACAAAAAAAAAACAATACATATATTAATTTGAAAAATATAAAAATTTGTATTACATAATAATATAAAAATTATATATTATTATTTTAGAAAATAAAGATAAAATGAGTTTGGTTTTAATTTGAACCAAAAATTATTTTACAATAAAAAAAAACAATACATATATTAATTTGAAAAATATAAAAATTTGTGTTACATAATAATATAAAAATTATATATTATTATTTTAGAAAATAAAGATAAAATGAGTTTGGTTTTAATTTGAACCAAAAATTATTTTACAACAAAAAAA